>OX421941.2:7750117-9000117 GCA_949128155.2 Xanthia icteritia
CCACTAAACGATTGCCGCTTATTGAATTCTTTAGATTCAAAGGTGACAATTACACAAAACAGACCAAAAGATGCAAAAAAAAAGGAAATGTCTGCTTTTTGTCGGGACGTTGGTTTTTTATTTCGAGAAAAATCTAACCAGCATCAAATTACACCTAAATAAAAGTGACAAAAATATGGAACTCGGAACCACTGAAATAATATTTTTATCACATCTATTCAATAAAAATCGGCAAGTGCGTGTCGGACCATGCACATTGAAGGGTTCCGTAGTTGGGATAAATTCTTCCCAATAACAAACTTAATATTGTAGTTGAAAAACATGTAATCCCAATCAGAATATTTGGGAGAACATGATTTTCAAACTGCAAATTTAAGTTGGTTGATTATTACTCGTCAACCTGTAAAGCCTACTTAGCTATGAAAGTTTTCCTTTTATTTTTTTCTCAGAGTGTTATAAAAAGTAGAGGGTTCACCTCGAGAGCCACAATATTTTAAGCTCGAGTAATGTACAGACGCCAGCAGGTCAACCCATGCTCTGTGGGTCAACCTACCCGAAACTGTAAAATTTTCCCAATCAACTTTGAACCTTATGCTTTAATGATAAAACTTGAAAATCTATTAAAGAAATTTGACAGATTATAGAAGGTTGATGTGCTGGCGTCTGTACTTTGAATACCTCGCTGCGCTCAAGCTTCTACTCTAGAATCCTTCACTCTGTTCTGGATTCAAAGAAACACTCGCCTTAAAAATAGTTGTTTGCTCCCTAGGCCTAGATTGTTTAATCTACTATTTTAGACCGAGCCGTTTAAGAGAAATTTGTTGATGGCAACTCAAATAAAACTTTCCACACTTTGACAATAACTTAAACCTTTTATACTTTTGTAATTTTTTTGGCATTGTTATTTTTTATATTGTATCAATAATTATTACATTGTAGATAAACCACTAATATATAAAAATATCAGCAGATAAAAATTATAACAATAACTTGAAACTCTTTGCCCCCAACAATTTGCGACTGATGGAGCTACTGAAGGTAACAGAAACGTTCAGTAACGCCATCAGGATGGAATTTGGTGTGGACAAATGTGCAGTCATGCATGTAAAGCGAAGGGGGATTATGGAATCCGTGGGCTCCAAGCTTTCAGATTCCATGCACCTTAGATCCCCCTCCTCAACCGAAACCTACAAGTATGTGGGTATGTCGGAAGCATTAGGCATCAATGTTGCCGACATGAAACAATTAATGAGGGAATGCTTTTTTGGCTGCCTGAATAAACTGCTTAATAGTCTTTTATCAGGCGGAAACAAGGTGCGTGCCTTTAACGAATGGGTCATGACGGTTTTGATGTATTCTTTCAGCATACTCAAATGGACTCAAACGAAACTTGATGCTCTGGATAGAAGGTCCGTACATTGCTGACGGCAAATCGAATGAATCACCCACGGTCATCAGTGATGAGACTGTACATCCCGCAGAAGTCTGGCGGTCGAGGTTTCTTTTTTTTTTTTTTTTAAAAACGTTGCCCCACACTATGAATTTCTCCTGTATTGTGGGTGCGTTTACAAACATTTATACTCACATACACAAACACCCAGACAACAACTACTTGTAGGTCATACATTCTAATTCGGTCGCAATTAGAATACGCTGTCCAAATTTGGGATCCGCTATATGATAAGTATAAGGATAGGCTAGAAAATGTGCAGAAAAAGTATTTACGTACTATGAATTATAAATGTTATCGTTCTAAAGTCTCTTATGAACAATTACTGAAGCGTTATAATATTCTTAGTTTGGAATCTAGACGATTTCTTCTGGGTGTAATGATGCTGCATGGCATATGTAATAATAGATTTGACTGCATTCCTCTATCAAATAGTCTGCATTATATAGTACCTAGATCTGTCATGCTTCGTGGGGTACGTGTGCCTCGACTATTTCACACAAATTCGTGCAGGACTAACGCCGGGGTGCGCGTGCCTCTTCGTCGCCTCGTTGATGTATACAACACTCACTTTATGGAGCTCGACATATTTACTCTTTCTAAACATAGTTTCAGGGCGAGAGCAATAGAATTACTAAATTCTTAAGTATATATACACATATATATTTTTGTTTCTTTCTTCTTCTTCTTAATAGTATTTTTTATGATGCACACTGTACTGTACGTCTGTTTTCTTTTAACTTTTTTTTTTGTGAATTCGTGGACAATGATGTGGGTTACATGTGTAGTAACATAAATATGGAATAGATTATATTTAGATGTATTTCTAAGTACTTTGCTAATTTAAGAATCTTTAGTTAAGCTTGGCATGTAACTGTTTTTTGTCCCTAACAAATAAAATAAAATAAAATAAAAATACAAATATTTGTTCCGTGCGGGAATCGAACCCGCGACACGCAGTGCAGCAGTCAATCGCTTAACCACTGCGCCAACCGTGCCGTCCGTTCTTAATGCTAAAGCCCTCCAAAACCGTGAGATCTGCCGTCTTAGGTAATATTTCCTCCAAACTGACATAGGGATGCACCGAGATGTGGTCGCAGTAGACAAGGGCATCACCCCGCTCTCCTTAGCGAAAGAGAACTGGCGGAGACCCTGAAGTATTTGATACTAACGATCGTAAGGAAGTATGGCAAGGCATACTTCCTTACGATCATACAAGGCATAAAAATGCCTGTGCCAGGAGACGCCGCTCTTTTATATCTTGCAATTAGTGCAAGCATGTAACGAAACAAAATGTTAGATACGGGACACAAGTAAAACACAAGCGGGCTGTGAACGCACTACTTCTTTATTTTAAACACACGCAAGCGTGCCCGCGGTGGGAGGCACGGGGTGCGGGGCGCTGCGCGGCGCCGTCTGCGCAGGCAGTCCACAAGGCCGCGCATCGCTACACACATACATAATGCTTATATGTAACATCTCCCAACCTTATTTTGAAAGATACAATTCTTAATAAAAATACTACACTACTTAAAGGTACTTATAACTAAACACACGTACAACGTTTTAACATTATGCCTTTTAACATTGTTGCAACATGCGTTTTAACATTATGCCATCCACTGGTCACTTGCCTAGCGCAAGGCTTCTATAATCCACCTTTGGGAGCTGGCGCAACGCCCTACCGGGACGGTCCGGCGGCACAGGCGCGGGCGGCGATGTCGGCGCCGCTGGCGGCGTGCTTGCACCTTGCCCCCCCTCTCCCGCGGCGTCAGCTTGAGACGCGGTTTGGGGGCATGCTTATATGTAACACAAAACCTTATGAATTAATTATTCTTAGATATTATCATTAGTCTGTTGGTATATGTGTGTGTCAATTTAAGCGTGCATGCGTGTGTGTGCGTGCGTGTGTAGGTGTGCGCGCGTGTGTATGTGGGCGTACTAGTTTATGTGTGCGTGTGTGTATGCGAGTGTGTATATGTTGTGTGTGGTTATTTTATGCGGGATCGGTTTTACCTTATATTTAATATAAGATTATCTACTTCATCATAGCATAACTTATCTATCTATCCACTTGATCAGCAATGATTTGCATTCTTTATACCGTTTAGTATGTATATCTATTTTTTTATTTATTTTACTATATAACAAAGACGAGCGTTTATCGTGTAATAAAAAGGGGTGTAAGCAATAGTGTGTTTCCTTCTTCTAGCTTGCATTAGGATCTAAAGGTAGGGTTTTATATTTTTTTAATACAATGTGTAATACATGTTTCTTTAATACAGTGTTTTCTTACTGATAATACATTATTTAATTGGTATAGCTCATAGGTGGAAAAGGTCCTTTTTTTGAAGTACAGACGCCAGCAGGTCAACCTGCCCGAAACTGTAAAATTTTCCCAATCAACTTTGAACCTTATACTAAAGTTGAAAATCTATTAAAGAAATTTGACAGATTGTAGTACGTTGATGTGCTGGCGTCTGAACAGCAAGGTTATTTCTTAAAATTTGATATATTTTTGTGTACAGACGCCACCAGCACATCAACCTACTACAATCTGTCAAATTTCTTTAATAGATTTTCAACTTTATCACTGAAACATAAGGTTCAAAGTTAATTGGGAAAATTTGACAGTTTCGGGTAGGTTGACCTGCTTCTTAAATTTTTTTATATTTTTGTTTATGTACATACAATAGGTTTTCAAAAATATATTGTGGCTACAGTCAGAATGTTTATTTCTCTGAATTTTTCTCGAAGGGAATCTCTTGGACCTAGGTTGTAAATGGTTCGAACAGCCCTTTTCTGTAGAACAAAGGTAGTATTAATGTCCGCACAGGTTCCCCAGAGAAGAATCCCATAAGACATAAAAATAACTAAAATAAACAATTTTGGCTCTATTTACGTCAGTTATCTGTCTACTTTTTTTAACAGCATAGGCGGCCGAACTAAGCCTTCGTGACAATTTTTTTATGTGTGGGCCCCTTTGTAATTTTCCGTCAATAGTTATTCCAAGAAAAACTGTTGACTCAACAGGGTCCAACTCTATTCCATTAACTTGAACATTGGTAGTTAGTTGCCTGACATTTGGCTTTAATTATTATTATCAGGGGAATTGTTGAACATGTTGACAACCAATGGCACGCTGTGTGTTTGCAGCACTGCGTATTGACATTATTTTAGAAACATTTAAAAAAATCTTTTTATACCCGGGCCACCTCAAAAATCATCAATTTATCGCGTAAATTATTCTACACTGTGATTTTGAACTCCTTCCTTTAAAATATATTTTAAAGGAAGCTTTTTTATATATACTTATATCTGAAAGTTTCAGAACACAGGGGGCGTATCAGCGGCACTGCTAGGCTGATTCACCTGAGTGAATGCGTCCGATATCTGGTTTATCGTCTTCAGTTGAAAATGAAAAGCAACAAGATTAGGTAGTACTAGTTATAATTAATTATTTGTGTTCAGTAAACAATCGTAAAGTAGGTAATGGTATGCATCTGAAATATTATTGTTGTTCATCAACCTCCTTTAAATTTCACTACTGGAACAAATCACTATTAAATTTAGGGATGGGAACAGAAAGTGCATCACATACATGAATGAGGAATTAATGATGATGTTCTTTTTCAGCAATTTTTCTTTGGGATTCTGCCCAACTTCTCTTATTTGAATCAGAATTAACTACTTTATGTATTTTACTGAAAACCCACAAGCCTCCTAATGCACCAAATGGATAATACATCCAAATCCAATTATTTTTCAAATAAAAGAATAACGGAAACTGAGCTATTTTCGCCGAAAAAGTGTACGGGAATTTCATGTGACGGCCAGATTTTCTGAAAAACAATTCAACTGTTAAAAAGCAGTACCTTTACATTTCTACATTGAAAGCTGTGCTCAATCAGAGTGAACGGGTGGGCGAATTGGGCAAAGGGTCAAAATCTGTGTGTCGCCGCCACTGGCGACTAAAGTAGCTGCGTGTGTATCTAACAAAACAGACGTGAGACCCTATTATTATACTATACGCTAGACCACTGTGGAATGCAATAAATGTATTGAGTATTGAGTATATTAATCTATGCACTGTGGTATGCACAGACTAAAGGTGGTATGTACAGACGCCAGCACATCAACCTACTACAATCTGTCAAAGTTCTATAATAGATTTCAAATTTTTCACTAAAGCTTGAATGGGAAAATTTGACAGTTTCGGGTAGGTTGACCTGCTGGCGTCTGTACAATAAAATTGCATTCAATTCTGGCATGAACATTTTGTATCAAGCAAAGTTTTAAAAATTCTTAAGAACTCGTTCAATAAAAGTGAATTTGCGCTGCCAAATATTGCATTCCATTTTATTAAGTCTTCTAAAGATTTTTACTTGGATCAATTGTACAAGGACGTGAATATCTGTGTTTAGACGAGACAAAACTTGCATGCAATAATTACCGTGCAATAATTGCCTTGGTGTAAACAGCAGTCGCATGCAATTGTTGAATGGCAAAACTTGCATTCAATAATAATTGTCATATTGTAAGTCTTTGATTATATACTTGACAAGTATATAATCAAAGTTGTAAGTATGCCATTCTATGGAAATCGCACGCGTTTATATACTTTGAATGAAATTCTTGAATGGCAATAATTGAACGTGCTCATGGCATGCGGATTATTGGTCTTGAAAGTTCCAAAAACATGCACCATTTATTACTGTAAATGGGGCTCTAACTAGACGCAACCGCCTGCACTCTGATTCGCCCTATAATAATATATTAGTATCAGATTACCCTGGAATTATTTCTCGGTTACGCAAGAAGTTTTCCGCGGCGTCGTAATATCGTGTCAAGTCCTTAGGGAAGATCATTTTGTAATAAAATAGGTAATTTCAATATTATGATAACTTTTTACAACAAAATTGTCTGACTGACAAGCAAGGGTTGTTTATGTTTTCTAACTTTGATTTTATCTACTCTCTGAGAGCTGACAAGCCAAATAAATCAGAAAATAGAAAATCAAAATCAGTGACACTGGCATCTAAAGAAAATAGACCAAATCAAAAACGTTCAAACCAGCCACATTTATTTCCTTTTTTTAACCCGCGACGAAAAAAGAGGGGTGTTATAAGTTTGACCGCTATGTGTGTGTGTCTGTCTGTGGCACCGTAGCTAAAGGGTGAAGCGTTGAATACGGTTTTTTTTTATTTGAAAGCAGCTATCTAATTACGTAACACAATTTTAAGTATATTTAAGTATATTTATTTATTCAAGCCAACAAGGACCAATTACAAACACATCATAACATAATAAAATCATACAATACTAAAATAATACATACAATTAAAACACACAATGCAATATAAACTAATTAAAACAATATTTCCACATTAGCCCGTACGTGTACCATGTCACAGTGATACACGTACTGGCAGTCGAACCGCTGGGCGAAGGCTTTCAGGATACTGTTCGGGCTGACCCGCACCCTGCGCACCAGGGATGTGCACCGCTTGCGCATGGTAGTGTGAAAACAATCCACACGCGCCTCGGCAAACATCCCCGACGCGCTACAGAAGCGAGGCAGCCCCAACAGCACCCTGAACGCATTATTGTATTGGATGCGTAGAGCGCTGTACTGCTTTTGCGTATAATTCACCCACAGACTGCTCGTGTAGAAAGACGTGCAAAATGCCCTGAACAGGGTAATTTTGACATCTCTCGAACAGCGAGCAAATCTGCGTGCTATCATATTCGCACGAACAGACAACGCTCTACGCTCCCTTTCTATGTCAATATCGTCCTTCAGATCGGGGGTTAGGTAGTATGTGTCCAAGATATTTAAACTGTTCTACCCTGCCAATGGGGTAGCCATTCAGTCTAACTTGTGGTGTTTGACTTAAGGACTTTCCCCGAGCCTGAAAGACCATCCACTCACTTTTCTTTACATTATACAGCAATCCGTGTCGCTCAGCATATTTTTCGCAAATGCCCAGCAGCTGCGATAGTCCACCTACAGAAGCACTCAGCAGCACCATGTCGTCCGCGTAACTAATATTATTTAGGCAGACTCCATCAATATGGCAGCCGACATGTGTGCTGCTGAGCTCCTCCACAAGCGCGTTCATATACAGGTTAAAAAGTTTCGGCGATGTCAGCCCCCCCTGCCTCACGCCGCACTCCAACCTGTACGGAGTCGAATATGCCCCCGACCACCGAACAACGTTGATCTGGTTCCCATACCAATATTTAAAAGTACGTATAAGTTCCTCGGGCACCGTTGTTTGATGTAGTTTCTGCCATAGAATATCGTAAGAAACCAGATCAAACGCCTTCGATAGGTCAAGAAAACACCCAAAAATAGGCGTATTTTTATCCGTGTAGTACTTGACAGTTTGCTTCAGACACAGTATAGCCGTTTCAGTAGACATGCCTGATTTGAAACCAAATTGGTTGTCGTGTATCTGTAGGTGTTTATCAAGCTGAGTGAGTGAGTTTTGTAAACGATTACGCCTAATTTGTTTCAGTTCAACAACATTCATTGCGATAATTACGTTGTTTTGCAGACTTTTTTTTTCGAACTTCTGAAGCAATGGATGATGGAGCAATTTGATTCAAAACGATTCAAATTCCGATTGATCGTGTATTATGTAATTAAATTAGGGTACAGGTTTCCTAGCAATGGTTCTTATACATGTTTTATCAATATCGGTGCCGCCATTTGAAGATTATCAGCTCTTTTCTAGTTGATGAATGGATATGAGCGTCTTCCACAGGTCCGATTGATTTGAAATTTGGCATTATGTTACTTCAATGATATTAGAAGAACATACTAACCTTGAACTGATGCTGCAGCATCATCTGGAATTTGCAGGATACCCAATTCCCTTACCAACTTACAGCACAGGTATCGTGTTTGGGCTTGAATAGGCTATAGATAGATAACGAACAGGGGTGATGGAGTAATAAGGAAAGGTTTGTGACGGGGTTTTTTTTAATTTGGATATAATTTCACTTGTTATCATATTACAAACCACGTTTATTGTTGTAAAGACATGTCAGAGTACTTATTTGTAAAGTTGCACATTGAATCCAATTTGAGTGGTACGCTGTATAAAGCGAAGTGTCCACTGGCAATTTGCAGAAGTTGACTTGCGCAAGCGACTTCCAACGTGTAAACGCTCGCGCAAGTGAACTTCTGCAAGTGTTAGTGACTTGCCGAACTTGCTGTAAGTCCCGCGTGTATACGGTTGTTAATGTTGTTATGACCTTTCAGCAAGCGCTTGCGTCTTTCACACAAAATAGTTGGAATTTTTTCGGGCAAGTTTAATTTTTTTAAGCTGGAAATTATTCAAGTAATTGCTGGATACATTGATTGTATGTATCAAATTTTAAATTTAACTAAGTAATTTCATATTGAGCAAATGATTGAAGATGGCTTCAGTCATTGGTAGGAAGTTTTATAAATGCACGGGATCTTCGCCTTGGAGTTCTCTTAATAATTGGTTTTGAAGACCTAAATCATCACCTCGCAATATCCAATCTGGGTACCCACATCTTACTTTTTTTTTTAAGTGAAAACTTCTTTAGCGGCGGCGGCGTTGTGCACTTTTTTTGTGATGGGTAAAAATGTGAAACTCGCGTCAGGACACGTGACCTGATCAAAAATTCGTAAGACGTATAAAAATAAAAGAACATCACTTCACTTTTATCATGGATGGACTTATGGAAGTTGATTTTTGAAGTAAAAACTTCTTTAGAGGCGTTGTGCACTTTTTTGAAAAATGCGCGTCAGGACACGTGACCTGATCGAAAATTCATAAGACGGAGGGAGAGTAGTACCAAAATATCAAACATGCACAACGTTAATATTCAAGTTTTCACTTCTGCTGGCACTCCCGGAGTGCAACCCGCTGTTTTTTTACTACAACTCAGTAGACGCAGCTCGTATTTTTCTGCAGCTAGGCATCTTGTTTGATCGCTCTTTCTAAAGTAATTTGTATGCAATTTCTGTTGAAACGGTTCTAAAAGATCTTGCAAGAAGTTAATTTCTACACACTTCTAAAAGCGACTTGCAAATAGAAAAATCGCAGAAGTTAGTTGCCCGTGGACACTGCGGAAATAGTTCGAAAACAACTCCGTTTCACAACTAACAACCAATGTTGTAATTTCTGGACGAAGTTATTAAAGTCACATCATGAAACGTCCCCCTCTCGCCCTTGGTTTCCGCACCGCACCCCCTTCAATTTGTGATTTGTAAAATTCTCGTGAATTGAAAAGGCAACGTTCCTTGCCTGAGCGAGAATATTTAATATTTGACTTCGCAATATTCCATTGAAATGTGTGATAACGAAAAAGAAGAAGCAGCTAATCTGGTTTGTCAATCAATTTGTCTTACATCTGTTGTGGAACCAAGATCTGGGTAGAAGTAGAACAATTTGTTTCGATCATTTACTAGAGTTATTATTACATTCATTTTGTGTAATTTGTTTTAGAAAGAGGAATTCGAATGGGTTCTTCGTGAAGAGGTACACGCGATATTACATCAGCTCCATACCGTTTTAGTCGTAAGTGTCACAGATAAAGACGAAAATATCAATAAGTTTTTGATGTGTTTTTGAGACAAGGTTTACTTTCTAGGAGTGCGCTCACAGATTTCCCGTGCCCTTGTACGGAAACGAGGGCCAGAAACAAGATAAATTCATACTGACATCACAGCCTGAACAACTGAAATGTATTGTGACACTTACTGGGGACAGTATAACCCACGCTGTAAGTACCCCTTATGAATCATTAATAGTAATTAATACTGTAGCAGTATCATTAGTCAAAGTAGGTCAAAAAACCAGGCATGTCCATGTGCACTGTTTTAAAATATTTTTTTATAATGTTGAATATAATAGATGCTGTTCTCTTGTCAGGACATAAGTTTCAAGGTGTTGCGACAAATGCACACAATATGCCGTACATCAATCAACCAGGATGGTCCGTGGAAACTCCAGCAGATACAGGATGCTGCCAATCATTTGCAACAGGCTATCGGTTATATTGATAATGTGGATAAACATTATGTATTCAAGTATGTGCCATGCTAATATTATTATTTAGCCTTTATTGCCATCACAATTTTTCAATAGTCTTTCATTATAGAATATATAAAAAAAAAAAAACAATTTTATTAGTTATTTAACCATCTAAGTAGTTGAGCTTGTATATATTAGTTATTGGGTGTTGGTGTGTCTTTGTGACACGAAGGCCTCTTTCCAGTCTGCTCTTGTTTGAATTGTTCTGTCCCATATTGGACCTGCAATCTTTTTGATGTCATCAGACCAACGTTTTCTTTGTTTTCTTCTTTTTCTCATTGTTTGTAATCTAGGCATCCACTCTGTTATATCTTTTGTCCATTTATTGCTAATCTCTCTCATCAGGTGGGCTACCCCACCTCCATTTGAGTTTTTTGGTATTGACTACAATATCTTCAATTTTCGTAATGTGTCTTATACCTATGGCTCTTTTCCTGTCTCTTTTTGTGTAACCTAGAATACTCCTCTCCATGGTTCTTTGACAAGTTATCAGTTGCCATGTTAATATAATTAGCATTCAATATTTGTGTTTGCAATGTAGACAAAAAAATGTGGTAAAGCTAGAATCTTCATTTGAGACAAATTAAGATTCTAGCTTTACCACATTTTTTTTAATGTTTATTTTGGATATTAGTAACCCATTTTTGTTAATGAATCCATTATTAGTACTCCACATCTCCATGCTTTAGACATAAAAACAATCATAATGCAAATTAAAAAAAAAAAAACTACAGCAGATGCCATACGTGTAATAAGCACACTCTGTATCTTTTGTTTTATTATGAAAGGAAATAATGAACATCCTGAATAGTAAAACATCACATGAACAGTACTGATATGACCTCAACATACATGACAGAGGAGCTCAAGGTTATGCATATTTATTTCACCTGAATAATAATAATCAGATGTTTACCATAACCGTAGATGATTTTAAGTTATGTTACTTTACGTGGATATCTTTCATTATATAATTATTTTCAAGTATCTTTGTGTATGATCTTGAACTGTAAAAATTATCAATATTTGATCATAAATTATACTGCATTTCATGGTTTTGTGAATCGTTTATGATGGCATGTTATGAGATACTCTGTGATAGTGCATGATAATAAATATAACATTTTATTATAATATTTACAATTTATTTAAAAACAAGAAATGTAATGATCATTTCACTAAATATTATTCAAAGGAAGGTTTATTAAATTAAAGGAACCTTTTGTTTGCAGATCGTCAGAAGAAGTTCTCCACATAATTCAGTGTCTGATTGGCTCACTGCAACGAGCCCGAACCGCTTTAGTGTTGCCTAAGAAAAAAGCAATTGATGAGCTTATGAAGAGTAGAAATATGGTATATTACATTGTTTCTTTTGATATCCCAGTCCTCAAGCAATCTTTTTCAAATATAACTCATTATCTCAATAAGTACTTTTACGTCTTCTTTTTGTCTCTTCAAGAATAAAAAACTTATTAACCATTTATTTTCAGAAGGCCCTATCTCCAAATCTACCAGAAGACTTAGCAATATCATTCTACATACAGTCCCACAAGCTTATATTTGTTGCATACCAACTGAGTTCGGTGCATGGAACTATGAGGATCGACTCGTGTCAGGCAGACTGTGCAGTACCGTGGCTGAGTGATGTATTGTTTATGTTGACGGCAGCACTCCATATGTGTCAACAACTTAAGGATAAGGTAAATTAGACCTTGATTTCTACAAGATTGTGTGTACTTGAGAATCTATATAAAGCACTACCAGGCCTTGTTTCACGATACAAGTACATATGTAACAGTTTTTCATCGATCTTTTACAAAATTAAGTATATTAATTAGATTAAACGAAAATTATTTCCATATAATGTCTTATATCTAATTAATTAATAAAAATAGCAAAATTATATACAAACTTAACTATTGAAAAACTAAAATATAGCATCGAAAAATTCATCGCATCACTGTCGACTGGTAATGTACCCAAGAGACTAGCCGCATTGCCACGTTGTATGGCAATGCTTAGCCTCTGCCCAAGGTAAAAACCAGCCCTTGGGTCACGGGAAGTGTCAAATAGCCGTTTTGATATTTCATTGAAGAGGCCGTGAGCACTCGGACCCCACGGCCCGAGGGTTTCAACCCCAAACGGCTCGAAAATATAATTACCTGTAAGGTTATATATTTACGCCACTTGAGGTTTTAACTAGATTAATATTTAATTAATGTAACTTCTTATGTCATATCTTATTAAAATCCGTATTGTTGACTATTTCTGTCCTAACAACCGAATTGACTATATATAATTTATGGAAACATATTTATCTGATAAAGATAGAACAATAGTTATACAATACCAAAATATTTAGAATTGTTATTATTGCTGTTCATACACACTATATTATTCTTATCACAGTTACCAAAAAAATTGTTTGGTAAATATTTGCATTCCATGAACCTTCAGGTTTTTCGAGTGTACACCCAAGTACCCAAACTCATTTTATCTCTAGGAAGTGAAACTATACAATCAGTATTTTATCTTTTTGACGTGATGTGACAACAGTACAGCTTTACTGATAACAGTTCGGCGGTTCAGTTTAATATTAATCGAATTGTGGATTATAACTAATTTTATTGGGGTTTTTAAGATAGTGTATCGTATGAGTAAATAATAAGTCGTCGCCTTACGTCACAATCGTTTTTTTCTTGTTCATTGTCAACAGCCTCTGATTTATCAGTGTTTTTTATCAGTCATTTAACTCTTATGTAATATATCTTCTTTCTTTTTCGTGTGGTTAGTGTCTAACCTGGTGTCAGAATTTTTATGCCGCCCATGGCCTCTGACTTGGTTTCACATGCCGTCGAGAAATATCTCCAGGCATGCCGGTTTTTGAAGCAAGTGATAATTACTCAATAAATAAACCAAATAGTTTAATGCCTTGTTGTTTAAAATTAAACTCAGATGTCCCTGATTTCACTTCAATTGAAAGTTGTTCATGGAAATTAGTAATAGGGCTCTGTTTTCTTATTGTAATAGTGTTTATTTTTTTTGTATTTTCAGCTGTGTGTCTTCTCCCAATACAAAGACTTCACAGTGGGATCAAGATCTGCCTCCATGGTGTTTAATTAATTACCTACTGGGATGTTACCTAATTCTCAAGTGTATGTAAGCATTATAATACCTAGGTATGCGTAATATACAAAACAATTGTATGTAAGTACATGTATTTATTTAGTTATAGTTATTGAGTCCATTGTTGATATTCTTGTTGAGTATGATGTAATATAATGTATAGAAAATAATGTTACAACTAACTATAGGAAAACTAATCTTGGGTCTGCCATGAGTGTATATTTTGATAATAGCAAAGGGAAATTAAGTATTTGTTAATTTATTTCCACTACTTACCTTATTTATGGACAAGATTATGTTAAATTATGATTTAAGAGTTATGTTGATGGTTATGTTGTAAGTAAATCGTTTGTGGCTTTTGTCCGCGTATTTATGTAGATGAGTTCTTATTCTTAGCTATTTAATAGAGAGCACAGTATAAGCCATCCTCTGGCCAGTAATAACTGAACGATATCTGAAGACAATTGAACAAAGTTCAACCACATAATGTCCCCAATTGGAAGTAAATACTTAGCTCGAATTCGCGGCGAGTTTAGTTCAATTTTAATTCAGTTTATCCGCCGACCGGATGGCTCTAGTTATATAATGTACACAACGCGTTGTAGAATACGACAAAGCAATAAATTTTCTACAGGCAAATTAACGTATAAAGTGTAAGTGCAAAGTTATAGCCCTTGTGTACGATAATGGTATTTACCTCGTGGTGATAAAGTCCATTTCAGAATGAAGGTCCATAGTTTTGAATTACGAATTCTAATTCGTGCGGTATTATTTAACGTTTCTATTTCTGTAATGAGAGGCTATTTTAAGAAGTTTGACCCTTTGAATGTAGGCGGATTGGACGCTGGTGCGTAACCTAAATTGTGTTATCAATCCATTTTATAATATTGTATGGTCGGTTTTTTAGTATTCTTACAATATTTGCCTACTGTTTTTAAAAGTGGTGTTTTTCCTACTCCATCTTTTCTTCACTGATAAATGAAGTTAAATTATATTTGAAAATATTTTGTCAATGTTGTTTAAAGGGTTTATAACAATATGCATGATACAGCAAAATTATTGAATTAGTTATTTATTTCTATGTTAATAAATAGATCTGAATGTATAGTTAAAGGATTTATAAAATGTATACCTAGAAGCAATAAGCTTCCATCTTTTGTCTGTATTGCCATAGTTAACGAAGATACTAATTTATAATAAAATATACATGTATAGATATTTGATAACTTAATCAAATGGTAAGAAAAGATCCGTCAAATGATACAATTATAAATATCTTGCTTTCTAAAAGTTTGCTATTTATTTTTCTATATTCAGATGTTAAATTGTGGGAAAAGTGTCTGATACTTTAATCAAAATAAAATAAAAGATTACAAAAATAATTATAGTTGCCAAAGTCTCTTTGTAATTTCCAATCTTCATTTCTTATATTTGTATAAAATATGTCAATTTCATCTTCATATTGCATCAGTATACTTAATCAAATTGTGAATTGTTCAAAACGAATAAATTATTACAGTACGGATGCTTTTGCCTTCAATGTTTCCATAAAATATTTCTGAGCTATTTCATAGTCAATTAAAAACAGTGGTGTAAATGCACCAAAAATATTATGAACTTATTGGTGTTTCACAATTTGTATCTGTATCTTCAGGGTACGCTAGTCGGTCATTCTTCCATACAAACGTAGTATGGTGATTACTCGTTTCTTTGACCGTGTACATTCAAAAATAAAAATTATATCAATTTTTCTTGTCATTATATAGCCCTGTATGGAAGCAGAATTGGGAAAAAAATATTGGTTTGGAAGTTATGAGCGTCGAAACTTCCATATTTCAACACTAATTTTGGGCGTAAATAAATAACTTATGTGGTAAGAAAATGGCAAAATAGAAACCGTACAGGGATAGATAATTTATTCAATAGTTCAAATAATTTAATATTGAGTAAATACATCTAGTAGTATTTTCATAATATTTATACGCCCAAAGGTCTGTTCATGACATTTTACGCGCTCATTTTCGTTATAAATCATCGTCTATTTCACAAAATAAAATAATAAATATATAAATAAAAATTAGATAAATAGATAAATAAATCAGACTAATTAGAATGCATATTAGTTACGCCCACCAACGAGTTAGAGCCGACTAGTGTACCCTTAAGTAATTTGACTAAAAGGAATTCCAATTTCTTATTTAAAAAAATGTGATAATAATTACATCTTCGAGTAAGAGGTAGATAAGGGCCTGTCTTGCTTCCCAAAAAGACCATTGAATGAAACGAATTTTCAGTACATTTAACAATATTTTTTGCTACCTATACAGGTTGAATTTTGAAACCGGCCTTTAGGCCCTGTTCAAAAACTGACCCTGTATTGACAAAACTGTTAATCTGATGACTGAATCGTCCATTAAAAAAAAACAACAAAAAGTAACAATATTATTATGCTATCAAAATTCCTTATCAAAGCCTGTCTAATCATAATGTGTGAAAATAACAGGTGTTACATTTTCACTCACTCGATAAAAAGGATAACTAAAGTAAGCTATTAATTATTAGAAAAACAACAACCTTTTTTTTAATACTTGCAAGTTTTTCCAATATGCTTGCAATGTTTTATATTGACTTATATAAAATGCTTCATTGCTTCTATAGAAACTGTACACATTAACAATAAAAGGTTGTGTATTAAGTGTTTTGTAAATTAGTAAACCTAATATTATGTAAATAATGTGATAGGGTATTTGACTATTTTGAAAACTTTAACAGAATGAACTTTGAAAAATAAATAAATTCTAACATCTTATCTGTTGCCAGTGATTCATATTAAATTTGCAGTCTTCTAAAGAAGTATTTCCATAGATATTGCATTATTATTTCACTTAACACTGTTTTTAAAGCTTACTTTGTGATCAGAAGTATTTTTAATGGTCAATTACCCTAAGAGCTTTAGTCTACTTAATCGCATAATTTGTATAAATATGGTCACCTAATTCGAGTGGGTAAATACAATCAATATTGGGAAGCATTAAAATTATGAAAAGATTTTTTTTATGTAACTGTATAATTATAAAATTATTGGCAAAGGAATTGGCAATGTATGTTGAAATTGTATTTTTATGCACATATTGATATAACTTTGATAATTAATAAAATTGTTAACGCACTTTCTGAATATTCACTACTATTTTAGTCTTGTGAAAATCTATTCTATAAATTCATTTTTAAATTGAGACTGCATTGCTCATGTGGTCTTTGTCTGCCTAAATTCATACTTGAGATGAATTTAATTGAACAAAATATTCCACAGTTTATTGTTTTGAGGAAAATAGCCTCATATGTGTAAAGAACCATCATGTCCAAATTATTTATTAGACATGTTTGACAATAAAGTTATTGTACTAGTATTATTAGGTAGTCTCAAGACTATTTTATCTATACCTACATAGACCTGTATGAACAGTTCATGTGATTGTGTTGTACTTCAATAAATCAAAATGCTGTTATGCAGAATTTGTTTTCATTGAATATAACCCGATATCTTCTAAACTAATATTATAAAGAGAAAATATTAGATTCTTTGTATGTTTGTTTGTGTCTCGCGTTAAAACGGCTGAACGGATTTCGATGAAATTCAGAATCGGATACTTTTTGTCCCAATATTCCCACGGGACCGAGACTTATGCGGGTGAAACCGCAGGGCGCAGCTAGTAATAGATAAAGAGTAGCTGGTGGCTGAATTTAGGAAATAGTCTATTGTTCTCGGTCGGGCCTAACGCCTACGCATCCTAGGGTTGCCAACTTGTTTATATCAAATATAGTATTCTCGTGTCTCATAATATATATCTATTTTTACTCTCTGAATTAAGTTTACAAAATACCATTAATTCAGCTTTTATGAGATTCATACTGGCCCTATTCCGACCATCTCGCCATTTTGTATTGAAATAAAAATATAGTAATTTCGCCTACCATATTTTTTCTATAGAAATATAGTATTCTGGCCTCTAATATTATAGCAGGATACTATATTATATAGTAGGGTTAGGTTAGGTTAGCCCTACCTCTGCCTAACCTTTCGGCGAATACAGGCGTGACTTTATTTTTATGATCTTTTATGAAACCAGCGAAAAACCAGCTTTCATAAAAGCTGCCCTAAGCATTTATTTTATATCTAAGTTACATATTGAAAGGTCTTTGTGGCAACACAATATTATCCTCAATTTACAGAAATAAATATCATTTATCATAATCAAAGATCACGCAGTACCAAAGCGTTTTGAGATTGAAATAATTTCACAACTTTTTTTTATCCATTTTTTCATAGCTAACTTCAATGCGTAAAGCTGTCTTTGTAAACAAATCTTTTACGTCACTGATACGTTAAAGCTAGGGATGATCCTTTTAAATTACATTACCAGTATTACTAATATTTTTAAACAAAAAATCGTAATAAGCAAGAAGTTTGTTATAGGAATAACAAATCCCAAAATCTGGCTTTAACCCAGGAACTGTTATTGATTTAGTTAGTTATATTATAGTGCCGAATAGTAGGACAAGCAATTACTTTGATGTAATAAAAAACATGCATTCCTACGTTTGCGTTGTAGGTGAATTGTAATCTATTTGCACAGTCTATTTGCCTCTACTACCAAGCAGGTGGCAAACAGACAAATAAAAGTAGGGTACACACGGCTACACATCAAGCAATACATTTCCAGGTTATACTGATCCCGCATTATAGGGATTTCCGAACAATGCGAGGTCAGCTATACATTTCCAGTTTAGGAAATAATATTGTTTTTCTAACACAAACGTGACTCATTTGCAACCTTGCAATGTACATCACTAAAGCGTTTTGACAGATAGCGTAATGTCAGATTTACGAAAATAAATCGTCAAGAGTTGAGGCGTTGAAGTTTGTTTTCACTTTTATTTTGTTATTATATTGTAAATTGTAGTTGTTTCATTGTAGAATACAAAGATGAAGAATAGAATATTCGGTTGGTTCGGTCTTGTTACCATTATCATCACTGGATTGTTTGGTTTTGGGTTCTATTTAACATTTCTTGCGTTCATCGTCTCCTTTTTGGCTGGGTAAGTTGATAAGAAGGCGTAATTTGTACTTAAAAGAATAATATTATTGTAAGGGACTAGCTGTTATTATTCTTTACGCACGTATTGGAGAGCATTCATAAACTGTGGAAAGTTGATATACTGTCTAATCAACTGTCGGTATGTAGGACAGCTCTCTGACAAGTTATACTAAGCGAGATTCGATCATATAGAGTTCTTAGTTGCTTAAAAACATTTGAAGCTATTCAAGCAAGTTGTTAATAATAATATCTTACTCAACAAAACAATTATGAGTGTACTTCTATTTTCAGAGTTATAACAATTCTTTACTTCACTTATGACAACAAAAATATATTCTCTGTTGATTTGGATTGTTTGGATGATCCATTACAACAGTCTAACTTTTCTATACAAGTACCTAAGGTATGTCTGCCTCTTTTAATGTTTTAGATGTAAGAAAATTTGTAATTTAATTTTATTCATTTAAAAATATTATTGCCCACTCTCTCTCGAAAAGAGTGGAGGCCTGTGTCCCAGCAGTGGGTACATTAGAGGCTGATTATGATGCATTATGCAAAAACATTATTGCAGTTTTAACAGTTTAAAAAAGCCTATTTTATAAAATATTTCAGGTGTTGGAACTATTTCAAAAAGAAACTCCTTTGCCAAAATATGACAACAGGATCACGGGTAGCGAGACTGTGGACTCTTTCCTTAACGAGATAATAACGATCATTATTAATGATTATGTGACTCCATGGTACGAGATTCTGACAAGTGACGAGGAACTTACAAACCATTCTATAAAACGATTGGTGCTGGCTGCTGGTGCTAATGTAGCTAATAGGTAAATATATTTTATCAATAAAATAAAATAATGTATCTTCATAACAAAAAATCATGCCTTGTTTCCCCGAAGGGTTAGGAAGAGGTTCACCTATAGTACATCCACATTTCGCCAGTTATGTTTAAGTCCCATGTGATAGGGGGCGAGCATATTGCCATTAACCAGGCACAAATCCACACTGGGCTGCTATTGAGAAATTCCAGATGTAAAAACCTAAAAACACTTTGCCCGACCTGGAAATCGAACCCAGGACCTCATGCTCAGCAGTAGCTCTTGCAACCACTAGACCAATGAGGCAGTCATATAAATATAATCTGTATCACCATGCCTGCATTTCTCTGTGGGATAGGCAAGGCAGAGGTGTTCGAAGTGCACATCTTTTGCCAGTTTAGTTTAAAATATTAAATAAACAATCACGCTCACATTGCTTATTGCATTGCTAAAAAACATGCTCATATTACTTATCTCATAAAATGACGTCCATTTGGGCCGCAACATTGGTAGCAAGCTAATAAAAAAAAACTTGATCTAAAATTTAAATCATTTCATCTAATGTTTCAGAGTCAAATGTGTGGATTGGATCCACCTTCTCTCCACCCGTGTTCCAGAAGAGTTGACAACACATTTGAAGTTATTCAAACAGTCAAGAGTAAGGTTGAAACATGTAGATCTGATGAGTGCCAAAGATGTATCCAATGGGACCTCTAAACCAAGTCCCAAGAAACAGGATGAAAAGAAAACACACAGGAGAAATAAAAGTGAAACTGATGTATCTTGGCCACCAGGTTATTATTTTATGTATTTCATAAATATTTCAGTGTTGTCTATTCTATAAACCTATTGACGATACGAGATAAATACATAGAATTGCAACTTATACAAATATCAACTTTAAACTCAAGTTATCTAAGTTGATTTTTTAATGAAAAAACCAAGGAATCATAAAATAATTTTAGTTGCAATGGAATTTGAACCATACGCAATTATGTTAAAGTTTCTAATCCCAAAGCATGAAATTTATCTTGTCTCATTGGCTTTAGTTTAGTGCCTTAATTTGTGCTGCTGGATACGAGCGTTTATCCTAAAAGTTTGCAACGTCGCAAATAGCTGTCAAATATTGATTAATTTGGCAATATACTGCATGAAAATATGAAATCTGGCTAACTAGCAATCTAAAATATTGATTATGAAATCCAATAATTAATATCGTAACACCGAATACATAATATTAACTTTCCAAATGTCTTTTTTACACCTTAAACTGTTACAACATCAAATTCAATGTTATTATTGCAACTCATTATTAATATTCTAGTAAAAGTTCGTTAAGCCGTTGATCCCGGCTGTCATTCGTGGATCTTTGACAGTCGTTACGGGTCGTCAGAAGCCCGAAAGTCTTGACAACCAGTCATATCAAGGTGTATCGTATTATTAGTATAGTTGTTACTGGGTTGTGGAGGTCAGATAGGCAGTCGCTCCATGTAAAATACTGGTATTCAGCTGCATCCGGTTAGACTGGAAGCCGACCCCAATATAGTTGGGAAAAGGCTTGGCAGATTGATTTTTGGTATTGTCTTTATTTTTGCAGAAGCTCAAACATTTGGCAAGTCAAAGTTTTACGACAGTTCGGAGAACATTAGTGGGAAGACTCTCAAGGATATATTTTTTGATCTGGAATGTTCTATAGAGAACAGACAATTATGTCGAGATATTTACTGTATGGATGCTGATAAAGAGTATGGTAAGTTACAGAAATAATGATTTAGGTCCCGTTTTTGTTCAGGGCGGTATATCGTACTGGAACTATGAATTGAATGAACTACAAACGTCAAATATTTTTTAGGTAAAATATACTATCCTGTATTTATTAGAGTAGAGCAGTGGTGGCCCAGTGGTAACGGCTGAGACTTTCGAGTTGTAGGTCATAGGTTTGAACCCTGACAGGCGCGTTACTTTGTGTAAATTATTTCATCACCCCTGCTCTCAAAACGGTGAAAAAAAACATCGTGAGGAAACCGACATGTCCTAGAACCACAAACTCGAAGACGTGGCATCTACCAACCCGCGCTGGGCCCGCGTAGTGGATTACGGCCCACTCATAATACCCGGTGGTACACTGTATTGTTGCTGGCAAGAATCGAATCCTTAAAAGTAATATTACGTTTTTGAGCTTCCGAACTTTTTCAATGATTTTGGTTAAAGATTTGATTTTGGTTTTAAAAAAAAAACTTTTTCCTAGAGTTGCTGTGCGAAGTTTCCGAGGCCGTCCTGTACTTGATCGCCCCAGAAGAAGCTTGGCGCTGCCACGCTTTAAAAGTGATATTAATCGAGTTGTTATCCGCTGTTGTACTGAGACCGATGATCAACTTGTTGAGCGACCCTGATAATATCAACAGGACTATTATAAGGAGTGTAAGTTTCTCTTCTTCGTTGTTTTATCTCGCGCCAAAATGAGACGCCTTATGTAAACATAGTCTCATATCTTAGTTGGCGCAGACAATTTAGATTAATTGTCAAAAATGCGTTGGATTCTACAGACTGTTCACTATAACTTATCCCATGCCATTATGTCGGCACCATTGCTTGTCAAGCTTAATTTCAATACTAATAGAGTTCAAAATTGCGACTGTGATAGTACAGTACATTGCTACCTTGGAAAATGGTGAAGGAGCGAGCATTTTTCGGCTATGTTATTTAAATGCAAACTATTTGAGGATTCAAATAACCTTGGCATAATTTTGTATTACTGACCTTTTGAAAATTGTTATTGTCTGTGTTCTTAGTGTTGCCGGGACTCATGTCTACCATCAGAGCTGTTTCTTGTAGTCATACGATGCTGTACCGACGCTGAAGAGTTGGACGCCACCGTGGAACTGGTCCAAAAAGATATACAGAAATTGGCAAGTACTTATTATAACAGTATCGAAATGGTCCAAGGAGTCATTTACTCGAATATGAATGAGTTCCGTTTCTGTTATTGCCTGGATGTCTTGTACTAAAAATACACCCTGAATTTACGAAAATTGTAGATCCAGTTTACGATACAAGTAAAAAAAAAAAATTTAAGTATTGACCTGGATAAAACGTACCCATGAGAATTCCTAATCCAAAACACAGATATAATTTAATCTTGTTTATAAGTAGTTACTTATTTCAGCATTCCAGAGACAGCGCAGGTGAATGGGAGTTGCAAGACCGTCAAAAGCTGTCCTCCTTACAATACTTGACCCGTATAATACAAGCAAGAAGGGCCACTTTAGGGCCTCAAGAAGGCCTGGCCCATAGTGCTAATGTGGACAAAGTGTCGGAAGAAGTTTCTAGGTCATTAAAGTTTTTGAGAGCAACTACGGCTTGGAGATCGAATGCACAGTACTTGTTGGAGATCGAGTTGAATGAAGCTGGTGAGTTGTAGAGACTTAAAGATAGACAATTGTGTGTTTGATTTTATTATTGCTTAGACCCTTAATTACCCTGGAATTAAAAAGTTTATTTTCTAGTCACCTTCGCAAATTCACGCGAGCTGGCACTATAGTTTGACCGAGACCGCTGTACCGCGCCTTAGGAATGCGCGGCGAGGCTGAGGCAGCGTTGCCCCCCTCGTCTCGCCGCGCACATACCTAAGGCGGTACAGCGGTTTCGTTCAAACTATAGCTAGATAACTGGGAAAGTCTTAATCGATGGATACTATTTTTTTACAAGATAAATGATTTTGCTGTTGATTGTTGGTTTCGAACCAACCAAGGAGAATATTTAAAAAAATAAACTAAATACGCCCATAAATTTTCCTACTTGCGGTCACCTCCAAAGCCATCAGTCGTTCTAGTGTAGATCATGTTTAAAAATCATACTTTTTAAGGTAAAACACTAATAATAATTGCTCACTTCTAGACGTACCCCACTCATCAAAAGCTGTGCTAGACAACCTACGCTCATCTGCACTAGAACTCTGCGATCTCTACCTAGCCCCCACTCGACCCACCGTGATGGGTCTACCAGAGAACTGCTACGGGGAACTAGTGAGGAAGATCACGACGGAAGGCGAAGAGTTTACCAACAACCCTGTGATGTGCTTCGATGATGTACAAAAGTGTGTTTGTGATGCGTTAGAGGTGAGTTACCTTGTTTTAGTTTAATTCTGTATTTTAGTTTTTGTGGGTTTGCGTAAGATTGTATTTCTTGGGAAATACGAACGCACGCTGATGAGATCTAATATAGAGCTGTTACAACCATGGAATTATTATTTATTTTTTATTACTATGATTATGAATTTATTTATTTATAAGCTCTGCAATTCCAAAAAACTTTTCAAAGCTTTTTTTGGACAAATGACAATCTGCGACCGGAGTAGGTACTCCGACAGAGAGAAAACTTCATACAAAGATAAAGATAACTTTATTGCATAACTGTATACATTTGGTCTTATTTTAAACATAACATTTTCAGGCTCAACCCATGTCGGATATTCAATAGTATTAAAAGGAGTTATAAATTACATACTAACATATTTTTTTCCCAAAAAACTCATGCAGATTATAAAATACACTTTCAATTAACAGTTTTTTTTTATTTAGGTCTAAACATATTTCCATTTAATTGCTTAATAGCTAGCGGTAACTGATTAATTGATTATACAAGGTCCCATTAAAATAGATGGACACATTTTAACACAGCGTTCAGTACGTCTAACCAAAGATATCCAAGCAAAAAAACACTGATTAAAATGATTTTATTTTGACCTAAAATAATAAAAGGCAGTTGGTAAACAACATTTTTAGTGTATTTTGGTTAGCTGATTAATTTTTCTTGTAAGTATCTAAAGCGTTTTTCTTATATTTTTTTTACCATCGTCCTTATTTTGGTGGTCTGAATGATTTCTAATAGTTTGTCCATCTATTTTAATGGGAACTTATATACACGAATAGCAGTAACATAGGTACTTTTATAAAAAATCTTATTGTTAATAATAGGTAAATTACTGTCAAATTTCAAACGTGCAATGATAGGTGCACTGTTACAAAGCGCGGCAGCGGCAGTACAAAACTTAGAAGGTTTGCCTCTGTGGGGGGTTACTCTGTGGCGCGCCGTTCGTACTAATTCAGAAACACGAAGACCATCGAAGGCCGAAGCGCATACCTTTTCTGGTTTAACTGTAGATGTTTTATTATTACCGATGAATAAAAATCGGCCGTCAGTAAAAAAAAAAACATTTAAAAATCTATTACTCACATAAGTATTATATTATATTCGCAACATTGTTTGATTTCAAGGACGACCCGTCATGGCAAAACGACTTCATGATGGATAGCGAAGATAGTTCTGAAAGAAGCAGGTAACTATAATTAAAATATAACTATATATTTTACTTCACCACAATATTTGTTGTATTATTTATTATTTATCTAAACATCTAGTCTTCCTATTTTCTTAAAATCCCTCGGGAATCATCGCATTTCCGAATAAAAACGAATGCTAATTTCCATGTCCATCAATTATTAGATTTATCGTGTATAATAATTTGAATTCAGAACTAAGTACAATTCTTTATAGTTGTTTTGTTTTGATTTCCGTGTGAACTATATAGAGCTGTAAAACTATTTAACCGACGTCCGGGCCAATCATATCGTTTTTTCCAATTTCATTGCAACATTTTTAATAGCTACGTATCCTTTAATTTGAGACCAAATGTTTTCAATTGGATTAAAATCCGGATGATATGGCGACAATCATATAGAGGGTCCCATTAAAATAGATGGACAAATTTTAACACAGCGTTCAGTACGTCTAACCAAAGATATCCAAGAAAAAAAAAAACACTGATTAGAGTGATTTTATTTTGATCTAAAATTATAAATGGCATTGGGTAACCAACATTTTTAGTGTATTTTCGTTAGCTGATTTATTTTTCTTGTAAGTATCTAATGCGTTTTTTTTACCATTGTCCTTATTTTGGTGGTCTATAAAAGTTTGTCCATCTATTTTAATGGGACCTTATATAAATCGATATTCAATGAGTTTGGGTTATGAGGAATGTTATGTTGCTGCAACCAAGCTATAATTTATGGTTTAGTGCTGTTTGAGTTCGGGGGTTTAACTAATAATTTATTATGGTATGGTGCATTATCTATTACTAAAATACTATTAGGTGGTAGATTTGGTATTAACTGATTACGCAGCCAATTTTGATATCGATCGGCATTGATTTCTTTATGGTAATCGCCGTCACTATCAATACATTTGTGCAATCTGAACAAAATCTTTTTCATTGCTAGCGTGATCGATGATTATCTCCTTTCGAAATTGGCTTCATTACACCTTTTTTATTTTTAGCTGTCCAACATTTCCCTTTTGAGTGCGACGTATGCACATATGATTAATCCATGAAGACAATATTTTGCCATCTGCCCTCATCCTTTGAATTTCTCGGAGATACTTAAGCTTTTTAAGGCGAATATCATGCTTTTCAATTAGTATTTCACGATTGCTTTCTGTTTTTATATATAAAACCAAAATCGTTAAAAAAATTGAATAGCCTCAACCAACTTCGATTTTAAAGTCCTCAAACAAGGTAATTCCTTAAAGCGTAAATGGAAATCGTAAATTATGTTACGTATGACAGAATAGTCAAAATCGTCCAAATTTAAACCAAACTGTTTGGTCTTTTTTACTTTTCTTGGTGATGGGAAAGGAGCCAATTCATCTTTTTTATCATTTTCTTTTACAATATTCTTTACAGTTCCGACTGAAACACCACAAGCTTCAGAAGCACGTTTTTAAACTTTTTGAAAATAACCATTGCTTTCTTTGTTGAATGTGAATCCCGATGGATTCACATTCAACTAAAGCTTCTAGTAAAAAATACAAGTATACGCCTAAAATTATCTGCCCTGCCTGCGACTTTAGCAGCTTTTCTCCCATTTTTAAAATAAATTACATTAAGTTAAAAGAGTAATAACAACTCTATATACTTCCAAGTCGATTGAGAGCGTCCGACGACTGACGAAACACGAAGTTTGCCGAGGGACATTAAGAAAATAGATAGCTTGTAAACTAATAATATAAAGAGGAAAGTTTAGAATGTTTGTAAATTTGTGTATTTGTTTGTTAAGCTTTCACGCTAAACGGCTGAACGGATTTAGATGAAATTTGGCACATGGGTAGACCATGACCTGGCTTAGGACATAGGATACATTTTTATTCCGATATTCCCACGGGATAGAGACTTATGTGCGGGTGAAACCGTGGGGCTCAACTAGTCAGCAATAAAAACACTACAAAATGCGAATTTTGTTCCAGTACTGACATAAAAAAGGACGAAAAACCCGACACACGAAAATACAGCGGTAAGTTACACATACAAAACTTTGAAACAACTAATTCTTTTCTAACTGTCCATTGCGCCCAACTTACTATACAAACCCATCCAAAATGTGCAGACAAATGCAAGAAAATTATGAAGTCATGTCTCAGTCAGTTGCCAAAGTTGTTCTTGAAGTCGAAATACAAGTACGATCTCCCCAGCAAGTCGTCGACGTTTCCCCGCTCCCTCACGCGAAGAGTACCAAGTAACAAGAGCCACACACTACCTAAATGCAATGCGTTTGGTATTACATTTTAAAGTGAATTTCTAGACCCCAATGCTTGCACTACACTTACGTATTTGCCCAAATATTCCCGTCATATCGTAAATACAAAATTAACTTTAAATCAATAAGAATAAGGTAGGTTTTGTATTACCCAAGTGCCTCTAATATTCTGACAAATACGCCAAGTGAAGTGCTGACATGACACATAGCTGTTTGCGTATTGTAGATCCTTGCATCGGCAACTTGATTATATTGCTAGTTAGATACCCTTTCCTGTATTTCTTCTTCTTACTTCTCTTTGACCACTCTGTTACTTTAGTTCAGTTGCGAGCGAAGTGTTTCTGGTACTGACAGTAAATTATATGCACCGATACTCAATATTATTTCATAAATAAATGTTACACTATATTCGTGTTCAAATAAGGCGTCTTGTGCGCGAGTTATGGACTCGTGCGTATTGGGTCCTAGTATCTCGTGCACAGACTCGACCCCAAATGGCTACGTGCGTGTGTGTGCGCGTAAAACGGATTTCTGAACATACATTTTGTGAATTGCAGATATATTGTAGTACAAAATATGCATTTTTAAGTGCTTCAGAACTATACAAGGTCCCATTAAAATAGATGGACAAATTTTAACACAGCGTTCAGTACGTCTAACCAAAGATATCCAAGCAAAAAAAAACACTGATTAAAGTGATTTTATTTTAACCTAAAATAAATAATAAATGGCACTGGGTAACCAACATTTTTGGTATATTTTCGTTAGCTGATTTGTTTTTCTTGTAAGTATCTAATGCGTTTTTCTTATAATTTTTTACCATTTTCCTTATTTTAGTGGTCTGAATGATTTCTAAAAGTTTGTCCATATTTCTTTTACCATTGTCCTTATTTTGGTGGTCTGAATGATTTATAAAAGTTTGTCCATCTATTTTAATGAGACCTTATATAAACATTTATTTTTTATTTGTGTATTGTTTTTTTTTTCCGGGCTGCATAATACGATCTTTACTTTGAGTATCGATGCAATAAACAACGTCCTGAACCTTTGAAAGCCCCTTTATCCGTCCCTGCTTCGCTGGCAACAGGATCTATTATATTTCTTTCTAAACTATGATAGTGACCAGATGTGATTGTGTAGTTCTACAGATTATTTCTTACGCACTTCTTTGTGTGCGTAGTATTAGTAGTGTAGTATTGTCGATGTTTTACTATAAAATAGTTTATATTTTCAGGCGATATGTTACCGGTACCCGGGACAAGGCATAACAGGTCCAGATCGGATATCGTTGGCAATCTGGCGCAGAGGATGATTAATGAAAGTGCAGGTTACAATTTATTTTTGTATTTTATTTGGGTCTGATTTAGTTCGAAACTAGTTTGATCATTCATAAAGTCCCCGTACGTCGGTACTAAACATGAATGTGTGTCACGAAAATTATAAACTCCAAAGGACAAATCTGTTTAATCCTAATTTCGGAATTAGACCATTGGCGCTGACACAGTTAAAAATGATGTTAAGTTCCAATTTTATGATTATGGCTAAAGTGTATTTTATTTTGTAGTTTGTATTTACTGATGTTTTTTTTATTTATATTTCAGGCCCTTCGAACTTATCATCAGCAAACAGTAGCAATCTATCTCTGTCGCACTCAGAAATTAGTAGAAACGCGAAAAACTTGATGTCGCCCTTATCAGCATGTATTATTGAAACTGGTATGTATATCATAATTATCATCAGACTACGTTAATTTGCTTAGGCTGTTACAGAAATTCCGTATACCGGGTGATTTTTGGTACCTTAAAAAAAATCTGTCTGTATAATTATGATGCTCAGATGCTTCTATTATTTTATTAACAGTTTACAAATAATTATTCTAATATAATGTACATATTTATGTTTCGTATTTCCAGCTTTAGTACAAGACAAAGGGCGTGCATTTGGAATATACGCCATAGCAGTAACTAGACTATCAGACAACGAGGTTTGGCATATATACAGAAGATATAGTGATTTTTATGACCTACACGCGTCTGTTAAAGATAAGGTCAGTAGTACCCATCTCTGCAATAGCAATTTTAAACTCTAAATACCAAGTAACAAGTCTCAAATTCCCCTACAGTGGCCCGAGCTGAACAGTCTACCGTTCCCAGGAAAGAAAACATTCCAGAACACATCTCGAACTGTTTTAGAAAGTCGAAAACGGATGTTGAACACCTACCTTCAAACCTTGGCCAGTTTAGCAAGAGATGCAAAATATATGACGTTATTGTCCCCGGCCTATTTAGGAGGATTCCTTAGTCCTGAGAATCATGCTGAGAAACATAGTAGTACGGTAAGTTATTGAGAATAGTATTATTGTGTACTTGTTGGGGTCACACTGTTAATACCGCATCGTTCAGCGTCCATAAAAACAAGATTTTGCCTTTTTTTTGTGGAAATTATCAAATAACTTCTCCCGCTCTGGGCGGAGCGGGAGGGCGTGTCAGACTCTTACTGACTAAAACCCACCCGTGTTTCTTCAGTTGCCCGTACGTTGCCAGGGGCCACAGTATCCCTTTCAGACTTTCCCGCAACAAGGGCAGGCATCGGTCCTATCGGACCCCTTCAGTTGCTGACATCTCTTTGACTGGAACACAACCCGCCGTCGACCCGGGCCTGGTTATCGGACGGCCAGCTACCCATTGCTCACCGTACCGCCTACGGTGGCCGGGAATCTGCCTGCGGTTCCCGTCTCCTGCGGCGGCTAGGGGCGTGAGGGTGCGAAGTTTGCCTCTCCCTCACGCGTTCCAATGCCCTCTCGCTCCGTACCATGGCCTGGACCAGGGCCGGATACGAGAGATAACCGTCACCGCAATTTGATTTTGCCTAACTTGTAAAGTGAGTGCCCTGCATTACTGACCCCTTTTCCCCTCTTCTTCTTTGCAAGAAGGGTCAGGTAATGCAGGTAATGCACTGACGGTACCTACAAGTACTTTTTTAAAAATAAACTGTAAAGTAATTGCCATTCCTATCACATTTCTTAAATTAGCTCAAAAGATAACTTGCAGAAAAAATGAAATTAAAAATGAAACTAGCTTTTTGGATTTTATAAAATCTAGCTGAAGCTTTTGTGGCTATTTTTCTGCAAAAATCTAGTTTCATTAAGGTTAGAATAAAATAAAATAGAGCATAAAATAGAGTTTTGAATGTTCAACAAATGCTTTATTCCCGAATGCGAAAGGTAGCTGACAAAGGCAAAGGCTGCAAATGATCTTGGCTTTCCCGCCCTTATACTTCCTATGCGCATGATAGTAGATCCAAAATGGCGTAAAGCCTCTAACAGACGCCAACAAAATTGTAGAGGAATGAACGCTCATCTGCTCCTTTAATTTCATCTTACGTAGGCGGATGAGAGAGTACCGAAATCCAACATCGTTGTATCACTGATGAATTTATTTTTCACTTATGATTCATTTTGTGTTCAGACGTTTCACCTCGTTGAAAGATGTCGAATGAAAGACAAAAATTAAAAAAGGAGAAGCTTCTGATATCAGCTTAACCGGTTCACTCCCAGCGGCACCCTGAGGGGTCGGTTACCGCGCGCACCCGATTGGGACCGGTGGCGCTTTCGGGTGCCAGCGCGCGACGGCCGGAGGCGTCACCGTTAAAATATTATTTGTAAGCTATAGACAATAAAAGGCATCGATTTAGTTCCATATTTTATGCAAAAATAATATTTTAACGGTGACGCCTCCGGCCGTCGCGCGCTGGAACCCGGAGGCGCCACCAGTCCCTAACGGGTGCGCGCGGTAACTGACCTCTCCGGGTGCCCCTGGGATTGAACTGGTAAACTTTTGTTTTGAATTTATATTTAATATCATTTTACTCTTTTATAGCTCGACGCTCTACTTGTGAACTCTCTAAGAGCCGGAATGAGAACGTTGAAGAATATGCCCGATCAGTTTGCGAACACAGTTGATGGGGTCATGGATGGTAAGCAAAAAGCCAGTGACATGCGGCATTTTTTTCATTAACAAGGAAGTATTTGTGGTATTTATAACCAACACTGACACACGGTGAAGGAACCCATCACGAATATATCTGGACTTATTAGGGTTCCATACCTCAAAAGGATAAAACGGAACGTCTGACACCGCCTATTTGATCCGAATCTAATGGACCGATTAAGTTGAAATTTGGTACACATATCAATTTTTGTGACACAAACACGGACTTGTAAAAAAAAAATTATAGGTATATATATGTTTTGCAAACTGTACTGTGTGACTCATGTCAAATGAAAAGGCTTGTGAGGTTTTCAAATATATTTCTTTTATAATTTTAAAATAAGTACTTTTACAATTTTCTTAAATATCTTTAATATTTAATAAGAATAATAATTAATAAAATATAATTATTAAATTTTGTAATAAATTATAATTTTTAACATCTTTAATATTTAAGAAAATTGATGTAAATTCACCATAACCCTTATCTCTGAAACTACTGAGCCTAAAATGTTGTAAAACAAAAAATAGTTCTATACTTATAGATTACAGGAAAACCTATAAGAAGTCTAAGGTCTTCAAATAGCACGGTAAATCTCCTAATATATTGCGTACAAACTTACATTTACAGTTGGAATGTATTGGAGAACATGTTTTTCAACTACAATGTTAAGTTTGTCATTCGAATAAATTTATCCCAACTACGAAAGATTGTTATCATCGTCTCATAATATTTAGTTAGCCTAGAAACTAGGAAAAAGATTTACTTTAAATGGTCTAATTGCAGGTATTTCTAAAGTATTTCAAGGCAAAAACGATGAAAATTATTACGATGGATTTAAAAGTGGGAATTCCTCTGACGGACAAGAGGTAAGAAAATTTATTTACAAGGGATGCGAGGAATTTGAAAAATAGGTATTTGAAGAAACTATTGCCGTGTACCTCAAGTCGGCTCCCGTAGAGTGTGATAGGGATAGCTACAGCTCACACCAATTATCACACAAAAAAAATGACGAAATCGACGTTTCGTATTCCCCTTTTTTCTCCTCGAAAACTGAACCGATTCAATTATTTTTTACATAATATTTTTGAGAAAGAGTACGTCTAGGTTCCTATCATTTTCATTTATTTTAAAAACTTTTCTAATTTGTCTGGTATTCCTCTAATCACGGCGGTAAAAATGGGGCATTTTTGTAATTTTTGGAGGGTCATATTTTCTTTACCGAAAAGTTGCTGAAAAAAGGGAAATAACAGGGACGTGACTACAGCAGACCTTGATTTTATAAAAAAAAAGCTCTAGAAGCATTATTCAGGAAGAAAAAAGGAGAATACATTTGTATGGAGAATCGCACGGGAATTACTTAATGACATTTAAGAATTAATTACTAAGTAAATGACATGTTTGTTTATTAATTCGTATTATTGTGTGCTTGGCAGGAAAACGATGAAAGTGTGGCTTTGAAATTATTCGAAGAAGTATTAGGAATAAGAGGTTTATGGCTAAGAAGACGTCTGCTCGCTCCCATTAGGACATTGATTGCAGATAGAGTTAATAAGTACGTATACGAAATTGTTTTAGAATAGAATACTATTTATTGTGTACATTCTCGGACTTTAATTGATGAGCCATTTGCCACTGTTCTTATTTTAGCCGTGTAATGCAAATCGGGTTTAGTCGGTTATACTCGTACATACAGACACGGAAAGTTATACGTCTTCGTATTATAGAAGACTTTTTTTCTAATATCTTTGTCATTAAGTGTATGACAGGCGTGTCATTTGGGTAAGAATCGCTTGTTATTAATGTTACACTTTCATGCAATATTTACGGTTGGCTAACATGAGAGCCAAAACTACAAACTTGACAGCAGAGTCACTACCCAAATTCAACAATTGTAGGTCTAGCAACCGTAACCTAGCGACATTTTTTTAGCAATAGCTTAGCGATAGTAACGTTTAACGTACGGATAAATTATGATTGGTCATTTCGACATCGGAAAAAATCGGACACGATTTTATCCGAACGCATAGCGTCCAATATGACGTTCATGACAATTTCATAATTGTCATGAACGTCATATTGGACGCTATACATACGTCTTCAGATAGGTTTTCAGAAATAACGAGTAGGTATTTAATGAGCTTTTTATTCAAAGAAGGTCAGTATCAAATATATTGGATAAACGTATGCAACATTGTATTGTTTTATCATTGACAACTTATTAGTCAACCTTCAACCTCTATGGATGACGACTATTTTCGATTATTAGTAATTTGTCATCTTGTTGACGAGCATGCGGTTTGAGTTCGTGTATTATCGTGAATGTATAAAACTGCGAAATTGTAAAGTTAGAAAGTGGCTCATCAATTAAAGTCCGTGACTGTACACCATACAAATTACAGATATGAATGTAGAACTTTTACATAAGGTGACACAATGGGCGCTAAAAGCGATCTTTTAAAGACAACCTTTGCAAGGATTTAAAAGGAGAAGGAGAGAATACTGCAGGTAGTCTGTGGTGTAACATTTACATATATAATAAATACATACATACATTTATTACCTGCTTTCGGTTATCTATTACTTGTATACCTATGAGAATCGTTTCGGATAGTCATTCAGAGAAATGTAATACTTCCGATCTTCGGGAAGCGAAGGACGAGGATACATTGGGTACTGACTAATGAGTAATTGAGTATCGCCCAGAAGCATGTGAGTAACGGAGCTATATAACTGCATCTGGACAAACTGGAAGCTGGCAATACATTTGTGGTGGCATCTACATCGCCACATGGGAACTACGCACCACACTGACGTTACGCAAAATCCTGCATCGCGCAAGCAGAGTTTACCGCGCGACTGGCATATACAAGGTATAACGTAAATAACGCAAGACCTCTTAAGGGGTCATTGTACTCATCATTATGAACAACTTTTACTATGGGACCAAACCAGAAATCGCGAAAAAAAAATCAGCTGTTCAGTACATTTTGACGAATTATACGAACAAAAATGTACTAAACAGCTGATTTTTATTTCGCGATTTCAGGGTTGTAAAAGTTGTTCATAATGATGAGTACAATGACCCCTTAAGAGGTCTTGCGTTATTTACGGTTCACCCTGTAAACAACATTCTGACAAAAATGGTTGGGCCCAGCAGACACAACATCCGCCTGGTCGGAGGATCCTCCCCTGTATGGAGGATGAGTGAACTTTGCACCCTGTTTTTTCATACATTGGTGGGGTTGAGACTAAGTTGATGATTGATATTATTAATATTTTTCTTCTATTATTTTTTGCAGAAAGGTGCTAGAATTCGTATCATCCCTAACTTCTCCTCGAAACGTCGTTCAGTATTTGAAGACATTCAAGTAAGCATATTCATTTTTGCCATAACGATTTTCTTTACTGTTTTTGAGTGCCTAATAAATAAAATGAATGTTTTAGACAGTGGTTGACGAGTCGAAACGGTTCAAGCTACGGTAACAGAGATGCTGCAACCAAAGCTAGGACGAGAGTGGCCGCTAAAGTAGCCTTGCTTTCCGCTTGTTCAGGTAAATGCGACTGTATTGCAGTTATACTTCTTGTTAGCATTTTGCCAGCTTGTTCCCAGGTATCCTTTTGACTATTTAGTCTCTTGGGACTTATGTTACGCGTACTTGTTACGTTAGAACGAACTCTATAAAGAAAAACAGTACGGCAGTTCAGCATGCTATTTGGATTTGGGCGTTATTGGGAACTGCGCTATCATTTTTAGGGTTCCGTACCTGAAGGGTGCCAAACTGAACCCGACTACTAAACCTCCACTGTCCGTCCGTCGTTCTGTCTGTCAGCGGGCTGTATCTCATGAACTGTAATAGGTAGATAGTAGACATTTTCACAGATTGTGTATTTCTATTGCCGTTATAACAAAGAAAATAAAGGGGTAATAATACGGTGGTATGGAACCCTTCGTGTGCGAGTCCGACTCGCACTTGGCCGGTTTTTAGTACAGCTTTACTGTCGCCCATGTATCTTGAAAAGCTTGCGCTATTTAAGGGTTATCGATTCTGTTCATCGTATTTAGAAAGAAATTGGCCCACCCATCCATAGGCAAGTTAAGGATAACTTCATTAAGAGTTTACTTACTTACTTTGTATGGCAATAGGTTTTTCATTTCGACAATGAATATAAAATATATGATGACGTTCATCATTCAGTCACGACTTAAGAAAATAAGTACTTTGACAATTTTGACAGGTGGGCATCTGTCAAAATTATCATTGGACCTGACGTTTCAGTGCTGCCGCCTAGTGAACGTCGTTTCAGAAAACCCTAATTGAATACATTATTTAACTTTCAGATGATTTGCGACACATAGTGGGGTCGGACACGGCTCGAAGAGGCTTGCTTACTGTCTTCGATTTGTTCCAAAACCAGGAGATTAATAGACGACTGATATTTGTGCTGCTTGAAAGTAAGTTTATAACAATTGGAAAATTATTATGAACTAGAATTTTAATAATCATCCCTGAAGAAAGTTATGACATGAATAACGTTAGTGTAATCATATATTGTTATGTATAAGCTTGTCATATGGCAACTTCTCGTCCGACACAAGTTATGATACGCGATTCCCGACTCTTGTGTACTGACATATGATTCGAAACTTGATTGAATGAATGAATGATCTCTATTCCTATTCCTGTCAGACACATCGAATTTCGAGCTCAGTGTCGAGAGTTTGAGCCGAAGAACTAGGTCAATGATTACATAACATTACGCCTGTAATCCCCGAATTGTTAGGCAGAGATGTACCTATAGTACACCCATATTTTGCTAGTTATGTTTAAGCCCAAGCGAGTTAGTGCCATCAACCGGGCACAAATCCAGACTCCGGGCGGAAATTCCTGATGAAAAAACCCCAATAACACTGCCCGACCTGGGAATCGAACCCTAGGACCTCATGCTCAGTAGTAGCGCTTGCGAGCACTAGACCAACGAGATGGACGATTATTAATTTGCCATTATTTATTGCAGCAATATTAACGAATTTGTTCCCCGAGAATAATATACCTGAGTTATTCAAGAAGATGTACTCACATTCACCGCGTGTGCCTCCGCCCAAGAAATCTGTTAATGTGTAGATGTCACAAAAAATGTTTTTTTTTTTTTTGTAATATCGATATCGATGACTAGTATGACGTCACGATTTGGACGTCCTTATGCTGTCTGTGATTCGTTTGTTCCGAAGCCATACCGATGCTTTGCTGATATGTTATTTATTTTTCGACTGTATTGTGACTTTTATGACGTCGGAATAAGCTTTCAAATTGTTTGCGTTCGCGTCATCTTGAAATGCAATCGCAATACATGATATTTGAGATTCAATTTTTTTTTGTGTGTTATACTCAACTTGCTAAATATTACCGTCTTTATTTATTACTGTCTTTGGAGCTATTATGGTAAAAAATATCCATTTAGAGACCAACGAATGAATTTTATTCAAAATATTTGATTGGCTTAATTGTTTTAATGTAATAGGGCCAAGCGATAGTAGCGCCATCTAATGAGATATAATTTTTTTAATAAAAAAATACGGCTGCGCATTAAATTGAAAGAGTAATGAATTGTAAAAATTTGCACAGTGCCAAAGACATTAGTCATTTCTTTATTGGCGATGTTAATACGAAATTGTGATATATAAAAAAAAGTACCTAAATTGAAATTCTAAATATTAGATTTCCTTCTTTATTAGTTAATCAATTACTAATTATTAGAAAAATATACAATTAAATAGTTAATTTTTGACGTGGAATGAAGTATAATGTGTAAACGTCGATTTTTTGTCATTTTGTTGGCTGCCTAGAATCGAATGAAAGAATTTGGCAATGCTTCTGATCACACGCTTAGTAGCGATGATGGTTAAAATAGGCAATATACTGAAATGTACTAAATTTGCGTTTCGTAAACTCAGTCGAAAAAAAGCAAATACAATTCCAAGTTAGATCTGAAGGAAAATGAAAAAATCTATTGAAATAAAACGTTATATAAAATAAGTTTATTTATTATCATATATTGATGAATTTATTTATATTGTCAAGTACATTAGCAAATATTAGGCTAGGCTTCAATTCCGAGTGCCTCAGACGATTTAGAATTTTTTAAGGGCTGCACACATGAGCCAGATTATTGTTATATTATATGTATATCATCATATTTGACGCGCAATGTCTCGAAAAATAATTATTTAACAAGGAATTAAAAGCAATATGTAGCAATAATTAAACAAATACATATCATAGTTTCACAATAATATTATATAATAGTTACATGCATTCCATCGATTCAGATTATATTTTATTGTAATTAAGTATCTAAGTATTTATTTGATTATTAATAAACCCTTTTTAATAAAACATTTTTTATTGAATCATTACCCTACTGATTGCGTCATTATTAATTTATTGTCACATACAAATTCTACATAAATCTTTTCAGTAAGGAAATGAAACCGTTCATAGAACACTTATGAGAACGAGAAATATTCTTATGACCATTAATGGTCTCGAAAAGTAAGTTGTTGTATTCCTTTATTTCGCCAGATGTTTGTAAATGGAATTACAAAAGAAAAAAGAAACCGATAACGGTACCGGTTTTAAAATAACCGTTCGTGTAAAACTGAAAGTTTTCAGAAGCTCGAAACTATCGCTTAACTTTCATTCTGCCTAAAAGATAAAGGTGACACGAAATTATTCAAAACCAATAATGATGCAACATGAATTGAACGCATATTACTATGCAGTGAAAGACTGCCAAATGCCTGGTAAACGTTGCGACCACTTCTCTCTAAGGGTTGGGAGCCCGCCAGCGGGGCCCCGATGCCAACTCGCTCCCGTAAATGTGCCCATATTCGGACCGGACTAATTACCTACAATAAATTCTTCGATACGTCTCCAATCTGCTTAAAATGTTTGACCTAATTAGGTTTTCGATGTCGCGAGAGAGGTTTTTTAAAGTGGGGAACATAAGTGTTATTTGATGGAATGGACTTTTTTAACATTCAGCAAATTAGTCGCAGTTTCATTATTCTAACTTGCTTGCTGGCTTGGACTATCTACTATATCTAAGTTCACTACAAGCTGAACCCAAAAGACTTGTATGTATGTAATCATACAAGAAAATCCTGAATCCCAAATAACACTAAAAAACCTTTCACAACGGTCTCCATACATTTCAATTACAGACATTAGCGTCGAATCGTAATTTATAACAGGGAGTGCCACAATTTGAGCATGTTTGCTGACGATGGGTTGCGTCTGCGGGTCCGTCACCCATTGTCGTGTGTCCGGGTGTTCGGACAGACCCGGACATGTCGGCTGCTTGATGAATTGATGGCAGATAAAAAACCTCAAGGACTACCTAACATACATTGATCTACAAGCGGAAGAAGATTCTGTATATCATTTTGTTGAAGGACAAAGGTAATTTCTGGTTCGTTGCTATTTCATCTGTTTTAAACCGACTTCACGAAAAGAGGAGGTTCTTAATTCGTCTGTAGGTATATACAGGCTGGGGGTGGAATGAGATGGGGCAGTCAGGGCAGGTACACACGGCTGCACATCAAGCTATACATTTCCAGTATGAGCTGAGCTCGCATTGTACAAGAAAATGGTCTTAGGAGACTGCCCTTAACTTTTTGAGATATTTTCATGTAATTTTACAGATAAAAAAAAAAGAAGGTACAGTCAGCAAGAAAATGGGCAGTTTTCACAAAAACTTTTTAATGCTAATCGATCATGTTTCTTATAAGGATCAAAATCTATAAGACCAACTGAGGTTTGAGTGCTAGAAAAGTCAGAAATCGCCAAAAACATTTCCCAATACATTTTGTAGGAAATGAGAGTCCAACCTACTTTTTTACGACGGAAAGACCAGACCAGCTGGCCGAAAATAAACAAAAAAAAAAAAAAAATTCGAACGAATACCTACGCGTAAAAAAATGTCAACAAGATAGTTTGTTGCTTGAAGGTTGCTTGTGATGCGACTTTCTGCGAAGAAAATGAAGTAAACTTAAAAAGTTTTTTTAATGGAATTCTGGTTGTGAAAACCGACGCGACTTTATGGTACCTACTGGTTGCATAGAAAAGGAAGTAACTATTTTTTTGATAATTTTCTAACACGGTTAGACTTAAATCTACGTAATTGAACTACTGTCCCTAAATAGACCATCACATGATTATTTCCCTACCTAACATTTAATATTTCCTAACTATCCCTACTACAAAATGTACGTCCTGATTCTAAAAAATTCTTTACCTCAAAAGGTAAACAATTTCATGGGTAGTGGTTCAATTTAATTGGGGGATTATCTTTTTTCCGCTTTGGTAGGGACGGACCGTTGTCAAGGGCTTCGGCGACAGAGGACAAATGATGCATCGCCGATTGTTTAATGTTTACCAGTTAAGTTCTGGGCAGGTGATAAGTATTAAAATATCTGGATAATAGCCTTTAAGCCTCTAGGGAATAGGGGTGTACTCTGTAGTAAGTACACTCGCCAAGGAAGCTGTGTTGCAAAGTCTTGCTAGAGTAGTTTTTCTTCGATGCTCTTTTATTTTCTACAATTATGATTACTTGCTCCTTTTTTATTTGAAGGATGATTGATTGTTTGATAATGATTCTGAGGAGGGATGCGTGGTGTTATGCGAATGGATAGAATAAGAAATGAGTACCTATTTAAGAGGAAGTTTGAAAGTGACACCGCTAGGTAACTGAAAAGTTGTGTGGTAATAGGTTGTCATGGGATGGACATGTGATGAGGAAAATGTCGTCAGGGAAGTTGAATGTGGATGGCTATACGAGTAGGGGAAGACGGCTTTACGAAAGAAATGATGGATGGACTGTGTGAAAGATGATATGGCTAGAAAGGGGGTGACTACCGAGATGACAACTAATAGAGAAGTATGAGAAGAAAGGGACATGTTAAGCCGACCACAAAAAAAATTGGGGTAAGGGAAAGAGAATGATTATGATTCCTAGGAAGAAGGTTACAACCTAAGTGTATTATCTATGGTTACCGCTTTTGTACTGTACAATCTCAATATTGTTAACAGAATACGTACAAAATTCAAAATCATCTGTGAGTCATTTGGATTGTCTGGGTCTGGTGGAATGTGTGTGATCAGATGGAAGGTCCATAACAAGGAGTAGCTTCAGAACATTAACGGTCTATTTAAAGTAGGCCTAGGATTTATAACTATTTATTTAAAATGTCAATTCGTTTTATTTTTTGAGTTTCAATTAACTTATCCACGTGCATTTGAATACGAAATAAAAGGTAAAAGATTTTTGCGATTTGTGGCTCTTTTAGTCTGTCTTACCTCAATTGGTCCAGAAGAGTATTTTAATCCTAATATTCGGAACTAGATCGATTGGCATCATAAAAATTAAACCTGAGAATTGACGTTTTTTTTGCTGACTGTGGTGTGAAGTGGGTAGGTTTTTGCCAAAATCTGTGAGTGCCGTTAGCAATAAGTAACACAAAAAGTTAAGGATAGTTTCTTAAGAACGTTTTCCTGTAGCTACAACTGTTTATTAGTTACCTACCCTGTCTCAAAAATCCATCCTGTATTATGTTTCTATCAAAAACTGGTTGACGATAAAGGAAAGGTACTGAATAGGTAGGTGTCTGTCTTCTGTTAAGATTAATTAAACGGCTGATGAACGCTGTTTAGTTATCACCAAAAACTAAACGTAAAATTAAATCAAAATATTAACAATAAAGGTACCTTTCCGAACCCGACTGCAGGCGGCAGCAGCGTTGGCGGGCACTACTATGCAGTCGGGCTGCACGTGTCGCCTGTCACTCGCCCGTAGCTGCCAACGACGTGTCGCTAGCTACGGAAGGTATTTTATAAACATCATAGAAACCAGTCGTGTCGCGGCGATACGACGCCTGCAGTTGCCTCCTGCGGTCAGGTACGGAATGGTACCTTAAGTATCGATGTTCTTGCTTTCCGTGGCCATACAGTAGCAACAAGACGTCAATCTTGGTTGTAAATATAAGTAAGTACATTTCATATCCTCCTTTTAAAACAGCCTGAAGCTGTTATAAAAGAAATGTGGATCATTCATACAAGCTCATAATATAAAGGACGGCAGGCACATCATCAAAAAAATAATCTGTTGTTTCCTACAAAAGTGCAATAGGTACAGACGCCAGCAGGTCAACTTACCCGAAACTTTTAACTTTTTCAAATTTTCCCGATCAACTTTGTTCCTTATGCATTAGTGATAAAGTTGAAAATCTATTAAAGAAATTTGACAGATTGTAGTAGGTTGATGTGCTGGCGTCTGTAGATACCTACGCGGTCAAAAATATGGGACAGCATTTAAAAAAAAATAACCGACGTAGAATTCAACTGAGGGGGTTCCAGAAGCTTGAGATTGAGCTGCTCGCTCTGCTAAGCCTTGTGATAAAACCATAAAACTTGACATTATAATTATTCAGTAAAATCTTCAAAATATACCAGTTTTATATAAACATTGACATTGTTCAATATTTCATACAAAATGACATGATTACTTTGTAAAGTATTATATTATTTTAATTATTGTGAATTTGAGGACTCTGAGGTTTTTTTTTCTCTTAAATTTTTTCTTTCTCAGTTAGTTAGTAGGAGCTCAACTCGACCAAAAATACCAGACCATCATTAAGGTCTGGTATTTTTGGTCGAGTTGAGCTCCTTAAGTTCTGAATTGAGCTCCACGATTACTGACAAATGCTTGCACTGATTGGACAGGGTCACTCAAATCTGTGTGGTTCTTTTCTCAAAAGACCATTTCAGACACTAATCTACATGGTCCTCATATGGCCTGACCAAGATTATGTCTGGACTTTAAAAGAGACTGTGACCTCTGAGTTTGTTTCGGCCTTTCTTCTCAGAGTAGTCAGATAGGAAACGCCGAACTCTCTAGCAACTTTTTTATTTTTTATATGACGTGTAAAAGTGATTCCAATATACTATTTACAGAATAAACAATTTCATTTAATTTTATACTGAATCCATGGCAACAGGTAGCGCGTCGATGTATGCCGCCCTGTATTGGTCTGACGCAGCAGTCATAGTCTACTAGAGTCCGATCGAAAATGGTTTTTTTTCGGTCGAAAACGAAATTCAGTCAGATTTGCATTTTTAGTCAGTTCAAGGCCTATCAAGGACTCATCGGACCGTGGGGTAAGGTTGCATTATTTTTACTGTTGTTGTCAGCCTAGAATTTGAACATCGATTAAGTATCGTCAGATAATTTTCTTGCCTTCCCAAAGTAACAGAAAGCCATCAGTCCACTATTTCGGCTGATGCGTATGGTAAAAGCTCAGTGGTCAGCAAACCGCGGCTCGCGAGCCGTATGCGGCTCTTTGGCCTATGAAGTGCGGCTCTGTCTGTACAAATGTCGATGAGTGCGAGCGTAGATACCTACGCGCGGGGGTCGGGTTTAATTTTTTAATTTTATTCAAAATTCAAATTATTTTTTAAAGATTTATTTCCGAAGTATTTTCATCAAAAATTAACAGGACATCGAAAATTAATCATTTAATCTTACTTCTTAACAAGTTAATTTTAGTTGTGGATTGAAAGAGGATGGGATTTTAAGGATTAAGAAAAGTGTATTGAGACAGTTTGGACACACAGAAAGGATTGGCTCTCATAAGAAAGCTTGGTCATTATAGTATTGATATTTGGCTCTATTGACTAATGAGTTTATCGACCACTGGTATAGCTTGCAGCGGCGAAGTGTCAGTCTTTATGAGAGGGAAGCCGAAGCAGAGTCGGATCCGGTCTAACTTTGCTTACTTATGAATAAAGTAAACATTGATTATTTATTTTAAAATAATTCTTTCGTTAACTGAATTTAACACCATCTATCGCCAAATGGCAGAACTAAAAATCACTACATAAACATAACTTCTTATTTCGTTTATAATTCAAGTAATAATAATTGATCTAGAGAAAAAATATCTCATATCTGGATAATAAACTATATTTTCTTACTGTCAATAATTATTTTAGACATAAAAGCCGAGGAATCTTGTTTTTTTTTCAAATAGTCTTTAAAAAAGACATGATTGTCGAATAAAAAATAAATCGAGCGAAAATTTTCCAATTACGTCTAGAGAGACCAGAAAAGACATGGTTCTGAACTGAAGAACATAGTTCTAAATGCGAGTCCATTACTGTATCATACTTGCTCAGATATAACAAAGTTTCGATATAGTTACTTTGGACTTGAATTTGGACCTTCATCGTGCCCGCGAATAGCTACTTCTTGTTTACCTAACAAAATAACGGTGTCAATAAACCGTTTCATTAAATTCCTATTTCGATCTACTTTTCTATTATGAGCTTCATGAGAATTAGCGAAAAATGATTCTATCCTACTAGTCCCAAACTCATGTAACTCTAAACAGCTACGAATATGTTTTTCAGTCTGAACATGTTTTTTGGTTGAATTCGTCAGATTATTAATATCTGTAAAACCCCTTTATTCCATAAACTACTAGAATCTGAGAAAAGTAAACATGGAAAACAATACATTTTATTTAATTTACAACTGCCAGTCAGCCATGGATATTTATCGTAAAGGGAAACATTAAAATGTTTGAAAAAAACCATCACGTCGTTTGTAATTTATAATCATATCTGGACGAGCACGGCCTAACTTAATGATGTGTTTCTTATTTTCAAAGCTCAACCTTGAAAAGCATAAAGATTATTTACTTTGTGAGGCAACAGCCTCACAAAGTAAATAATCTGTCAAGCAACAATATAAAACTATTAATGCCGCCATCCTAATTCTACTGATCGTACTAATTACTTTTCAAAACTACTCTAAATAAATAATTTCAACTTATTAAACTATCTACTTACCCAAAATACCCAATTACAACGTTCTTTTCTTTCACTAAACTCAAAACACATAAACACTATCTCAATCACTATTCTATACCTACAATAATAAACTAATGAATTCAATTCATACGGAGCGAACAAAATGCAAATTAACTACTTAATTTGTACAAATTATATGGTTCTAATGCGATTACATCAAAAAACAACCACACATAATGTCAATCGAATGATGAATGTATGATGTCCGAACTCCGAGCCGAACGCATTACGAAATTCAACGACAACAAACGAACAACTGAGCGAACTGACCGAACAATAGCTCATTCATTTTCGTTTCACGACGCGCATGCGTATTACATCGTAACTCGGCACAGACCGGCTTACCCGGCTACTAAGAAACAGCGGTGTCACGTGACCGAAGTGACGTCAAAGTGGACTTTATTTTCTATAGAAATTGAATTCACAATAAGCCGGACGCGCCTACGAGTTATTTTAGAGCAAAATGTTTTGTTGTTGGGACATAAAGACAAAAAAAATTGTGTAGGCGTTTTGTAATGTTTTAATTTTATGGTGTATGATTATTCAATGACGATAGAGTGGTAGTGTTCCCGAATTTCTGAAGGGAAGCCGGCAGGAATCGAGTTGTTTGGAGTCATCGCCCCTGATAGCTTGTCCTTTCCGAAATAACGCGCCCCACTACCGCATTTACGCACACGGTAATGCGAATTTCTATTGGTAATGCAGTAGTGGGGCGCGTCATTTCAGATTGGACAAGCTATACATACTACTATCTTGATTTAAATTCATGTAGGTAGGTCTGCAAAATTGTATCTAGGGTTTAACAAAAGCCTCTTTGATAATAAGCATTCAAAAGCTCAATAACGATCTGCCAACGTACCTACCCTCCCGTTACAAAATCGAGTCTCATTATTTTCACTTTGACATCACTTTAAATCACGTGAAACACGCAGTTATGTACTCGTTCAACGGAAGCGTTTATAAACAAAGGCGCCCACTGTTTTAAAAGGCAAAATTGTTTCCGCCATTACACTGGCCTTCCCAAAGTCCCCGCGCCAATAAATGTAGGTGGGTATTTAGCAGACTATTTACTGCGCGACACTCCGCTCGCCGACTCCACTAATACTCTTAATTATTTTTGCTAGTGTAAGCTGTTTTTCTGACGGGGAAATGCAATTGCAACATTTTGCATCCCGCCGGCCCCCCGCGCCGCACCGCCTCGCCCCTCTCATTACGTACTCTGCAAGCGTCCGCTACGGCTGAGATCGCAGAATAATTAGACTCTAAATCAAGAGTAGCAAAGCGGTCAACCGCTTGAATGTGGTATGAATAGTCAATCGTCATTAAATTGTTCAGCTTTGGTAGTCTAATGCGTTCGGGCAATAGTCTACTCTCGACCACTTTCATCTTGAATGTGGGTGGCGTTATTGCTCTCGAAAAGTCGAAATTTTTCGGCTGCGGGTAAAATGTTGTGTTTTTTTGTGAGATTCCTGATAAGAGCTGAGGCGACTTTATCTGTGAAGGTCTAAAGCATAAATATCCTTTTCTTTTCAAGAAAATTGTATCTAAATTGCGAAGGGATTTTGTTTTTGGGGTGATTTAAAGGTGGCCACAGAGCGGCACGTGTGAGCAGGAGCACAATGGCCGTGTTCCAGTAGAGAGGCGAACAAAATTAAATTAATAACACGGCCTCAGTGAAGTTCGCTTCAAATTTAAGCAGTGCAAGATTTAAACGACAGCTCACATTTCGTAGGTACGTAATTATGCCGTGGCTCGCCCCCGCCCGCTCTCGGGCGCAATGTGCCAAATCGCTTACTCGCGGCTCCGCACCACTAACATTTGTTTCATACACTTTATGGCTGAATATTGTGAATAAATTAAAAGAGATTTTAACAGGATGTAGTGACGCGCGTCGCACCACTTTTTTCAGAATCTCTTTTAATAAATTCACATGGTCAACAGTTTTTAGCTGTGTCAAACGTCGAATACCCTCGATCAGGTCAAATCACAATGTAGGTACTCAAACTCATATTACTAGTAGGTAATAATTATAAAATTCAAAAATTCAAAATTCAAAAGTCATTTATTCAAACTAGGCTGAGAATCAGCACTTTTCGAACGTCAAAATTACATAAGACAGTCCCTCAAAACGCCCACCCTTCACCACTTCCTAGTGCTTTAGCTGGGAAGAAGAAGTGGCGCAACAAACTCCCCAGCAGCACAGCTGTCTGTTCAGTAAAAAAGATTCTATATAATAGTAGTAGTAGTAGTAATAGTAGTAGTAAAGTAATCGTAGTAACATAATCTTGGGCCATATGGAAGACCTTGAGTAGGGCGTATTCGTTAAAATCTAGGCAACACGTAGGGGATTTTTTTCAGCTATTGTCCAATGAAGCAAGCGAAAGGTTTGCCCCATAGTCATCCCGCCTCTTTCTTTCACTTTTGCTTTTACCTACTATCCAGTCAACACGTGTAAGCATCAGCGATTTCTACATCAAAAATAATCGAACAAAAATCACGTCATTTTTCATTCGACGTCTAGATTCGAGTTCGCCTGATAGTGGTATCTCTATCCTGAGTCAGCGGTGCTCGCCGCGCTCCGTTGCACCCCGCTTCCTGTCACCTTTGCTACAGACTTTCAGTTGATTTCATCGTTGTACGCTGAACGCAAATGTTATAGGAAATGGTTATTATTTGCCAAGATAACAGCAGTTTTAATTTAGGTATGAATTATTTAGAAAAATAGAAAGAAAAAGTATTTATTGAGACTCGCACAGGAAATCACAAATTAAACGATAAACACACTAAACATAAAAAAACTAAGTAAAATTAAAATAAAAGCAGGAAGTCCTGTACGAGGCTAAAAGCCTCTTATCTCAGCAAGATGTTGTGACATTTAAAAAGGGCATTTTTAAAGGGGTTTTTAAGGAGCACTCAGGCCGTGTCCTATTATAAAGCGATCGTCGCGTGAATACGCGATCATTGCGATTATTTGCAAAATTATTATTAAAATTAAATGACTGCGACGATAGCGTATTCGTCTGACGATCGTTTTCTATTAGGGCGCGGTGTAAGATCCTAACTGAAGGCTCTGGCTGGCTCACAACTGAAGCATCAATTGATAATAAATGCTAAAGACGCAATCACTTTACATGAAAACCAATAAATCAACGTAGAATTTGCGGCTCGCCATTTCATGACTGTGAAATGACGATGACTTACACTGAGCAGACCAGACCCGTTTTCAACTTTACAGACTATCAGCTAATCTTTTCAATTTGAAAGACGATGGCGAAACCCTAGAAAAAAAAACAAGTGAGCCTTACAGTAGTCGCATATGATGTATAACATCTGACATCTAGGCTGACAGTACCAACCTCTCGGATAATGGGTTGGTACCATCTGACGGCTAACTCTAGCACCGCGCGCTCATTGGTCAAATCAAATAGCGCGCACTTCTCCGGCTTCCTGTTACACACTTCCGTTCCTTTTCACGAAATCACTCCCACAGATTGCAGCACCTCTCGTAGGAGAGTAGTATATTCTTTGGATTGCAGGAAAGCGAGAGGAAAGATGTTACACATCAAAAACGTGTACGTTGGGGGGAACGATGTACCATCGAAGAAGTTCATATCTATACACCGTAAGGACTATTTGTGCTTGCAGCGCTCGGCTGCTTTAGAACCGGGGCGGTAACAGATGTGGTCATCGCGTTCACGGGATTTTGTTTTCAAACTGCTTAGATATGGAGTTCTTCGATATTACACGGGATACAGGACACACTCGTATTTAATTGAAAGAGTCAGAGAGAGAGAAAAAGTCGCATGGGAGTTGCAACATAACGCTTTTTCCTTACGTGACGATTTCTACCAGTCAACCTACCACAAGCCGCGTTAAGAAACTTCGTTCCAAAAAACACCGTTATATAATCACAGGTCTAGAAGCAATTAGGTACAAAACTGCATTACAACCCCTTTTCCAACCCACCCCACAAGATACCTAATGTAATCCTACATCAAACAGTTCGGTACAGTCGGCAGTAAATAATCAAATCAGTTTGATTTATTAGTTTAAGCCCGGTATGCTTATTAAACTGCGCAATGGAATAGCAATTTGATTGTGTTCGTCTGTGGTGTCTAATCACTGTGTATGCATTGTTTAGTGAACGTTGTTTAACTTTTAGAAAGCATATGGTGCTTGTTTGAACCTGTATTGTGGATTGGTAGTAATTTTGATGTAGGTTTACTAGCTCCAGAACGTAATTATAACGAGACTAGTGAGCGGAAACTTGAGTTTTTCGTAAAATCAAAATATTTTATTTTACTTGGGCACTTATGAAACGTCACGAGCTAGGTGCGCGGTTCCAATTGGTCGTTTCCTATGGAGAAGAGCCGGCAAGAAACGCCATGGTTACTCTTAAAAATAATTGGCTGTTACAATGTTTTTAAATTACAGTGTAAATAGGTATGGGAGGATAGTGTAGGTCTATCAACAAGTAACAGGTACTTAACAAAATAGAAAATGGTCTATCTACATGTCTATTAAGCCTACAACGTTGTCATATTCATCACAAAATATAAAATAATATGTATAAAAGATGAATAAAATAATTATGATGATGATATGATTAAACGAGGATATATTATGATCATCATCATCATCATTATCATCAGCTTCAGCAGTCCACTGCTGGACATATACCTCTCCAATTGCACGCCATTCAGCTTGATTCTCGGTAACTCTCATCCAGGACATACTTTACGGGAATGTAACTATCATGAAATTGAACAACTTTTACAATGGGACTGAACCTGAACTATGAACAAAAATCTGCTGTTTTCTACGAGGTGAGCAGCAGATGAATGATGCATGATGAATGCAGGGAACAGTAGATTATTTTTATTACACTCCCTCAGAATATTTCCCTCGTTTAACTTAACACACTGTATTTCTTTCTCCGGTACCTAATCAAAGTGTACCTACATGTGGTTATTTTCAGGAATAAATATAAATAATAAATATACTGCAAACAGACAGAGTGACAACATCACTGCATGAATTTCACGATTCATAATTTCATTCTCGATAAGTGGAGACTCAAAGTCAAATAATTTATTTCAATTAGGCACATAAAATGCAATTTTGAACGTCAAAATTTACAAAAATAAAATAATAAGAAAAAAGGTAGTTTTCGTATGGAGAAAAATGGGCAAGAAACTCCACCGCTACTCTTTTAAAATGTTTTCACAATATCTTGAATATATTAATTACATAATTATATGTGAAGACGATGCACCTTGAATAAGATTACTGTACCACGATAGGTAAGAATGAAAAATGAAGCAATGACAGATAAATTAATTATGTGATAGATGCATGGTGCTCACATATTTACAAACATTGTTAAATTATACGATATTCCTAACATTTTAACAAGTAAAATTAATAAGTCAGTGTGTGACTTCAAGTAATCACGGAATGTAAAATCAATGTTATAAAAAATAATATTATACAATTAAATTAGCAACCAGTTTGTTTTTGTCTAGACTAAATAAAATTGTCCTATGGAGCAGGACCAGCATGTTTCCAAGCATCTTGGATATAATTCTCTAATTGTAATATGCTTGTTTACAAAGTGTACTTTTTATATGAGTTCATATAATTGTAATTTATCACAAGGTATTCTGTTGTAACATTTAACATAGTACCCCATAAAAGATGTATGTACTTTAGATAATCTGAAAAATGGTTGATCTATTTTATCTTTATTTCTAGTATTAAAATTATGTCTATCACTTATTTTTATTAAAAATATGTAGATTATTGGAGTTATTCAAACAGAGTATGAAATATTAACAAATATAGTCTACAAATATTTATAACTAGCTTCTTATGTTATTCAGTGATAATATAGCATTCAACTGGTGAAAGAATTTTTTAAATCGGTCCAGTAGTTTTTGAGTTTATTTATTACAAACAAACAAACAAACATACAAAAAAAAAAAAATCTTTTCTCTTTATAATATTAGATAATTTATTAGTAATACATTATTGAACAGATTGACGCCATCTAGACGTCAATCTGTTCAATAATGTATTCTGCTTTGGTAGTGGCAAACTTTTTATATTACTATAAGACTGTAATTATCGCGCGCATAAGTGACTTGCTTCTGCTCGCGACTTCATCCGTATAATATATTGTTTTAACATAAAATATATGCTATAACATGACACTCGGCAAAACTGTAGCTGCCCATTACTGAAAGAATTTTCGGAATCGGATCAGTAGTTTCGATGATTTTTGCTCAGACCACTTTATAATATAACTATGATTTAAAAAAAACGTTGAATAGTTTAACAGGTTTAAAAATCCCGCTGCAAGTGTCTTTACTGGCTTTCCAATCTTGCTGAAAAAAATAACAACTAAAACAAGAGCTCCATCAATCAATCTGCCTAACCTTTTCCAAACTAGGCTGGGGTTGGCTTCCAGTCTAACCGGATGCAGCTGATTACCAGTATTTTACATGGAGCGACTGCCTATCTGACCTCCACAACCCAGTAACATTATACCACTGGGTAAGACTTTGGTTGTCAGATCTACGAATTACAGCCGGGACCGTTCCGAGGCACGGAGGAGTCTCGGTATGTAAAGATGGTCACTCATCCACGGAACAACCCCGGAAAGCGTAACTTAACCTGATGGATCGACCTTTGTGGCTGTTATTACTTAGCCACGAGCTCCTCTTAAAAAAAAAGAACTCTATCGCTTCATATAAACTTTGAACATTAATTAGAGCTCTAATTAAAGTTTGGATTTAATAGTTAAGATTGTATAAAAGATTTAGTTTTTATTAATGGACTTTTGGTTCAAAAGTAGGTATTAAAATGAATGTAATGTTTGAGAATTGCAAGAGGATTTTTAAAAACTTTGTAATACAAGTATACAACGCGGATTTTAATTGTATTGATTGGACAGATAACTAGAGATGAACAGAAATATTTGGACGGTGAAGTTCGTTATAATTTTCATACTATCAGATTCTCTGTATGATTTTTTTTTTTTTTTGTGAGTACCTATGTATTTCGCCGAGTTTCTTTTCAATAATCTGTTTTATTTTCCAATCACCATCATGAAGTTTATTTCTGTTTCCCTCACGTATCTAAATGTTACAAATATTCTTCATCCGTTTTTAATACAGCACCACATGTAACCTCGAAAGTAAGTGCTTACATTGTTACTCCAGCTTTTCTGGGACCAATAAAAAATCTCCAAGATTGTCCTGAATCAACTGGCCTGTCTGTCCGCAGTTGGACCATCTATTGAGCTTTTGCCAAAACAAATGTGTAGAACGTGTGATTTGATTGCCCTGTCTTGAACCAAGGTTACTGGTTCAGGGCGTTTTGGAATAATATTAGTCTTTAGTAGTAAAGCTGTCTGCAACGGATGTCGGATGACTAATATTCTGTCGCTGAAAGTGGGTGGTTCTGGCTTATGATTTCTTGTTTCAATATTTGTATGCAGGGTTGCTGTCTTTGACTGTTTGTATGAATGATGTCATTGATGAGGATTTGAATAGAAGGTTACCGGTGGCTATTAGAATTTCTGTTAGTCTAATCTGAATCTGTTCACGTGTATGCTTCGTTAATAAGGTGTTAAACTGTTGGATGTAGAATCTATTCATAAATTTGACTTTGAACTATTCTGTTAATATGTCAATCATTATGAATTTCAGTTTCAATACTCTCTTTGAGGAAAATATCAAATTATCACTTACACATCTATCTATTCTATATAAATAAAAAAATAATGTTGTTCGTTAGTAGTCGCATCACGTAAGAACGGCTGGACCAATTTGGCTATTTTTTGTTTTAAAATGTTCTTAATAGTCTGTATAAGGTTGTTGCCCAGAATATTGGAAAATTCGGGAAAAACTGAAAAAGCTCTTTTCTATAGGTATTGAAATTTGGACAGGGCAACGTTCGCCGGGTCAGGTAGTATAACTAAATAAATGTTATTTGTAAATGTGTAGATATACTGTTTAAAACAAAGATTTTTTGGTTTTCTAATCAATATTTCGTCGATCTCGTATCGAGGTAAGGCACGAGTAATTGCTAGGCCAGGAAATATTAAAATAAATTTATTATCACTATGAGTTCTGATATGAGAATATGATTCTACCTTGATATAAAGAGAAGATTCTTTGCCATGATAAAGACCTTCAAAGTAAATTCTACGTAGGTTCTTAATATCCCAATTTTTCACCAATAAACGCCCCATCAATTAGTTTCATGCACCAGAACACTTGTGTCCTAAATTCACACGATGATCCTCGTCTGGCAGTTTGTGGCCGCCGGCTACGACTTGCCAGTTAATTGTAATCAAGGAGAGCAGGCCAATTTGAGTGGCGTCCGTACTAATGTCTTGTTACTGCTGCGTCGCTCCGACGGGCCTAGGATTGGCTTCTATTAGTTTATTAGCTTCGTAATCGATTATATTGCGTTACCTACCAGCACGCGTAGCATGACAACCAAAGAAATGGGTTTTCTACGGGTTTACGACGGAAGAATAGACAAAATAACAGATGCACAATCACAATCTGTCATTTTGTCTATTCTTCCGTCGACAAAGCCCGTTTCTATTGTGGTCATGCTAAGCGTGCTGGCGTGAAAGTCTGGGTCATGGTTTTGCATAGCCGGGTTGCAAGAAAAGATTGAACTCGTTCTTCTCTCTGTAGTCAAAATATTTCAGTTTTAGCGATAAGACCTCTGTAACTTTCCTTATTTTAACTTACTTATATGGTGTTTAAGTTAAAAATAGGGATCCATATTTAAAGAAAGAAAGAATATAAATTTATTTGATCTCAGGATTTTTATTTAGGATTGGTATTCTTTATAAATATCGACATATTATACAGGTAACATATAATCATAATAGTCGTTAAAAATTGACAATGTAGAAACAGCGGATGAAAGAAGTAGACCAAGTTAACTCTTGTTTGAAACAGATAGCCAAGCTGTTGGTACTGTATCCATTGGTATCCATTCATGTTGGATAGGTTAGAGAATCGTTTGTTTGATGATTTTCAACTGAATCCTCTCGACATGAAAGCCCATCTGCAGACTATTGTCTTCTGCAGATCGCAGAATGTATCAAAGCGTGTGTATAAGCGATAGCCCTACAATATTATGTATGTAGGTACGGCACATGAACGCCATTGCACAATTTGGCTTCAGGCGATATTACACCCCCAGTATAGATTCCGTTTGATGAAACGATTACTATGATTACGAATGTGTTCTATGCTACAGGTCTAGGTCTATGTATTTATACATAAATTACTTATGTCAACCATTTAGTGTAATAAGGATTTTTCAGGTTACAAAACAAGAGGGGTGCCAAACAGAACCCTAATAATAAGACTCCGCTGTTCGTCCGTCTGTCTGTCAGCGGGCTGTATCTCATAAACCGTAATAGATAATCAGACAGACGGAAGGTAGACAGTTGAAATTTTCATATAACTCTAATAACATGTAACAACAAATAATACAAAAAAAAAGTTAAAGAAACGTGTTTTTGCGGCGTTATTTTTGCGAATTATTGTACGGTGGTATGGAACCTTTCGTGTGCGAGTACGACTCGCACTTGGTCGTTTTTTTTTCTATTAGTACTTACAAGAAAGCTTTTGAAGGAAATACAATTAAAAATAAAAGTATTGTAGATAATTAGTTATGATCTATTTGTTTGGTTGTTTAGTAAGTTACACTTTTACGAGTACACTTTTATTTAGGGATTCATTTAAGTGTCACTTAAGGTCGCCGCACATAAGCTTCACGCCACAGCCACAAACGCCGCCACGAGAAGTTAGAAGCGGCTACAACGGTAGCTGAAGCGCGCGACAGTCACTTGTGGCCGGTGGTCGACACTAGCGGACGGTGGCTGCTACTTTTTTGTCGTGCGTGCGTTGCCAACGACTTGAACAGGTTGACTGAGGTAAGGGAGAGAGGGGTGGGGAATCGAGCGAGTGGCGTGTAGCGGCGTTTTGTGTCGGCGTTTAGTGGCCGGTGCGGGCCACAAGAAGCGAGCAGCCGATTTGTAGCGTGTGGCGGCCACCGGCGTCATCCGTGTGCGGCGAGTCCATATAGAATGATGTATGAAAACTACAGTAAATATGCCAGTGGCGACGTTTTGTGGTTGTGGCCGGTGGCCCGTGTGCCGCCCGCGTGCCCTAGGGGGACCCTAAGTTGTCGGTGAAAACGGGCATTAACCTTTTTATTCTTATCCTTAATAAATTGTAATAATGCGTTGTGATCATTGATTCAGTGACGATGGAAGGAACAAGATTGACGTGATTTGATTACAAGTACCAAGTTACTCAATTTATTATTTAGATACCTACCAACCTACAATAAAAAACTCAATACCTTCTAACAGAAGCTATCAAATATTTCCACGAAAAGATAGAAAACTTCATATATACGAGAGTAAAAGGCGGAGTTTAATAGAACGAACTTGTCTAAGTATGTCCAAGCTGTCATAGAATTGCGTGGATGGCACACAGCCATTGCTTATCTGTCTAGAGTTACTATCACTAAATAAAATAGGAATTTATATTATAAACGTTTATTTTTATTCTGATTTTGGAGCTGTATTTCTGGGAAATGTATCTGGAATTGTAGATACAATCTGCTTTCGACTGCACTTAAATAAGATTGCCAAGGCATTTTCTTCTCTCATAACGGAGCTCATGCAGTGGAAGAAATATGTATTAACCAGACAGCTAAGTGACGGCAGGACTGACTGTCAGTTGCATTGGATGTAACAACAGTTAAATATTGTACCTTGTGGAGGCATTTTTAAAGACAATAATCAATCATTCAAGTTTTCCAATAGACGCACTTTCCTGAATATACCTATTTAGGGCTATATGTGATCCATAACTAGAAGCGCGCTGTTGGATTTTCAACTTTTGGCGTTGAGCCGAGCGTTGGAAATCTAACAGCGAGGTTTAAATGTCACCTAGTGTTAGTGAAAATGGGCTAAGATTACCTAACTAAGGTATCATCCGATGGAAAGGTACGATCATAGTAAATGGTTTAGATAATTTACGTAATTGTTAATTAACCTAATAGTAATGTGTGAAAATTCTAGAAGATTAAAGATGAATTTACGATCACACTTTTTGCTCTGAGACTGTGGCGGCATCTACAGCACCACATGCGAACTACGTATCACACTGACGTCACGCAAAATCTTGCATCGCGCAAGCAGAGTTTACCACGCTACGAGTACATATACAACACAGTATATATACAACGTTCCGACATTGTCGACAATGGTCCGGCAGTTACCCATCGGACACAAAACCCGTCTGGTCGGAGAATCCTCCCTTTTCTATAGAGGATGCGTGAACTCCTTGTTCCTCATACCTTTATAAGACTATTACTTATTAAAAAAAGTTTGTTTTTTCAGTGAGGTGCGTTACTAAATGCAGTTGGCAGAGAACGAGTGGAAAATTCATGCCCAGCAGCCAGTAATGGACAAGTTGCATGTTTTGATCAATAGAAAGCATGTTTCAGTCAGTAATAGTACCTTTATTATTATTTAATTTACCTCGTGTGTTACTTATATTGTGATTCGCCTCTTATGCACGAGGTTGTGGATTCCGGGCAAGTACCAATGTGACTTTTTCAATTCATATGTACTTTCTGAGTTTATCTTGGAGATTATTGACATCGTGAGGAAACCTGGACTTATAGTTAATATATGTCTGAAATCATCAATCCGTCTGGAGCAAGCGTGGTGATCAATGCTCGTGCCTTCTCTGTATGAGAAGAAGCCTTTACCCTGCAGTGTGAAAATAATAGGCTGGTATTATTACCTACCATTGAAACGACTTAAAAGCGTTTATTCTGAAAGTGGACAACGTCGCAAATAGATGTCAAATATTTCGCTATTTTGATTAATTTGGCAATATTACTGTATGAAAATATGAATTCGCTGACTAACCCTGAATTTGATGTTGTAACCGTTTTAGGTGTGAAAAAGTGACATTTGAAAAGTTTCCAAATATTTTTTTTACATCTAAAACTAAATATTCGGTGTTACGATATAAATTATTGCATTTCTTAATCAATATTTTAGTGCACTTGTTAACTATATTTTATGTTTCTATACAGTAATATTGCCAAATTAATCAGCACAGTGAAATATTTGACAGCTATTTGCAACGTTGCCCACTTTCAGAATAAACGCTCTTAAAGGCAACATACACGTCTAGTTTCTTCCCGTGACTTCGTCCACGTGGAAGTCCTACGGTACTCGACACTAGTGTAGCTTTCGATCAGAGAAATATTTTTTTAAATCGGATCAGTACTTCCAAAGATTACCTCTTATAAACAAACAAACGATTTTGCCTCTTTATAATGTTAGTTTAGATTGTCTAAGGTACAATCAAAAACTATATTACCAGCCTGTCAAATATTTACCGACAGCAATTTGCAACGTTGCCAACTTTTAGGATAAACGCTCTTAATATGATTATTTCACCACCAAATAAACTTAGAACCACTAAATCTTCGGTACGACTACATTCAAGTCCTCAAGGTATTAAGTAAACCAAGTCAAGTAATGTGGCAGCACAATTTGATAATAGATTCGTGTGACGCCTATGACTATGATTAAAGCTCCAGGGATTTATCTCACGACACTAGCTACTAGATCTAGGCAGAATATTCCAAATTATATCTAGGATAGTAGGTCTACACTGAGTCACTTACACAATTGTATTATAGGATACGTTTAGTTGCAATTACATTTCAATGGAATTGGAATCTAAAATATGTGTGAAGAGGAGTTTCGTGCTCCTTACTTTTGTCTTCTGATCAAGGAAGAAGGAATAGTATAACGTTAGATGACGATTAAAGTTCTATCTACACGTATCAGGGTCATGCCTGTGCTACGTCAGGGGCTCAAAAAATATTGGTGTGTACATTTTATATGAACTCGTTCACACACGTCCGTGTCCAGGCCGGCGAAACAGCTTCAGTGCCTATCTTGTGTGTGCCACGTCCCCGTCACGTCCCGGACCCGGCCCAGAATTGATCATTTCATGAAATGGCCAGCTAACTTTGGCCATATCATTAATGTATGTAAGGTGTAGTAAAAATAGCCAAGTGACGGCTACCAACTTGGAAGTAGCGCTCGCCAGCCGCTGCTGCGGCACCGCTCGTTTCGCTCGCTCGGCTCACGTGCGGTTGGTCACAGATGTAACCTTTTTTTTTTTTTTTTTTTTTTTTTTTTCGGGGTGGAAAATCCTCATGGATGTCCTCCGCCCTGGGGCCACTCCCACTGGGGACTGGTGCCAGCCCGCCTCTGCGGGCTCCGTCTCGTCGAGCGGGGGGAGTGAGGTGTTTGACTCCCCCTGCGACGTCTAAGAGGGGCGCGCGTGGAACACTACGCGCCGCCACCTCGGATCCAGATGTATGGGGGGCGACGGACTTCCCCGGGTCCGTCGCCCCTGGACCCATTTAGGGGGGCTGGAAGAGGGCGTTGTCCGCCCTCCGCCGACGCCCGGTGCGCCTGCTGCGGGCCGGGTGAGAGGATGAAATCTCTCTTTCCCGTTCCGCAGCCTCCTTCTGCGAGATTACTACTTCGCAGAAGGATACCACCGCGTCCCAGGACTCCTCGCTGCCGACCATTGCATTCACAACGGCCGACAGCGACAGGTCACTGCCTACTCCTGAGATGAGGGCACGGCGCGGCTCCTCCCAAGCGGCACACTCTGCCAGCGTATGCCGCGCCGTGTCCTCCCGGCAGTCGACGCAGTGGTGACACCGGGCATCCGGCTCCCTGTTTATGCGACACAGGTACTTCCCGAAGCAACCATGCCCCGAGAGCACCTGTGTCACCCGAAATGACAGGGAGCCGTGCCTCCTCCCGAGCCAGAGGTCGAGCACTGGCCGGACCGCCTCGATGGTGACGAGGTAGGGCGTGAAAGCCTGTCCCGCCATTCCGCCACCAGGACCTCGCGAAGCTGCGACCGACGCTGCTCCAAATGGCGCTGCATCGGTCGCTCGCCCCACGCCCGCGCTTCCTCGCGCCACCGATACAGTGACGCGAGTACCTTTGCCTCCAGGTCCCAGGGCGGGGATCCGGCCAGTGCACAAGCCGCCTCGTGGGAGATCGTGCGGTACCCCCTGATGACTCTGACGGCCATAGCTCTCTGCGGTTTTCGCAGCACAGAGATGCTACCGGCCGTCAGGTCAGCCGCCCAGATCGGGGCCCCGTAAAGGGCCATCGATCGCACGATCCCCACGTAGAGCCGCCTACAAGCGGCACTCGGGCCCCCCAGATTGGGAAGCACAGTTGTAACCTAACCTAACCCATTTGGTCCGGGTGCCACATAAGTGGCGTACAATTTTAATTAAAAAAAAACAAATTTTTAGTGTTATGGTGCATTTCACGCCGCGGCAGCGGCCGGTGAGCGAGCGCTACTTCCAAATTGATCGCTTAATATCATATTTGGAAACCCAATAAAAGTTCATCGACTTTTTTTGCGTGGTCACCCTAATTTGTTTGATTTCTTGTATGCTGCCGCCATGATGCACAACAAAAACAAAGCGGAATCAACGCCTCTACCGGTGGATAATCTAACTATTTTACGACATTATCACTAATGTTTGGCTGCATCATGAAGTAGTCGTGCGTTTTACTGTTCATATCGTTAAACGTTGAGTATTCAATGATCTGGCCAGGCCACATCATGATGTGACCAGTGGTCTATGTTCATGATCAATTTTTAGATCTGGCCACGACAGATAGACCTTAAACATACGATTTTTTTAATTTTTTTTTATGTTCGTTCAATAAACAATCTCTTCTATTAAGTTGTCACGTGATCAAAATTACTCCATTTAAGTAAAGGATGTTCGAATGAAGATTATTTTGACAATCACATAGGTAACATAGTAGGTAATATAGGATGTTAACAAAAACCCCCTCTAAACCTTAACTCATAAAACCGAAGCATAAAACACTATAATAATCACTTAAACAATTTTCTTTTGATTTACGGTACCTAAGGCGTTGTATGTGCCTATAACTCATAATTTTCAGACTAGAAAAATATTACCTACCTTTAATTACACCAGCTAACAGCAGAAAACCTCTTATTATAAACATGAATTATTATAATATATAAAAGATTGTGTAAAGAAAGTTCGTTCATGCTACCTACGTCATTTGCCTGCGTCGACAACTCGTGACGTCATTAGAAATATTTCATTAATTCCTGGTGTTATTGTTCGTTTGTTTGTACGAAATTAATGGTTCCATTTATCGTTTAAAGGCCTAATGTCGATCGTTTTTAATTAGTCAAATATTTGTGTTCTTTAGTTGCTTCGGTAGGTGAGCATCGGTGTCGAATTGTCACTGACTAATTTTCTTTTTGGTATTTGATTTTCATCGTTTACTTTAACGCACATTGAATCGTATGTTTTATCCTTTTCTTCAGCTAAACCCGCCAAATACAGCGTCGTTCCTGACATGTATCAATGCGCATGATAAGTATCACCCTGAACTTAATGATTTGATCACCATCATGCAGCACAAGCAAACGTGGTGATCAATGTATATGTGAAGCAGCCTTTAGGTAACCTGCAGAGGGACAATATCGGGTTATACATTGTCAGTACGATTCCCGTCGCACGCCCACTAAGACGACTAGTTAGTGCGACACGAAGACAAGCTGTGTGTATGTATGTTAATACGGATTATATGGCACGGCCCGACAGTTGAAAGCCGGGACATTGGCTCAGCATTAATTAAATGCAGTGTATGCAACACGTAAATGCACTTTAGTGAGCAGTATAGATGCCAACAGCGAGTTATTGGATTTTTTGTTGAGAACCATTCCTGGATTACAGTTGATTTATTAAATAGTTTCGGGGTATTTCGGAGTAGGTGAGCTGTATATTAGATTGCTGTTTATTGCTGAGTTTCCATTTTTATAAAAGAACGGTTTACTTCTTTTGTTGAACCTATGCTATGGTGTGCTTGTAGTTTTTAGCATAAAATAGTCCTCCATACCGAATTTCGGCCATGGCGACCAATCTCAGCGGAGACCAGCCTTCGGCGCGGGAGATATTATAGTGCACAAGTGTGTGCGCAGACACAGGTGCACTCTCTCTTCCCTCACTATTATAGTCCGATGGGACGGCAATCCGACACAACTGGAGAGAGATCAGGCGCAGGGCCAACGGCTTAACGTGCTTTCCGAGGCACCACACCGCTGACTTCCAACTCCGGGCTGTTACTAAGAAATTTCTAATGGAAAAACTCAATAAAACTTTTCCCAACCTGTGAATCGAACCCAGGACAAGATCAACGGGGCAGTTTGTAGCATAGTGCAGATATAAAATATTTAGTATACAATTATCAATAATACAAAATAGTATAGTATAGTATACTCGTATATTATCTATACTAAATAGTATACACTATTTATTGCACACAGATTCTGACGGAATTTGTTTTTTTAAGTTTATCTGGAATCTAATATATCTCTATAACTGGATTAATTTTATAATTTAAATTATATTTTGTGTTGCGTAATGTAAATATCATTTTGCATACTATAATATAGAATCATTTTTTTCTAACTGAACAGACAGCTGTGCTGCTGGGGAGTTTGTTGCGCCACTTCTTCTTCCCAGCTAAAGCACTAGGAAGTGGTGAAGGGTGGGCGTTTTAGGGGACTGTCTTATGTAATTTTGACGTTCGAAAAGTGCTGATTCTCAGCCTAGTTTGAATAAACGACTTTTGAATTTTGAATTTTCTAAAATCTAGCTAATTGTGCGTTTGTACCGGCGAAACATACACAACAAAACATGTTGAAGTCTCTAGTTCCTGTCGAACATTGTATGGAAAATTAACAGAAAATAAAGATTTCAACATGTTTTGTTGTGAATGTTTCGACATTGCAAACGCACAGTTAGGCATAATAAAGTATTGGTAAAAACTCGCGATATCAGCAACTAACACCAGAATAAAAACGAAACACCAAAATCAAAATGTCCGCCACAGATACCAGGCAACCAAAAATCTAATGGAACATAAACGTATACTCACACACGAACAAAATATTCGCAGCAGCGAGCGGCGGCGACGAAAACGAGATTTAAATACGGAACACACAAAAACCGTCCCTAATATAGTTTGTAAGTTATCGTATAGATGACATCAAACGAATCGACAATTCAATTCAATGTCAGAAGTTGCCGGCGTGCTGGCCGGGAAATTCACAACTAAGTTGAGGCGAATTTTTGAAAAATATGATATAACGGGGCAAGAGGGCGCGGCAGGGTTGGCTACAAGTTTGAAGAGGAATCGGGCCCTCGGGGGCTGTGATGAATCTTTCACGCGTTTTATCGCTTTGCATCGGGAATCGAACCTCGGAATCTTCGCTCAGACGCTCCAACGGACAATGTAGGTATTTTGATGAAATGTTAAATTGTGTTATTGAATCGCCGAAATTCTATGCGAAGTGTCTGTTTGGTTTCATTAACGTTGTTGATGGTTTGTTACGCATAGATATCTTGTAAAATGTAATGAAACCTTAAAATTTTCGCTGTTTTACACAATTTATTAGTTTATCAGCTTGGCTTTATACAACAAAAACTAAATTGTCTAACATTCAGAACGAGACTTTACATTTGTCATGTTTTTTTCTAAATTCGTGAAAAGTTTTAACTTAGGTAAGTACTAGTGTAATGTATTAGCTGTCAAAATCACGTTCTAGTGCAATGAATAAGCTGTCAAAACCACAGTATATCCATCCATCAAGGCTTATGCACAATTGCTTTATCTATAATTCTCATAGATTACTCCTGCAAATGGTACATTACAAATCTGTATATATACAGATATGTCTCAAGGTGAACATATAGCATATTATTGATAATGTAATAGTCTTGTCACAGCTTTATCTGACTCCCAAATGATGTCTATAGTCTATACATACCTATGGCATCGATTTTCCGGTCGCAATATTGTCGGTTAGCACTGATATTTTCTATTTTTATATAAATTATCTGTTCCACATTCTAATCTGCAGCCCATTGAGAGACACATCTCTGTATCGGTCAGATCTTTTCTCAGTAACGCCACACGGTCCTTTCCATTATCTGCGAGGTAATTGCGTAGCAATGGCTTTCATTTTGACAGTTCAACAACATTCATTGCGTTGTTCACGTTGTTGATCAGACAAATTTTTCGAACATATGAAGCAATGGATTAGCAATATCTTTCAAAATCATTCAGATTGTGATTGAAAGTGTGTTACGCAATTGGGGTGCTGTTTTCATTATTATACCCATAGACTTAGAGAATGGACTGAGCATTAGCCTCACAAAAGTGACCATTCTCTAGAAAGAGTCAAAGCGACTGTGCGGCCAATACCTGTCTATTTTCTGCAAGCTTATCAAAGGCGCAGTGTTCCAATTTTAATAAAAAGGAAAAACATTGAAGATAACAGTGAGTAATAATATAATAAAAACTAGTTATTTCTATGTTAAGTACTAATTATTATTTTTAAACTTTACCTAGGTTTGAACCTAAGCCAGTAGTTTTCTTCATAAGAGAAATTTAGACAACGAGAAAAAAAAAAACTCTTTTAAAGTGAACTAAGTCTTCATAGCTTTATTTGATTGATTATTAATAAATAAGCATATACATAATATCAATTGTATTTGAAAGATTATACTGCTAGTTTACAAGCATGAAAGTATATAATATGTTGCAGTCATCTGGTTAAATTAGCCAGCTAATTGGACGCCTAGGCCGTTCATTAAACGCCGGCATCCAATTGGATGCCTAGGCCGATAGTTCATTGAACTAGAATCATTCAACGTTTAACAAGTTGGCGTATTGAAAGTCAGCCCTATAAAGATGACTGACCAAGACTCAGTCAAGTGATTCAAATAGTGAAAAAAAATCTGCGAGCAACTTGGAAATAGCGCTCGCCAGCCACTGCCGCGACACCACTCGCTTTGCTCGGTCGGCTTGCGCGCGGTTGGTCACAGTTCTAACCTAACCTAACATACTTCGCCCAGTTTAACTAAATAACTACACGACATTCAGCCATCTGGTTAAACGTTGCACTCAATGACTTGGCTAGTTGTTCTTCAGCTATTGAATTGAATGCCAGCGTTTAATGAACGGCCTAGGCGTCCAATTAGCTGGCTAATTTAACCAGATGGCTGCGATATATACATTAAAGTCAAACCACCATTGAACCAATCAGAATTCTAGAAAGAGACAATTACTGGCTGCGCATTCGCTTTGCCTCTCTCGTACTTATCGGTCTGTATTCACTATAGGTACCTACAGCTGATACGGTACGCTCAGTCTATATGTCTATGATGAAGAATTTGTACACCGTCTCAATAAAATTGCAAGACTCAAAAATGTACCTCAGGATCTACATAGTACACTAAACAAAATGCTACATTCATTCCACTGTCGAGCATTTCGACTTCTTACCGTCGCGGTTTCCGTACACTGTAGGACATAGTTGGAACAGTGGAGGTCAGCCGCATGCGGCCCACACTTGAGTCTGCCTGCCTCGCTCAACTTGCCTGTTTACCCCTTGTTACCTCGTCTAATGAACTTCAAGTCTATTTAGAGGAATTTTGGAGGAAATCGAAGATTTGAATCGAATTCATTTATTATTATTTTCGTTTCCTATTCTAGTGACATTAGTAGCAGGTAATATAATATGAAGAAAGTGGGGTTTGCAATAAAATTGGATTTGGTCACGGAGTATAGCCATACTCTTACTCCATACATATTATTATTCTTTCTTTTAATAATACTTAATGCAAACAATTTAACAGTAACCAAATCAAAACCTCTTTTAAACCTGTATTTTTTTATACATATTTTTAGCACACAAAAAATCAAAACTTTATATTGCCTATCAAGTTCTGGGGCACGCACGCAATAAACCAATCGGGTTCCTGATATTAATATTATTCAATCTATACTAGTTTGGTTGTAAAGCCGATTAGCCGAATATTCGGCAGATATCGTACGGTAAAAATATTGCGTGTATAGTTTTTTTGCAGTTTTCGGTTTTGTTGCCTGGTTTAGACGTCTGTTTTTTGTTTAATTAAATCTAAGTCATTACAGTTTTATCTAAGCTAGGTTAGACTTGAATAAAATGTGTGCTTTTCTGGTATCTTTCAGTCGACAGTCAGTCACATCACTATTCTATTTTCAGCAGTATACAGAATGAATTTTTAAGATGGGACTTTACACTGAAAACCGAACTATCATAAATATAGAAAGAAAACACATTTTCTTATGACCACTTTCCTTCAATTTATCATTGTTCGTTTTTCTTTCTATGAGTTCGATAAAAAAAAGAAACAGCTATTTTGTTTTTTTAAACATTTCTAGTTTAGTTAAGATTGTGACGGTTATATGATATTTTGTTTTAAGTATTTTTTTGTTTAAATCAAGAATTGTTAAAGGCGATTTTTCTATGAGGCCCAATGTGCAAGAAAGTTTAGAATGGTATTAGCTGCTTATCACACTGCTGTGCTAGTCGTGAATGTCTATCGATTCACGAGCAAAGGGTACCTGTTTTATTAGTAGAAAGGGAGAGGGTTGCTAACTTGTAACTATAGTTACGTATGACTTCTATTTAGCTGCTCTGTGCAGTTGATTTGGTAAGAATTGGAGTTATGCTTAATTTTTGAGAAAAATAGAACGCCTTTCGGCCTTACACGACTTCGATTACCAAAACATCGAAGTCACATATAAGGCCGAAAGCGTTCACTTCCGAATAAATATATGGGGACTGTTCTTAGAGTACTACCGTCTGGAGAAATATATGAATAGTATATGCTCCTCGTAGGATAAGCAACAATCCCTCTTCTCAGCTAAAACAACACAGTGAATGTCATTACCGTTAAACCCATTTATTTCCTCCTATTTAGTCTTACAATTTGCACCTAAAGATACGCATCTAATCTACTCTCCTGCCGGGTTTGCATATTTCTTTTGTACTTGAGACACTTACAAACAGTACTTTTTCTTTTCTTCAGCGAAGACAATTGTATTTTAATTGAAAAAGATTTGTACTCAAAAAAAGTAGGTCAAATGTTGGGGCCTCATATTTTAAAGCCGAATATTCGTAGCCAGTTTATTTTTACCACTATTAAAACAAACAGAACAAACCTTAAGTAAATAACAGAACTAAGTTATTCAGAGCAGACACGATGAAGACAGTCGGTAATTTAATAATTTACAAACCAACTTTTATCAAAGTAAGTTATTCAATTTATAAGCAGGTATTTTTTTAAATTTTTTGGTAACAAACAAAAAAAGGACTGTGTTATTCAGCGAGTTTGCTGAGGGTCGCAGTGGCCCGAACCCCGGCTTCGCCTAACTGCAGTAAGTGTCGGGAAACTTTTGCGAAACATCTTTTACGGGCGCTCGATCGACATGTTAGGTTTTTAGATTTTCACTCGAACGAACAGCACGGTCCCGTCCCTTAGTTATGGGCCGATGTCTTACTTGTTCAGCCATTTTGATTTTATTTTCTCTCTTGTTGCTCTTTTGCTTTAGTTGTGTGAGCATATTACTTTGTCTTGCGGGTCTTGGAAACGAATATAAGCAGCTGTTATGACTTAACTTTTACTGTTAACATAAAAACTTCAATAGACATAACCAAACTTCATTCACCAATCTTTTTAAATGGTTTTATAAAATTGTAATCATGAATTTTAGTTTCCTTAAACCTGATAAAGAAACCCTAACAAATATAAATTCTTACGAAAAGTTAATTTAACCCTTTAATTCAATTAATTTCAATCATGGCTCAAAGCCATGATTGAATAACGAAATACTAATTGAATTCTACCGTGCAGTGCACGTGACGGTACAAACAAGACGCGAGACAAACATCGTTAATTACACATAAATTACAAATTCCTTGTAGGTTTCAAAGTCGCAACCGCAGTACCGCACCAAGTTTTATTAAGTGCTATTCAGAGACGAGACATCATTGTTAAGCATTCTCCAGTTACCAAGAAACACTAGGAACTCGAAACCATGCTGACAGACAGGAATAACTTAATTCCAATGGAGAGCACTTAAAAAAGAATGGGTCTTAAAAGACAGGCGCAATTGTTATGTGCAGACGGTGTGAAAATCTGTAAAATAATACCCCCGCACTAGTTAAGCTCGTCCCTAGCTGACGATACAATAATATAAGTAGTACTCAGGGACTAAACTACAAATTACGAGAGAGCTTGCTCAGCTTAAAATAATTAAGATTCTTTGTTCCGCTTGATGGCAGCACTGGAGAAGTACTGCAAGTAGAGGATAGTACGAGCACTGCAGTGTCCGAGTCGACACAGTCGAATCTAGAAGTTTCTTATAGTCTGTAACTCTGAAAGTTTTCGTTTAATTTAACCGTAACAATCGTAGCATTTTATCAAATGAGCAGACTTGTTATTTTTTATTGGCGCACGAAGTTTTTTCGACAGATGTTGGAGTACTTTGCTAAGTGAGGGTAGCTGGTACAGCGTTATACTGTTAGTTTTGCTCGTAGTCATATTTTTTGTGCGGACTTATTTAATTTCGTTTTCTCGTCTCAAGGTTTTGTGATGTATAAATATAATTGTTGGACCTATATGTAAAAATATTGGCCCAACAATGTGATATTGTTGGGCCTATATTTTTTGTGTCAATATTTCAACTATGTGATGACCAGTTTTCGATGCAAAATGTCACCAGCGTTCTCCTGACCTCATCCTAAATATAGGTAGAGCATTTCTTTTTTAAAGCATCCTATATATTTTCTAATCTCAGATAACAATGCCAAGCCACAAATTATCCTAACAATATTATAATCTCCATCGCAAATTCACAAGTCGTTGTGCCAAAAAGTAGTTGGAATTTCACACAAGGTAAGTTTGAGAGGTGTCAGATTCAAGTGGCCGCGGCGCGAGGCGTGCGAACTATGTCTTTGTTTGGAGACGCTTTCTGTGGCGACGATGTGTTTATTTGACGACACCTATAGGAATTTAACAATAACACGTCTTGCACATCTTCCGTGAGGCATACTCCCCTGCTAATTTCTTACATCGCACTTTACAATTTTTATTTGATTTCTGCTTTTTAGGGTTCCGTATCTCAAAAGGAAAAAAACGGAACCCTTATAGGATCACTCGTGTGTCCGTCTGTCACAGCCGATTTGCTCCGAAGCTAATGGACCGATTAAGTTGAAATTTGGTACACATATAAATACTATTAAAGATATTTAAGAAAATATATTAAAATTGACCATTTTCACACCTACTGAGCTCTCCGAAACCGAAACTACTGAGCTTAAAATTATGAAAAAAATACAGAGAATAGTTATTTACTCATAGATTACAGGGAAATAATAAGTCTTAAAATAACATCGTAAATCTCTCAATATTGTACGTACACACTTACATTTACAGTTGGAATGTATAATGGAATGGACTGTATAATATTGGAATGGAGAACATGTTTTTCAACTACAATGTTAAGTTTGTTCTTGGGATAAATTAATCCCAACAACGGAACCCTTCATTGTGCGTAGTCCGACAGCACTTGCCCGGGTATTAACCGGGTATTAAGAAAAAAAAAAAACAAACCGGATATTAATATTGTGTGCCTTTTAGTCCGTGCTAAATAAATGTATTTTCTTTCTTTTTTATAGGAAGTTTCTGGGAATATATTTTGATTTATTACATTTTTTAGTCAAGATCTCTTTGTTTATTTCGTGTAAATCAAACTATTGGCCCGCATATACTAAGGGCTTAGTTAATAAAACTGACAATGTGTTATTCGACAAAAAGTTATAAAATTGGCACATTTTCACGACAGGTGCTGTTTAATAGAACACTAAAACTATGGGGAAAAAAAAAAACATAATTTGTTGTATTGTCAGATTGTTGCCTGTCACCTGACGGCTTGAAGAAATAGGTCCCTGGATGCAGTTATAGCCCTACAGTTACTTGTATTCAGGAGACAAATTTCATCGAATTTGAGCGACCCATTCTTCCATCAAAATAACTTTTATTTTCACACCAGTGCACGCCAGAAATGATTTCATTACTGACATTTCAGATCCCCTATCTACCACCAATCACGACACTTGTTATCAACACAGTCAATTCATAAAGTCGCGTCCTAAAAACGTGATACCACAAAGAGTATCGTTCTAGCGAGGGAGAGCGAGGTCACGCCAGCTTCGGAGGGCCCTTCGCTTTGTTCCTCCGGCAACAATGCCTCACTGAGGGTCCACAAGAGCATACTTGTATCGGATGCAAGCGATGTTTCGTTGGCGAGGATTAGGGCTTGCGGCCAGGACTGTACTTAACCACGAGACTTTAATGCGAAAGAAACGGTTCAAAGGGTCCCTTGAACGTTGAGAGGGAAAATTGACGGTTCGAGATGAGGGGGATAAGGTACAGATGGATTTTGGTGGTTTTATTTTTATTGTTGTTTCTTTTTGTGTGTAGATAGAATGTGGCCATTATGTGGCCACCATAATGAAGGCTTCATCTAATAACGAAATCCTAATTTGCAATCATTATGGTTAAAAGTAACGTAGTGATTATTTGATGGTTTTATATGCATTGCTTCGCACTCAATTCTCTATAACACATTATATTACACGCGTGTGACGTGTAATATAATTTCTCTGGTTTAACAAGTTTGTTAGAATCGGACCTTTTTTAAGATTTTCAATCTTTGAACAAGCCACACATTGACAGCAAATAATTTGTTGCTACAACTGACGTACAGATGAGATCTTACTCCCTAAGCGGAAATTTGCTAAAGATGTTCAGATATTTTCTTCTTTAGGTGCTACTCTGTGGACACGGCTCAGCGTTTCCAAGTCCGTCCCTGTTCGCGAAGAGTAGTAATTATACGATATTTATGCGCGCTGCCCCTCCCCCACTCTTGTCTTGAGAGCTTGCTAAGAAGAAAAGCGATATGAGTGTCGAAACTTATGAGCCGTAATTCTCTTTTTGCGAGCGAAATTTTGTCAACTTAGGAAATTAATCTCTCAACCAACCAGCTATAAAGAACTTCAATTCAAATGCGATCAAAGCGATCATAAGGTTTGTGATCTAGAGCCTGTAATAATGCAATAAAGAATCCTCGTCTTTCACTTCTCTATTAATAAAAGTACGCCATGCTAAAGCCGCGTTCGTAAAGCCAGTGGGTAAAGGCTTCCAGTTGAAATTGTAAAAAGTTTAATATTTTTGTAAAAAGTTATTAATCACTGCGTGGAATCGTAAAATTCTTCGCAAAATACAGAGAAACAAAATTTTCCATTTCCAAGTTCCGTGCTAGTGTAAAAAGTTTTCATAAAATTTAATTAATCTCACACGTATGTGCTCTGTGCATTTTTACATGAAACGTTTAAATATATCGCCGGCTGCACTGGCTGAGAAGTAGGCAGTAGGCACACCACACGTTACACTCTGCGTAAGAGTACAAAGTCCAGCTAAATACCGGAAGACGTGAGCCCTCCTCGCTTTGTTACTGTGACAATGAAAAGGAAATGTCTTTTCCATTTTTCCAAGGTTCAAACCATTGACTACCTGTCCATTTGATAATACAATACGGCCTTAGTGAAATACGGTGCGGAATTTCGGGATTATTAACGGCAAACAGTAAGAATTATTTATTACCAGGTTCACTTCCGAAGTGCTTAACAATATAACCGCGTAATCTACGTAATTAACCGTTGCGCACACATACGCGAACCACCTTACTTATAAGTTACGTGTGAACGAAATTAAACTAGAACCCTATAGGTTTTTAACAAATGTTGCACTTAATTATTATTTCCTTGGTCACAAGCTGTATGAAAGGAATGAGACTTTCAGAGTTTCAGAAAACCACGTGTTCGTGGGTTGGTCGTGTGCAATTGTGCAGGACCAAGCACCTTTATTGCAGTGCCCACTATTTTCTGTGCAACGGGTGCAAGGCAAGAAATAAAGGAGTCCGAACAAAAAGGACATTCTTTTAAAGTTCTTTATTTCAAGGGATTGTAGCAGTAAAGTGCGGTTTAATTGCATGGTAGAACTTTCACAGTTCCACACTTTTATTTGTATTCGATGAATTTAGATTCGATTTCTTTTAGTTCGCGGATCGGGCCCGCCTCGCGTTCGAGAAATATAGAAATAGCTGCAATTTTCTCGGCATCTCCACTTTTACTGTAACAGTAATAAAACTACGGCACTTAATGGAATCTCGTATACGTTTTGTTTTTTTTCGAGTAATGAATTTGCAGCGATAGGTAAATTGTAGTTTTACGATTGCGTCATTGTAGTTCAGGTAAAGGGCGACGTTTGAGTTTTGTTGGCGTGTGCACAGGCGTGTGTTCGACTTTGTTCTGGAAGAAGGTCGTGTCGTGTCGCAAAAATTATCGAACTTTCTTGTGTCCAGTGAGGAGCGACTTGGAAGTTGGTGGTTGTTGGCGGCGATCGGTCGCTTCCGTCCCCGCTACGCTCCGTGCCGCGCCATACCGCCCCCGCTCACCTATGCCTCTATGCCGCGCTGCTGCCGCGAGACAATAGCGAGCCAATAAAACTTTTACTGTGCGCTATGATTTTGGAAACATTTTGCGAGATGAGTTCTATAAAATTCGTAATTTATTCAAGCCAGTTTGGACTTTACTTCCACTTTATTGACGTTAAAGAAATAAGCTCTACAACAACAGGATTTGTTACTTTTTACTCTAAAAAGACTTGGATTGACAGATTTTTTTATTGAAATAGAAATAGTGCCGTAGTAATACCGTAGATACTAACTTTGGTAGTTAAAAGACAACATGTGCCAAGTAATATTTACAGAACTTGTAAATGGTTTTTGCTGTTTGATTTGTTTGCAGGACGAGGGCTACTTAAACTAAAAAATATAACATGAAGCTATCAGTATTCCCAGTAAATAGAGAGAGTATGAAATACTCTATTTAGTTCCAGATTCTATCAAAATTTTTGTTGTAAAGTAAAAGTACGCCACAAAATTTCCTGAAAAAAGATAGACGATCTTGTCTTTGAAATGGACTTTTTCTATACAAAGAAAACATTTTACCTGTTTATATTTTGGATGTTTGTGGGGAGGGGGGTTGGGGGGTGAGTATAGTGGTGGGAGTGTGTGCGGGGCGAAGCGGGGGGAGGAGATAAGAATCAAATAGATGTTGTTTCGCTGCATGGCGCTCTGTCGCAGGGCCATATGCACGTGGTGACGTGTGGCCGCCACGTCTTGACACTTGCAGTAAGATATTGTTACACTAGTGGATAATATCTTAGCTGCAACTATATGGTTACGCTACCAACAATGTTTTGGGATATTTGGAGCTCTTTTCCTTTACTAGGATAGTAGAGTAGTAGTACACTTGAGTTTCTAAGACGTTGCAGTTTGGGAAAGTGGGTTCCAAAATACTTGACAACTTGTCAGGTTACACAAGTATCGAGAAGAACGGATAAATCTTCATGTAGTGTTTAATAAATAGATAGATATACTTTAAATTTAAATATAAGTCCTGTTTATTTTAGTTTTGATTAATGATCCACATATGTTACGTATTATTATGAACCACGCGTGGTTTACGCGTCGTTCATAATAATATGTAACAAATGTGGACGACGAGAAGAAACAGACCTAGACAATTTTCATATAGATACGGTAACGTGAAATAGTCTCGTCTCCAGTGATCTCAAGATATTTATTTGTCTGACAGACAGACAAATGACTGTTGTGATAAAAGCTACGTTTTAGAAATATGAACCGTAACAGTCTTAGTAAACATAATACAATAATTTACGGGCGGTTTGCAACAAATATGTGTAAAGCAAAATAATTCATTTAAGGTTGCTCTAGTCGACGGCTCGAACTCGTTGGTGGGCGTGGCTAATTTGCATGCTATTTAGTATACTTATTTATTTATTTCGTTTTTATTTATTTAGTGAAATAGACGATGATTTATAATGGAAACGAGCGCGTAAAATTTCATGAACAGACTTTTGGGCGTATAGATATAGAAAAACTACAGGATGTATCTACTCAAAATAAAATTATTAATATATTATCTATCCCTGTAAAGTTTCTATTTTTCCATTTTCATACTATATAAGTTATTTATTTATGCCCAAAAATTAGTTAAAGTTAGTATTGAAAAATGGAAACTTCGACGCTCATAACTTCCAAACCAATATTTTTTTTCCAATTCTGTTTCCATACAGGGCTAGCTAATAACATGACAAATTGATATAATTTTTAGTTTTGAACGTACACCGTCCAACAGACGAGTAATCACCATACTACGTTTGCATGGAAGAATGACCGACTAGCGTAACCTTAACGCTAAAAATAAACTGGAATAATTTAAAATATGAGGGTGAGTGCGATGGGCTTGTAACAACATAAAATACTTCTGGTAATATTGTGGTTACCTACGACAAGCACTTGTGCGGTGTTCAAAGAGATTTTTATAAATAATAGCTTTTTGTGCGTCGTACTACGTTTTCACGGAATATTTAACAAAAACAACGCGTTAGCGAATGTGAACATTATTTTTATACCAACTTTCCACAATTGTTCCCGGTTTTATATGTACACGAAGTTGTGGTGAAAATATTTGTCGCTAGCTACGTACAATAGCTTGCTTCATATGCGTGGAACTTTTAACCTTATGAAATATCTGTCGTGTAGCCTGTAAAGTTTTAATTTAAAATATTAAAATTAAATATTAATATTATTTAATTGAAATAATATATCTACAAACAAAACCACACTTGTCACAAAATCAGTACAATTTAATTACCATAATTTGATTCAGTGCAGTAAACCATCAAGACTACAGACCCGCGCTATATTTTTCACCTGAAGTAGGTTTCGGCTGACGTAACAGTCATGAAACGTATTTTGGCAGAGCGATAAGGAAATGACACAAAGAAAACAAACTACAGTCCGCTTCGGCCGAAAATTTGTGAGTGCGGGGGGAGAGGCGGGAGCGAGCGCGGGAGAGGATACGGAGCGATAGCGTCGCGGGTCGCGTCAAACTTATTGGAACAGTGTCAGAGATCGCTCGCACTATCTACCTTTGCGTTTGTTTGGGGGATAAAAAGAAGAGCGCTCTAATTAATTTCGAGTTTTTATTATCGGCATTCGTATTCTGTCTCCCTGCGACTCAATTAGCGCGATAGGAATTCATAAGTAGTTTGAAAGCTTTTTAATTAAATATTCGTTGAACGACGCATTACATAACGCGCTAACTCAACGATTTGATTCGGTCTGGTTTTCATATTGGTTTAAATATTTATTTTTACTGATAACGTTGATAAATAATTAAAGTTTAATTAAGGATTTAAAAGCTTTCCCCTCGTTTTTCATCTGTTGCGACGAAGAGAAAATAATAAAGACTGAAAATAGTTTTTATAAAAATCCATCAAGCTACAACGGTCAGCCAAGGAAAACCACCAGAGCTTCGTTCACTAAGCCTTTGTCCAGTATAAGGCTGTTAAAGAAAGAGCTATAATAGGACAGACATTTGTAAGATTGCCTTCACTCGTAACCCAGATCGATATATCGCAGGCATTGTATATTCACCAGTCTATTTCAGGTTAGAAATGTTAGAACCGAACGGACATGCCACGCGAACACGATTGACGTATTTTAGTTTTGTCTTGGAATAGTCTTCGTAGAAACGATTTCAATGGCCGTCGACCCATTTAATTTAACAGACAATGTATACTGAGTGTAGAGCGGCGATTTGTCAAGGGAATGAATTTCAACAAAGGGCGTATTCATTTGAATGGCAACTTGTTGTACGAGACCGTTTTAATTTCATAAGTCGTTTATCATAATCACGGTGGGGTGGTGGTACCACCAGCGACCAGCGACGGACCCATGTCAGTGTCTGAAGGAAATGTCACATACCTGCTCGGACAATGCGGACATTATGTGGACATGGCTTTGCCATACTCGTTTTAAGGCATTTGGAGTTGGCTTAAATGATTTAGCTGGTTATTTTTTGAAGTAGGTATATGGGGAAAATGCTTTATCGTTTGGGTTTCTCACAGAAATACGTGTGACCGAGATATTTGTCAACTCGCTTGGGTGATTATAGGCACCGGCGGAGTCGGGCGGTGAATTTATGTCGAGACATTATAGCCTACGGTGGAAATAGATTATCTGTTTTACCTACTTACGTGCGACAGTGATATAAAGCCAAGCCAGTTTCTTTTTCGCGGCTAAAATTTGGGCTACGTTTATTTGGAGATACCTCAAGCCTATACGTATCAATTAACATAAATAAACGAAGAAACAAAAGACGAAAAGCTTTGTTAAAGTTTCGCTAAATTGAATTAATTGGGTTCTGAGAATAGTTTATCATTTACCTACATTCAGGCTATATACAATACCTTTGGTTTATGTACTAGAACAAAAGTAGTTGTTATTTAACAAAAAAGCCTCCTCCACAACATTTAATCATAGAAACGTAGCCCGGATTCAAGTAGATCGCTAAATAGTTGGTAGCAGCCGACATCCCTAATCTAATATGCCCGATTCGGGGCCCGGCGGGTCGGTACTGCAATCTTCGACCTACTGTGGTAGAAACTGCGACGTTCGCCTCTCTATTACCTCCGTAACGCCACACTTGGACCTTCGCTGACACAGACTAACTATCTATATAAGTTTCGACCTGTTTCAAATGTATCACCTCACTGTTTTGGTAGAATTTAAATGAAACCCCGCAGTACTTAACTCCCTCGTTCAATACAGCTACGTAATCAATATCTATTAATTATTTCGAGTACGGTAGGTGTAATTGAAGAAAATTTCACCATGTAACCTGTTAAAATCGATTGGTTGGATTTTATTTCCGCGAATTCTTCTTCATGTTATCGTCAACAAGTAAATTAAATTCAGTTCCATCGTTCTAATTGGAGTTGTGAGCGTGGTTTAATATGTACGTACACGTTCTGAGGGTAATTTTAAACATTATACATGTAATTTACGTCCTAATATTAGAGTGGGTTATTATAACACATTTATGACAGGATCTTTTCATGGTAGTAATGGACTGGATTAAGTGGGAAAAGCATGTTGTATGCAAAAAGTATGATACAATGGATGTATATTCAAATGTGCAGTATATCCACAGTATGTTGAGTCAGATTGTTGACTTGAGACGATCTCATCGCTATTGTGAAGTGCGCCATAGGGGATACCCATAGTACGGAGCGTCGGTAAACGATCGAAATCTAAATAATAAAGATCGCGAACCACCCCCCTAGCTGGATAGGCTTAGTCGTACAAAATTGGAGTAATAAAAGAGGAATGCTCGCAAAAGTTTTGCAATAAAGCCAACGAGTATCGACTGTTAAGGAGTAAAGAGTTCTCCGCTATAACGCTACATGAGGGTACGCTGTTGCGTGTTATCAGACCAAGGATTTCACGTGTAATATGTGTATTCTGGAGAATTATTAACTTACTTTTGTTTTGAGAAAAATGTGCTATGAGGTTTTTATGAACGTCGAAGTTATTTTGGGAACTTACTCGGAGGCATGTTAGGTTATAAAAGGAAGAGGTAGACTCATCATTGGCTTATTTAATTCATAATTTTGGTAGACTTTGATACAGTGATCCGCAGCAAATAATCTTGATTAAAAACTTGTTATTTCCTAATGAATAGAAAGATTTCTTAATTTTCCCTCTCTATTTTTTTCTCAAAAAAGATGCAATAATATATATATATATATGAATAGTATTTTATTACGAAAAACATGTTATCAATTTTTTAAATAAAATATTAAGAACTTACCTTTGCCGTCTTAAGCCGTCCGCCATATGTAAGTAAAAGTTCATTTCTGTAGTAACATCTAGAAAGCTCGATCTTATTTCCAATTTTAGCTTACTTTGGAAATATAGGACACATGGAAGGAACTAGGTAGCGAGCAAGACTCGTACTGGTAGATGCATCAACGAAATTACAATGATCGTCGGCGAGAATTTCATATCGGATTCTGATAGATATATTATATAACGAAATAGTTGCAGGAATTCATATGTATTAATATCATTCCCTTGAGCAAAAAAAATGAAATAAGTTAATGAAATTTGTATTTTTCCGTTTTGTTACATATAGCGCACCTTATTTTGCTCTGCAGGCAGAATAAAGACAGAAGGCTTTCCGTCACTTTTGTCTTTGCGAATTGGCGCAAATTAATATATAATTTTACTAAATTACGTTCAATTATTTCTGAAAGTTTTTGCTTAACAGCTAATAAACAAAATTCCTCAATCATCAATTGATAATAATCCAATTTTACAGACACGAATTTAGAACCATCAATAGTCAGATTCCACCGTCCACCATTCAATTTATAGTACACATCGCCAAATCAGCTCATTCGCAGCGTTCAAAATCACCCTCGCCCATATTTGAGCACGCCCTTTGTAAGTATGCCCTAATGAAGGCGCATAGACAAATTAAACAGAGCCCATAGAGTAACGAGTCTCGTTCCAAAGATGCTTCTCTAACGTTTTTCGAGTGTTTCACCTGGAAAATAATTACATGGTTTCTGTGACGTATGGGTGCTATTTAAGCTCGCCCTAAGAGTAATGCCAACGATAAACAGGAGCAATTAAAACATTGCCACGCGACGCACGCCTTTCTTTACACCGTCGGTAATAGAGATTTGTTGTGAGCGCGTTTAGTTCTATTTTCTACAAATGCGAGATGCAGAATTTGTTGTTAGTACGAAATGATTGCGGAGATAATGTTGGAATTTATTTATGTTACGCTGTGCATGCTGATCTGAGGAGGAAATACTTTGGGATTTAATTTGCTTCTCTTTTCTTTCCTCCGGCCTCCTTTACCTTCCGTTTTACTTCCTTTATTTACTAAGGGTGAGGACAAACGAACGTATCCCAGTGTATTTTGAGTCACTCAAAGTGAGTCGAGGAATTTACGTTCTTCAATTAGTAGGACTCATTTTATGTCGATAGCAGCCTCAAAAAAATTAATGCCAAAAAAATCGTAATTTCGGTGACTCACTTTGCATAGCAATATAAATTACGCTCTGAAATCTAGCGATCAGTAGGTACCAGTCCCTCTTAAATCGAGGGAACAGTACACACAGCAAAAGAGTTAAGTGGACAGGCAATTACCGAGTATTGCAGTACGCATGCAGTCATTGTTATTGTGTGCATTTAACTTTTATGCACAAAACACGCTCAGACGAACAATGACAAAGACTTTGCCACTTAGCTCACGCACACTGTTGAAATGCAGATGGAAGCGTAATTAGTTGGTTGATTACTGTATTTTGTATTACGTTTCATACTAGTTTGAGTTGGTTAGCTCGCTCTACCTTCTATGAGGCAATTTCGTGAGGACGAGGTTTAGAAAAAAGAAAGAAAGAAAGAAACAAAGAAAGAAAGAAATAAAGAAAGAAGAAAGTGTCCTCGGAAGAAAGTGTCTTAAAAATATGGAAGACTAGCTTTACCCGGCCCGGCTTCGCATGGGTAGTACTAAGTACTTATATACGGCGCACCTACCTACCTACGCTACCTACCTACATACCCTACCTGCCTATATACCTACCTACCTACATACATACCTACCTAGCTACATACCTACCTACCTACATCCTACCTAACTACATACCTACCTACCTACATACCTATCTACTTACATATACCTACCCTACCTACACCTACCTACCTAAAATAGGTACTATCGTGGATTCATGCAAGCCTAGTACTCTATGTTGATTAAGATTTATACCAACGACAGCTAGGAATAATTTGTATGGGAAAATGAAATTGTTGTTTTTATTATTTTCCTCGCAATTGTTCCATATTTTCTCACCATTTAAACTTACTTACTGTACTTACAAACATTTTAAAACCAAAATTAGCCAAATCGGTCCAGCCGTTCTCGAGTTTTAGTGAGACTAACAAAAAGCAATTAATTTTTATATATATAGATAATATCCCGTCAAGGCTTTGCACCAAAAATGACGATACTTTAGAAACTCCACCCATGACTGCATCAACAACACATTAAAGTCGGTTTGAGTTGACCATCACCAAATTAGACCGACATGTTTTAATATTACTTTTTCTTTCGTGATTCGTCAGAAGTTTAGAACCTATTTTACCAGCTAGACGTACTAATAAGTTCTATAATTAACTAGGTATTATACTGTCCGTGTTTTCGCACCCTTACTAAGCAGTAGCGATGGCAGTTAATTGGGTGTCGATCATATTCAGTATTTGACAGTCAATAAATACATCGGAGCATCCTGAAGTTTGTGCCTACATGGCAGATTAATGTTATTTATCACTGTGTTTAGTGTTATAAAGCCTAAAAAGCAAGAGACGTAATTATTAATTATTAATAGTATGTAAAAAAAAAATCGTTCACTCATTTTAAACTACCTAAGAATGCAGTTTGAATTGAATTTAGGAAAAGTAGCAAAAAGGTCCATGTGAATTTCGAAGTGAAGACTTCAAAAAGGTTGTAGATTAATGATATTTCTATGAAAACTCAAAAAACTCTCATGCTACCTGCATGAGAGTTTTTCATCCAGTTTGTAGTTGTTGCAATATTGAAATTGTAATTATCTTTGCGGTGCTTAGCCAAATAAAAAAATGGAGAAAGGCAATTTATAACCTTTTCTTTCGTTTTCTAAAACCAGAAATTCGTGTAGATTTTGGGTACCAACTTCGGGTACTAACATTTGGCATTGCAAACATAAAATGAAATCGATTTTATCAACATTATTTAGTCTTTGACGTCAGGTTAAGCGTGATGGAGAGATTTTGAACCTAACGTACCTACTTTACGCAGACGCATCGTGCATAGGTATGTAGTATAACTAGTCTGGAATGTGTACTTGAAATTTATGGTAGTGTAAACACTACCTACTACAAAAGGCGGTTGCAAATACGCTACATCTTTTATTCGTCGTAGTTTCTGTAAGCCTGAATCTCAAGGAAAGTAATGACTTCTTTAAAATGTATGCTGAAATCTTATAAAATAGTATATTTGTTGCATCCATGGACAACTTATACAGGTGTATAAGGGTTTTTTAAAGCATCTTATCTTACTGAAATCTCACAAATCTCCATGTCTCTTGAATGACTTTTAATACCCCAACGTAAGATTATAGTTAACTTTATTATTAGATATAAATTGAACCAGTTTTCCATATCCTTAGAATTGTTTGCAAGCGGCTGTTACTCTATATAATTCCGGGAACTCCAGGCAAGCTCAGTTATTGGTAGCTTACAATTTCCCAGCAAACTAAAGTTAAGGTAACTGGAATCTGGCAGTTTGCAGTTGTACACTTAGTTTGCTTCTACGACGTCATATACTTGAAATAGAAAAGTTTACACGAGTGTGTAAGTTGAGGGTTTGGTGATTAAATGTTCCGAGATCGTTAAATTCTGTTTATTTTATGATAATTGGTATGACATCATAAATAGTTTCCTTATTTTATTTTTATTTTAAGAATTAATTTTACTTTTTTTCTTATATTTACTTTTTGCTGTGCCTTACTGGGTTTGCAATCGGACCACAAGTACTTTTTGTTTTCGATTCGAAAATGGTTTTAAAATGGATGCATTCAGGTACAATTAATCAATTAAAATTAATTCTTGTTTATAGGTAACACCTTTAAATATTATGGAATGCACATAAGACATGAATATGAATAAATGCTTATTTTAGAGTTACAGTGTGACATAATGTAGGTAAAATTAGTTTGTCATCTATGAATTACTTTAATGTAGAACAAAATATGAAGCTGAAACAAACAGCTTTAATCTTCCAACAAGATTGAATGAAACGAAAAATCATGCTAACAGAATCATGCTTGGCAAAATATATTTACGTTCCTAGAACGTACGATAGAATAGAATACATGCTATTATTTACTATATTATCTATTTCCACCCAGTACATAGAACTGTTATTTCCTATAATTAATTAATAATACCTTGCATACGATAATTTAATGCGCTTTCCCGTTCAGAGGGTTTCTGGGAACATTTGCCTTGTATATGTCACCGTCTGATTATGAACATCGTTAGCTTATAATCTATCTAGCGACATTATAAACTATTGAAAACTTGTGAATTGCAACAATCATTTAAAAATTAACGCATTAATATATCCATGACAATACGACAAATTGTCAACTGGTATTTGCATGCGACGAACGCACCTTGCGCTAATATTAAATAGCCAAGTAACTGCGACCAACTTGGAAGAAGCGCTCGCCGACACCGCTTGCTTCGCTCGCTCGGCTCGCTCGCGGCTAGTCACAGTCCTAACCTAATCCATTTGGTCGGGGTGCCCTGGCTTAGTCACTGCAACCAATTTGGCTCCCGCCAAGACTTACTAATCAGGGACGGTACACAATATTACGATAAGTGCAGGTCGTTCACAGTTTGAAGATTTGACATCTACCGAAAATGAATGTGTTATATTGTAACAGTTCTCAATTTTTCGATATTTTATAAACTCGCTAGATAGATTATAAACTAACGGTGCTCACAATCTTACGCTGACATTATTCAAAGCTATAAGATGACTCCTCACGCCAGTAGCACACCTCCGCCGCGAAACCGTTGCAGCGAAACCGCAGTAGTTCAATTAACTGGCTCGCGTCATGTTCCGCTACTCGAATTTCGATTACACACCTATGCCACTATTATAATAATTAGTTTAATCATTTATACAATATACATTTATCTATTTAAATAATCAAGTAATCAAATACACAATAATCATCTAACAGGAAAATATCCAAATGCAAAAATTTTACTGTAGAATACAATATTTAAATTGCGGGTATACTTACATTTCACTCCGCACATTTAATTTTTTCACAACATCAATAACTCGTATATATATCTCATCTACTCGACGTCCGTATGTCACTGCAGGGATTCAGCAGAATATCAGCGTCAGGTATATTTGCCTGGCACATGCTGAGCTGGACTCCCATTTGGTGCAACCTTGAGACGCACACCGCACTTTTTTATGTTCGTTGTCAATCCATTATTTTAAAGTGTGTCATAGCCAATAGTGTCATCACAATGTCTTGTTTTCTTCCTTTTTTATTTGTTTTTATATTGGCACCTTGCAGCTATTTCCTAATAGCTAATTAGTAATTATTTAATCGTGTTTTTGTACGTTGTACTGTTTCTTTGTGTGCACTAAATAAACGATTTATCTATCTATCTATCTATCTACATGACGCGAGTCAGTTGAATTGAACTACTGCGGTTTCGCCGCTATGGTTTCACGGCGGAGATGTGCTACCGGCGTCAAGGCTTCATTGGCAGAAACTCGAGTATATCCTAGATTTCCCAGTTCTCTATATCAATGCTGTATCGTGGTCGATTCCCATTACAAAGACCTTTGGTTGTGTCCGTAGAGTCTAAATAACTAAGATTATGTTAGTGTGAAATTCAATATTCTGATGTGTGAATTCGGACATGCAGTACCTATTCAAGGAAGTATCTATGGACGATGTACGATATTTTAGGCGCGTGTAGTTGAATCCGAATACACGCGCCTAAAGTATCGTACATCGTCCATACTCACCGACAATTCTCTTGTTTCTGACGTTTCACCCCACTAGACATTGCCCGAGGCGATATGTCGCGTCACTGTCCTATAGCTATGAAATGTTAAACAGCTTCATACACTCCAAACGCCACTTCCTTACAAGCATCTAATTTAGAACAAATTGCCATCATCCAACAATAAGAACCGACATCTTTATGATAAAACCAGCCCTCGCATAATATTTGCACGCAGTTCACGCTTTATTTTACTAACACTTGTATATATAGGCATGCAAACGCGTGCCGTTAGCGAATTTATATTAGTTGAACGCACTTGTGCACGGTGAATGCAAACGCGTTTAACAATGCAAATTTATTCTAGTTACCGGATTAACGGTTCATCATGGAAGCACTTGTGGTAATTATGTGAACAGGCCGCGGTATCCTCGCGAATATTCGATGTATCATTCGCTAGGATTAACTGGTGCTGATTAATAAAGCGGCTGGTTTTCGTTAATTGTGGTGTTTTCGTTTTTCTAATTTGCGTTTTGTTTGGCCGTTTATCTTAGTAAATCGGAAGAGAAAACAAACGGAAGAAAGTTACCAGATATTTATGTGACATATCCTTTATATGTCACATAAATATCTGGTAACTTTCAAACTGGTACCTGGTAACTTTCAAACTGGTACCTGGTAACTTTTTTGAAGAAAGTTACCAGATATTTATGTGACATATCCTTTATACGAGTATGTCACATAAATATCTGGTAACTTTCTTGCTTAAAAAGAGGATGAGGTTTGTCTAGCAGCTAGGCATAGCGACTTGATATAGCGACTATGCCATATAGGCCCAAAACCCACGAAAAGTAAAAAAAAAAAACATGCGGGGCAGTCTTTGGGGACTGCCGATAGAAGTGAAAACAGTATACATATAGCTCATGGAAGCGTGCGGTGACGATGACGTGAGTTTCACGCTTTCTGTTCACCCAAAAAGTATACATATATACACAGTATACATATAGCTCATGGAAAGCGTTCGGTGACGATAATGCGAGTTCCATGATTTTGTTCACCCAAAAAGTGCTCAACGTGCCTAAAGAAGTTTACACTTTTAAAAAAACCGGCCAAGTGCGTGTACGCAAAATGAATGGTTCGTTTCATGAATTTATCCCAAGAACAAACTTACCATTGTAAAAACATGTTCTCCCAGACATAACAACTGCAAATGTAAGTTTGTACGCACAATATTGAGAGATTTAGCATGTTATTTTAAGACTATAATGTTCTTATAGGTTTTTCTGTAATCTATAAGTACCTATATGACGCAGAAAGTACGTCTCTCTCATTACCATCAGCCATATTTTAACTACTGTGGGCGTACTATGGGCAGTGTTGGTTATGTCGCAATAGAAAAACCGTTTGCAGTTCAGATCAAATTATCATTTACGATCAAATTAATCACACTAATATAACAATTTTTACACTGCAGGTACATGACAGAAATGTAAACACATTTAGGAACTGCTTAAATTGACCGCCATCGACTAATTCTGCTTAGGTAACCCCGGTCGAGCGTTATATTGTAGACTCTGTCGAGCGCCGCTTGTTGGCCGCTGGTGCCCCGATTAGTCAAAATGGTGACGATTTTCATCTATTTTCTTAAATAATTTTAAGACATTTATTTTAAAATTATAAAAAATATATTTGAGACATGTCATTTTTCACACGGTACAGAATGTAAAACTTTTTTTGTTCCTTAAAAGTGACCTCCTATTCAAAATTAATTAATTTACGTTATACGTCCGTGTTTGGGTCACAGAAATTCATATGCATAACTTTGAACTGAATCGGTCCATTAGATTCGGAGCAAATTGGCTGTGCCAGGCGGTCAGACATACACACGACTGATTCTATAAGAGTTCTGTTTTGTCATTGGGATACAAAAAATAATATTTAAATAAATATATGTAGTTGAGACATACATTTTAGAAATCGTACACAATTAAATATTAACCAATCTACAGCAATTAAGCTATTTTAAACATATTATATTGTCATACGGATTGGCAGATTTTGTGGAGTTACAGAGCTACCTAATTAAATTGTGCATGTAAAGTAAAGTTCTCAACTGTGCCCGCGTTTGTCATCGTACGCCAGACTAAGTACCACGGTTCACTGCGAAGCTGTAGAAATGTTTATAAAAAAAATCATATGTTACGTTATAACGTGGACAATTGCGTCATGTGGTACTTCAGTTACTCTGTGTTTTAGTTGAAAGCATAATGGCGCACAATTTTTGCTATCTCGTATTATGTGTGAGCTGCATCTGAAGGCTTTTTTTTGTTGGGTTTTAATGTGGAAGTGGAAAGAAAGTTGACGTTCAAGAAGTTTAATATTTATTTCTGTAAGTAGATTTAAAAAAAACACTCCTACATGTAAATATTTCGGTCAATATTTTTAAAACTGATCCCTGAGAAATGCCCAAAACAAACTCAGAAGTCATGGTCTCATTTAAAGTTCAAACATTATACCTACAAAATATTATGTGAGTCTAACAATGCAGGGCCATAACAATGAAAGTACCTACCTACTACTCTCTGCCAATCTGCGACGAATTCTTTTTTTCCGGTCTTTTCCTCTGGCTTTAGGGTGTACGAAAGGTTTCCCTTTAATATACATTACATCATGGTTACTAATGCTGTCCATTTGCACCCAAATTCACCAAGTTAAACTCCGAGGGCTCTCCTTAACACACGATTATACCAACAATATTAAACTAAATATTTTCATCAATAAGAACACACACTAAAGTTAAATGGCGGACGGCTTCATAACGGTCAAACATCCTAATAAACCGCGTACCATATATTGTAGTGTTGCCGCAAAAACATTTTCATTTTAGCATTTTATTGAGCTTGTTGTAACTGATTTACGTGCTGTCCGTTCCGGCCGTTTTTAACCTTTCCGAGAGCCGCATCATAAACGGTTTAGTGCCGGTTATGGAGCTCAAATTACGAAGAATGGAAGTATAGCTCCCTCATTGTCTGCCCTTTATGAAGGGTTCGAGTGTATAAAGGAATACAAGCGAAATGGCCCGTAATTCGAATAACATTTCTGTGACCTATAAAAACTTGGTGAGTGGCAAAATTGTTTTAGACTACATGTACACTGTGTACATTTACTGGACAGAATAAATGTGTTTCGTGATGTAAGTAACTTTTCTATCTTTTGTTGAGCAAAGGGTAAATAAAGGCTTCCTTTCTGCCGCTCTTGAAGTTTGTACGAACTAAAGAGAGGTCACAATCACAATAGATTTGTATCTAACAGTTTCGTCCTTACGTTCTGTCAATTTTTACGAACCTTTTCTGTAATTACTATGTAGAAACTAGGCTGACTACCTATGTGAGAGATTCCCATGACATGTCCAAAAGAAATTAATCAGGAGTATCGTAAGAAAGGCCAGTTAATGGCGTCCGACATCGGCAACAATAAAATGGAGACGTCCTAAATTGCGCGCTACTTGAATGCGTCAATAAAAATCGTGGGGAGTCGAAATTAAGGCTCCTATACGAAGCGTCGTCATTAGGGCCGAAATAGGGTTGTATCCTGGTGGTTGTAATAAGTCATGTCTGCCGCAGGACCCCCGCCGCCCCCGCCCCGCGCCCCACGCCCGCCCCGGACGATCCCGCACCATTTCTCGCCCTACCCTGAAGATTATCGCGCACTAAGTATGATCAATAGTCAATTTAACGGGCAAGTGGCTAAAACTGGTCAGATTAATCAGTGACGAAGCAAGACTTTTAGTCAGTTGTCATTAATTAGTGCTGTGCCTAATGACATGTTAGTAACATACGCGTGATTTCGCGTTGATTCTTTTTTGATTGAGCGTGTGTCCGAAATTGCGTAGTTTTTCTATTATATCTGCGCGAGATTACATTCAAAAGGCGTGGATTATCGGCTTTGGTATAAGTCAAATATTTTGCAGGCTCGGTCTTTCAAATAAAAACCAGTGCGCGGTGTGGCTCACAATAATTTTGGCACGCATTTTATAAAACAAAATTCCATGTAAATTCGCCGCGCACACAAATCCTAAGCGTAAGCTTGGGGCACTTCCCTGGGTCCCCGGTATCAGTTCAGTCCATAAACTACCATCCCCGGGCCCCCGCGCCCCCCTGCCGCATCCTCGGTGGCTCTTCCACCCGCTTCCGCTCTCTCGCTCGGAACATAAGCTGTGCCATTTTTTAAAATGCGTGCCTCGGACCTAGTAGTAGTTCTATGTTATATCGACGTTTTGAACTTAGTTTTATTTTCTTCATGAAGCTCGTTTTGTTCAGTGATAGCGAACGGTGCAGTTATTCAAAGTCTGTCAGGTGCAAACGATCAGTTTATTTTCTTGATGGAGCATTGTTGTGAGTTATTGGCATAGAAGGGATGGGATATTTTGGGACGCAGGTAATTTTTGGGTATTTGTTCTTAATTAAATCGTATATTCGTATACCTATTCGTTTGTAACATACAGCCCTAGCAGTCTCTATTGAAACAATTTTACTCCTTCTGTGGGAACCGGCTGGCAAACCTTAATACAGGTTACCATGTAATTTAACTAGGGCGCCAGGTTCAATTCTGTTAATTATTACTCTCTTTCTGATTTATCCGTATTTTGTAAAATTATATTTAGTGTACACAGTGTACCACACTTTTCTGGAATAAATAAATTATATCTAAATTTTGTTACAGGCAACGTGCACCTATCTACTTACTATAACTTTGTGGCGTAAGTATTAACCAAATAGTTTTTCCTTTTTTTCGGCTACAACGTATGTAATTCAAATTATGTACGCTCCCAAAACTCAAAATTGCCAATAAACTCCTCTCAAAATCTCACACGTAAAGTGCTAAACAATCCAATCAGGTGATGTTTCCTTATACATCTTACAAGCCAGATAAGCTGTTTCAAGCGCCACTAAAACCCTTGAAAGCACCTGTTATTAATTTGCTAACCGTCGTTAAACCAGATATCTTCCTTATGCACTATCGTAACCGTTAATCCCTATGGTCTTACCTCATAGAACAGCTAGTTTAATAGATAAGGCAATTGGGATGCTTGACTAAAAAATAAAGTAATTTCATGCTGAGAATTTTTTGTGGTTTAGAAATTATTTCATAGTATTATTAATATGTTCTTTCTCATCCCTCCTCACTAGGATTTCTCTAGTAGGTATTGTGGGCTCGTATGGACACAAATCGTACATACACTCAGATACAGAAAAACGATGGCTTCAATATAAGATTTTGGATTCAGTGTGGGAGTCAAACCCACTAAGTATTTGCTTAGAAGTAAGTGGATCAGCTACCAGAAATCTGAATAAAGTCGGTTTATGTTATGAGTAAAATTATTTTTATTTGATCATGTCGAGCATCGGAATTCGAAGAGAAGTCACTTTTAACTTAACTCTTTTGTCATCTGCTATCCTAGTACCTACTTTGTTACTATGATCCACTCCACATGTTGACATATATCATGACTCTCTAAAAAACTTTAAAACCCAAATTTTAAGATCCCAAAGCACGCAGCCCGTACAATCTAAAGATTACAATCTAAGTATTTCTTGCAACCATTGTAACTTTTAACTTACGTATATCATTTTATATTTCTGTAAACATGGTTTGTTACCACTTAATTTTTATAAAAAAAATATTCATTTCGGATTACCTTAGGTTATCACTGTATTTGAGAATATTGGTTCACCTGTTTTTGGCAACTGTATAAGTACATAACTGTTAACTAATGTTATTTTATATTTTGTATACAGAAGCTGTTGGTGTACCTTTATAAATAAATAAATAAATAAATATAGAGAGCACGATGTATTTTATTATAGGTACGCACCCCTCACGACCCGTCGCTTGTGTGCGACGCACGCGGTGCTTATAATGTTAGCGTGGCCCTGGTTATTAGCGAGGTAAACCCTTCTTTGACCTTATAGTGAAACGCACAACTTTGAATAAGTAGCGTTATGAGGTCATGTTACAAAATTCCGGATTGGAGAAAAGTGTTATGAATGATTTCTGGTATAAGACAATACACCTACTGAAAATGATCTGATTGGGATTATAGGTGCTCAGTATTGTCATCGATTGTCGAAGAACCGTCAGCAAAAATAAAATCTTATATACGTCTAACACCCTGTTTTTCAAAGATTCATCAAGTTCATTATACCAAATCAGCTGTCTTTGACGTCAATCAGTAGGCAGACATGACATTTGACAAAAGATTTAATCAAATAACGTTACAAAAACAGTTGGTTTCAATATCAAGCCATTTAATAACGCATAATACCCACACGCAAACCATAATAAGTGATAACCCAAATCTCAGTACATCTAAACCAACACATTTGCGGTACTCTACAACGTGTTTACAACTAAAACGTGTGCATGGTGTAGTTTTTGCGAGAGCTTAGTCGTGACGGGCGACCACTCAAACCGCTCCGCTGCCGCCAAGTGTGGCAATTAAAACTTGCGAATGTCAAGTGTGGTGCTGCCAGACCGGGCTTTATTATTTTTTTATTTTATGGCAACAAATAAAGGTGGGTGAGGTATCTTAGTTTTAGATGAATTAGTTTGATGGTTGTTAGTTCATTTTTGTTTTAGATTTCGTTTATGGTAGAATATTGTTTGCTAAGTGATATTCCTAGTTATTTTTATTACGAAGCGAGGTTTTAGCAGTATTTGGAACTGAAAAAGATACAAAACTATTAATGGATGTGTTGGAAAGCAATTCGGATCTAGTCCGAATATAGGTTAAAACTGACATACAGTTTCAAATACCGTAGGCATCCAAATAGTAAACTTGCTAAACATTTTTCACAGAAAAAGTTTTTTTTTAAATAAAATAATGCTACAGTAAAATAGATCATTCTTGTTGAAAGGCAATACCAGTGATACTTTATTTAATTATGTTTATGCTAATAAGTCCCAGTAAACACCGCTTAGCTTTTAAACTCAGTCGCACAAACAATTTGAACATTTCGTTCCCGAAATTGTGTGCGAATTTGTGAACGGCTTACAACAAATAATGACCGACCGAGGCTTCGTTTTCGATTTCGGCCAAAAAATCATGATTCGGCTATATTTTCGTTTTCGGTCATATAAACCAGCCGAAGCTTCGGCCAAGCAAATAGAAGTTCGTGCTCATCATTCGGCCTACTTCGCAAAGCTCGGCAATATCAGGTGAATCAATACAACAAGAAATACACGAAATTTTGTATCCTCTAATGGAATTATCATGTTTTATTTCTTTGAAAGCCTATATTTGCACTTTCTCTCCCTAGATGTAAAAAAAAAACAAACAAGATTTCAGTGTAAAGCTGAAATATTAATATTTTTTAATGTCTAAATCATTTTAGTTTTCGGCCGAAATATGAATAAAGCCGAAGCTTCTTTTTCGTTTTCGTTTTCGGCCATTTTCGGTCGGATAGTAAAAACAAATCAACTCAACAATCTTGACACAGTCATAATAATACGTAGGAAAGAACCTTCAAACATGTATATAACGTTTTTATGCTCTCAGTAAAATTCGCATTCATGTTAACTTCACGTCCAAAAGATTGGTGCGTACTATAACACAAGCATTTCAGTACCCGACTATATACAGTCAATTCATTCCGTAACGAGCGAGCATGAATCCCAAATGTGGCAACAACATGTAGAAACGCATACAAAAATCGTGTAACAGTTACGAAAGGCTCATTGTGGCCCATCAAGTAGGTCATTAACGATTTCATAAAAGGCTTAGAGGGCTCGCTTCCCTTTTCCCGTGTCATATTTTTCATGGGCTCGACCATTTCCGAAGTGCTTATGGGCTATGGTGCGTACCTCAGGTAAATGCATCGTGGGCGCTGCGAATCGATTCGCTACGTCCCTAACATGTGCTCGTCTGACTCCACCTTTATGTTTTTATTCGCCGAAAATCTTGTTATTTTTATTCTTATACACAATAAGTTTAACCTCTTAAGTATACTTGTGGACTGTGTTCGCGAATTTGTAGGTAGAGGTACTCATTATTTTTCTTGTGATGTCAAGTTTTTTTTTTTTTTTTTTTTAAGAAAAGTAGATATGAGTTTGTAGTATTTGTTCGATGACCTCGTGTGAGGTCACTTCTTGGAAGGCTGTCGGTAATTGGGTTGGCATTACGGATATTCCGTTTGACCTCCATATTGCCAGTCATTATGGTCGATTTTGTACGTCATGTTACTGTAAAATGGTTTGATTGACGTACAGCTTGCTACTTTTTACTGTTGGTTACATTTTTAACTTGTTATAAGAAATATCTTTTTTAGGGTTCCGTACCCAAAGTACGCCCGTTACGTACTAAGCCTCCGCTGTCCATCCGTCCGTCTGTCAGCGGGTTGTATCTCATGAACCGTAATAGTTAGACAGTTGAAATTTTCATTTTTGATTGTGTATTTCAATTGCCGCTATAAATTACAAATAATAAAGTTAATAATTAAAGGCGGTCCCCATACAAGAAACGTGTTTATTTCGACGATTTTTTGCTCGATCTCGGTACTGAACCCTTCGTGTGCGAGTCCTATTCGCACTTGGCCGGTTTTTTACGCTTTGCGTTGCTAGTAATACTAGGTACGTACAAAAGTACGATACTGATACGCCTTTCAAAAGTTCTGAAGTGGTAATAAATCAAAATTAAGAGATTGTGAAGGATTTAATATATCAAGAAGTCAATTTAAACACCAAACAATTTAATTATTTGATCTGTCAGAGAAATTTCAGAGTGAACGTGAATGAGATTTATTGAGGTTACAATAATGAGATAATTATATAATGAGCTCCTGCAACCAGAATAATGATGTACTTTGTGCAAACTTAAATTTTCCTGCAGCTTCATTACGACGTATTCACTGTAAAATAAATGTATATAATCAGTAACACAGGATTTTATAAATCACATAATTTATTTACTCGACCGCTAGAGTCGGGAGTATTAAGAATAATCAAATCTACGTGAGCCATCAGAAATATATATCATTTTATATTATTTAACAGAATCTTGTAACCTCAGAAATTCATATGGATTAGTAACCAGATCGAAACCAGATCTTACACTCTGTCTGTCTGTCCGTTGACAAATAGACTAAATAAGAACTACTTACTAATAGATTTACGTGGATTATTTTATATAATTTCTCAGGCTACATGTAAGTACGTTTTATTCACTGAAACGGAGCTGCGGTCACGGCGAGTTTTTATCAAACTTAACCATCGTTCGACAAAAACCAATCAATGTTCAGAATTAAGATTTTCTCTAAAAAGTATTTTTCAGTAAGTTCGACATTGTTATTTTTAGTTTAACAAAAAGTAACCTCTACGAATTTTCCAGTCAAACTTGTGTTATAGAGGTCACCTTTTAAAATAACTTTAATCTGATTACGCAATATTCGTGACGACTTTTAAAGTTCAATTGTATTTACAAAAATTAAGAATTTAGATATTGAGCTAGTCACGGAAACTGATATGTGTGGCTTTAACCACAGAAAACGTTATGTTAATAACCTGTAATAAAATATTTTCGAATAATCTAGGTCTTTTTCCGTAGCGTCACAGAAGAATACAGTTGGTTCACTCCGCATTTTAGGTGTGAAGCTACAAGCAGGTACGCGGCGGGCTCGACTTGTCGAATTCAGTGGGCGTATCGTTTTCAGAAGATATAAGAGTAACGCGACAGAAAGAGAGGCAACTTCTAGGTGAATATAACTGTAGGTAATTAGCACTGTGCGACCTGAATTGCACTTTATTGTGTCGTTGCAAGAGTCGTTTTCTATTTAAATAACTTTGTGGAGTATAAAGACAGAGAGAGAGTGTTTAAAGTTTTAAACACTATGTATTGAATATCAACTTCAGAATATCTTTCCTGAAGTAAAAGCTGCTGTTGTTACCATAAATAAACGCTAAATTGTTTAAAAAAACTAGCTTTATTAAAAATCATCTAAAAAACGCATCGCAATATAATTATGCGTGAGTTACACTACCATAAAAATGATAAAACAAAGTGATAGTCAAGTCAAAGTTTTTATCTGTAAAACGTAGGTACCTAAGTGTAAAAATAGGTGTTGTGAATAAAATATGTATACATATCACTAAATTTAGCTAATGACGGCGTACTCTAAAATTACACTTAAGACTGCGAACTTGTAACGTGTAAAAGAATTTTTGCTTCGAGGTTTAAAAATGACAAATACTTACGCCCGCAGTAACTCACGCTGCAAGCAACTAATACTTTTTCTTCCACGTCTACCCCAGAGTGTAAACTAAATCTTATTCAAAACAAGAAAGCAAGTACTGAGCAATCTCTTTTCTTCATCACAACTACTTTACGAACAATCAAGAGAAAATTGCAACAATTTATATAACCACAAGACGAGTTGCAGCATATAAAAACTATAGCACCTGTAATTGACAGTGTAAAATATGATAATAAAATTACTTAGTCATAACATAACCCTGTATTTCAAGAAGGAGTAAGTACAGTTTATCGTATTTACTGCCACATTTTTATGAAAATTATTTATAGAAGTATTTTATTTAGAGTGTTAAAAATATATCACTTACACGGGGCGTCGAAGACAAAGGCATACCATATTATGGCGATCAAAGTTCACGTGATATTGTAAATCCACTTATCTGTGAATTATTATTTACTCTTATTATCTCGTTTATTTAATTTCATACTAATTAAATACATTTTTAAATATTTTTATAAAAATCATTAAAATAAAGTTTTATTATTATTATTTTGCCCGTCATGTCTAACTCCCATATAATTTGAGGCAAGCCTATTGCTACTTGCTACCAACCGAGCACAAATCCAGGTTTGCACCTGTAATTGACAGAATAAAATATGATAATATTCAAAAGTGCGGGTTTACTGAGATCTCGGCTTGTGGAGCAGTTGAATCAATTGCCGCCTCGTGGCTAACGGGCCACGAAAGGCGATAAGCTTAACTTACGACGTCTTTTGTATTCAACTGTACCTTTATTTTGATCTTCGGATTTCATATTTTTGTATGTATGTGCTTATGTAGGTAGGTTTTTGATGTTTTATGCAATAGTACATAGTTCAAAGATACGCTCATGCTTTAGACTACAATTTTTTTAGAAAATATTATATTTTTTAAACAATATACTTTTTCGAATTGCTTGCAAAAGTAGCTGGACGATTTAAATGATCGAAGAAATCTGTCACCAATTACCGTCTATTAATAATTGTTTGTTATCATAGCCTTTTTCATTAGTATTGGAAGTTCAATTCCCAATCTAACCAGATGCAGCTAAATATAAACTGTACAAATAATATACACGAAGCATATTTTTCCATGTATTCCACGAGGTCTTCCGATAGTAATTTGAATAATATGATGTAATATTGTTAGGTATCGATCACGCAACCACGTACCCGTTTGATGCAAGCCGCTATGGAGGCACGGTAAGTATATATAATACTAGTCACGGAAACCAATAACATATTCGTTTGAATGTTAGTAGGAATTCGCAAATAATTCGTTGTAATAAAAGATCACGCTATGAAAAACTTATAGGTAGGTGCTTGAAAGTATGTAAATCGATGTATATTTAGAAATATATGCCATATTAATAAAATATATGCCATTTACAATTATTGTTTTAAACAACACAAAAGATTCTATAAACCATTTACAGTTAAAAACGCCTTGTATTTTATTGCTTTGGTAAGATATAACATTCGCAAATAAATCACAAACATTTGAGTTGTGAAATCCTGAACATAGAATTGAAAAGTCCAGATAAAAATCTCTATAACTTTTAATAAAATAATAATAAAACACTTTATTGCAGACCACATGGTCCATAAAAAAAAAACACATAAATTTAAAATAACAGAATCAAAATAACAATTAATATTAAAATCAACATTAAAAATCAAATATAAAATTAATAATCTCACTTAAAAATTAAAAACATTTACGCGGCTATTGCAGCCACCGTTTGTAGGTCTCGGTAGCATACATCCTATCAGCAAGGTCCTTAACTATACTGTTACTTACTGTTAATACAACAACTATTTTTATAAAGTTTTTTAGTGTTCCGCAGTCAACAAGGAACCCTTATAGTTTCGCCATGTCCGTCTGTCTGTCTGTCCGTCTGTCTGTCCGCAGCTTAGCTCAGAGACTCTTAGTACTAGAAAGCTGTAATTTGGCATGGATATACATATTAATCACGCCGACAAAACGGTAAAATAAAATCATGAACAATATTTTTTTAGGTACCTCCCCTACACGTAAAGGAGGGTTTTTTTTTTCTCATCTGTCCCATGATGTGGGGTTGTCGTTGGAAAGGTCTTTGAAAAAGTGACTGTGTGAAAACCATTTTTGGATTCAGGGTTCCGTTTGCGAAATATTAAGGTTTAAAGTGCTAATTTTTGTTAGATTCAAGTGCCCCCTGCCAGCTAAATGGTTGGTTTTGTATATGTGAAAAAATTCACGGCAGTAGTATATAATATAATGAAATTAAAAGGAAAACTATCACAGCTAAGTAGGCTCTACAAGTTAACGGGTAATAATCGATCAACTTACATTTGCAGTTGCAAAAACATGTTCTGCAATACATTCTGTATGGGAGAATATGTTTTTGCAACTGCAAATGTTAAGTTTATTCTTGGGATAAATACATCCAAACTACCGAACCCTCCATTGTGTGTGGTTCGACACACAAATAGCTGGGTTTTTTTTAAGTCCATGGTTATGAAAGCACCGTGACCGTGTATGGCATATACATAGGTATATACCTATGTGCCATACACGGTTAAAAACACAAAATACCATCACTAACTAACTCCAAATCTAACAACACAAATTCAACAATGTCTCATTCAGTAGTCGGTTATCAAGTCCGTATTAGAGCATAGTATTTCATTTCACAGCTTTTATAACTATTCAACATAATGCGTGAATAGCCAACCTTTCGGAGGGCACGGGGTATCGGCAGGAAGTCCCTCCGGCCACGGGGTCATTAGCAAAAAATAAACGATCACACTTTGGGTAATGGTGAAAATTTTTGCTTATTTTACTCCTTTTTTCGGGTTTAGCGTATTTTTGGAAGTTCTATCTAATTACGCAACACATTTTCGTAAACGATTACAACTTATCTGTTTCATTTTGACAGTTTAACAACATTCATTGCGTTAATTACGTTGTTGAGCAGATTTTTTTTTCGAATTTATGAAGCAATGGATGACCAAACTGTTTCAAAACGATACAGATTCTGATTGATCGTGTATTACGCAATTAGGATACAAATGTGTTGCAGTATTTGATGTTTAAATTTGCCTGTGTGTGGTGCAGTTTTTTACTTACAGCTTTTTCGTCCTCAAGGCTTTGATCTGATTTAGATATTTTATATAAATCACAGCAAATAGCCATTAACACAAAATTATTAAAAAAAACGATGTCTAGATCACTAGAGATCTAGGATCAAATAAAATAGGTGCCTAAAAGACTTTAAAAATTTTCAATTATATTATGGTCATCACATCAAAAACAAAGAATCAACATTGTAAGATGTATTCAAAAAAATATTCCAGGACTCTTGTTCAGAACAAACTACGGAACATTGTTTTAACAAACCATATTCTCCATTTTCTCCATTGGAAGGCGAAGATAAAAAGCTTACTCGTTCATTTTTCTCGGTTCCTATCAGCAAACACACAGACATAATTATTACATTTTCTATTTATAGAAGTACAGTACGTTTCTTTTCCATACATATTAACATTATTTTTTTGTGTGTCATTGTGTGAAACATAAAACTGTTTGATAATGGCTGAGTGAACCGTGGTGCATAATACAAATCTGAATCAGGTAATAAAAATTATAGTTTACCTGATGTGCCTTAAGGTAATCTTGTGATTTCTTTTCTCTGAATACTCTCCTATAAACGAATTAAATAATTTCTTGCGAGGGGCGCTTGCGAGGTGCGGGCGTGGCGACGATGTGGCGCGGGCGTTGCACCGCCCGTTTCATATTTCATACAAAATGTAGTGTAAAAAGAGGCGTATTTCATACAAGAGGCGTGGCGCGGGCAAGGCGACGGTGCGGCGCGGACGTTGCGTGTATGTTCCGCGCCACGACGTTCCTATACATTTTGTATGAAATATGAAACGGGCGGCGCAACGCCCGCGCCACACCACCACCACGCCCGCACCACTCGCCATTTGTGTATGTCCTGCGTCTTAAGTTCCCACTCTATGTCTTACAAACTTGCTTTCCAAATAGTTTTTTTGACGTCTCACAGTAAAGAAAACGGCAAGTTTCAATTGTTATTGTTTTAGTTTTTGGCATCGTGTAGGTTATTCATGATCGGATATTATTGTGCAGGTTTTTGCCTTATGCAATATTCTTGCGTTATTTCCCTGTATGTAGTATGTATTATTCAAATTAATTTTCTTTGGAAGTTAGGACGGCGACGGCTTTGGATTCGTAATAACGCGGAATCTTTTTGACGTTATGTAAATTTCGCGGAATATAATTCACATGGTATAAATATGTTGTTAGGGATTTGGGTTGGAGAAAGAGCGTGAAATTTGTATAGATAAGAGTTTTGTATAAATAAAACATGTTGGTATAAGAAGGTTTGTGACTTTTGGTTTCTGTGCCGCGTTCGATCAAGGTATTTCGAAGATATAAAGTTTAATAACTTAGCCTTACTCAAAAATTGTATAGGTAAATGTTTCTTTTAACTGAAAAACCATTTATGTTTTAAGATTATACTTTGTTCGCGATTTCCGCAGTTTGAAATGAGAAAAAAACATTTTGCTTGCAGAACTTATATCAATAATATAATAATAAAATGTCTAAATTCATTATTTTTAATTTCTTAGTAACAGCCTGAAGCTTGGAAGTTGGCGGTGTGATACCCCCGTGCCTCGGAAAGCACGTTAAGCCGTTGGTCCTACGTCTGATCTCTCTCCGGTCGCGTCGGATTGCGGTCCCATCGGACTATGAGAGTGAGGGAAGAGAGAGTGCACCTGTGTCTGCGCACACACTTGTGCACTATAATATCTACCTGCACCGAAGCCTGGTCTCCACTGAGATTAGTCGTAGTCGCTATGGTCAAAATTCGGCCTAGAGGACTATTTATTTATCTAAAAATAAAAGAACATATTAACTACTAAGTTGCGCCCCGCGGTTTCACCCGCATGAGTCTTGATCACGTGGGAATATCGGGATAACAGGTATCCTATGTCCTTTTTCAAGTCATGGTCTACCCATGTGCCAAATTTCATCCAAATCCGTTAAGCCAGTTTAGCGTGAAAGCGTAACAAACAAACAAAGTCAAAGTCAAATAATTTATTTCAAGTAGGCCCGTATAAGGCACTTTTATAACGTCAAAATTTTCAAAAAAAAATAATTGATTCTAGTCGCCCCTTCCAAAAGGTAGATTTTTCATGCAGAATAATGGGCAAGAAACTCCACTGTTACTCTTTTAAAATGTTTTACAATATTTTGTATAAGTACATTAGTTATATAATTATATGTGAGGACGATACACCTAGAATAAAATTACTATACAAACAAACTCACTTTCGCATTTATAATGTTATAAAATAAGTTAGGATGTAAGTTCACTTCGCACTCCACCATCAAACCGTTCACTTACACTTAAAACAAACATAAAACCCTCATTTCACATATATTATCAACGAGCATGGTAAAATTTGGACATTGATTCTTCAGTTAAATTGTATAGCTTTATTACTTAAAATTCATTATAAAAACCTCAATAGCACTCGAAAGTATAAATACATTTGACGAACTTAACTGATCATCAGTACCTGAATTAAGTTGCTTATTATATTTCAGTTCCGAAAACTCGGCTTCCTGACTGTAACATGAATAAATATTGTTTTTAAAACCGTGCCCTGTTTTTGGTGGAGTTCAAGTAACAATGTAGCGGGGCTATGTCCACGTTGGTACATATATCATTTTTATCGGTCGCACTCGGGCCGACCGTTTATTCATTGCTTACCTATTGCATACGAGGCTCAGTGACGACTGCTGCTACTATTTGCTCCCGTGGTTTTTGGAAAAGTTAATTTTTGAATTAAAAATCTGAGACAAAAAAAAAATTGTGGTCGAATCTGATGGCTAATCTGACTAGATCAATAATATAATAAATCATATTGCATTCCATCAGACGAGATCGTGATCAAGAGCAGGCCCATTTAGTAATAAAAAAATAGGCTAAAGTCTAAAATGTTAAAGTTTTAGCTTTTGCTCTAATATAAACCTTAAAATGAGATGCGCCATTGGCATTACCACTTTTTTAAATGACTGCTTATGACACATTACACAATTTACCAGACATCAGAGAACTCCTGAAAATATCTATAATTATACTAAATAAATTTACAAAATCACATAAAATATTAATATGCTACGCAGAAGTGTGCTACGCTTTTCGTAGCAGGTGCTACGAGACTTAAGTGAGAATAATTAAGACTTAAATCTGCAGTCCAATAATTAAAGCACTTCTCGTTATACCTTATACTAAGTTTCCAGACTATATATACCAAGTTAGTATAATCCAACTTGGAACAAACCCGTATTAGTAACTCCTTGCAACTTCGTAGCAAACCACTACGCGGGCGACGTAGCACACTGTTTCTTTCTCTTTGTAAACTAGCGGTTTTATGCGCTTGGATTTATATTTTTTAAATAAGTTTTAAGTAAATGCAGTATTTATTCTTCTTTTCTTTATCGGGAAATGATTTTATTTATATTTACAGCATCTAAAGTGGCTACGAGAATTCCAATTTTTGAAGCCAGATTTTGGTGCACCATATAATTATTATTTTATGAATGTGTGTGTGAAACTAAACTAACTTAGATTCTATATATAATCCCTGGCCTGATTTTTGCCTCATAGCGTTTCAAAAATGATAAATTCTACCAAAAATCAGAAAGTCTGAAAGTTCTATCAAAGAATAATGTGACAATTACTCATTGTAAACTCACCTCAGAATCACGTTTAGACTCGCAGTACGATATAACTGGGGACCAACCGCACGTTCAAGTGAGACCGTATTTCTTTTTTTAGAAAACGCCGTTTAGTCAACTATGTATTGAAGATGAATGTTTATCGGTTTAACATTCGTTCTGAAAAAGGTACCGCAGTGATTTATTGATAACTACTAACATCAGGGTTGTTGAGATATTATGCTTTCACAAATTAGACCGTATTTCTTACCGAGACCGCAGGTTGAAATATCGTTGGTAGTTCGAAAGAGTTGAACGGATGAAATTACCTTCGATGGTTTTGTTTTAGTTTAAGAAATACACTGTTTGAGTTATTGGCGGAATGAGAAATGACTTAGAAATATTTCTTAAATGGATAAGGCCTGAATAGTTAGGTAAAAAATTATGCCAAGATGCACAGTTGACTAAGTTAACGTCTCTGTCAAAGCTCACCACACATAATATAGCTCATTAGCGATGCGAATGAATTTTTCGATGCTATATTTTAGTTTTTCAATAGTTTTATTTAAGTTTGCGCATAATTTTGCTATTTTTATTAATTGATTTGTAAAATATGTTTTTGTCCCATAAAATAAATACTTATGGCAATAAAATTAAATCTGTTAAAAATATAGGTCATGAACATATGTATTTGTAAGGCATTCACCCAAAAACCATGGTTTTTATATTCAGCAGATAGAAAATATCTAGTTTTTCAAAAGAACACAAAAATGCATTCGAAGTGGTATATTCTACGAAATAGTTAGGCACCTAAAAGATTGCCTAAAAACTCCTTCATATTAAATGCGCATATGTAACACTAATAAGAACATACATCGCGTGCGCATTACCGACTGATTCGTTACAGTATTGCCTCGTATAAATAGACTCTGTACCAATAAGTAATGATTTCTAGTAAGTCAGGAATCGATTGCAGGCAGCATGGCGTCGAAGAGATCGATTAAAATTTAAATAGAAGTGGTTGTTGCACGTGTGTTGGTGTTCCTAGGGTTAAATATAGTGGTATTATTTTTAATAGTGTTTCATGCCTTGATAGTAAATGTTTTTCATTTTGATGGAAGAATTTTAAAGTTGTTAGCTACTTAAATTTTGTAGTTGTACCTAAATGTCGGTGTATCTACTATGGGTCCACCTCTGCCTTACCCTTTGGGGAAACAAGGCGTGATGTTATTATATATTCGGACAGTAAAAGGGGCTTTAGTTTTAAAATAGTTTTATTGATGTTTCCGGAACGAGCTTGTGGTTGAGTAATAACAGCCGCTCTGGTTGATCCATCATGTTAAGCTACGATTGCCAGGGTTGGTCCGTAGATAGGTGGCCATCTTTACATACCGAGGCTCCTTCGTGCCACGGAAAACACGTTAAACCGTTGGTCCTGGGTGTCATTCGTGGATCTTTGACGGTAGTTAAGGGTCGTCGGAAGCCCGAAAGTCTGACAACCAGTCTTACCAAGTCTTATGAATTGCAATTATAACATTGAATTTGATGTTGTAATCGTTTTAGGTGTAATAAAGGCATTTGGAAAGTTTTCAAATACTTTTTTTTACATCTGAAACTAAACATTCGTTGTTACGATATTTATTATTGCATTTCATTATCAATATTCTAGTTCGCTAGTTAGCCACATTTCTTATTTCCATACAGTAATATTGCCAAATTAATCAAAACAGGTAAATATTTGACAGCCTTTTGCGACGTTACCAACTTTTAGGATAAGCGCTCTTAAGAGCCGAAAGAGCTTTCTCCGCTGTACACAGGCTATCCAAAACCAACCGCCTAAAGTGAGAAGAGAACTGTGGGAAAATTAGTACCCGCCATCACCTGAATTCGTTCAGCCCAGGAGCACCTGCCACCCTGACGTGGCCTGCAGTGGCCTACATGTAAGGCAATCAATCGACTGCGGACACAAGTAGGCTGCTGTAAGCACAATCTAGTGAAATGGGGGATTATTGACTCAACCGACACCCAGTGCGAATGCAGTGCTTCTGACGAAACCATCCATATGTTGACATGTCTAAAGTGTCCATACGACTGCACTTCTGGGGACCTAAAAATCGATTGGCGTGGCCACCTACTAGGCCCAACTTTTTTAAGGAGGCATCTCCACAGGTGAGAGAATCATAGTCACGCTGTGTCTTCAAATTATCGCCGCGAAGATATTGCCGTATGGAGATTGATTCATAGAGTTTCTATTGAATTTGATGGTACGGCCAGACTATCGCCGCGATTTTCTCGCCCGTGCCGATGGTACCTAATAATTTACCATCGATTTGAAAGAAGATCGACATATTGAACGACATATAAGGTCTCGTTTTCAGGAAAATGTAATACGTTAGCTTCTTTCCACAATAACGATACTGTCATGCTCTGATCACCATATAAAATGGTTTCATACCGAGCCGATAAGAAAATCCGAACTCCCGACCCCATTCCTGGTGACATTTTGTCAACTAAAAACACGACGCATGCTAACTACGCCTCAGTCTGCGTCGTACTGCAGTAGACTTTACATATGTATACCTACTACATATGTATGTGCGGGGAAATTCAAAGCGTGAACTATTTAATCAACTCATGAAATATGCATTCGCCGAAATTCTGGCTGGGCCCGTCCATCAGCAGACGGCCTTATCGACGACGGCGCTTATCATCAACAGGTCCCACTACCAACTCGTGTGCTGTTATCTCTTGCTACAAATAGTCACGACTACATTACTGGCAAGGAGCCCTAACTACCTACTAAATATTTATACAAATTCAACTGTATTTTTGAGAGTGTAGAGTCTATTTTTGAAGTGTGCCAGGTCGGTGGTGTGGTGCATAATCACGGATAAACGCATTGTCACAGTGTATTACGGGGCCACTCGCCTAATGCGCCTAATTCACGACAATGTAGACAAGTCGTTTGCAACTATACTTGTTATTATTTCAATTTGGGTGTGTTTACAAAATTTTGTTGTGGTTCCCATTGTAATGGCGGCGTACGCTTGGTTTTAATGACGTAGTTTCAAGTATTTTTCACATTTTTGGGGCTTAAACAAAGCTTTGTTGTATGAGGTTTAATAAATGGAATGGATTTTAATGAATAGAATAATGGTATATGTGTGTATTTCCGTGAAAGTTTTTCGTGTTATGATTGAAAAAGTGTGTTCTCTGTAGTACATTTTACTTTTAAACGTTTAAGCCATTTAACAATGTTGCATAAATAGCAAAGTATGTCATAGTATTATACAGATTTGTCATATTTTCTTTATCAAAAAGACCATCTTATTATTTCCAATAAGTTGATATAAGAGAGAACTCTCATAAACAAAAAAATAACTTGTCTGAGCACTTATTGAGTTGCGCAATCAATATTAGATAGTACTAACTAGATTGTCTCCATAGGAACAGCCAGCATAGCACTCTAAAACATCTCGACTTCCGATCAAGTAAAAAGAAATATGCAAACAGACAACTACCCACTCTACAATATTATCGTTATTGCGGGTCGTGTCACTGATACCGCAAAACAAAGGTTTTATTTTAAAACGTAGTTGTTTGTTTTTCTTCCTGAAAAAGATATGCATATTTTTATTCATTTTATGCTTTTTACACAATGGTTACCACCACGATAAGACAAGCCTTAATGTCATAAGGCTAGGCTATATCTGTAGAAAAATATTATGTTAGTCATATTTTCCTGACGTCGTATGTATCTTGAGCAAGCGTGCAAGCGTGGTGATCTTTATTTTATTTTTTATAGTTTCTGACTTTACGAACTTAATGTTTACTTTTTATTTTTACTTAACCAAGGTTTAATTGTTGAATACTCCAAAAGTTAATAATGTTTTTTTTTTCTTTTGGTAGTAAAATTCTTTTAATTTCACAAATTCATTGCAAACTATAGTTTTGTATAATTTAGAAGCATTTTTTTTTCAATATTTGTAAATGTGAGTACCATGGAGCCGTTTACTATGTTGTTTTGTTGTATGTTGACTTGAAAGAGCATGGCAGTTGAGAGTATGTCATGCTCACTTAAATGTCTCGCTGATGGTGGCGAGTGTGTTGGATCATTCGGTTCCCTACAAAATGGTTGAGCTGGATGGTGCTGATCCACGCGTCATGTTCGTGAACGGGCGCCGTCGGTTGAGACTGGTCATCTCTTATCTGCCATTGCTTATTTTTAATCTTATATTTTTAATCGTTTTTGATTATTATTTTATTTTACATTGTTCTCACATATAGAAGCAACAAAAGTATTGTACCCAGGATTTTGTAATTTCTATATTTAAAAGAGTGTCCTTGGAGTTTCTTGCCCGTTCTTCTCCATAGAGATCTACGTTTTGGAATGGGCAACTAGCTTCAACTTTCTGACTAACTGACCGACTCTTTGACAATTCAAAAGTGCCTGTAAATGGTTTAATTGAAATAAATGCTTTGAGTTTGAGTTTGAGTTTGAGTTTGATCAATGCTCGTGCCTTCTCTGTATGAGCAGAGGCATTTTCCCTGTAGTAAGACAATAATAAATAATATAGTTTGCACATTTGCACCTATTTTTGATTGGACTTCATCTAAACTAGCATTATAAAGAGGCTAAATCGTTTGTTTGTTTGTAAGAGGTAATCTTTGGAAGTATTGATCCGATTTCAAAATTTTTTTCTTTAATCGAAAGCTACACTATTGTCGAGTGCCGTAGGATTTTATGGTATAATTGACTTCCACGTAATAATACCAAATTAATAAGTAATGTTGCCAAATTAATCAAAACAGCGAAATATTTGACATCTACGTTGCCCACTTTCAGAATGCACTCTCTTAAAGATGTACCTAGTGTGGTCATTGTGTGTTTATCGTAAGATTTGTACTAGAGATTCTACCTATCATGCATTTTATAGACACCTACAGCATGTATCAGAATAGTGTAGTCATATTTAAAAATATGACTACTCCTTTCTGATATGCTTTTAGAGGTATGAGGAACAGGGTGTAAAGTTCACTCATCCTCTATCTATCGAAAAGGGAGGATCCTCGGACCACACGGGTGTCATGTCTGGCGGGCAACAGCCCAACGATTGATGTCGGATAGTCTTATATATGTCGTTCGCGCGGTAAACTCTAATTGCGCGATGCAGGATTTGAGTGACGTCAAGATTTTGTGCGTAGTTCGCATGTGGCGATGTAGATATGCACATGCGAAATAATTATCAACTGTCCCAAACGATGTTGTCCCTCTAGATTATGATGTTGGTTGCATGGATAAACTTGTCCTATTGGGTGGTTCGTACAATACCTGAAATATCTATCAAAACATCTTTGTTTTCATCAAAAGATTCCATATCAGTCAACCGATTATCTTGGACTCTGTAGGAAATATCACCTGCTCCCACTGGTTGATCGACGGAAAATTGCAGACTGTTTATTTTTGTTGAAAGTCCTCAATAACAATATTGATAACCCTGAGTTATTGTCAAAATTTAATTTTAATGTGCCTAGTAAAGCACTTCGTTTTAATCCACCCATACGCGTACCTCATACATCTTCGAATTATAGGCAGAACAGTTATATTGTGCGCGCAAGTAGAAATTTCAATGACGTGTAAGGAATATGATTTTGATCCATTCACAATTAGTGTGAATTCGGCCAGAAGGTGCTTAAGCCTCAAATTTTTCAAGTAGCGGTAGGTTATATTATTTGTTCTTAATTTTTATTGTTTTATTATTTTCTCTTGTACTTTAGTCATAAAACTGCTCATACTCTAATTTAGGCGATGTGTCTTTGTTTTTTGTTTTTGTGCTCATAAATTATTACTATAAGGTTATACGTGAGGATTTGTAATTGGCTCTCTGTTGACTGTAGTTTCCTTTTTTGTATGTTAAGCTGTAAGTCCGCTGTAAGTCCTCCATGTACTAAATAAATAAATAAATAAATATGACCACATGTTTCTATAGTAAGTATTCCAATAATGTATGGATATAATGTTGAGAACATTCAATATCCATACAGGATAATTATCAGCGCCTTATAGGCACTTTATATAACAAGTTATTATTACTTGGAACATCGTGGAATACATATCGTTCGAACAGCCTCTCTAGTTTAGATTTCCGGGAATAGAAAGGTAGTTAGTTCTTGTATCTCCAGCAGATTTCCTTAGAAGCCTCTACAGGTCCTTTTAGGAACTATGCCTGTTTCGAAATTTAGCAATGCCAAATTACTTCTGTTTCACCATTCGTATCGCAGTAGGCAACTCGCAAGATTCGATATTATCTTTATTTTTGTCAATTATCTTTAGTTTTTAAGTTAGGTTAGATTAAGTTAGATCAGTCAGATTGTTGGCAATCTGTTGCTAGGCAACCCGCAGGAGTCTAAGCATTACGCAACGGCAAATCGGTATCGTTACTTTTGTGATCGTCAGTAAAGCGAAAACGAGAAATAGACCTACAACAAAAATGCAATGTTTTTAAATGGCCCAATGGCCATTTAAAAACATTGCATTTTTGTTGTTGGTGGTGTTTTATTGGTTTTTGGGTGACGTCTCTGCGTGTTGAAATTGTGACCACCTTATTGAATTAGGTTCCTACAAACAAAGTTAAGTGGCAAATAACAAAAAAAAAAATTGGTTGACGATCTCTGATTGAAGTTAGCGTTGACTATTAACCTACACTATATCACGATACCTTAGTTTTAGTATACGCATGTATTTAATCAAACCTCTAATAATTCCCATTTTGCGCTCCTAAATGTATTATTAAACACTCTAATATAATGATTGCGCCTCTTTTTGTGAAACTCAAATGATTCCTATTTTGGGGTCCTATAAATACTAAATAGGCAAGTAACTGCGACCAACTTAAATGTAGTGCTCGCCGGCCGCTGCCACGGCACCGCTCGCTTCACTCGGCTCGCGCGCGGTTGGTCACAGTTCTAACTTGACCTAACCTATTAGGCCGAGGGGTACGGGGGATTATTTTAATTTTTGAACTGTTTTTGTTTTTATCTTTTAATTACGAACGCTTTTAGTGTCCACGTCTTTCTACATTATTCTCTCATGTATAATTTCAACATGAATGATGTTACCAATATTTTGTAAAAAAAAAAAAATTTAAAAGTGTGTCCGTGGAGTTTCTTGCCCGTTCTTCTCGATAGATATCAGATACTACGCTTTGAAATGGGCAATTAGCTTCATATTTCGGACTGACCGACTCTTTGACAGTTTAAAAGTACCTGTAAATGGTTTAATTGAAATAAATGTTTTGAGTTTTGAGTTTGAGTTTTGTAGCCTAGCTTAGTTATTCATATTCATTTCTTTATTTGCGTTCCATAATGTAGGTATAAAGGTGTTACAATGGCTTAAAGCTATGGTACAATTACGGATCCTGTAGGGCGCAGCAAAAAGTATAAAAAAAACATAAAATTAAAAAATAAATTAAGTAACAATCTACATTTTTAAATATGTTTTTAATATTAACTGAGTTTAGTTACTCCGACAAACTGAGAAAAGGCCAGAAAAATAAAAAGAGGCTCAATTAATTTTAAAAGTGCACACTTTTAAAATTAATTGAGCCTCTTTTTATTTTATCATTAGAATTGCAAAAAGTTTTTAGAAGGTCAATTAAATATTTATCTTTAGAATACCTAGAACATATCTAGTGTTCATTGTAGGTTCAGTCCAGTTAAAGTTCTAAGAACTGAACACCTATACATTGTTAAACAGTTCCAAGACTTGCTGATTGATTGACTGCTCGACAGGGTACAGCCTAAACCGCTGAAGGTAGAAATAGGTTTAGAACATTTAGAGGTGTACCTTTGTTTTCTTTGTGGTATATCATGGACGAAGTTTTTGAAACTCAACATCTGAGTAGGTCTAACGGGGTTGAGGCAGCGGACAACTGATTATGTTAGCTTTTCATTTATGTACTTAGTATAGGTACAAAGGTGGTAGGCAGGTGAGCAGGGGTGGCCCAATGGTAGCGGCCGTGACTTACGAGTTGTAGGTCGCAGGTTCGAACCCAGACAGGTGCTTTACTTTGTGTAAAGTATTTCATCACCACTGCTCTTAAAACGGTGAAGGAAAACATCGTGAGGAAACTGGCATGTCCTAGAACCAAAAATTCGAAGACATGGGACATCTGCCAACACGCACTGGACCCGTGTGTTAGATTACGGCCCACTCCTTCTAACTGCCTGTGTCCCAGCAGTGGGGACATTATAGGCTGATTGAGATCGGTACAAAAACTTAATCTAAGCTCATACTTCAAGTAACTTCAGTACTGTAGTCGCTGACCCCAAAATAAATATGGTATAATTTTTTTCTAGTTTTATCATATTTTGATATCGATACCAATCAAGTCTGCGGAGTTTGGCTAACGAAATTTAACGAAATTAAATTCGTTAGCCAAACTACGAGGGAAGTAATGCGTTATTACAACGTATACATAATTCGACAGACAATAGTACTGTCGCGGCCTGCAACTGGGGCATTGAAGGACGATCGTGAAAATGTGAGCCGTGGCGAAGCCGGGGCACACTACAGGATTATTTCCACCAATCGGCTCTCATCGCAACGGATCGGAACGGATTTTACAATCTTTAAAAAATATTAAATCGTATACACAGTTTTTAAAGTCTATATTACCAAGCCGCGCACAGCAGTTTGACCGCGGGCATCTTCCGCGACACGCGATCGAAGCCGAAAGTGTGATGTGATGCGCGATCGGCTCCGTTCACCTGTCATCGTAGGAATAAAAATATTTGACTAGGCGCAGAAACGGATAGGTTCGCAAGCGACGGTACGGAACCGATCGTATGCGTTGACATCCTGTCGGACGCGATCGGCTGTCGCCGCATCCGTTCGTATCCTTTCAGATTTGATGCGAGCTGTTTGGTGGAAATCATCCTATACATGAGTCCATCAATGCCTGGTTGCGGCCAAATCTTATAAAGTAAGACTAAGTAAAATAATTATACAGGGTGACTTGTAATTTGACGTATTCCTTCCTTGACGTTCTAATGTGACCCATTTGGAACAATTTTAACACCCCATAAAATCTAGGCGAAAATTCATGGGATTGGAGAAAACCCAATTATTATGTTTTTTGAAAATTTCCTAGAATTCGTCACAAAATATCACTTTTCTCTAAATTCTCAAATTGAATGGCTTTCATTGCTATCCCATTGGGTAATAAATGCTTTAGCGATCGATGTAATCAAATTTTTTAAAACACCAACCGGCTTGTGTGTATCCGTTTCTGCGCCTAGTCAAATAGTTTCATTCCTACGACGACAGGCGAACGGAGCCGATCGCGCATCGTAGCAACAAAATTATCTTTTGTCGTCATTGATTTCAGCGCCAATATGTTCATTTGTTTCTTCTTTACTCTATTTGCAAGCCAAATCGAAATTTAAATAAAATCTTTGATAAGTAACCTCCTTGGTTGCCATGTGTTGAAGTTAAAAGTTCGTTCCATTTTTAAATAACACGACAGATATGAATCTTCATACAAACATTGCCGACCGGGCGCTCGCATGTATTCGGCCAGTACAGCAATTTCGATTTATCTCGAAGAAGGTTGTCAAAATACTGTTCAAAATTCCAAGCATGTTTGAGAAAAATTTTTTTGCATGATTTTTTTCATGGGAAGATTAAAAAAAATATAAAAATTGAATTTATATATCTTCTGTAGACATCAACTGCCATTATCGTTTAGTCGCGAGAATAAAGCCTTATATAAAACCAATAACTTACTTCAGACATTTAAACATGTCAAACACGGCCTATTCAGAAGCCGTTATAGAGCAAAGATTTATTACAGCATACATATCTGGCTAACAGAATCACTGTAACATTGTCAAGCGTTTACTCCTAACATAATGCTCAATGGACTACGTTTAATTACAATACAATGTCCCAGATATATGAGGGCTTGCGACACATGTATTTGACAAATGTTCATGCAATACCACCGATATGTCACCGGCAGAGTTAATGAATTTCTCTAGTGTCAAGTTTTGGCAGGTAGAAATTTAGAAATTTTAAATTGCGTTTATTTTTTTAATCTGTCTTTCAAATAGGTTGACAAAAAAAAAACGTGTATTTAGGAGTGAGCTAATCAATCTGCCTAGCCTTTTCCCAACTGTGTCGGGGTCAGTGGCGTGCACTCCATACATGTAAACAAGCTCTGCATACCTGGTGTCCCTCTAAATGATAAATAACTATAAATAAAATTAAAAAAATGGTATCAAATTAATCTAAATTATTCGCCATCTCACCGCATAGCATTTTGGCTTCCCGTGTTTATTACGCGCCATCTATTAATTTTTTTGGAACTAACTTGTTGGAGCGGCGAACACCCGCCGCCGCCGCGCCGCAGGCAGCCCTCCCGTGAGCAAAAGCAGTACTACGCGTTGCTTATTCTTCTTACAACGCATCACGTGAATTCACGGGTAGTACACATCAAAAGTGTGGCTGTGTGCGTGAAAAAGTGCACGCGTGTTTGTTTTAAAAGCATAGCTTACATTGCAACCCGTCGAAATTGAGAAGCCATAAAAGCACCGGTCAATTGTTGATTGCAGAGGGTCGACTTTTTTTTGTCGGATTAACCAAATTTATTCGTTCGTATTAGTTCGTAATTGCAAAGTTTTTTCGATCTATTGTTTCGATTGTTTTTCTTGGCGCAAGAGATTGATTGTCTAAGCAATTATTTTGTAAGTTTATTGTAAAAATCTGCTTAAAGTTAAATTGATTGCAAAGGGACCTTCCCTTTGGGTTGGATTTAATTTAAAAAATAGGTGATGCTTCTTGTTATTTTCATAAAAAGTTTTATGATAATTATTACCTACTGGCTAACAGGTTCTGTATACACAAACACTTTGTATTGTTTCCCTTGCATTTTGTTTATAAATCAAGATAAAGACAATGTTTGGACTTATAACGGATATTCATATTTAACATCATGCGAAGGCAATGGCGCTGTGCGGTAAGAGTCGGGTGGGGTAAGTAGTCGGTGGGCCACCGACCGAAACAAGCTGAAACTCGTACGTTTTATTTTAATTTTAGCCGTGCACTCCTGTCCACCCTGTCTGAACTCTCTGTGCACGCCACTAATTGGGATCGGCTTCCAGTCTAACCAGATGCAGCTGAATACCAGTGTTTTACATGGAGCGACTGGCCATCTGACCTCCACAATCCAGTAACTGGGTAATACGATACCCCTTGGTAAGACTAGTTGTTAAATTTTCGGGCTTCTGACGACCCGTAACGACTGCCAAAGATCCACGAATGACAGCCGGGACCAACGGCTTAACGTGCTTTCCGAGGCACGGAGGAGTCTCGGTATGTAAAGATGGTGACCCATCCACGAACCAACCCCGGCAAGCGTAGCTTAATCAGATGGATCAACCCGTGCGGCTGTTGATACTTAGCCACGAGCTAATGTGATTTTAAAATAATTCGCCATGAACCGGTTTCTTTTTAATTTTCCATATTAACATAACATAACATCACGCCTGTAATCTCCGGAGGATTAAGCAGAGGTTTGTCTATAGTACACCCACATTTTGCTTAAATCCCATGTAATAGGGGGCGAGCCTATTGGGCACAAATCCAAACTCTGAGACTGGGTTGTCAATGACAAATTCCAGATGGAATAACCCAATAGCACTTTGCCCGACTCAGGAATCGAACCCAGCTAATTTCCCATATTAGTTTTCGGATAATTGATTTTTTATGTATCTTAAGTTACCTACTTTTGTATCTACAATCAACAGATTTATGTTGAGTTAATGCTGAATGATGCAGTTAAACTAAAAGGTTCAATTTGATACCCTGATTAAACCTGGTTATGGCTTCTCTACCTGCTGAAAATGTCATTAACAAAAATGGTTTCTTAGCGACATTTTATTTAAAAAATACAATCAACGTTGACAAAACACTACCCCATAACACTACCCCATCAATCTTTTATCACTAACAAAAGTGCAACAAAAATAATCGCAACACTTAACCAACAAAGTAAGACGCAATTGAAGAGTTGCAACAGTTTATGCGTCGAACAGTGGCTTTAATTACATTCTCCGTACGTCACGCGTTGTTGTTACGACAAAACGCTGCGACATGCGACGCGACGACGGTAAAACGCGCGCTTTATGATTATTTGCTCAACAAGTAGATAGTTTTGATGGCAACGTGTTACAATTACATAAAACGACGTTATTGCAGCGTGCAGGTAATGCGTTCATTAAAATATTTTATTTGTTTGTGTCACATTGTGTTGTCAAGAGAAGAAAATATGGTGGATAGGAGGATAGGATAAATGAAGGTTTTTCTCTAGTATTTTCTGTAAAAGCCTGCAATGTTTAGCTTCGGTTAATACTAAAAAAACAATAGGATCACCTCCTTTTTGCATGAAATTCTATTCCCCATCATCTTAACTTTTTGACGATATATTTTGTATTACGGTTAATATATTCTAAATACACTAATCAGTCGGAAAACCGTAGGTATTATGTATGTTACAATTCCAGTCTCATTAGGGCTGTTTTTCAATTAATGAAAATAAATAGGTACTAAGTTATAGACCAGATTTTGATATGTTTGTACACCCTGTCACACCCCTCGATTTTCATCCTTGAAAATGTCCTCAGAAGGCTACAACGAAATATCTCAGGGATATAGCCATAATCACTAAACTTGGCAGGCGGATAGTTGACGGCAAGATGTTATCACTTTAATTACTATACCTACCTTATAAAGTTAGTGCCTGGAAGACGGTGTACATAAATGAAGGCACTGCGTCTATAATACCTACAAAGGTAGGGTTACATCAATCCTGAATTAATGGATTTAGCTTAGAATAGATTTATGGCCTATCTCTTTCTATTGTGAGGGAAGATTATGCTGTTATACGCTGCGTGGCAGACATGATAACCTATGATACCATCGTCTGCTCTTCATAATATTATGTTGGTACTAGATTTGCCCGCGGTTTCACGTGGTGGTCGGTAATTATGCACGGGAACGTACTACCAGAATAAAAATCTATATCCTATGTCCTAGTGTCCATGGTCTACCTGTGTGCTAAATTTCATAGCAATCTGTTCAGCCTGTAAATCGTGAAAAGGCAACAGACAAACAGAGTTATTTTCGCATTATTATAAGTATGGAATATGAAAACTATTTCTTGTTTGACTGGCTGAGGGATAGAAAAGCCTAAACAAAAGCCCCAAAATATTCGGAAGAACACTACAGCACTAAGAACCTGACTTTCTGAAAGTCGACCTGCAGGGGTCTTTTGTTTGCGATCGAAGACTCAGACAACTGCTAGTCAAGTCTAGCTCAATAAAAACCACAGCCAGGTATGTAGTTTTCGGTTAAAATCTAATGGTATACATTATTTACATAACCATTTTCGATCTATGTAACATTTTGCAACCTATAAAAGAATCAACTGGCCGGTAACAAAATTAAAACCGAAAAAAAGGGAAAATTTTAATTCGATTCGACATTCAAAAACGCCAGTCGTAAGCGCTTTATCGTCCGCCATTGTGTGGTCCTGCCCTAACATGACCATAATTCAGGATACCTTGCTAAGTTATCGCCAGTCTTTGAACCCATGTCCCGTACGCTAATCGACCCACTGTCAGAAGCACTTGCCCCTTCCGAACGATCGCACAGACAGCCACATATCCTGAAACTTTTGCTGTTAATTCTGGACGAAAATGAACCTTATAATAACGTAATAAGAGTGTATAAATGTTTATTTTGGCTAATGTGAGCTGTCAATAACTTGAGTAAACAATAAAGTTCGATGTACATGTAATAAAGTTGTATGCTTTGACGTTGTATCTGAGTGAAATGTTTAAAGGCTTTCTGTTGTACAGATATATGAATATCTTTTATGTCACTATTACAAGGTTCCGAGAAACACTTTCAAAGTTATGAAAAGATTTATTACGACTAAATTTGAAAACGATTACTATCAGCAAAACCTGCTCTACACGCGAGTTCGTGATAATTTCATTAATAAAACCCATGTATGATTTTCTCATTAACACATTGTACCGACCGAATTACCCAACACAAACATTACAACAATGAAATATCGCCTCTTATAACTATAATAGTTACATTAATATCCTCTTTAATAGTACTGTACCAGTCAGCAACAATCGGCGTGTAAAAATACGACCTATTAACAACACCCTGTACATTATATTTTATACAGGTGAAGTACCACACTTAGATGAGCTATAAATACGGCAAACAGCGTGCAAGATACAATAAAAATGAATTATTATCACAAAATGTATTCGTACGTAGCGTATTTATTTTTATGGTATTTCTTCTGTTATCTTTACTTGATATAAGAAGGCAAAGTTGTTTTTTTAGGCGTTCTCAGACCACTAAAGCGATTTGCGCTCCTCTTGCCATGTTTAGAGGCTTTCTTTCCTCAAGTGATATAAGAAAAATATTCTTATAATGTGGTTAATACGGAATAAAAGGGAATGCGTATTCAAATATTTTAGTGGGTTGTAAGCTTTGTGATAATATGATTGCTTCAGTTTAATTTATTAGCTGCATGCTGAACTTTTCCCGTAAACAGTGAGATGGGATTATTCGAAATAATGGGATAAGGATGAGGACCATAGAGACGCAACTGGCGACCCCCACCGAAAGTGATAATCGCGCCATCATTTTGCCGTCGTATGGGGGACAATATCAGGATAACGTACATCATATTGCGATAATCAATCTGCTTGCCAGGCCTGATGATAATGGCGATATTACTCTATATTCGTCGATATTTCAACCTAGTGGGTACATCTTGGTTCACCAGTGGACATTTACATACAGAGTAAATTGCTAGAGAAATTAATTTCCGTGAGACGCCGCGGCGTTAACTAAGTGTGTCACAGGAAAATAAATTAAATTCAAATGGACTGTTGAACGTACTCGTACAGTCTTCGGCCAGACGAACTCCTTGGTTAGCTGCTAACGTGGGCAGATCTTGTCTTAATTTACTAGCTAGAGATTGTTTCAGTGTTAGTGCGTAATTTTGGAGAATATGCAACCCCTTATGAAAATCGTAGCAGTAGTATGATAGATAAAATGACGTAACAACAATGCTTTTGTTCGATAGTTTCGGTCAAGATCGTACAATTTGTTGGTATTTCTTATCAGTGTATCGGCTTTTCTTCAGATTGCTAAGGGCTATATTTTATACAGATTTCAGCTTCGTCTGAAAAGATTGATGCTTGGCCCAATTTTCGGCTTCTCTACTAGTAGGTAATCCCAAAAAGCCCTCCTCAGTTTATTCCTACATCAACGAAAACATACTCCAACACAACAATAGAGTGATTAACCCCTCAGCTGGGTCTTGGAACAAAGAGTGCTCGCGTACACTATCTGGCACTAAAGGTACCGCACTTCCAAGCTCCGTACGCGTACCATTAGCATGCAAATGAACGTACCAAGTCTCCCCAGAATATGTTGTACATATACGCTGAATAATCGATGGTGTTGAAAGCATAAATTTTAACGCTAATATTCTTCGGTGTAAGTAGGTTTTGCACTGAGCCTTTCGCGTTAAATAGTTGAACACTTACGTGGCACGGTTAAAAAGTTTCGACGGTTTGTGGAAATTTTGAAGATACCTGTATCACGTGTGCTATAGGTGAACTATTTGTGGTTTTTAGAATAAGAAGATTACGTTAAAAACGTTTTGGATATTGTAATAAATTAGAAATTCCTTTAAAAATAGAGCTGGCATATTGTAAAATGTTTTTAAAGCAGTGTCGGTAATGGAGGTAGGTGGCTGGGACAACTGGATGAGGAAGGTGGAAGACAGGGTGTTGTGGCGCGGCCTGGCAGAGCCCGATGTTCAGCAGTGGACTGCGATAGGCTGACTGGTTGATTGATGCAAGTTTTTGAATTGCATCTTGAAGCAATTTTAAACTTACTTCGGTCTTTCAGTCACGGCTCTGAATTGAAAAACATAGCTAAATGTTAACATTATGTTAGATATTGATAAGTAATAAAAAGAGGAGCTCAAGTTTCTGGAGTAAGAATATATATATTATTTATGATAATTACAAAGATACAATACCTGAACGATTTTAGTATGGTTTAAGACATTTATTTCTCAAAAAGAGAATACAATTATTCATTTAGAATGAGAAACACTTATTGCGTACATATAAACGTACCTTGGAACGAGTGTCGGAACGGTATGTTTGAAGTTAAAAGTAGGTACAATATTGTTAATCATTAACTTATCATTTAGCAGTTACTAAAATAAACTATGCTAAAATAGATCGAGATAACAAGGTATTTTTATTGATGTAGGTAATCTGCATTAAATATTTAGACTATGAGTCCATAATACGTATTGAAACACAGTTTCTATCAAAGTTACTATTGAAAGGATAAATACTTCTTTATGATTATATAAAAAAAAAAAACTTTGGTTAGTATACGTTTTATTTATTTGTTGTGAATATGTATTTTATATATAATATGTTTTCTGATTAATATTAAAGTTTATGTAAATATTCCGAGTTATGAAATACTTAGACTAAGATAATTTAAAACTTTTCACTATATGGAATTTGAGTTTATTTTTAAATAGGGAAATAGATTGTATTTCTTTAATATGTTTCGGCAATTCGTTATACATTTTGGCACCCACATACTTAATATTTCTAGTACCGTAGTTGGTCCGTTGTCTACTGTATAGGCAGTAGTTATAAGTAATAATTACCTAGATTTTGCCGTCTATCAGAAATATGATAAATGTCAATGTATCCTTTGGAATAAAGACATAAGGTCTAAAGTTGTGTTTGCTGTCTTTCTTTTACGACATGAGTTCTATCTGCCTGTGGCCCTTAATTATTTACATTATTACAATATTCTTGATCAGTGTTGATGTTAATAGTTTTGTTGGAATTTACCTAAATCAAAATGTGTAATGGAATTTCATTCGGCGTCTGTTAATCAAGTCTTCAGATCAGACTCAGATTATTGTGTGATTCCCTCAAATGTTACTAGCACTGATAGATGGTGGGCTAATAACAGCACACTAGTAGGTAGATACTAAAGAGGTTTTAACCTATATGGTTATCTCATTCAACATCCACGAATATTTGATAAGTTCCTGGCATATTTTTGAGACAATACAATTTCATATTGAGAATAAAAAAATCCGAGAGGCGGCCCCGTTGACTGACAGATGGTGCATTATAATTATCACAGATTATAATATAAAATTAATTAAATCCCAGATAATTATAGAATTGGAAGTCCATATACTTTTCTTTTTATACTAATACTAAAGATCATCCAGGTTGTTACTATAGCAAAGTTATACGAAGTAAAGTTGATTATATTCCGCTATGTACGAATTGATAGAAATAGGTTAATTAATAGAATAGAATGCGATGACCCAATAACAGCTCTACTATGTCCTATTAAGGTTCTTGAATGGTAGCGATTGCGTGTAAAAGTACGGACATGAGTACGAACTGTGCCAAAACAGTCTGTGTTGATGTCATTCGATGCTCTGACTTGTCTGTACAGGAAAAGCAAATAATAATTCGTAGCGATAGTAAAATAAAAGTATCTATACTCCATTTGAAATAAGATTTGACATTTAAATAAACCTTTTTTACAGTCCGTTCAACCGATTTTGACTTCTATACCGTAGGCTTATGGCATTGAAAGCAAAAAAGTGGTTACAATACCAACTGTTTAATGCAGGTGCAATTTGTCATGCCACCAACGCAATAGAAGTCAAAATCGGTCGAACGGACAGTCCGTAAAAAAGGTTTATTTAAATGTCTAATTTTATTTCAAATGGAGTATAGTGGGCGTCTACAGGGTAACTTTTAAATAGAAACTGGCGTAATATTTAGTTGACATTATTTAAATGAAAAAAAAACGGGGTTGGTCCGTGGATGGCTGACCATCTTTGCATAGCAAGACCCCTTCGGGCCTCGGAAAGCACGTTAAGCCCGTTGGTCCCGGCTGTCATTCCGGGATCTTTGGCAGTCGCTACGGGTCGTCAGAAGCCCGAAAGTCTGACAACTAGTCTTACCAAGGGGTATCGTGTTACCCGGTAACTAGATTGTACAGGTCAGATAGGCAGTCGCTCCACGTAGTAGTATTCAGCTGCATCCGGTTAGACTGGAAGCCGACTCTAACATAGTTGGGAAAAGGCTGTACAGATGATAGAGATAAAGTAAAAGAAAACTATCTAGTGAGTGTCAATAGTATGTTTCTATTTAAATGTTACCCCATTTAAATAGGATTAGTTGACATAATTTAAATGTAAAAAACCAGCGGGGCAATTGCGTAACATACTTACAATTGAAATGCAAAAGGCATTGCAATTGTAAGTGTGTTACGCAATTGCCCCGCTGGTTTTTTACATTTTGACAAATCAACAACATGCATTGCGTCATTAACGTTATCGAGCAGACGAATTGTTCGAACATTTATGAAACAATTTCCTTCGAAATCCTTGCAATTGGGGTACAGATTAGGACGCCTTATAAAATATATTCGTGTTAAATTAAAGAGGAGGAAGCTCCTTGGGTTTTTGGCAGCCGGGTAAAACAATGATGTTTATACTCCTTTTACCGGACTGTTTGAGAGAATTTTTTACAACTTTTATTTTAACAGGTTTTTTTAAAAGCGCAAAATTTAATACAAATCTTCAGTATTTTTATCCTATCTTGCATTTCATCTAATTACTTAAAAGTTTGCGAGAAGTTGAACAATTTTGTTTTGAAACTACAAAGTTAGTGTTAATTAAATTAACATCTTTCACTTTTTGTAACTCTTTGCGAATTGACTTAAACGTAGAATATTTTAAAAGCACCTTTTGAATTTGCTCTGCGTTTGAGCAAAGTTCGTATCAAGTTTATACTTAGTTCATATTAACTATATGAAAACTATTTCTCATTTCTCTTGCTATTTGTTTTTTTATCAAAAGTTGGCAGGAACAGTATCCAAAAAGATATATCTCCACGTCACGCGTCACACGAAAAAGCTTCACTGAAAAACAATATTTACAGCAAACAGACACACACAAACTGCACAATGCACATATCAAAAAAATCCGTGCAATAACGACGTTACATATGTAGACCGTACTGTACCTGTATGCAATTGTGCAGTCCTGACCAATATACCTTTTGTAGTTGACATTTAAATGTCATGGTACTGCCACTGTAATCCGATTAGCTTGGCTGTGGGATGGACTGAGGCTCAGTGGGAGATTCTAAAAGGTGGTAGTAGACGGCCGTTCAATATTTTGGTGATCCTAACGATCTGCGAGCGGTTTTTGGTAAAGCGAGACGACAAAACGCTGGTTATAATCGCCACGGTAATTGGATACGTTCTGTTCGCTGGTAACTGTGTGTTTTGAATGGTTTGATACAGGTTGTTTAGTTTTTGACTACACGGGATGTAACCGTGTTTCTGATAGATACCATAGGATGCAAAAAATATTGTGCTCTCAAACTCATAGTTTTTAAAATGTGTAAAAGTGTTTGTACAAACTTACTTACAGAAATAAAATCATTTATCATGATCGAATGTTATATATCATTGGTCGATCAATTGAATTAGGCGCGTTTATCCCGGCGGATTAAAAAAAATCCTGTAAGGGTAGATGTGAGATAGATAAATTAATAAAATTTAAGTCTTTTCTGCTGTTTATCTGAAATCATTTCAAGGTCATATCTACGAGATCTAAAGAAAACATTTGAGTAGGTATGAGGTATGCAGGAGGTCTCTGGGGGTTTAGCAACGTAGAATTTGTTACTTTTAAATCAAAGAATAATCATTTACCTATGTAGAGGGCCATGAACCATATAACTAACTAACTTTTTCTGGTTTTTTCCATCGCATTTGTGTACGAGTGCATAATCCTCAATAAATGTAACTGCTTCTAAAGAGGTGGAGACCTGGTGCTCTGAAATACAGGCCTTAAACTTAGCTTAAGCACCAGTCTCCCACAATATAAATATTGTCCTATGATCATTTGTAAATGTACTGTTATATTGTGGTGAGAAAATAAATCTTATCTTAACATATGGGACTAAAAAACTAGCGTTAACGTTAAAACTTTATACCAACACGAGTCGAGGGTAATGCCAGGTGAAACTATTATGGCGTGCTTATGTGATAACTAGCTACCTGTTACTGTTCTACAATTAAAAATTTAAAACCTGTTTTGAGCTTTATGTAGTACTAACACACCTCGTACTGTTTAGTAACGTACCACTGAAAGAAGTAAAGATAAACGCAAGTCATTCATTCTCGCTTAGATTTCCGCTTTTCTTTTTCTAAACTTAGCCATTCTATTTTTGTTTTACAACAGATATAGTATTTTCCAAAAACAACTAAACGTTTAGTTATATTAGGACCAATTGTTAAGTTTTTAGGTCATAAGCTTGCTAAAAACGAATAGGTATTCAAAACTGGAATCGCTATAAAAAATAAAGTAATATTTCCAGTCGTTTTAGTTGTTTCTAGACTACAACTCGAAATACTTATGAGTACCGTTTTTCAGCCCCACAATGCTTGACCATGAAAATGGTGCTTCTAACGATTGCTATATTTGAATGTTATGGAGAACGTTGTAATAATCACCATCGCTTGTCCTGCAGAATGGTGCTTGATTATATTATGTACCTAGTCATAGATTAGAAAATATATATACAAAAAAACAATAACAACAATAGTATAAATCAAATAAAACAATACGAGTTGAATTAATAACGCCTCAAATGTCCTACAATCGGTGTTATATCTAATATATTGGCGTTATTAACGTTACTAAACTGTTCACATTTATTCCGCCACATGTGCGACCGGCGACACTTCTAACGTTTAACAGGAACGTTTTAGATGTAACAATAATTGTAATTATAACAGATTACTCATTAATAAGTTAATATTTCAAGTTAATAGCCACATAAACAGCAGTCGCAGGGCGGAGGGAACATTTATCAACAAAAAGTGGTAATTTTCGTCGAACGTATTTCCAGTGGCGCAGTTATGACGACCGTTGCGCAGTTGTTCGAAGTTTCACTTAGTCCGTTTAGTGGGCTGTTCGGTTGATCAATTTGATCTGTAATTAATGTGAAATTACCTACATTTAGAACAGAGCATATAGAGCAGAGGTGGTGGTGGGCGGCGACGACTTACAAGTTGAAGGTCGTAGGTCGAACCCAGGCAGACGCTTTACTTTGTGTAAATAATTCCATCACCACTGCTCATAAAACGGTGAAGGAAAACATTGTGAGGAAACCTGGAACCAAAAATTCGAAGACACGTGACAACTTCCAACCCGCACCGGGCCCGCGTGGTAGATTGCAGCCCTCTCCCTCTCGAACAGAGGTTGCCTGTGACCCATCAGTGGACCCATCAGTCATTATAGGCTGATTATGCTTATAATGCTATCTACATTTAACGTTCTTACAACAGCCGTTTATATACGAAACCTTTATATTTGCTGTTTACTGCTAAAATGGTTTGAATTTTCTAGGATATTTTCTTCACTGAACTTCCTCAGTGCAAAATTCTATCCATGCTGGTTTGGTAGGTTATCAACACAATCTACCTAGTTCACTACAAGATTAATTTAATATCAATACAGGTATCTACTATTTGATAGTTTCAGAAGAAAGTTATGCGTATAATTTATTAATAATTTTATTGATTTTCGTTCCCTTTAACTTTGTTTTTATTAGCGTTATTTATGTAAGTATATGCCAATAACGCGGTCGTATTTCATTTCCATAAATAATGTCCATTTGGCGATTTTATGCATTTTTTTGTGGCCGTGATAAAGTGTAAAATGATATTTTCGGTAATGAACAGTGAAATTACTGTCACATTTATTGGATGTAATTTTCGTAGAATTCGTTATGCGAAGTCACACAAAAGTTCTCTAGAGGGTATTTTAATTTTGAACTGAATAAAGGGAATTCTCCGAACAGAAAATCACCTGATTGAAAGTTATTTTCTCCAAACATACAATTACCTACCTTTATTTTCTGATATATTATGGCATCTAACGTCAGTTTTGACTTTGATTTGTCAAGTCAAAACTTTAGCAGAATACCGTTTTAGTACATTTCTTATTTTCATTCTAGTCGCAATATCATCGCACAAAACGTCACGTTTGACTTAATTTTTTGGTTTAACAGAATACCTTTTGTGACATTCTGGAACTTTTGCGGCACTGCGACTTGGATGTGAACGTTTTTTAAGGCCGACAATTGGCCTTCTGTTAGTAGCCATTTCACGGGGATTGATATGACCAGGGGCTTTATTATGGAGTATTAATACCATCATTATTCCACTGCGAAAAAAGGATGGTGCTAGCGGTCTTGTATAGCTCCGTCTCTAACTCACACTGGAATAATGGTGGAATTAATACGTCATAATAGGGCCCCTGAAACTGAAACAAACTATGCTGCTTGGCGGTAGGAATAGGAAGAGTAATTTCTCGCAAATTACTACTAAGTACTATTCTTTTTTTGCAATATCCATCGACAGGTTCATTTTTCCGGAAGCTACAACGTGATAGAACCTTCCTACCTATTAATATAACCCACATAAATAATGATTTCATAAGAACATCCCATCTGTACAAGATGAGAGGAGCTATTAACGTCATTTAAGCGATGCATTGAAAGCGATCCGCGGATAGCAATAATGTGTGAGATTAATGACAGATATAATGCATTGGTAGTGACGGTCGGGATCCGTCGACATCGACGAATGTGTTGTACGGTAGTGTTATAAGGTTTATAAGTATATCTATCCCTTTATTTAGGCTATATTATTGGTTGTTTATGTTATCAATATAACAGTGGTGGCCCAGTGGTAACGGCCCCGACTTAGAAGTTGTAGGTCGTCGGTTTGAACCCGAGCAGGCGTTTTAAATTGTGTTAATAATTTCATCACCACTGCTTACAAAACGGTTAAAGAAACATGGTGAGGAAACCGGCTTGTCCTGTCCTAGAACCAAAAATCCGAAGACATGCGACATCTTCCAACCCGCAGTGGACTCGCTTGGCAGATTACAGCCCGCTCCTTCACGAAGAGACTAGGTCTCTGTCCCAGAAGTGGGACAGAGACCTAGTCTCTTCTATTTCTCTTAATCGTTCTGTAGTGTTATTAAAAACATACTCTTTCAAAATTATAATGTATTTTATATTTATTTCAAACCGTTGGTGCTAATTAAAAGTTTAACGTTTTGAAATAAATCTTGTTATTTAGATACAATGATAAGCTTATGCTCAGATGCGATTCCTTGGCCTCAGGTTTCTGAAAATTACGAAGTCATTATAGTAAATATTCAGTATTAATACCCACTTGCTGAGTGCCTTATCAAATCTTAAAATAAATGTGCAATAAGAGAAAAATTACCTATTGAGATTCGCGACAATAATATTGTGATTAGCTAACTTAAACTAGATACGTCAGCCACAGATATATTAAGTAAAATAACTGAAATACTATATTTCAAAATACGAAGTTAAGTTTTAAAGAAACGAGCATGAGACCATGAAATCAACAAAATCTAAATAAAAAAGCTTTCATGCATTTCATATCAGCTTCAATAGAAAACTGAAACCAATTTACAAATGTCACAATGCTGGTAGACTTGCATGTCGCAGCCGTGTTTGAAGACGAAAATAGATGGCAATCGATACCACACATGTCACACAACGATAGACAGTTTCCAGAATAGGTTATAACAGTTTGTGACAATCTGCCTTTAATTACCGACTTGTTTCGATCGATAGGTCAAGAATAAGACTTCTCTGTCATTAGGTTTGTTTGCTGGAAAAGGTTCTCAGCTTGGTGGGATTATTTATTCAGTGTGAGAGTTTTGTTATAGGTTGTAGTATTTTATTGTAAAGCTAATTTGACTTCAAGCGATATTTTTTACACATAACATACATACCATAATCAGCTTATATTGTTCCCACTCTTGGTAAACAGGCCTCCTCTCGGTGACAGGGAGTGTGCCGTAATCCACCACGCGATCCCAGCGTGGGGTCGTAGCTGTCACATGTCTTCGAATTTTTGGTACCAGGACATGGCGGTTTCCTCACGTTGTTTTCTTTTTCCGTTTTGAGAGTAGTGGTGATAATTTACATAAAGTAAAGCGCCAGTCTGGGTTCAAACATACGACCATCAACTCGTAAGTCGTGACCTACCACTGGGCCACCACTACTCTTACATACTTCACATTAAAGACGTGACAGTATGTTTGATTAATTTTCGGTTAAACTACCGAACCTATTTTGATATTTGAGAAAGAGTACTTTTATCTCGAATAAATAACATTTTACGTACACCAAGATTCAAATTCATATCTTTATTGCATATCTCTTGTGTGTACAAGATCTTAAGACCAGGCACTCTAAAGACAATTTCCACTGAAGCCCCATGCACCCTGCCACTCGACTATGTGCTAATCGCTAACACATCAGTAATAAAGTTGAATGTTGAGTGCGCTCTTTGATCGTGGTCGAGTGCGGAACTAAATGGCGTAAGTCTCAATTCTTATTTCGTTTATAACTAAAGTAATAATTAATCTAGAGAAAAAATATCTTGTGGCTGGATATAAACTATATTTTCTTACTGTGAAGACTTACTACTTACTTAATATATACATAAGAGCCGATCTTAATTTTAATTAAATGATATTTTAAAAAAAACCTGATTTTCGAATAAAAAATGAATCGAGTGAAAATATTACAATTACGTAACTGTCTTTCTTCTACATGGAAAGAAAAAGATCCACTAAATCATATACAAAGTTAATGGTTACAAAGTTCACATGGTGTCGGGAACAAATTTTTTATACAATATGAAAAGTAGCATGCTTTAAAATAATTAACAAATATAAATTAATTTTACGTGCGTCATAAGACTGAAATTGAAAAAAAAATAAGCAGAGAACTCCAGAAATATTTGTTTGATTCTTATACATTAAAGGCTGAGCCATAATTGAGAATTTTAGATGAACCGATTTTTGTTAGACATTCTTAGTAAATTACAGACCGATCGATAAGGATTAGAGATAGAATATACCCAGGGCTGTTATACTACGCCAGCAATAGATGAACTAGTCACCAACTAAGTCGTAACACTTCGACAAAAAGTCAATCATTTTGCGAGAGTACCGTCCATGGAAGGAAACAATGCGCATAATAATCAGACAATCTGAATGGCGACGCTAATTAGGTCTGACAGTGACAGAACGAACAGTGTTTGCGTAGTGCAGGCCGCACTCATTGTCCCGCCGCCATTGTCCCCGCCGCTTTGTCGTACGGAATACACTGTTTGTTACTATTGACTGTTTAGTTGCAGATTTGTTTACGAGGATTACAGCTTTTCGCTCGATGGATAACGAATTTTTTTCACAATTTAAAATACCAATTACATTCTGCATTCCAATTTTGAATATTGACATTTGGTACAGTCGTCGCAAAAATGATTACGCCGCTTACTCCAATACGCTCTAATGTAACTAACATCCGAATAAAATAATAATGAAGATAAACCAATATTATTCGTAGGCGTCACTGGCGCTCACACCAACTTATTCATACAGTTACTCATAGAAAATTATGATTTATATATCTGGAATAGAGATTATAGTCGCTCGGCTTTTATTTAAGGGGAGTCAGTATTATATTTGCATATGTGTAATGTTCACCGCTTAGTGTAACTCTGTCAGTGTCAGGCCTAATTAGAGCCATTGAAATTGGCTGATTAATATGCGTAATGCCAACGTGGTGTATGTGCGTTGCTCTATTGTGGAGGCGGCCGAGTGAATTATGCACATGAAGTGAAATGACGTGATTATAACCGATATTATCGTTACATATTGTCGCCGCATAATTATTAAGTATGTGCCGAGGACTTTAGTCGAAAAGGTTTAGTGCCAAGTACCAACTGCAGTTAACGGGTTGGATAGGACAGAGGATTTCATTCATAAACTAAATTTGTCCAAATACTATTCCATCAAGTTCAATATCATGGAATATTGTGTTAGTGAGATTTGTGGGAAAGACAGGCATGTCTTCCCTTATTTGCTCTCTCTCAACTAAGCCAATTACTTGACCTGTGGTAAGCAAAGGCGTTTCCACAAACTAATCCAGTAAATACCAAAGGAAAAAGGAATTTGCAGTAACGACACAATGTGATATCAATTTGAATTGGAGTCAAATTTATTACATTACTGAGTACCGGGAATGTGAAATGGAATTAGTTCTGATTACAGCTTTTAAATAATTAGGTTACTGTTTCAATTCACGGAATTTGAAAATAATATTTTGTGATGTGTGACAGTGCGAGTAATTCCATTAAATGGATGGAACAAGAACAAGCATCAAAAAGCTAAAACTCGTGAAAAATGCGGTGAAATTGTCATATTTTTCTGAATGATGATGTAACTTTTAGGTTTTCTTTTTTCTTTATTTCTGTTGATTTCTTATACGCAATTCCACTTTAGATAGTCGAAAACGATTCGGGTGTATATGTGTATATTATAATGTAATAATTATGACGATTAATGATTCCAGTCACAAGCCATGTTAGACACGGAGCGGACGAATTTTAGGGATTAGGTACTTATGAAAAAAGTGTCTTGTCACACAAGAATATTAAAAAGCAGAAACACAATTACGCCCATGTCCACAACATTTAAGCCAACATAAAAACATAAACAAATCCCTCTAATTTCGAAACCCGCATCAAGCTCGACTTAAAACCCTCCAAAAACAAGGAGTCCACACGTCAAACTAATCCAAATATTACAAACGCTTGAGCGTCGCGCACAATGGGATAACCATCTGTCATCCGGACATAACGAACTTAAACTGTGCCTGCCTGTACAACGCTGCGAACGCCTGTCGGGCCCAGGCCTCGCAGGCGGATTGATTTGTCAGCCCCATTGTTTAAACGGTATGTTACATTGATAGTTTTAATTGTTTAGCTTATTTGCGTGTTTTGTTTGCGGATAAGGGTTTTGTTGGCGAGGGTACCTATGAAGGCAGTTTTTTGAGAAGGCTATGTACGGGACTGTACTTACCTAAAACAGCATATAAGTCAAGTCAACAGCAAAGTCATCATAATGTCTTGTTTTCTTCCTTTTTTATTTGTTTGTATATTGGCACCTCGCAGCTATTTCCTAATAGCTAATTAGTCCTTATTTAATCGTGTTTTTGTATGCTGTGCTGTTTTATGTGTGCACTAAATAAACGATTTATCTATCTAAGTCAGTGCACTTCGATACTGCCGAGTGATATTTTTATTAAGTTGTCTCTTTGTGAAAGTATTTTTAAATAAACAAGAACAGTTTTCAATTAAAACTTGTCAAGGAAACAAACAGTTTTTTATAAAGCATCTACGAATGGCGAACCTTATAAATCAGAGGAAGTGACACAGACAACGTTTTTATGTCGACGGTATAGTTAATAAAAGAACTATTCAAATGTTCCAATCACTCAATCAAGCACTGTCGAGTGTTGTCTATCGAATACTTAGAGAAAATTCGAAAATTTTCTTTATTCATTTAGATTTTGAAACCTTTGATGGTAATAAAACTACAAGAAATCTTGTTCTATTCGTTTGAAGTAACAAGAGATCTCAATCAACCGCGAACTCTTAAACAATAAGCATTTCTCGCGGCGAGTAAACTTCAATCAATTCAAGATCACTTTTCACGGCAGCTTGAGGCTGCTGGATATAAGTTGGTTGGTTTTGTTTCTATTAAAATTAGAGGTTGCAATCGCGGCAGGCACCTCACCAAGAACGGGCTTGATTACACCTTTAATTAACAACAAAACTTGGAAACACGGTCATTAAAAATTGAAGAGCTCTTTTGAACTAATTAAAAATGGGCGCGTCTCCGACACAATTTAGACTATTTAAGTGCTTACGCGGCCCGCTTCTGTCCAAGTCCAAGTTGTTTCGAATGAAGAATTAATTATGAAGAGAATAAGGCCAAGTTGGCGGGCGGGAACGGGCGACTTGTGAGTTGGAACCGGTTACAATTTGTGGGAAAGTAGCAGGTGTGACACAGGCCCGGAAAACTTGGGTCGCTTCTACACACGCTTTGTTGCCTTCTCGGATGATAAAGTTGATTTGAATCGCAGATTGTACGCTAGGTGTTTTAAATATAGCTTCGCTGTGACACTTTGTTCCTGTACTTTTCGTTTCATTGTACATTATTTGCAGTTAGCACGCCTACATAAAATTACGAGTAACACTAAAACCGACCTCTATAAATATTCTAAATTGTTGTTACAACCGCATCGAAATATGCTAAAGAGTTTTCGAGATTAGGTCGTAAACAGACAGTCACGCATGGAAACTGTTTTTATAATTCCTTATAATATTATTTTGTTTAAAAGTTTAATGCAGGGCGTGATGAAGTAATTTAAAATAGAAGTGGGCGTTGCTGTGGGCGGACCGTTTAGATGAAGGGCTTACACAACTTTTGTACTAAAAATAACAAGAAGACATGTAGTATTCATATGAAATTGTTTTATACGTATCTCTATGTTTAAAGAACGAAATCAAATTTTGAAATGTTGGCAATTTGAATGAGATATTAAATATAGTATTTTAGATTTTTTAACTAGTCCGTGGGGTACATGTTTGGGAATTAATTGGTTTTTAACATGCATGTTTACAACAGCTCAGAATGTGAGTTCAATCCAGTACATCGCTCTAATGATATAAACGCACGCATACCACGAGCATATTAGCTGCGTCGGGGCTACAGGAATATTATAGATATGTAGCTACCAGCCGCACCGCTCTTTTTCCAAGTACTTATTTCTAAATCTTTCTTGTAGAGAGAACAGCGCGACAGAGATTGCGACACAGGTGTCCCACACTGGAGCCGCAATTTGTGTCGCGGTCCAAACATAGCTGTCTCAGCATAATTTCACTACTTATTAAAAAGAAAATTTCTTAAGTCTTTTCTTGTTTAAGATTGTGTAGAGAGCCATGTTCATGTATGTATGTGGTTTTAGGCATGGTGTCATGATATTAATGATGATTAAGAACGAGCTATGCTTGGAATATCTCTGAGGGATAGAATCCGGAATGAGGTAATTCAGCAGAGAACCAAGGTTGTCGACATAGGTCACAGGATAAGTAAGCTGAAGTGCCAATGGGCAGGCCATATTAGCCGTAGAACCTATGACCGGTAGGGTAGACGTGTTCTTGAGTGGAGACCGTGAATCGGCAAACGTAAGATAGGGCGCCCTCAGGCTAGGTAAAGCGACAATCTTCGCAGGGTGGCTGGTAGCTGAATGGCGTGCAATTGTAGAGGCCTATGTTCAGTAGTGAACTGCTGCAAGCTGCTGATGCTGATGATGGCAGAATAAAAAAATGAAGAGCTCATTAGGGTATAAAAAATTCGTCCGTGGGAAAAGTGCCCAAAAAGCTGGCCCAAAAAGAATCAGCGTTGCCTTCCATCGTGTCAACGCTGATTCTTCGAACTATAAATAGGCCAGCTCTCTGGTCACGTGAAGAGTTGAACAACCGCTTGGCGATGTCCCTAAATACTCGATGAGCACTCGGACGCCACGGCCCTAGTGCTTCAACCCCAAACAGCACAAACATGTAGCTCCCAATAAAGTTGTTATATTTGAGCCGTTTTCTGCACCAGCAGCACCCCGCCCCAGTACAGCCCGCCGAGCTAGGAAGTTGGGATCGCGCGAGGGTGTCGACACAAGTTACATCACACACCAAAGGCCTACCCAACTTCCAAGGCATTATGGTCATTCCGTCTGGCCTCTTCCCATTGTCGCGTGCCAAGCCATTGGGTTCTAAAACAGCTGGCACATGGGTGACACGAGCCCGACGGATAATTTCATTAATGCTGGCACAGGCTAAAATGAAATGGTTCATCGTCAGTTTAAATGAGAAACTGGGCAATACATTTCTTGGAAATCGGAGGTGTGAATTCGCCATAGATAAAGTATAGTGTTAAATTAAACAAAACATAAATATTGTATTTTTTGACGGTTTATTTTCTCCATTGTGAAAATATTGGTAGAAAATTTTGACGTTAAGAAAATAGGAAACTTTTTAATTGACACTTTCGGTACCATATTCTTTTCACATGCAAGTCCACTAAGATTTAATCATTTAGATTGAACAATTATAACTTTTTGATATGTAGGTAAGAGTGTAGAATTATAACTTATGACAAACTAGTCCCCAAAAACTCCTCCTCTCGGTACCAGAACTATTTATCTTCCTTATTTAATGAGAAGCGTCCCCAGGCGGCACAGTACACTCATATAATTGTTTACCCGTTAGTTACAATAAAGGTAATTGCCACTGACAACCCAGTTTATATCGGTATTGTCAAGCGACATTATTTCAATGTGACAATCTAAACAATGCATATCCTATGTCGTTGCGATTAATGCCCTATTAGCTGTACCAGTGTTACTGTGTATCATTTTACGTTTATTAATAAGTTAATGAGGTGTTTGTGAGCCTTTGATGATGTTATTGCAATTGGTTTTGGTGAAATAAAATGATAGGTTTTAGTTTTGCAAATGCAATGGCTTATCCGACTTGCAAGGCATTACGGTCATTCGGTCTGGCCTCTTCCCATCGTCGTGTGCCAAGCCATTGGGTTCTAAAACAGCTGGCACATGGGTGACGGGAGCCCAACGGATGATGTCATGGTGTCAAAATGCAATGGTTCATCCTCAGTTTAAATGAGAAACTGAGCCATACATCTCTTCGAAATCGGGAAAATGAATTCACTATGGATAAAGCAAGTGATTTTTTTGCAATGATTTGGTTTCGAAACTTATGCTGAATTTCTGTAGCATTAATTAGTATCCACTACCAGTGTTATTATATTAAGACTAGCTGTTGTCCGCGGCTTTAAATTATCCCACGAGAATCCCTACCCCTACCCTATGATCTAACCAGGTCATGGTTTACCCATGTGCCAAATTTTATCCAAATCCATTCAGCCGTAGCCTTAGCGTGTGAAAGCATAAAAACAAACGTACAAAAAAACTCACTTTCACAGTTCTAAATAATATTTTTATTATTATAGTTAGTATGGTATCCGTTGGTCGCGGCTGTAATTCGTAGATGCTTGACAGTCGTTACGGGTCGTCAGAAGCCCGAAAGTCTGACAACCAGTCTTACCAAGGGCCATCGTATTACCCAGTAACTGGGTTGTGGAAGTCAGATAGGCAGTCGCTCCATGTGAAAAGCTGGTATTCAGCTGCATCCGGTTAGACTGGAAGCTGACCTCAATAAAGTTGGAAAAAGGCTAGGCAGAGAGCAGATGGATGGAGTTAGGATGGTATCTGTTTCCAATCGTAAATTTCCCCAAACCATGAGAGAATAAAGTCTAGTCACCGAAACCAGGGACCCATAATAATATGTATATTAGTTGTTGCAAAGTGGGTTGGTAAAACCCTCTAAGAATATACCTTACTCGCAAAATTTCCCAAATTTCAATACAGATTACGTTCGTAGAAAAAACGGAAGTCTGTTCTAGGCTATATTTTTAGGAAAATTGACTTGAGTTTCACTATTTTTTCCTAGGGATACCTTCTTTTCGCATAATGTTCTTTGCCCTAATATACTTCGGCATAACGATTTTGGCACAATTTGTTTTGGCATAATAATACTTCGGCATAATTTTTTTAGGCATACATTTTATGTTGGCATAATCATCTTAAAGACTAATTTGTTTTGGCATAAATTTGATTCGCATAACGTTAGTAGTCCTAAGAACCGAATTGCTGCAAAACCGACTCCACGTAGTCTTGTTTGTCCTACCCCTAGAGTGTAATTTAAAATCGCGTAGGCGCGTAGGGGCGAGGCGGCCCGCGGGCTGAGGATCAGGCGGCTGCGACGATTAGCAAGCGTGGGGCCGCCGGAGGCCCGCAGCGCCGGAGCCGTGACAGAAACCCTGCCTGCTGCATGTTGCATGCTCGCTTGAATGCTGCATGCTGCATGCTTGCTTGCATCCTGCATGCTTGCTTGCATGCTGCATGCTTGCTTGCATGCTGCATGCTTGCTTGCATGCTTTAACTTTATGCTTAATAAATGTATGCTTTAGAATATTATGCTTAATCATTATTATGGTTAGAAAATTATGCTTAAAAAATTATGCGTAAGCTGTTATGCGTAATTATATTATGCGAAAATATAATTATGCCAAACAACATTATGCTAAGTTATATTAGGTCTTAAAATTTTATGCAAATGGATAGGGAACCTTTTTCCTATCACCTCGCCTTTAGACAGGGACTAAAACATTTTTTCCCTGAAAAATATTCGTTTTTTTTTTCCAAACCATCGCTTGGAATACCTAAAGAGATAAAGTGCTTTTAATGGCATGTATAAGTACCTGCCCACATAATTGATTTTGACTGTAATTCCGCAAACGAAGCCTTTAAGCATGGGCGGAGCGGGAGCGGGTGTAATATAGACTTAACTTGTATATTATGTACTTAGGTGTATGTAGTTATATAGACGTAAATTGGGTCGTAAATGTTCAACTTAAGATTTATTGATAATTAACACCTTGGGATGAATTATGTGCGAGGCTGTGAACGTTCTGAGGCTGATAACATTTTTTCGATGTTGCGATGTCTGTGGAGTTTTGGGCAATAAAAGAACAAAATATCTTTAAAGTAATAAAGATATTTTGTTCTTTTATTGCATGGTTTAAAAAACACACTTGTGTTCAAACTTTTAATTTCAAAACTATACACACTTAAAATTCTTAACAATAAGAATACCTAATTGTTAAGATTGTTTTTCTCTTTCCCTCTCGAAAAAATCTTTACATTACTGAATCATTATATATTTAAGGATTATATCCAAGATAAGAATGCTTGGAAACATGCTGGTCCTGCTACATAGGATAATCTAGAATCTAGACAAAATCAAACTGATTGGTAATTTAATTGTATAATTTGTAATATATTTAATATATTACATTGATTTTACATTGTGTGATTACTTTCTCACACACTGACTTATTAATTATAAAATTTTAGGAAAATCGTCTACTTTTACAATGTTTGTAAATATGTGAGCACCATGTATCCATCACATAATTAACTTATCTGTTGTTGCTTCATTTTTAATTCTTTTTACCTATTGTGGTATAGTAATTTTATTCTAAATGCATCGTCTTCACATATAATTAGATAACTAATGTACCTATAAAAAATATAGTAAAACATTTTTAAAGCTTAACGGTGGAAAAACTACCTTTTAGAAGAGGCGACTAGATTTTTTTTTGTTGTAAATTTTGACGTTCATAAGTGCCATATAAGAGCCTATTTGAAAAAAATGCTTTGACTTTGACTTTACAAACATACATTTCAATTTGCATCACCGTTTTTTTTTCTAAATTAGCATTACATCCCGCTAACTATCAAAACTTAATGTTCACCTTACTAAGGGTGTATGGGAATACATATCTCCAATAAACAAAAAATAATGTGCGTTTTAAAGCCCCGGGATTATTTATAACATACGAGTACATCAATCGTTTAAAGCCTATTGTTATTGTTGCTCAGTTGTGTAAAAAACTTGCAATATGATTAATTATAAAGGTACCTACAACACAATAATATAGGTATTTCAAGTCTAGTAACTCCACAGTGACATTTGGACTGAATAAACTATTAACAGTACCATCCATGATATTGAAATTGTAGAGTACATACAATTTTCTGAAATATTTGCTTTCAATTCGTTTTCTGTTGTAATTTAGCTAAATTGGTTTGAAAAAAAAAACTTACCAAAAAGATAAAGCCACTTTCCCAATCATAATATCACTAAGGATTACATAATGGTGGAGAGTCCAATCAATTTATTTGAGTTCTGTCAACCAGGACACGGTAAGGATTCATTGGAGGGTCCCACTGTCCTGTCGGACGTGCGAGCCAACTGCAATTAATTCAAGTAATTGCTTGTCATCTGTTGATCTGCCTTGCACATGTCATTAGTCAAAACCAACGTTATGTACGATATGTTCGCCTAAATACAAGTCTAACGGATATAATTAGGTAGTAATAGGTGAGGCGTGATCTCGAGATTAATAGCCTGCGAATAATGCCTGATTGATGGGCCTTCAAGGGTTACATATAGATATTAAAATAAATTTTGGGTGACTAACGTTGTGGTGATGAACGAGTCTTGATGAAATTTTAAGATAATTTGTTATTTCTTTATTAATACAGGGATATGAAAAAAAATATCGAAAATCAACGAAATTGTTTTTAAGTAATTTGAAAAACAATACTATTACTTCGAATGAAATGTAAAGTCACATTTAATGATAATGTTAAATAGGAACCTATAAACGAAACTAATAATGTGATTACAGTCAAGTTTATTTGAGCAGTAATTTAAAGTGCTTTATAATTTTGACGATAGATTCCTCCCTATTCGTTCTAATGTCTATTACTAACCATCAGAAATGATATCACCATACACATCGCAATCAAATCCAAGTACTCAAACAGTCTTAGTCAAAGTCAGAGCCTGACATATTTAATCACAGGCCGTCACAAAACAAAGGCTCTCTACAAAATCTATTTACCGGATTGTAACAGCTATGTCGAAAACAATTTTATCAGGTTGCGTAACCGTAGATCGAGAACAGGACGGTTAAGCGAGGACACACGATTACGCCTGACAAGGCAATTAATAAGGGCAGATGGCGATTGAGCACGAGTCACCCGGTCGCTCGGAATTAATCATAGGCACGTCGTTATTGCGTGTAAACGGACACTATTGCTATGGAGTAACTCTTAATATCTATACAAAATAAATAAAATTGAATTATCTATTTGTAATGTCAAAATAACAACTTTTTAGGATTATTTTTTAAGATATTTTTTTCATTTGGGTAAAAAAAAATTGTTTATTTACATATAATATCTTATATCTAATTAATTAATAAAAATAGCAAAATTATACACAAACTTAACTAAAACTATTGAAAAACTAAAATATAGCATCGAAAAATTCATCCACATCGCTGTCGACTGGTAATGTACCCAAGCCGCATTGCCACGTTGTGTGGCAACGCTTAGCCTCTGCCCAAGGTAAAAACTAGAAATAAATACAATTAAAATGTTTGTTTGTAATGTCAAAATAACAACTTTTTTTGCTAAATGCATATGAAAGTATATATGGTACTTATAACTCGAGACTCGACTCGACTCTTATAACGTGAGGAGCTCGTGGCTAAAGTAATAACAGCCGCACGTTTCGATCCATCAGGTTAAGCTACGCTTGCCGGGGTTGGTCTGTCGATGGATGACCATATTTACATACCGAGACTCCTCCATGCCTCGGAAAGCACGTTAAGCCGTTGGTCGCGGCTGTCATTCTTAGATTTATGACAGTCGTTACGGGTCGTCAGAAGCCCGAAAGTCTGACAACCAGTCTTACCAAGGGGTATCGTATTATCCAGTTATTTTTTTTTTTTTTTTTTTTTTTAAAAACGTTGCCCCACACTAGGAATTTCTCCTGTATTGTGGGTGCGTTTACAAACATTTAAACTCACATACACAAACAGCCAGACCCGGAACAACTACTTGTAGGTCATACAAATATTTCTTCCGTGCGGGAATCGAACCCGCGACACGCAGTGCAGCAGTCAATTGCTTTAACCACTGCGCCAACCGTGCCGTCGAAGTTATTGGGTTGTGAAGGTCAGATGGGCAGTCGTTCCATGTAAAAAAGTGGTATTCAGCTGCATCCGGTTAGACTGGAAGCTGACCTCAATATAGTTGGGAAAAGGCTAGGCAAATTTATTGATATGGTTCTTACAAAAAAAATATTTTTATTAAATTTTTGTCTGTCTTTTTGTCTGTCTGTCCGTTTGTTTGTCTGTCTGTCTGTTTGTCTGTTGTCTGTCTGTTTGTCTGTCTGTTTGTCTGTCTGTCTGTCTGTTTGTCTGTCTGTTTGTTTGTTTGTCTGTTTATCTGTTTGTTTGTTTGTCTGTTTGACTTTTATAAGGAGTAACTTATGCTACTTTTATGTTGGAAAAAGAAAAAGAATTTGGGTCTACGCGGGCGTAGCCGTCGGTAGCTGCTAGTCAAACATATAAGGCGTTGTGTATAAGATTACTATCACTATAGAAAACTAAAACAAAACAAAAAGAAAACTATTCAGTCCGTCAGTCAGATAATTAAAAATATTAGACACGTATTTTTTGCATGATCATATTATGAATAAAAAATGGTTTAGATAAAACGCATTAAAGTTGTGGGGGAGTGGGGGCTCGCTACGTCACAAGTCAGTATAAAATCTACCGGGGAGTGACGATTTGCCACGATTTAACTATGGAGTTAAATCGTGGCAAATATTATCAAATATAATCTTTTGATTACGTAAAAAAGGAAAAAAATACGTGTCCAATATTACTTAAAAATGTATCAGAAGGGAAAAAAAAAAGTCAGCATTCCTATTCTTGATATACTTTAAAATATTACGTCTGAGGAGGAGATCCCTCTCTTTTCCTTTTCATCGTGAGAGGCCTAGAAGGGTCTGAATGACTACGCAAATAAGGCAGTAGTGTCGTCATTTATGCTAGTTATGACAAATAGGAATGATATATTGAAGCGTGGAGTAATGGCAGTATCCCTATTCATTATTGCACAATTTCATACACTGTTGACTTAATTGATTGAAAAATAGTGAATTTATGATCGAGAGCTCATAAATTCACTATTTTCTAATAAAAATCCTCATATCCCTCATTTTGTTATGATGTGTGATCCTCAAAGTGTAATATTATAAACAATTTGTGGTACTTTTTGGAACCTCTTTGATACAACAGTGAAAGCTTCATATAGTCTAATGTTACAATTTCAACGGATTCTATTGTGTAATTATTTCTTGTAATTAGTCCTAATTATATACGACATCCATCAGGTTTGTAGATAATAATTATTAACGTTCATTTTGAAGAGATACAAGTATACAGGGAGTGGTTTCAAACATATAGTAAGTACCTAGGTAAGAAAGTTATCATTTATTTACCAAAAACTCAGCCTAGGTAACATCAGTGTTGTTACAATAAAGGATGAGTATGGCTATTGAAATGAGTGAGACCCCTGCCCTTCAAACTAGGAAAATCCTGTATCTTCAAGGTTCAGGTGGTTGGTTTTTGGCTTTTTAGTGGGATTGACACGTTTTACAAATTATTTATAACTAGCTGCGCCCCGCGGTGTCACCTGCATAAGTCTTGATTCCGTAAAAATATCGGGATAAAAAGTATTTTATGTCCTTCTCCAGGTCATGGTCTACACATGTGCCAAATTTCATCCAAATCTGTTCAGCCGTTTTAGCGTGATAGCGTAACAAAGAAACTCACTTACTGATTTATAATATTATTACTAGCTTTTTCCCACGGCTTCGCCCGCGTGGATGTCGGAAAATATCCCACAGACACGTGCTACCGGGATTCAGAGTATTCTATGTCCTAACCCAGGTTATGGCCTATCCGCATGCATTTCACCTAAATCCATTCAGCCGTTACGACACGAGAAGGTAACAGGCAGATAACAAATCTGTTTTAGGGTTCCGTACCTCAAAATGAAAAATTGAAACCCTTAGGCTCACTTCGTTGTCTGTCAAGACCCATTTCCTCAGGAACGCGTGGAGGCATCAAGTTGAAATAGATATCAAAAACTTAGATCTACGGTCTCTTGGAGCTGAAATTAAAATCAAACTTCCAAGTTCACGCAATAAAAAAATACGGCCATTTATGCCGCATATTTTGACACTCGCCAATAAAGCAGTCTATTTGGTACTTCACGTATGCCCAGCGGCATGAAATTTGCAAGGTCAAGTACAGAGGAAAATTCGAAAGTTGGTAACAAAGAGGGTTCAAATATAACTATATACATATAGTTTATATTTGAACTGCAAAGTTAAGTTTGTTCTTTAATCTGGGATCAAAAATTCATAGGCTATGTCTTGAAGTAACATTTCGTCTGTATTTCATTACTATATTAAAAGTTCGTTTTCAATTGAAAAGTTAAGTTTGTCCTTCATGCAGTTTTTTTTTTGGGTGTGTAATTATCAAATAACTTCTCCCGTTCTGGGTGGAGCGGGAGGGCGTGTCAGACTCTTACTGACTAAAACCCACCCGTGTTCCTTCAGTTGCTTGTACTTGCCAGGGGCCACGGTATCCCTTTTGGACTTTCCCGTGGCTCCGGCAGGCATCGGTCCTAGCGGACGCCAAGTTACCGATTGCTCACCGCCCGCAAGCCCGCGCCTACGGTGGCCGGGAATCGGTCTGCGATTCCCGACGTCCGCTGGACCAGGGCCGGACGCGAGAGATCACCACCACCGATTGCCTCCACGAGGACATGGCGATGCTGTGCCCAAGCCGAGACCTCCACCGTGTCCTCCGGGCGATCCACGTAGTGATGACACCCGGGCGTTTCCTTCCGCCTTATCCGAAACAGGAACCTCCCGAAACAACCGTGTCCGATGAGGACCTGCGTAAGCGGGAGGTGAGGACGCCGTGGCGCCTCTCTAGCCACTCCTCAAAGAGGGGACTTATCGCCGCAATAGTGGCGTGCCCAGCACTGGGTTGCGACAATCGCACTCTCCATGACGCCATGAGATCCCGCCGGAGCTGCGGAGCTTTGTCCGCTGTGCCGTGATTTCTTGCGGCAGCTGAGTTACGCCCCGCCGTTTCGCCTCCTCGCACCACTCCCAAATGTGCGCGAGGACTTTTGCCTCCAGATCCCATGGTGGTAATCCGGCAAGGAGGCTCGCCGTCTCATCGGAGACCATGCGGTATCCCCGGACCAGCCGGATGGCCATGACTGATACGGAACCCTCAGGGCGCCAGTCTTACTCACACTTGTCGTTGGTTTTTTTAAATAAATAAAACAGGTTTATATGATTCTAAATGCCTTACTTAAAATACTAATTATTCATTTTACTATTATTATCACCATTAATTTGTAATACCTATTCTAGTGTCGCCATTGAACTCATAATACCTACATGATAGAAAGGTTAGTTAATGACTTTAAATTGTAATAACTTTTGACAGAGCAGTCCGATTTTAATGAAATAAAGACTAAATATTAATTCAAGATCCGGACTGTGACTATATTTCCAATCTTTTAAATCTTTTGAAATGAAAGACACAAAAAAAACAATATTACATATGAATTTTAAAATCATCCTCAATTTTACCCATTTGGGGGGTGATTTTACGATAACGCTGAAATGCGTAATTCTTTATTTCCTATTCTTATTTCTTCATTCTCTAACTTAAGAAATGCTGGGGTTCCCATACAAAGTTTAATTCCCTATATCACCCCCTATAGGATTATTTTTGAGACAAAAAGTACTTTATGTCCTTCTCCAGGATGCCATCTATCCCTTTGCCAAATTTTATCGAAATCCGTTCAGTGGTTTAGCCGTGCAAAAGGTAACATACAGACAGACATACAGAGTTACTTTCGAATGTATAATATTTGTATTAGTATGGATTAGTTAGGATTGCATAATAATTGTTAACGTGTATAGTGGGTTTAATGGTTAATTGTGAGGAATATTTGTGTGAGTGTATTGCTGTAATAATATAACATTATATTATGTACTAGCGACCTACTCCTTCACACTGATGTGATGACATGTCAAAGCATCATGATTTCTGTGCTATATCTAAGTTAAATATAAATGAATCATACACATAAACCTTTCGAAATATTTTTTCTAAATGATGGTAAAAACCTGATCAAAATCCATTGTGTAGCTTACAAAAACTACGTGGTCACATAGATAATCACGAAAAAACCGGCTAAGTGCGTGTCCGACAACGCACAATGAAGGGTTCCGTAGTTGGGATGAATTTATGGCAAGAACTAACTTAACTTTGTAGTTGAAAAACATGTTTTCCCATACGGAATGTATGGGAGAACATGTTTTTGTAACTGCAAATGTAAGTTGGTCGATTATTACTCGCTATCGTGTAAAGCCTACTTAGCTCTGATAGTTTTCCTTTTAATTTCGTTACAAATATATAGTACTGCCGTAATTTTTTTCACATATCCAAAACCAACCATTTAACTGGCAGAGAAGGGGGAACCTTGCCCCTAACAAAAATTAGCACTTTAAAGCTTAATATTTCGCAAACGGATCTCTGAATCCAACAATAGTTTCTTTAAAATAGTTTCCCAAACTCACAATATTTTTGAACGACCTTCCTAATGACATTCCATACCATGGGATAGATGAGAAAAAAAATATCCCCACTTTAAGGGGAGGTAACATAAAAAAAAAAAAAACTTATTTTACCACTTTGTCGGCGTGATTAATGTGTATACCCATGCCTAATTACAGCTTTCTAGTACAATGAGTTTCTGAGCTAAGCCGCGGACAGGCGAACAGACAGACGGACATGGCGAAATTATAAGGGTTCCTTGTTTACTACGGAACCCTAAAAAATGACATTGCTTTTACTACGTTTAGATAGATACAGATACGTCGTAGTTCTACAAATGGTGGAGTATTTTATAGTTTTGTGTATTTATAAAAAAAACTGCGTTTGAATCGAACGTTCTCGAAGGGTTATTTTTCTACACTGCGAAATAAAACCTGGTAACGGTTGTAGTGTCAATGTATCTAGATAGGTACATATGTAAGCACGGCAGTGTAACCTTTTAGCAAATCTGGTTGAAATGGAGCCACTAACTAAAAATATTAAAATACTTTATGATCTAGCCTACAGCTACGTTCTGTGCGTGAACCAAAAATGGTTATAGATCCTTTAGGTATGATAGACTATGTCGAGGTTATCATAATCGAGTTTTTTCGATTTTTCCCCAATCTGGATCTCATAAAGCCTTCTTCCTTGAATGTTTGACTACTTTCTATAACCAAATGATTTTCTATTATTCACTTGTTGAATTAGCGAAACATTTGCAAATGCCAGAATTTTGATACTCTACCCCAGGCTTCGCACAAGTGTAAACATGACAAACATGAAAATTCTAACGTATATAACAAAGAGATAACTCTTTGTTATATACGTTAGCAATAGCAACTGTACACGTAATAAAGGCAACGTATCAGTCTTCGTAATGACGTTTTACTTGCGTGATTGTTGCTGTCAGTGCGTCGATGCGAGGTACCCTCATTCAAACTTCTTGGTATAAGGGAACTCGTGTATGTACGAGAATGGACTTCTTGTAAATACTCGCGATTGCATTACATACGGAGTTTGTTATATTGAGTTTGGTTCGTCCAATGATATTGTTGATGCATTAGTTGATTAGAGTTTTCTGTTTAGTTTTGATGCATTGTGTGTGAAGATGTTTGCTACGATTTTTCGTAGCGGTTTGCTACGCAAGCGCTACGAGGTGCTACGAAATTTTGTATTAAGTCTTGTATGTTTTACTTTTTATTCTGTTTTGTTTATTCGTAATCATTATGTTAAGATAAGTATCCATATAAAAAAATCAACTGCGAAAACAAATAAAAATAGAACCAAGAAACGAAATAAACACATGTACCTACATAGGTCAAAAGAGAGTACGTCGGATGGTATTATGCACAATGCAAGCAAGACAGCAATTCCATCAAGTACAGAACGTCGGGTGATCTCGGCTGCGCTTATCGGGCACCTGTGGACTCTGAATAAACCCGTCCATTTGACGAATGGGAATCTTCTAGGTGCCACGTACGATGGGTGTATACGTTAGGTCTGATAGTGTTTGTTTTGCGAAAAATTATATTATTTTTTGTTTTGAATAGAGAATAAGTTGGGTTTTATGAATTGTAACCTGTCCTACTTCGGGAGTGACTCGATACCTACTACAGTAGGCAGTGGTAGGCTAGCTTGATGTTTAAGGTTATCACGATACAAGTATACAGTCTTCTTCTTTTCGTGTGGTTTTTGACTAACCTGAAGGCCAATTCTCGTACTTAAAAAAAGTTCACATTTAAGTCACAATCTGACGAACTTGTCAAAAATGTTGGTAAATTGATTTAATTTTTTTAATTAACACAAACAATAGGGACTATCTAAACTATGTGTATACAACCAACTAAGTATTATATAAACTAAAATATTGCGTCGAAAAGTTCATCCGCATCACTGTCGACTGGTGGTGTACTCAAGAGACTGGCCGCATTGCCACGTTGTATGGCAATGCTTAGCCTCTGGCCGAGGTAAAAGCCAGACCTTGGGTCACGGGAAGTGTTAACCAGTCGTTTGGAGATTTCATTGAACAAACCATGAGCACTCGGACCCCACGGCCCTAGGGTTTCAAAGGTTATTATACTTTCGCCGCTTGAGGTTTTCTGCAGCGCAGCGCAGCGCCAGCACAGTACGCCGAGCCAGGAAGATGGGATGACGCAAGAGTATCGACACACGTTGCGTCCCACACTAATAAGGCCTAAATTGATTGTATTTTTGATAGATTGCGAATGAGGTGCGAATGCGAATGTTCTTAAAAATTACGGGAATTGCCCCTCTGGTGTCAGAGTTTTAAAGCCGCCCATGGGCCTCTGACTTAACATCACATGCCGTCGAGAAATATCTATCAGGCATGCCGGTTTCCTCACGATGTTTTCCTTAACCGTTTTTTAAGCAAGTGATAAATATACAATACGCATATGAATCCGAAAAGTCAGAGGTGCGTGCCTTGGTTTCGAACTCGAGACCTATGATTTAACAGTAGCACCACTAGGCTATCACTGCCCACTGCATACTAGTGATGTGTGAGATATGTTTTGATGTGCTACCAATTTGTAAAATAATGTGTCTTTAGAAAGGTATGCTCTTGGTGTTCAACTATTTCCATATGCCTTAGTCGTGTCATTGTGGAGCAGGAGCAGGTGCTGGAGGAAATCAACCAGATCCTTCAAGTAACTGAAACGAAGTTCCTATGGTTTGGTTTCATTGAGCGGTACATATTTTTACAAAAACTGAGTGATAGCAAGGTTCAAACTTCATAAAATTTTACTCCATAATTTCGTCCACCCATTCAAAATTACAGCCAATGTAAAGAGAACAAATGATAAACAATTCAGTTGATACAACAACGATAAGCCGACGGTTCACGTACGGTATGTTACATGGCTAACGATTATAACTCTGGTCCAAATGAGCTCTGTGCCAACAACACTCCATCAGCACATTGGCAAACATTACTGTTGACTAAATAAACCGTACAAATTATTAAGTATTTTTGAAATACATGTGCGGGTAATATTGTGGTGTTTTCACCCAGTTTTCGTGTATGAGTTTTTGTGGGATATGGAATTGTGACGTAATTTGGGTTGGGAGGAGCTCGTGGCTAAGAAATAACAACCGCATGGGTTGATCCATCAGGTTAAGCTACGCTTGCCAGGGTTGGTCCATGGATGGGTGACAATCTTTACCTCGCCTCGGAAAGCACGTTAAGCCGTTGGTCCTGGCTGTTATTTGTGGACCTTTGACAGTCATTACGAGCCGTCAGAAGCCCGAAAGTCTGACAACCAGTTTTGCCAAGGGAATCGTATTACCCAGTTACTTGGTTGTGACCAAGTAACTGGGTAATACGATCCAACGACTGCCTATCTGACCTCCACAGAGGTCAGATAGGCAGTCGCTCCATATAAAATACTGGTATTCAGCTGCATCCGGTTAGACTGGAAGCCGACCACAACATAGTTGGAAATAGGCTAGGCAGATTGACGTAATTTGGGTTGGTACAGAGTGGCTAAATGCTTTTTGTGAAACGAAAATGAGTTTAATCCCCGCACGCAACAAATTTGGGGAACCTCCACTAGTGGTGGTTTGAGAGTAAGTAAGAACCATCTTAAACCAGCTGTAACCGGCTAAGCTGATCTCAACATAGTTAGGAAAAAGGCTAAGCAGATGGTATTTAGTACCACCCTTAACAGTCAGCGAGGTTAATATTTTAAAACCCCAAAGTCTAATATCTTGGCTAACAGAAGAAGATGATGCCGTTGTGATATGAATATTTTCAAGATTATTTTTCCAAGCGGGGATCCCAACCATTCCTAGAAAAGTGTTTGTAGAACACGACAAAGAGCATCGACCTTGTACAATACTCGTAATGAGAAGGATCAAGTAAACTCAGCATTTGCTAATGAGCACTTAAGCGTCTCAACATTAGATCCGTTAACATAAAGACAGACATATCAAATGACTGATCCCTTCAGAACCTTATTAAAGCTAATTATATACACGATCGACACAATATGAAACAAATTCTAAATAATTCGTGATAAAACACACGCTGCCGCTGTATGAAAAAAATCTGGTTTAATAAAATTGTTTAGCAAAAAACAGATTTATGGCATTTCATGCAATAGAAGTTGATTTGATTATACTCTCTTGATAATACTGGACTTTAAAAGAGACTGTGACCTCTGAGTTTGTTTCGGCCTTTCTTCTCAGAGTAGTCAGATAGGAAACGCCGAACTCATCTAGCTAATTTTTAATTATTTTTTTAAGATGACGTGTAAAAGTGATTCGTATATCCTATTTACAGAATGAACAATTTCATTTCATTTCATTTCTCACATTTACGTAGTCACAAACAAATCTACTTCTATTTACCATACAATTCAATGAAGCCAAAATAAAACTTATTTTTACGCCATCCTCTCTGCAAACGAAAACGTAGGTATCTGAATTGTTTGTTCAAAATTCCTGATTCATTTACCGTGTACACCAAATAACTGGCGGAATTTCGACGATTCACATCAAACAGGGGCAGCACATTTTGCGCTTACAATACCAGAAGGCTTGCCAGGTGTAAGGCTCGTCTCAATTTCTAGCCTTACAATACCACGAAATCTGTCGACGTCGGACGCCGCCCGTGCTCGAGCTGCACTGCAAATTAATACACGCTGCGACCCTGGTTTTAATTTCGGTAGGCGCCTCTGATTTACGATGTCCATATGAAAGAGCGGTCCGTGCGTGCGGCCTGTCAATTCGGATCTTCAAATTAATATGACGGTCCCCTCTGACACCTTGCTACAGTCAACCTGCGGGGGGCAGGGTAGTTTACAAGTCAGTGGAACTATAACTATGCCTTTTCATGTTGGTAACGTAGAATTAGTTGGTGGCTATTCATTACGCGTCGGAACGCGGTGTGATGTTGATTGCTTATTGAAGTTGTTAATAGTTCCGAATGGGTGCAAACGTGGAGTTTTTGTTTATAAAATTACCAACCATTTTGTAGTTTTAAAATGGGTCGTAATTTTTAACAAATGGTTATTACGTTTGCTTATGGAAAGTTCCTACAGATTGATTTTTTTTAATGAATGTTATAGTATTTTATCGTTTCAGTGAAATTATAAATATGTTAGAAATTGCCTACCTCCAATTTATACTAACAACATACGAGATTATTCAGTTACAGAAACAGTATTTGAAAGATAAATCTAAACTAATAACTCAAAAACGAGGTATTTTTACTTCATTCTTCATATTTCTCAATTTAGACACAATTTCATCCAATCTCTGTATTCAACTTTGATATTTTACGAAATTGAATGCAATTGCATTTATAAACAGTATTATTTCTTGAAGAGAAACAAGATTTCTATATAAAAAGTGCAGGTACATTGTGGAAGGGTGCAGGTTGGCGCATACGCTGCGCAGTCGGCATATTTCGATATTGAACGCTCGACTTTAATGCAATCTTATTCTGAGAGGTACTGGCAATCTGCTTGATGTAGGTAATCTATGTAGGTATAACTGGTCTAACCTTTCAGCATTTTTCTTCGGTTAAATATCATTCTATTATTGGTTTTTTCTCCTTTCCTGACTTTATTGACCTATTTGCTAGTCCACTTGTTTTCAAGAGTTAGGTAGGAAACCACTTATAAGCGTGCAGCCGCCAATGCAATGGGGCAAGCAAAAAATGTAAGCTCTTTTAAAACACAACTCCGACCTTACAGTCGAGTTTTATATTCTTATTACATTCGACTGTGATTTCGGTCTTGTTTGGTCAACTTTGCGGTGGCACTACTTTGCCCCCAGAATCATTCAGATTTCATGACGTAAACAGTTGTCAGTCATTAATAATGCATGAATGTAAAAAGATCGAAGAAGAGAAGTATTTAATGATTCTAGTTTGTGCGGCAGTATTTTTGTTCCCCTAAATAAAAAAAACTTGATGTATTTATTAGTGCGTCGCCTTTTGTTTCCACCTTCTATTTAGATAACAAATCAAGCAAACAAACAGTACTTCCCCTCATAACTTATAGTCAAAAGAATAAGGACTATATTATTATTTCTATCCTTGTTCAGGAAGTAAAATAGAATACATTTTAAGCAGAGTCAGCAGTATGAAACAAGAGATTTAAACAGCAGGTGTTACGGTATTTTATGTAAAATATTAAAATGGAACCGCGTCTGCTGGAAAGTTACAAATTAGAGACTCGAATGACCTTCACCATTTAGAGTTTACGGTCAGGCTTCATTTAATATGTTAGCTGAGCTACACAGCATGCAGCTTAGAATATGTTCATTGTTATTTGACCTTTTACGGCGTGAACTGTGAGGAAAAGGTATAGGTAGTACCTAGTAAGTATAAAAGCTATAGTTTTTCTTTTGGGGTTTTTTTTTGTATACGTATTTATAATTGAAAAGGGAGAGTGAGGCCTTTGCTCTGCAATGGGACAATACAGGCTAGTTAAATTAGATTAGATATTTATAATTCGGCGGATTGTGTGCATGTTGTGTGATGGTGATGTGTGTTTGTGTGATATATGTGTGTGTGTGTGTTTTATGTGTGTGTGTGTATGTTTAAATGTGTTCCGTCTATTTAGAGGAATATATCCTAGATCAGTACTTAGGTGTACAATACCCACTTGTCATCTCGGAAAATATAAATATATTAGATACAGTATGCGATTATTTATTAAGTATCCACCTACTAAATAAGATCCGAGTATGTTTACTTTAATGGGTTATAATAGGTATGTTGTTTTTACTTTAAATGTGTTAATTATTTGGGAAGTCAATGAACCAAAAATAAACACATTTTATATTTAGTTTAAGTTCGAGTAGCGTAAGTAATGTGACCAAGTAAATTCAAATTACACTAAACTGTACTTTGTCTAGTACTATCGATCTGAAATAAATCTGTGTAGCGAAGTTCTAAGACCCCTTAGCTTCACTTAGTTCTTTGAGAACAAATAAATAAAAGTTAGTTGCCTCCAACTTTCAAACAGCAGATTTTTGGATTTTTATGGGTATGTTATGCAATATTAGAGTACACACTTAAATGTATTAGTGTTAAAGTTTAGTTTGTTACGTATTTTCGACTGTTATTGGTTAAAACGAACACTATTGTAACTTTGTTAATATTGAAGCACGATATATCATTTAAAATCCTTCAGTTTGTTCAAGGACCTTAACACTTGTAAAGTATTAGTTTTTTTTTTAAATTTTTTGTGAATGTGAGGACTATGTGGATTTTTTAATTATTATTTTTTTTTCTTTCTTATTTAGTTTTAATGATGGTCTGGCAGTTTGAGTAGTTTATGAGGCCTACCCAAATGTCCTTTCTTTGGTATTGTTCGTCGAGTTGAGCTCCTTAAGTTCTGGGTTGAGCTCCACGATTACTGACAAATGCTTGCACTGACAGGACAGGTCCACTCAAATCTGTGTGGTTCTTTTCTCAAAAGACCATTTCAGACACTAATCTACATGGTCCTCATATGGCCTGACCAAGATTATGTCTGGACTTTAAAAGAGACTGTGACCTCTGAGTTTCTTTCGGCCTTTCTTCTCAGAGTAGTCAGATAGGAAACGCCGAACTCATCTAGCTAATTTTTAATTATTTTTTTTAAGATGACGTGTAAAAGTGATTCCAATATCCTATTTACAGAATAAACAATTTCATTTCATTTCATTTCATTTCACTACTGAAATATACGAGTGATACCTTGGGGGCAATAATATTATTTATTAAAATCTGAAGTTTCTGATACTTCTTTAAAGTTTTCTATATTATTCTTGCAATTTTTTCTTGTCTTCTTAATAGGTACATATTAGTCTAATATTTTTGGAAAAAATATAATAAAAATGAAATGCTGTTCGTTGATCAGCGCATAACTTTAGAACGGCCGGACTGAAGTGGCAAATTTTGGTTTTAAAATGTTCGTACTAGTATAAATTTGGTTCTTATGGAAAGATAAAAAGAAAATTTTCAAATTTGGGAAAAATGTAACGTCTTTTTTTGTATAAACTATTGAAATTACGTCAAGACAATGTCTGTCGGGTCAGCTAGTGTTTAATAAAACTCTATAAGAACACTCGAAATAAGCGATAATCCAGCAGGCTATCGCAGTTCGTAAATTGCTCCAAGAATGAATCTTCCTAACACGCATCTTATAATACATTTTGGCTCAATGTGCGCACGATAAAATATGTGAACAGGTGCTTTATCATATCGCAAAGCCTCGTGTCACGCGGCGCGCCCGCATGATGTACAGGCTCCTTACGGGCTTACCCTCAGCCCCTGCAGCATCTCCAGGGGAAATTAGACAACGCCATAATAGATTTTTCGGGAACCCTCTTACTTAACAAACTCCCCAACATTTGTCTTAAAACTCTTTTTCAACTCAAGAGACAGGAACGTTACCGTTTTTTATTATTATTTATTTAATGGTGCATTCTCAACCCTTTGCGCTTGTTTCGTAAAGCTGCGCGATGAAAACTTAACGCAATTTGTTACTCCACAATAATTAGGGAATTACATGGGGCTATTTTGCGAGCCGGTCCTAATCAAAGGAGAGCTACTAAAGAGAATAACTTATTCGATTTATCCGCTAATAGACCTAGGAATAAACAAACAAGATTAAGTTGGAGTAAGCGGGATTTATAAATTTATGGAGGGAATCCCTTAATTCCCGAAACTGATGTCAGAATTTTAAGTTGGCCGGCCGGGAAGATTGCACGGAACTTGCTTAATCCACCGGAGTGCGCAATGTTAGCCAACTTGTCTGGGCCAGCTTGCACCTACTTCAATAGTTTTGTGTATTATAAAGTGTATTACTTGGGAACGGCTTTTATTAGTAAACCTTGCAGCGGATTAGAGGAAGGGTCTACAAACTTCAAGTATTTACCCAATCCTTAATTGTGGCAAAAGTTAGTGCTGTTATAACTTGGTTCTGGTAATTTTGAAATGGATGTTCCTAAAATCTATAATCAAAACATTCGGATTTTGAATTAAATTGATATTGGATTCCTGAATTTTTATTCAAATTCGCAGTTCGTATTTCAAATCGAATAAATATATATATTGATAAAGTATTATTATTATTGTTTTCTAAAATAACAACTATATTTTTGTTTTGTTTTTAATTGTAGGTTTTACATAATAGGTAATTAAGTGCCCTTGCATTTTTTTGCAATAAGCTCTATAAATATAATCATTGTTTATTTTGAAAAATTACAGCCGTCAATAATATTTTATCGGAGAATAGTTATATCCCGTAAAGATCTATAGATAACATTAATTACATTGAAAACTAACTTCAAACACTTCCGTATTCAAACTGTACTAAAGAGCGATATATCTACGCATTACATATAAGTACATATTTGTTAGAATTAGCTAAGACTCTCAACTTTAGATAACACACTCTCACGCGTCGTAATGAATAGCTAAACTAATATAACTTATGGAACAAAACTGACGCCGTGAACCAGTAACCAATGACCTGTCCTGCTCCCTTTACTCAACTAAGATATGAACTATAGAGGGGTTATTCATAGATCTTATTAAACTGGTCTTTCACATGGACCTCATAAATCAACGAGTCCTAGTGAAATTAAAATATTTCAACAGATTCGGGCAGGTACTTATTGTGTTAATAATTTGAATGGTCGACGGCATCTTGGTATTTAATATGATTCAGATAATAAATTGTAATTAATTTGGAATAATTTCTTGTCTCGGGTCTCGGCATTATTGTAATATATTTCAGTTAAAAGAACATTTATAATATGGTTTGCATTGAATTGAAGAAGCAGGTGTAGTACTTACCCACTTTTATTTATATGTATTTTAAAAGTATTGTTTACTTTATGTTCTTGCGTATATGCTTACAGGTTTTGCCTACTGAAATATGTTCACAGAAGTTCAATCGTAAAATAAATATTTTAATTAAACTTTTGAGTGCAATAAACTCAGTACTACGTATATTAGACACGGGATAAACCTCTGGTATAAATTCCAGATAGTAAAATAAATAAAAACATACCACGCCATGGTTTGCAAAAGCTATGCCGCGCGGTAGCCGGCGCGTGCGCTTTTTGCTACGCGCTACGCTACTGTGCTACGGAGAGCTACGGCGTAGCACGCACTGTGCTACGTCGTAGCTCGCACGGTCTTTTCTCATTCGGAACGGAGCGGAAAAAGCGAAACATACTTTTTTTTACCTACGCAGATTTTAGTTTACAATGATTATTATACACTTGATTTATTTTTACTTTTATTTACATTTTAATTTGTTTAAACTGTGCAAATAGAAAGAAAAACTATGTTTTACACAGTATTCTTTACTGTGTAAAACATCTTTTCCTTTCTTTCACACTACGTCAAGGCCAAATTAAATAGCAATCTACTGAAGCGTAAATAATTCAGCAGAGAAACGTTTAACGAAGGTGACCCATCATCTAAAGTTCCTAAGTCATTAAGGATAGATTACCAGATAAGAACATACCCACTTAGTAAGTCTAAGTAGAAGATAATTCGAGTTACCCACACACTCGTATTACAGCACGTTCGCACACATAAAGTTGTGCTGAAACTCAAACCGGAAGTCGGGCCCACATCAATCTGACGCTAATGTGTTGGCACATGTAACTTGTAGTAGGATACAATGTTGGTATACCCGAAAAATATGTTGGGGATTATGGGAAACTGCCTATGAGATAAATTGGTCAGGGGTTGAGAACAAACGTTGCATTGTTTGATCAAAAACTGAAGGAAAATATTCATGACACTGGACAGACAACAGTTTGTAGGTTTTAGGACAGGAGTCACCAAATGGCGGACCGCGGTCCGGATCCGGATCACCAACCTATTTTGTTGGGGACCTTAACGCCGGTAGCACACCGCCGCGAAACTGCAGTAGTACTCGAAATTCGTGTAGCTGAACATGACGCGACCCAGTTGAATTGAATTACTGCGGTTTCGCTGCTATGATTTCGCGGCGGAGTTGTCAGTTAAAACTTAATAAAAAATAATAACATGATTTTTTTTTTTCTTAATAATCGTCTATCAAACGATCCGCGACGATCATATTATTTTGAAAAAACGGATCCCCAATAAAAAGACTGACGAAGACTTTTAGGATATTCTTTGTGTCAGTTTTTTTCTAGAATGTTAAGCATAGTTCACCCGATCTGTATCCAGTCTTTCATCATTAGTGTACAGTAAAACTATTTTCTTAATGTCCCTCGGCTTCCAAGTCGATTGAGGGTCTGCACCAAGTGCATAGAGAACTGATAGAAATCCGACGACTGACGAAACACGAAATTTGCCGAGGGATATTAAGAAAATAGTTGTACTGGACAGTATAGTCGAGCAATCACCTAAATCTAGTGTTACTGAAAGAGGCAAAAGCTTTCTGATCTACGATGTCAATATTGTATCATGCATCTAAACATATCCTATAAAAACATCTGTGCCACCAACAAACAAACAAACCATCACAGGATTATCCCCCTTCAATATAACGTAATGCAAGTTCAGTTATTATTGCAATAACATTTTGTTTTAACCGGATAACCGGGTAACCGCCACTCGGCGATACTCGCTGCAAGAAGATTATCTTGGCTTTACGGGAACAATTCCCCCGACCGATAGATAAGGCTACAATCGATTAAATTCACTTGTACTATGTACATATGTTGGAGGTATTAAATGAAGGTAATTTATTTTGTGGTTAAGCTTTTTGCTGGAGGTTTTATGTTGAAAATGATCGATATTAGTCGCTATTATCTATAGAACTAGCTTTTGCCCGTGCCTTCGTCCGCGTGGGTGTTGAATAATATCTCACGGGAATGTACTACCGGGATTACATACCCAATAGCCGAGGAAAAGGTCATGACTCCTACCGCTGTGCCCGCGTTGCCGTCAACCATAATTATGCGTAATTTGTGATATCTTTTAAAGTATTCATTTTAATGATATGATGTCTAGGCATATTTTAATTTAAATTAAATGCCTAATTTAAATAACATATTTGATTGGATAAGGATAAATATGATACCGGTCAAAATAGCTTCGAAAATAACAATGAAATTTTTATCAAATTCTGAAAGATAATAATGGTTATTGTGGGTCATCCTTAGAAGATAGACATATGCCATCGCGAACTTTTTTGTTGTACTTTTTAAGATGTACAATCCTATTGAACATACATTTTATTTATCTCTCACAGTTTACGCGGCGCACGCCAGTAAAGCTCCCAGTCGGCATGATTTTTTCCGACATCTTCAACAATAATCAGAGAACTCAACTACGATGACACTGAAAATTTATTAACAGTCATAACATAAACATCATTATGCAAATATGCTACGATCAAAAACAAAAAAGAATTTATTCTCACAGTCACACATTCTCACAACCCCCCCCCCCCACGCGCACAACACCCCCACACACACATCCCCAACTACACAAACTATAGATACACGCAGTACACACTCAACCTCACTCCCACCCTGATACTAACCATACTAACAAATAAATCGCAACTATAATTAGTAAGCTTTTAAAAAAATGTTAACGTTTCCCTAATTGCATACCATTTGTACGAGTACATAACATAATTTGTTAAACTTAAATGAAGGAGTCCTGGTGACCTGAAATACAGGCCTTGAGCCTAGATTAGGCACCAGTCTCCCACAATATAATACCCCTATAATATGTTACCGTAGAAATAAGGCTAGCAATTAAGAGTAATATTGTGGAGAAAATAAACTAAAAAAAAAAAAAAAAAAAAAAAATAATCGTCATAATTCAGCCAATTTACACAAAACCACTCCGTTCATTTGTGAAAAGGGTTTTTGAGTTTATCGCGTTCATACAGACAGACAGACGCGGCGGGGGACTTTGTTTTATAATATGTAAGGATAATATTCAACATCACATATATACTTTATATTTATTTATTTTCTATTGAAATCAATTACCATATCAGATATAACATTAGTCATATCATACCATAACATTAGTCACATCCTAGGACTTGATTGTTCTATGTCGAAGGACGACCTGACCTGATGTGTATTTACTTAAGAACGAATTAAGTTTTTCTTATTAAACTGGATATAAAATTACATTTATATAAGCTAAAACTATACTGTATTTGGCCAGCAAATAAAGGCTTAATTATTATTTCGTTTTATTTTATTTCTATTCTATATAAAATACATTTAAAAATATTTCTTAAAAAATATTATTATTATTAGATAATGATTAAATTAAACTCAATGTCATGTGTCATCTATACAAAAACCTTTAGGAGATTTCTTGCAATCCACTGCTTCCACAAATGTGAAGTACCCAAGAGTTAGTTACCATGCTCCAATTCTTGTTGTTAAATAAACTACTACTATCATGCTACAACCATGAAACCCATTACTCAGGTAAGTGTACACATAATATAAAACATGAAAGAGTTTCAAGAAAACTTGAAACTAATCTGTCTCTAAAAGTTAGTTACCAAACCCACTTTTTAGGGTTCTGTACCCGAAGTGTACCAAACGGAACCCTATTGTAAGCCTCTACTGTTCGTCCGTCCATCTGTCTGTCAGCGGGGTGTAGTGTATCTTATGAACCGTAATAGATAAAACAGTTGAAATTATCACAGATTGTGTATTTTTATTGCTGGTATAACAACAAAAAATAAAAATAAAGAAAGGTGTTTTTTTTTATTGAAGTAAAATATGCAGTTAGTTAAATATTGTACGGTGGTACGGAACCCTTCGTGGGTGAGTCCGACTCACACTTGGCCAATTTTTTACAAGCTTTTTATTACTTGCTACGTTCTTATGTGTTTTTCCCATCGAGTATAAAAAAAATAATCCAAAATCAATTACCTAATGTAAACAGACATAAATTACCCAATATAATTATTATCTATAATGAACCGGAATCCGCGGAATCCTAATAGGTTGATAGGATTATATGAAACACATTATTGTTATTCGATTTAGGTTTAAATTACCGTTGCATGGTAATGCACGGTATTTGATTAGATTTATATTATTGCTTAGAAGCTTAATTCAATATACCAGATATGGTCGTGCAGTTTAAATATTTTATGTCTCAGTGGTTTTAATCTAACGAATTGTTTGTATTGCTAATGTGGTTTGTTCTGAATTTATTGTTGTAATAGATTTTGTGTATCTCTGTTAGTGTTTTGTTTTTAGTTTAGAGATTAATATAGCTTAGTGATGGTTAAGTTATGTCTTGTTATTTGTAGTGCCAAAGTAAGGAATTATACTGTTATTTTAAGTTCATAATTCAAAGGCTACTTACCTTCTTTTTGTGTCCTAAAAAACGATAAAAGTTGATTAACATAATATTTTAATGGACAACAACACACAATCAACTTGTTTTTTTTTTGCAATATGTTTTTATAAAGATCCAGTTACTAAGTACACAAACTAACTAGCAGCACCCCGCGGTTTCCCTCGCATAAGTCTCGATTCCGTGAGAATATCGGGATAAAAAGTATCCTATGTGTTAATCCAGGTTATAAACTATCTGTGTGCTAAATTTCATCAAAATCCATTTAGTAGTTTTTGCGTGAAACAGTAACAAACATCCATCCACACAAACTTTCGCGTTTATGATATTAGTAGGATTACAAGAGCGAATTATTCGATAGTACTGTACCAGTTTCTCATTAATACCTACTTCTCAAATTTCAAGTGATGACTTGAAATGACGAGTGACGAGAACGACAAGTGTTGGGTTTTGTTGCCGATATATGTTGAGCAACAAAACCCAATACTCCGTAAACTAACAGGTAGCTACAGCACTCACCTTAATCCCGACAAGCATAGTGCAGGGTAATTGCCAACTTATGTCGCCGAACCAATCGCTTTCATTATCCGCTCGGCCCACCCGAGTGTGAAGATTATTTCGGCTGCCAAATGCAGAATATATTCGTTTTAATACAGCACTGCCGACCGACAATGCGATACGCGAAATCAGATTACTTTATTGAACAGGAACAGATCATGAATGAAATTGATAAAATCGTCTGCGGTGCGAATCGTACGATTTATATGAGTTTTCAACGATATTCCGTATGGAGAAATGTTAGATTGATATTTTAGATAGCTCTGTTTTGTTGTTTGTTCGGATGAATGATTTTGTTGTGGTATCTATTATTGTCCATTGATATTACTTTATTGGTGGGGTTTAAGTTGATGTGGTGTTGAGTTATTGTCTCGTATAGATGTTGTATAATCTTGGGCAATATATTGCAGCTTTAGTGGACCAGTAGTATCGGCCCCGACTTACGAGTTGTGTAAATAATTTCATCACCACTGCTCTCAAAACGGTAAAGAAAAATATCGTGAGGAAACCGGCATGTCCTAGAACCAAAAATTCGAAGACGTCTAACCAACCCGCACTGGGTCCGCGCGGTGGATTACAGCCCACACCCTCTCGAAGAGTTGAGGCCTTTGTTCCAGCAGTGGGTACATTATAGGCTGAATATGTACTCTGACATGTCTAGTAAAGCTGCAAACATTGATGTCCTATACTGATTTCTTGCTACTCATCTTTGCAAATATGTTTTTATTTTGTTATTCAAATCTATTCTTGCTGTTGCAATTATAAGCAAGGAAACTACCTACAATAAGCCCCCATCCATACATTGACGTCATATTCTATCACAGCTCTGCTTATTCACCTTATAGAAAACTCGTGCGATATATTTCTACAGCTTCCGACATTTTCAGCGACGGCACGGAATCTATTGAAATTGAATCTAATAGTCGGCTACCCGCATCCCAGTTTTGTATACAATTTCTTAATAATTGGATCTCTGACCTGTATCCGATTTAATTCCCCTCGTTACGTACTCGAATAATACTTTAAGTAATTGCTCGTACTCAATCCGGGATTTTCGATAAACCACTTAAGTTAACATTGCACAAATTGTATATGGCATCACAATGCTTTAACAGATTGGTCCATTTTCGTTGGGCGGAGGTAAATTGGTAGAAAGAGGTCGGTTGCTTTCTAAATAGAGTCACGTAACGTATAAGAAGGTTCTGTATTACAGGCAAAGGTGACTCTGTTAACAGGCGTGGGCTGGCTCGAATAAAAGGCCAGTAGGCTGAACGAATGAACGAAATTGCCTTTACGAACGGAAACACATGTCTGGAAACTGAATTTCAATTTCAACTTATGTGATTTTCTTTCTTCTTTTGGTTTATGCGAGTGCGTTGTGTAGTTTTAGTTTTTCGTCACTTTTTAATTTTAGAGAGTTGCACTCGTTAGCTGTTTTTATTATTATATCTAAGTTTTTTATTTACCTATCTTTATATATAAATTATGTACAAGTATACAGAGGCAAAAAAAAATAAATATATGTATAATAATAATAAATAATGCTGATTCTTTGACCTAAAAATTGGCCAGCCCTCTGGTCACGTGAAGATTCGACCAACCGCTTGGCGATGTCCCGAAATACTCGATGCTAGTTTTTTATGTTTTTATTTTGATGATGACTAACATAGTTTTAAGGCTAATTAACAATTTTTGTGTGGCTGGGTTAAATAAATTTAATTATTTTATTTCTTCCTTTCAAATTCAACTTGAAGGCCATATACGATAACTGTAGGTGGGTTTTCAGGTTCGTAAGTCACAATCACCTTGAATCATATGTGATCACGGGTCATGAAGTTAGTATAATATGCAACGTAAAACCACTGTCTTACTTCCACTAGTGTAGTGAGATATTGCTTTGAGTCAATGATATGACGTGTGGTCGAGGTCTAGACTATGTAACACTATTAATTTCTCTCTAATTGTTCTAAGAAGACGGTTATTATACTGCTGTAGGCCAGTATCGACACTGGAATTATGATATTGTGAGAATATGATATCTCTTGGAAGCTTTGTATTACGGATCAATTAACGTGTCTTGTTGTCCTAAAGAGTGTTCATATCTACCCAAGCAATATCGCAATATCACAATAATCAGCCTGTTTCATAGCTCATCATGAACCTGCCAATAATTGCTTCAGCAAATATTCACCGTACTTAGTATACAGATAATAATAATAATTTAAATGATAGGGCATCTAGTTCATTTGGCTGTTGCAGAGGTCAGTCGCTCCATGTAACAAAATACTGGTATTCAGCTGCATCTGGTTAGACTGGATGCTGACCCAAAAAGGCTACCCAGATTGTGATGATAATCTGACTGCTCATGGCTTTATTCATAATCTCTAAAGTATATATTTCCAATTCCCACGTCTAATAAAAGTTCTTCTGTATCCCCAACCACAAGCTGCACTTCAAAACAATCTTGTACCAGCTTTAAATATTGAAACAATATACAAGAAAAGCCAACACACATATTAGCGAGAGAACGCTTATCGTCTAGAACAACAACGTTACCCTTACATATTTATTTTATATATTTATTCAGTATTACCGCGATTCGTAACACCTGTTAGCTAGTGTTCGGTAGAACAAGGCCATTCTGAGGCATATTGGACGAAGGTTTTTTTTTTGGATAAGTAATGTGAATTAAGGTGTTCTTGTTATTAGTTTGTGTGATTATTGAATATGGAAGAGTAGGTCAGAGAGGAATATTTTTGGAAAACTGAAAAGGAAATATCATGGTTAACAACACTAGGCGAATGTGAATACCTTAATATTAATGCACAGTTGGATTTTCAATTCTCGGTTCTGAGCCGAGCGTTGAAAGCTTTTATTTAGATGTGTTAGTGGAAATGTGCATTACTAATCAAGATTTTTCGAAATATAAATCGAAGGAGATTTATACTCTTATATCATATGAATGTGCTACTTTCTGTTTGAACTACTAGTTTTTTTCTGACGCTGGACTTAAAACCTTAAAGCTGACTACATAGTATATCAATGCAGCGTTTGAATCCAGAATAGTATTGGATCGACCATCGGCCAATTAACCGATGCTCTATATCAATCCAGCGCTGTATACAGGATGCTTGACGAAATTGAAAAGTGTTTTCTTTAGTACAATTTCGATCCAGTCTCACTGGATTCCAGAGCTTGATTGAAATACTGGATCTGCCCTTATGGGCAGATTTACATTGATCCAGTATTACGGTTATACGGTATTACGGCTAGTCTTATGTCAATGAGCGTCTGTTTTCGAGTTAACTGTTCTTTTGGTAATGCCTACTCACTCACTCTTTGTTACTGAAAATTCTTGTTACTAAGTTGTGGAATATGTGTAAGGATAGAATGACAAATTTAAGTGATTATCTGTATGTAAAACTACCCTCTCGGGTAACCTCGTCTTTCTCTCTCCATTCAAGTAGTTGTTTGTTTGTTGGTAATTGATTTTCTGTTTATCACCAATTCAAATAATACTTACGACTTGTTAACATATACTTACGAATTCATAAAGCCAGAGTGCAACATCCAGTGTCTCTGTCCAATCTCTCGTTCGGATCATCGTCGAATCACGTCGAAGATGTTCAGGGTTCAGTTGAACTTAGTGTGTGTATTTATTTTATTCTCTTAGATTGTTTGCAATATAGAGCTTCACTGTTGCATCGTTACATCCTATTTATTTTTTAATTTCAGAGTCAGATACTGAAGTTTTTTTTCTATTCACTGTTAATCAAATGCCTGCTGTAACTATGTAACTTTTTACATCAATAAACTACCATTAAACAAGAATGTAGTGTGTAACGTAGCATCATATAAATATTCAGTAAATGCTAACATTTGCTGAATATTTCATAATTGCTTATTTAATTAATTAATATTCACAGTGGGTTTGGGTGGGTTCAGATTATTAACAGAGTAAATAAAACAACTGGTTATTGTTTGAACAATGTCCATATTATATTTATTACCACATACACACGGCACGATGTGAACCTTGTCTTAAATCATTGTATTATATAAGGTATATGTACATTGCACAATGTGTATACATACATCGCCATACACGCGCGCCCCGAAAGGCTGTATGATTATATATCTCATAGTATTATGTACGTTATATAATGTAATATTCCAATAAGAAAGTGCATTGGTGCACGAAATCGGGGCGGCGGACATACCCACCGCTTTTTACAAAACGTTTTGATATTATCATTATTTTAATAAAGAGATGCCGTAAAAACTAATTTTATTCATCATTACGATTTATATCCATATTGTATACAGATTCATGTAACATATTATACACGAAGAAATGACGAAAATAATGCGCCGACGCCGCGACGGGACAGTCGCGGATCGTTCGCCTATCGTTACTCCTTTCTCTAATATTTTAAATGTACATGACACCAAATTCGAACGTATATAAATCCAAATTTATTTTAATGTAAAATCTTAGGTAATTGATTTTTATTGCTATAGAAAATCAGTCAGCACGCGAAGCACGCAATCGAGAAGTAACCGCGAGAACGAAACCAAGCGGGCGGCATTGCGCGGGGGTGGGGGGCCGGGAGCGGGACGGGGTGCGCGGGCGCGGGCCCGGTCGGCGACCGTCGCCGCTCGGCTCGGGTCGGGAGGGTTCGTGCGGAGCCAGTGCGCCTCCGGTTCTACGCGAATTAGTATACCTTTGGTCCAAGAAACTCTTAGTTGGCCATCGCCGAATATGCAAAGCTACTTGATCTATGGCCGCCGCGGCGACTCTACGAACTTTACCAGTCTGTCATTATTAGATTAAAATTAATTATTATCTTTAATATAAAGTAGATCGAGTGTAAATAAACGTAGAATGTTATACAAAATATAATAAATTATCTTTTTAATTTTATTACATACATATTATAAATACGATAAGTCGCAATATTAGGATCACATAACGAATTTTTAAAATAAATTTGAGATCTCGCTTATTATTACGTAGTCTTTATTCTGATATAGAACACGTCTAAATGGTGACTGAAGTAACTCAACTATCGCGTATACGAACAAGCGAGAGGGACCGCGCGGTGCTTGCGGTGACCGCTCGGCGATCATGAGGTGACCGAGCGGTCACCGCAAACGACCGCACTTAGAAGGAGTGGCTTCCGAAGTACGGGCCATATTAACTACCAAATAATTCTAAAGATAATTCAAAATATTGAGTACTAAAATATAAGATTGAAATGATTATCTGCAACAAAATTTACTCTAAGTAATAATCAAAATGATGAAAGTGTAAACGTAATTGAATATAAATCAACGAAAAAATACATATTTTTAGTACTTAAATACATAATAAATTGATATGACAGAGCCGGTACGCAACATGGCCCGCACACAGAAGCCCTAAGGGTGATACTAAAGAAACTCACAAACATTATAACTTAACAACAATAATGAAACTAATATCGTCAGCTAATCCTGATTGCTGAATGAATCTAATATCGACCAGATGGTAACTCAGTGTGCCGCTAGACTTATATTATGACTCATTTTTTAACACTAGACAGGAAAAGTGTGTGACATTCCAGATTTATTGGCATGTGGTAAATGCAGTTTTCGAATTCAATATTTTTCAGTGTCAGTTGCTTTGAAAGTTGTGTGTTAAAAAGAGGTTATTATATAAGGGTGGCGACCCACTTGTCGGCTCGATGGTCAGCGCGGTGGTACACTGCGCTTATGCATCATTTGTCGCATACAATTACACGCCACACTTCGGCGTCTACCTAAACGTCTTTTTACACATGCGGCTAACTATGTATATACAATAATTGTCATTATGTATCGTCTCGATGCTATCGCGGCGAACCGATGGCTTCTCACGAACGTGGCGAAACGAACGTCTCTCACTATATGTTTGTCTGTATGTTTGTACTCGTACTCGCACGGGGACAAGCGGCCGTGTGCGCTTCTCCTACATTAAAAAGGTCGGTAAGAAAATATAATTATAGTGAGGATGTGAGAGTGAATGAGACGGCCGACGGCGGCGAGGTGCGAAGCGCCACTCCGCCGCCGGCCCGGGCCTAACAATTATAACATCTCATCGTAATAATTAAATATTCTAAGAAAAAATGTCTTAAATACCTATAACACCGTAAATATAAAACAAATAATTACGTTAATTTGTTAGGTATGATATCGATATTCCGACCGTCCTAAAGACTCACACCTTTCGATTTCATTATCAATTTCCTAGCTAACGTTTTAACAACATAATCGCGGTCGCGTCTCCTGTGCGGTGCGGCGTGGCGCAGCTCGGTACGGCCCGGGCGGCCTCGATGCGGCCTCGATGCGGCCTCGATACGGCCTCGGTACGGCGCCTGCCGCACGTGACGTCATTTCAGCGAACGAATTCGGCACGAACGAACATAAAACGCGAAGCGAGCGCGCCGCTCGGCGACGGACGCACTCCATCTAACACTCCATTATTCAATTAACTACATACTCATAAGTAATAAATTACCTTTAAAAAGAATATTGATTTATTTCGTATCATTTTCAATATTTTTTTTTGTAACAGGAAACATTTATATTTATAACGTATTTATATAATAATAGCTTTAAAAGATTGTTTATTATTATTACCTAAAATTTAATACCTAGATTTATAATATTAATGTTTAATTGATGTAGGTAATGAGTAATAATAATAGTAAATAACGAATGAATGCAACTGAGTGCATGTAAATAGCGAGCGCCGAACGCATGCGCGGTTTGGGCGTCTAGCAGCCGGTCGTAGCGCGGCGCTACGTCGTAGCGTTGCGCTACAGCAACTGCTACGCGCGCAGCCCGCGTAGCTCCCTAACTGCTGAACCTAGACGAAGTGGTCGATAAAAATGTCTCCAGTACCTAACGAATATGATTAATGAATTGACTTCATATTTTAATCTATTACCTCAAACCTGCGCCTTTGGCTGTAATTTTTTAATATCCCTGTCTTTATTTTATTGAAATGTTTGTGTCGTGTAACTATACCGTCTGTACGAAATATTACTGTTATTAATTATTATTTTGATTAAAATTTTAAATACAACTAAGTACTGTGTGACTCCTTGAATCAAGTGGAGCCTCGTATTTTTCTCAACAGTGGTCTTATATTACGGTAAATACAATGTAAGAAACAATGAAATATTTATTACGTAATGCACAAAATTGTTATTTATTATAATTACAATACCTACGTTCAAAGGTACAAGATAGAAACGAATTATCTTAACGCGATGAGAGATATTCTGAAATGTACCGACTTAGCTTTCCAAACGTCCTTATGAATCGTAAATATGATCATATTATCCTTAGGATAAAATTTTATATCATAATACATAATATTAGAAAGTATGTATACGCGTAACTAACGTAGTCTTATACGGAAGTAATCGAGAATCTTGATCGCTACTGAAACAGAACAGCCGTTCAAAGAGGTGATTTTATACAATTCGAATTAGGCGAAAATAATTACATTCATAGGTAAAATATGCGTAATATAATTATAGTAGTATAATAATTATGTTAATATTTGACATTAATATTAAAAATAGATAGAATAAAATATGTGTAGGTGGACGAGCGGGGGAGGCGCGCGGCGGTCGCGTTATTGTCGGCGGCTTGCGCGCGCGCGGCCCCGCCAGCCGCGCATGCGCCGCGTGCGCCCCGGCCTCAGCCCACCCACCGTACGATACAATGCACAAAGAATAACACCTTCCACTACTGAGTCCCGCGCGTCGAGGACCATTTACACCTTACGCTGTAATTCAACTATGAGTAATAAAATATTTTAAGATATACCTCCCTGCAATCAAATCGTCTAGATGCACTTTATATAATTATGAAATGTATTTTTTTTTGGAGTTTAAATCGTTTATTACTCTGACAACACATCTACGGTACAGTCGAAAGCGAGAAAAATTTGAAAAAATACCTGTTCAATCGATAGACTATCTCTCGTTCACACGACAAAAAGTAGATTATCGTTATTTACAATAGACGGGGTCACAAGACCGGGTCGGTGGGGGAAAGTGTATGTGAGGGGAGGGGGAGAGTGAGAGTGAGGATGAGGAGATATGAGGATGAGGACTGGGATTTGGAGGGGGGGAAGGTGAAGACGCCGCGGTTGACGGAGTGATGTTGAGGGGAGGTCCGGTGGTGTCCGGGCTCCGTCGGTGGCGCGGGGCTGGAGGTGCGCGGGCGGGCAGCGGGGCGGCGGAGGCGCGGGGGGCGGGGTAGACCGGGGCCAGCGCACGCGGCGCCCGGCGCTCGTGACGCTAGGCGCCGCCACACCGCTCGCCACCTAAGCCAACACAGTATAATATATGTTATTGTACGAAAAATTATCTGATGGTGGTCTTGAAGTGGATCTGGGTGTGAAGAGCTCCAGTCGGGGATGCGCGCGATTGTACGAGGTCCCGACTCACGTCAGTGGAAGGAACCTTGGGGTTTTAGTCGGCAGACGGAGGGTATCCATGAGTATGTCCCCACAGAAAAAAAGTTTAGAAGAGCCACAACTATTGAGGAAAGTCTGCAGCAGTATCCAAATTTTTATCTGCGCAAGAGAGTCTGAAACTGCACTTCTAATTGATTCATTACTAAAATTGTTTAGTAGTTACATACAACTACTCGTATTTCTGTAGTCAACCTGCAGTACTTCATAAACCAATGAAATGTTTGGCCATAAGTCTTACGAGACCATTTAAAAAATATTTTGTGTAATTGCTACACAAGTGTTCATTTTCGCGGAGCTATGAACACATGCCGACGTTTTTATTCAGCGTAACGACATTTTAATAGAGTGGAACGCAAAAGCACATTAAAAACAGTGTACTCACGTAAAATATTTGTGCTATAACACTTTCAATGATAACCGTTGGTAAACGCCGCAGGAATCAGGGGTCCCTGAAATGAGAAAAATAAACAAGAGTCAGTATTAGATAGCAGACGTACTCAGCCCAAAATTATTGGCATGCAGTGGAGACTATAATTGAATGGAAGTATTAACCGTTCAGGCGAACATTAACCTCTCCGGGGGCAGATTTAAAGGCAGTAAGTTTGGTGTTTGCAGTCGATAGAGTGGTAGCCAGCTCGGTGGCCAACAAAATAAAAACAGTGAGTGGATGAGTTAGAGCAACGCGCGCGACCGCTCGGCAACGGTAATTACACCGCTTGTTCTCCTTGATTTACGGTTATTGCCCGTGGGGGCATTCCCGTTACCTAATAAGACCGTTTTACACCCGGGAACCACATGCGCCGCCGGTCCGGCCCGCCCAACGGCCGGACCGTTCATTCTCTCATTAGCGACGTATTTGTTTTGCCCCGGCGATTACGGACGATTGAGTTAATATCCCGTTTGATATATGACGCGCCTGAAACGGAAGGGTAGCTCAGTGTAGCACCGCGAACGAATGACTCAAATTAAGCCTCGGGTAACAATTAGTTAGCTCGCTCGTGTCCAATACCTGTTCTACATTTAATTACACAGCGGCCCTTGTAGATTGACTGTATCCCGATTATTTGATCAACGGAGGACGGCCACTCTGAATTAGTCACTGTTCTAAAACAAAAGTGGGGTCGCACGCTCGTGTAAAAGTTCATATGACCGAATAATAAGTTGGCAAAGGCCAGCGTTGTGATAGTGTAAAAATTAAAGCAGCTTTCGTGTGCAGTTTGAAAAATGTCTCGAGATAGCACGCCGTGAGGAGTTAAGATCTCGGTGGCGGCGGTGGGTGCGCCGTGGCTGGCGGGCGTCGACAAGCAATGAAGACTGATGGCGTCTCAGGGAAGCAGTTATGGAGCGCGGTCGCAGTTTTAAAAAGCCATTACCCGCGGCAGTGCACCGCGTAGATTGCGCCGCCCCCGCCCCCCGCCGCGCTCATATTTCGGAACACTTTATAATCGCATCTCTCACGCTTCACTCGCTCGCTAACTTATGGTGATTACGCTTTAAGAGCGACAAGGAAGATCGGTTCCATAATGAGATTGGACCATCTCGCTAAAATTTTAGAGTGTCGTCGGCTGCTAATTGCGTCTGAGTCTGGAGGCTCGGCGCTCCCCTCCCCCCCGTGCGTCCTCGGTATCACACCGCGCGCACTTAGTGCCTTATCCCGCGATGACTAACTGCTAATGAAATTCTTACACTGGCTAGACACACCAAATTTACTTCAGCTCCCGAGAAATAAGATTGTGTAAACACACAGTTATTTTACTTTTCTGTTACCATAAATAATGCAAAAATGAATTTTATAATACATCACAGAACGCGAATCAAACGTCCTGAGAAAAACAAAACAGAACAAACATTAATTTGAATGCTGTGACAGTTGAAAGTTCTCGAACAAGGACAATTTTGGGAATTGCCTTCATTTGGGCGTTACTGAAGGCATTTTGAACATGACGTAATAAATGAAAAAAGTTAGAATCAAAAGTTATTAACTTTATGCCATTCATCATGAAATAAAATGAGTATGAGAAACTTTTCTTTTATTCTTTCTATAATTTTTGTATCTAGGATTGCTATATAATTTCATTTCTCGGTTCTCGTTTCAGATTCTAATTCTGCTCCTATAAAACGAAAACGAAACAACGAAGTTTCATGTAGTCTGTGTCACGAACATACCATTTCCCTTGCCGTGAGTTTCGCAACAGGTGCCTAAGGATTATATGAAGAGGAGGAACATTGCACCCACCTGCGTGTTAATAATATCGTACAGTGATCACCAAATTGCCCGACATGCGTGACGTCATAAGCTAGGAAAGCTCTCTGAATCGGTTTACTAGAGATAACGCGATATTCAACAGAGGTTGGTCCGGTTGTCCTGAAATCGTATATTTATGGTTCCACTTACTGGGGTGTAATTGAGAGGCGCGCGGCTGACGGCGATTGCCGGGAATCCAGAGGGTTGCGGGCTTGCGGCTTGCACGTAGCCAACGCTGTCGGCAGCAGAGCCGTACACGTCGAGCGCCGGTCCCGGCGAGCTCGCGGCCGGGAAGCCCGCCCGGCCGCCGGCACCGTGCGGCGACGCCGGCGGCCCGAATCCGGCAGCTGCTGCTTGGTAATTGTTCATCACTGGGGACATGACATAGCCTAAATTAAGAGTGTGCTGTGTCGTCTTCATCAGCCTAGCTGTCTGCTTGGGTTGGGTTGGACATGTCGAAGGCTTTTCCTGGTTTCAGGTTTGGGGATAGCCTTATAAAAATAGGCCTCTCAAATATCAGGGACGCAGTCCCTGTTGATGCTGCATACCTTAAAATAATCTACTTTGCTACTACATACATTGAAGTTCAAAAATAGTAACGGTTCCATATCATTCTATAAATCCTCATCAAAAATTCTTCATAAATCTACCATCCGACTTTGATTCAGTGAAAAATTCCCATCTGGATTCACCGAATATGCGATTTTAAGACTAAAAATCGTTTAAGTCAGGCTTGCTCTGGCTGGGCAAAGCTCACTGGCTCGGTGACGGAAGCGAGATAGACAGTGAGCCACGTGTTTATTCAGCCAGCGAAAATGCGAAACATTGTGCCACTCGTACTGGCCTTTTTCGTATCACTGGGCGAAGCTTTTCCAATTCCAAGGTGTAATTTTAACTCTGTTATACCTACCAGTGCTCTGGGTGGAATTAGACTTGTATTGCTGTTTACTATTAAAAAAAATATAAAATCCACTGAAATTGTGTGAAACGCAGTCAACACGTATGGGGTCTTACATTCAATTGAATTTAAAACTATATCATTTGAAAACGTAGCATCAATTACCGATACAGTATTAGGAAGACGGGAACAAACAACATACACTTAAAGCAGTAATAGAAGCGCTTATTTTCGTAAATAATGTTATGATGACTTGTCACCGGCGAGTGATGAATGATGTTGGTGTCAAGTATGAAGTCAGTGCTGTCAGTATGAAATATATACAGTGGCGTCTCCCGAGGTCTGATGTGTGAGCTCTGTGGAATGATAAAAGTGTGTCCTGTCAGGGATGATGTTAATGGGCCAGGGGGCTTACCATGAACTAGTAACACAGAGACTTAAAGTCAGAATGGAGTAAAAGTTAATGGTAAAGCCCCGGTTTAGTTTACACCCTCAGTGTGTAGTGATGTGCAGAGTGAAGGCATGTCGGCGTCCTCACCTGAGAGCGCCTGCGCCAGTAGCGGTGTGTTGTTGTTCGGTGTCAGTTGGCCGTTGGTCAGGTCAACTGCAAACATACACACGGTTCGCATACGCTCCACGTACACGAGTGGCGCACACACTCGTTAGTGATAGCACACACACACATTCATGACTGAACCATCGAAATTTTTGAAATTCAAAAACTCCCTCCGCCATCCCGGCTACACCTCATCTTTCCTCAATTTAGCATATTGAACGGTAAAGTGACTATCGATGTAATCCCAACTCAATATTAAAGTTTTCTAGCGCGGATAAAGTTGAAGCGCGTAAATGCATGAATAATTTAACCGTTGGAGACAGATGCGGAGCTGACGAATGAGGACAGAGAAGACTCCCTGGGCTCAGATTATGTCGGAACAAAAAAATATCACGTATGTCACGTGCATTCAAATGAAAAAGAGAGCTCGAAGTTTCGCGGGCATAAATCACAGAGGGCGAAAAAACTTTTACAAAATATCCAGTAAATTATCCGACGTGAGTTCTCGGTGGCACGCGGCGGTCTGCTTATTGAATAGGGAAGGGCATTAGCATACGGCGCACGTCGCCGCGTCTTGTGACTTGCGACGCGCACCGCCCGGCCCGGCCGCCGCCCGGGCCACCCGGCCGCCGACGGCTGCCGACGGCCACCGCACGCAGCCTCACGCGCCTATTTAACCGACGTAAACCAGAGAATAAATAACGATGAGAGCCGTAACTGAGTTACACAAACTTCTGCCTCCAGTCGCAATCTCCATGCGTACCTACATGTAACACTGATTACCTAACCATTTCTACAGACTTAGAATTGAATTTCATCAAAATCAGACTAAACTTAGCCTGTAGATTCATTATAAACGTAACCCGACATCTCAACAATAACTAGATTAATATTCGTTCCACATTTTTTGCTTGCTCATAGTGTCACCATTTACCCCTATTGGCTTGTACGACAAATTTTATTTTTGTCAGATGCGCGAGTTATGATTTAGTGTGAAAAATGGAGGTCCGCGGTCGCACCAGGTGATTACCGGCCTGCGAGTGACTTTGCGAAAAAAGTACAATATAAGTAATGGAGGATGAATGATAGATGGCGCGCGGGTGCCCACTCCCGCGCTCGCGAGCGCCTGCGCCCGTGAGCGCCCGCCCTACTAAAATGCTGACACATTTTAATAACATTACTTTGCGATGTGAGAGGCTATTTATTTGAAGGCCCAGTGTAATAAATAAGAATTCGAGTGTTGGCGCAGACACGTCTCGGGATCATTAATATGTCGATCGGACTTAGTTCATTCTTTTCCCATTACGGCGAAGCGCCCGACGATCGACTCCTTATACTCATTAATTTAAAGGAGTATGATACCTAATAGCTCTTCTTCGAGAAATAAAAAGAATACTGCAGTCTATAAAATATTCCTGATTCATCAGTAAATTGTAAAATAAAAGTGTCATCAGTTAACCTGTAAAAGCGCGGCGGTTTATTGTTATTAAATGTTGTTTATCGCTTCAATCATACTTCACGGGTCGGTTCACAGCAAACAAAGTCACAAACAGGCCCAACTAAGTTGGGTGCGAAGCGTGTTCCTGACCTCAAATAATTTACGACTTAAACAATTCAGTTTACATGCGAACGGCGCGAGACGAGCTATCTACAGCGGTCATATCTGTGTCGGACGTAGCTCCCAGCTAATAGATAGTTTGTACAGACATGTTAACGCATGTTCACCGTGTAATTTGTGCGTGTAATAGTTAAAGTTTCTTGACGCTTTGAACGTAACCGAGGAGGTAGACGCGAAGACGCGAACAACAAAGTTTTAAGTTCAAAAAGTTGATGCACGTGTAATTACGGAGTTTTCTTCGTTGAAAAACTTTTGGCTATCAAGCTTGGTATTCCAAATTGCTGGCATACTCTTTGTTCACTACCTAATTGTAAGTTACTTTTTCTAGTTAATATCTTTTTGGTAAAGTGGCTCATCTAAATTATCGTTATGTGGCGTATAAGTTGGTGGTAGAGTGTCTCACCTTGCGGGCTGCGGGGCGCGGGGGGCACACATTCATCTATAAATTCAGAGGCCGTCTGGTGAGAGCTATTCGAACTTTCATAATTGCGAAGTTCGGGCAAACTTAATAATTCTTCTTCAGAAGTAGGATGACGGCCGAACGAAATATTCACGAAGCGTACAACCAACGTAACACCCGCCCCTGGATCCACTATATTACGCGGGACTTTTTATGTGTTACAATGTCCCTGACTTCGAAAATCAGCTCCGAATTTTAAGGTAGGAGTAGGTAAGTATTTTATTAGCTTTACTCATGGAAGTAATAACAAAGAAATGGAAAAGTTAGAATCAATATTCTTTTGTGTGGATATTAAAGCTTTTCCATATTTCGTTTTTGTTCTGTAATGGGTGTAGTATTTATGGAGGTACACAGATTTCAGGAGCAATATGTTTGATGTTTATTTCTGAAGTTATAATCGTTTAACGTTTGGTTGTTTTTGTAATTACTTGAGTTTTCCAAAGTTAAAAACATGTTACAGTACAGAGCTATATGCCATGCATTGCTTAGAAGAAAGTGTGTATAAATTCTGCGGTAACTAAAAATTGAAAGTTCTCATTCGTCACCTACAAGATCGTAATACTTCATTTCGCACTTGGCGCGATTGAAATGTTTTATTTGAGCGTTTACCGGCGATCTTCGTACACGTCTCGCTCAAAACGTATATTTAATAGGTGCCATCAATAACTCACCCTGAAGATGCTACGCTTTTGCGGGTTTTCGATCGTTTAGCCGCTGGGACTTATCTCAATTGCAAATTAATCGAATTTCTATGCTGGCTGTTGTGGGCAGCACGCACGCGCGAACACATTTGTAATTCAAAGAAGGAGCCGCGTGTCCTTTCCTAAAATCTCAGGAATTTTCGAGTCTACCTTTTATAGTGGTTCGCTGCCTCATTCAATAAGGTGTTTACTTGGTCACGGCAACCGTTAGGTTCCTACGCACGCTTCCGTGGTTCAGCCATAGAATGGGATTAGTCGGATAACACGTAAAGCGACATTAAAGAAGCGAAAAGAAACTCGAGAAATATGAATATTCATAAAACACACAGATTATGAAATAGAAAAATTTCAAATTATCTCTCTACGAATTACTAAAACTCTTCAATTAAACATACTACCCATGTAGTCAAATTATAATGTACCTACTTGCGGATTATTTCCGCTTACAACTACAAAATCAACTACTGCTTAAATAATCACAATGTTTTTTTTTTCTATTCTATGTTCAAAAATATATTTTATCTATTCTAACTGCGCTTTTATCTTAAGGATTAAACACTTCAATTTGAAACTATTTTATACATACTTGCTGCCTAAGGCAAACAATTTCAAAATTACAATAATACTATTCTATAATAACGTCTTAAAGCTAAACAACAATAAATACATCTATAAAAAGTTTGCACCACCAATCACATTATTTTGTTTTACCACCAATTACTATTCTAGTCGCTTACATAACTACGTTTTGTACAAAGAAAAAGCAATTTTATTTTCCAGCTTTAAAGTTGTTATTTTTTTCACAAAAACCTTGTAAGTCGACACTAATTTGAAGCTCGTCTAATGTATAATAAGATATAAAAATCGCCCGAAATAATTTAAAGTAGCTAGTCTAGACTATCGGGAATTCGACTAGTTGTACTCGTAAGTATATTACACGGCCAGAAAGTTCTACGGAGACAGCCTACGCGGCATTGCTTATTTTTAGGCTAATTCTTATTCTAATCTAGAGTCTATTTAACAATTTGGCTACTGTTGATCTAATTTACTTCTTAACTCCGCAACACTATGAAATGTCTACCACACTTCAGTCTTTACTTGTTCAAATCTTCCAAATGTTACACACATGATTACACTATTCTAATGTTCAACGATAGTGATCAAACTGTAATGTTCAAAATCAAAGTTACTCGCCCTAGAGATGTAGAGGACGTCACACTCCTTTGGCGAACTGCTGTTCTCTTGGTAATCACAAACTGTTTGCTCGCACACAACGTGCGTGGATAGGTATAGGTAGGTTCTAGGTACTAGGTAGGTATTTACACAATTTGTGTGTATGTAAATCCCTTATCCCCGACCGGAGCAGTTTAGAGAGTGTATCGGCTCGTTGGTGAATGCGGACACGGCCTATAGGCTATTAGAGCGGTCGGCAGCTAACGCACCGGCGTCCTCCATGCAGGGGAGAAGGGACTTACTGTGCGTACTCCGCACATTGCGCAGGATTTGTGCGCTCAATACGACACTAACTAGAAGAGATTAGTATGCTAATAGTGCCCATTATGGACTCACGGACACACTCCAATTCGGTGGAATTCTACAATAAAAATTTATGGACGATGGAGCTCGCTAGACTAGCGCATTTATAGTCAAAATCTATTGGCATCCATAAAACAAAATCTATCTAAAGTAAATAAAATAAAGAAATAAAAATTTCTGACCCATCCAAACACAGCACTCGTAATGCTAAATCAGCGTGGGACCGCTGAGCGCTATGAGGTACACTATCAACTAGTATTTACATGAGTATCTAAACAAGTGCTGTAGAGGTTAGTGCGGAACGAGGTCGCACTCAACTCCGACCTAAGCAACAAGCACTAAACGTAACAGTTACTAACACAATTAACGGTCAAATATCTTAAATTACAAATGGAGTTGGCACAGTTCGCGACGCGCGGCCACTCGCCGCTTCGCCAGCTAATTATTTGGATTCGAACCGACGGCCGTGTGACCCTTCAAGGAATTTCGTTTCAAGGCGCTAATTTGTCGTAACGTCGCTTCCTTATTTTTGTTTTGGACTTCGTGTCGGACGAGCTGTTAATTTAACTCGATACGAGAGTTGTAATGATACGGAGCACGATTTGTTCGGGTTTAAACGTTCACGGTTCGGGTAAGAGTGCAAGTGAGGATCGAACTATGCAAAATAGTTGTGTGGGTGTGTCTGGTTCGCGGACTGCATTCTGAGGGCGAGCGTGTTGAATGTGAGGAATGTTGGCGATGCGGCGCGGGCGGCCGCGGTCGCGCGTGCCTCCGGCTCCACGGTCCACATGCTCGCTTACCGGCTTGCTGGGCAGGGCCGCGGCGCGGGCACCACGCTGCATGTGCCGCGTTGGATGAGTCAGAAAAACGAAACGCCAACGTTAAAATACGTCATAGAACCGACAGCGACAGCCTGAGTGTGGCATCATAATCAAAGTTCACCGCACGCTAGCCAACTCCACGGTACACACTATCTCTTCCAGTTTATTTCGGTCGCAATCGATATGCGATGGTAAATAACTGAGGCACTGATCGACCTCCATTTATAAACGATCAATTGGACAATAAACGATAAAACGTTTTGCTTATACAACGGCAATTTCCTTTATTTTAAAATATAGCGGCTTCACAATTATCATAAACTTACGAATAATGATATAAGACGATATGTCGGAACAGCGATAAGAACAGTAAGTACTATGATAAACTTATGATTACAAAATAGACTTAATAATTATTATAAAGAATTTGACACATGGGTTACAATTATTACAATCATTAAAGAATTGTGCATTATGAACGACACCTAATTAGTTAATTTACGTATTTAATTTTAAAATATTGGAATTACTTCCTGAGGGATACCGCAACTCAGTGAATAGAAATGTTTCAATATTAAATTGTTTACATCTGAGTATATTGTATCGTGCTATATGGGCAAACCTAGTCGGGCGATTGTGACACGCATCTGCGAAATCGGGCCTTACTGTACAAAAACATTTGTTTTTGCGACATTGCATTCCTTGATTCGAGAGGGGAACGTGGGGCGTTAATACCAAAGAGCTGTTCGCTTGGGAAAAGATTTATTTATATTCGTAAGAATTTCCGGGAGCCGTTTAGCGGGTGTTCCGTGTACGAGAGGTGTGGGCTGGCGGAGCGGCGGCGGCGCGCGCCTCAAGAGCCCTGGCCGAGCACGCCCGCGGTTACGTACTCCGCACCGACCAACAGACGACTTTCCGGCGGTATTACTCCCACTACACCTGCGGCAACAAAATAAAAAAAGCTACAAAGCCGGCTACGGAGCTACGAGGGTTCCGCCAACAGAACCGCGCTTAAATAAACAAACACTCCACATGAAAGGAAAAACGTTACGCGGAACCCTGATAAGAACTCATAGTCTAATTCAAAATTAACATGAAGGGGAAAAACAAAAGATATAAAAAATATCATTACAGCGAGGAGTAAAAGAGGAAGAACATCGCCCTGAGCTCCACTCATCGAATCTTTATGGGGAAACTTGGAATTGATAGTTTCCTGTTTACTGTTTTCGGGCTATTTAAAATTGTTTGCACGCACGAAATGATGGACTGGCTTTATAAATGTAGTTGGAGGGTAGTCAGCACGCACGGGCGCCACCGCCGCGCCACCGCCGCGCCACCGCCAAGCCACCGCCACGCCGGGCGGTGCAGGCCCCGGCTTATTACGTGTTATACCTACGTATTGATTCCATCATCAAAACTGTATCAAGAACACGGAGTTATTCACTGAATAATACATTCTGTATTAGTATATTTAAACACGCAATGGATCACGTAAAGGGGAAGTCAATTTGAAAGCCCGAACACTAATAACGATTACAGTCGCCGTACCTGAATGTACGGTCATTTGCTCAATGAAGATATAGAAACGGAACGGGTTCGTTCCAGTAATTGGGTGTAATGGTAACTTAAGTGGTGGTCACACGTTAAGGGTACACTTACACGACGCGATATACATAATATTTCAAGCTTACTTTATGTATGACTAGTTTAGAGGATGGCGATAAGGACGGTCGCACACGTAGCGATTTAATGATCGAATGTTAACTTATAGTTACGTAATAATTTCGATAAAATACCTTAATTTTGACAAATAATTATTGCGAGGTGTGGTGATTTATAAAGCAATGATTTATTGCTATAGAGTTCGATGATTACTTAGACCGACCGTCGGGAGACAAGAGCGTCCCGTGTGGTTGCACCTTTAAGCTTTATTCAAATACACTGAACCGCTTTATAATAACAATAACACGAAGAAGGTAGCGTAAAATAGATGCATCCAAAAATATTATACAACAACAACAATAAATATTAGTATCAATAACATTATCATTTAAGCAGTGTAAATATTTAAAATATAATAGAGAAATAACTTTAAAATTAAAATTAAATACATACATATATTACAATATAATTATAGCGAATATTCAATAAACTATTAAAATAACACTTTTCAAGCTCGATGTATTGTTTATTTTATCATTACAATGAGTAAAATCATAATTACGAATCTAAACTAATGCTAAACCGTGACAAGCTATGCAAATGAAAAATCTAAATGTCGGTTAGTTTTCATCCTCTAAACTTAGTAATTTTCAAATCTAATTGCGCTAGTCTTATCTGTCTAATATTTATTTACTCTTAGACAATATAAAGTTACTATGATGTAACGACTGAACACAACACTAGGCGCCCCTACCCGTCACTTGAATACGTTTTCAATTATTCAATGTTTTTGAGAAACAAAAATTGAATAAATACGTTATTATTCACTCCAGCCAGTAAATAACATTGTTACGTAAACGTTGAAATACGTCACTCTCGTTGTCACACGTAAAAGTTTTATTAATTATTTAAACGTGTTATTACGAGCTATTGCTTCTATTCAATTTATTGTCGTCCAGTATGTGGATAGTTGACGGACAAGGATAAATTACTTGTTATTAATTTTATTGTTATATACGAGCCGAGTTCCGACTCATTTCGTATGCATGCACGGGGATTCGGGCCTTCCCTACTATGTGTTGTAGTTTTGTTTACAATTTACGATAAATTATCCGCATAATGCGATAGAGCAACTGTATTAAAGTTTTTATTGCTGCCAATGGTATGGTTAACTTCGTTTGCTTTTTATTTGTAAAGAAAATGTTTTGAAAAGCTGGGGGAACGTGTGTTGTGACGTTGTATCCAGTCCATACTTATGTCCTATCTATAGAAATCCAAACGCTACTAACTACAGCATGCTATGTAGAGGATATCGATTTAATGATTACTGATGCTAATAAAGTTCTACATCTATTTGCCGCTATCATTGTTACACCTAAGTTAATAGAGAGGAAGAAGTTAAAACATCTACACGACTCTAATATTACACGTCTATCTATCGCCGAGATTACTATAATTTAGTCCGGACTACGATTTTCAATAAATATGCAAATAAGATTTATGATCTTAGTTGTTTCAGCTTGTAAAGCTTAAATGCTTTGATTATCTTGGCCATCCCGGTACTTGTAATTGAGTTTCAGAAGATGGCGGTATACAACTTTTTCTCGAACGTTTCTCGTCCGATGAACTAGTAGCGGATGAAAATGTCTGCGAGTTATTTGGCCGCATAGTAGTACTATATTATGTAAACTATGCCCTAGCGGCTTCATCTTTTCTCGGGATGTATTTAACGATGTTGTCTTCAGAAATTTGTAAGTAATATGTATTGCAGAAAAGTGTTCTCGTACGCCGCCACGCAACTACAGTGCCACAAATTATTTGACATTAATTCCGTCCCATTAGAGACTACCAAAGTTGTTTATACGTTCGAAAACTGTCTTCGTCGGAGCCGTACGTGCAGTCGTTTCCAAGTTGGAGGAAACGACTTGTTCATATTAAAGGCGCGCGACGAAGTTGTGGATCGCAGCGGCGCGGCACTTTGTCATGGCATCTACGCTGCATCAAAGGACGTAACCGCGTTTAACTTCATAATAAAATTATAAGCTATCGAGATATTAATATTCAAATCCTGAAAATTAATTAACCGACTCCTGACCGGATTTCTACGGTTTAGTAATTTATGTTCGACTAAATATTGGTGATGTAGATGACGTTACCAATAAGCCGGTGTGGCGCCGCTGAGGAACGCTAATGGGCGAAATGGCGTACATTAATTGTGAGAGCCGCGCCGGCGCACACACGTACGCTACACGTTGCGAGACACAGATACTGATTTTGTTTAATGTATAGGTACCATATTCCCATATAACTAACACAGTATGTGGATAGCTTCTTCTAATATCCCTGCAATTAATGCCCACCCCAAGACTTGGCAGGCACTTACATTGTTTAGCTAGCTGTGGTTGTTTTAAATTCGAGAACATCATTACATTAAACGGTTCAATCAGACAGAGTAATTATGGGGTTCTTTGGCTATCCAATTATATTTACAATTCAACGACTGCCCTCAATTGTTTTTTTAACGACAAGGAGATGGGACTGTCTCGCGTGTCGTAAAGCGGTTGAAAAGTAATTAACGCGGAACGATTTGTACAGCTAATGCTGAAGAAAAAGTTGACCGGTTGCGGTGCCGGCTCGCTGCGATAACATCAATCGTTCACTGACGGAGGCGAGGGTCCGAGTGGTGCGAGCTTACTCGCGTCCTGCGCTCAATTAGAATTTCCAATAGTGTTCACGTTTCTAGATTCCGTCTGCGTCCAACCGAAAAATTCTCGCGGCGTGCCCCGGCCCCGGCCGCCGGGAAAAAAGTGGAAAGCCAAAGCTTAGTGGTGTAATTATGGCGGAGCGGAGGCAGCTCAAACACGGAGTGTGGACAAATAACGAGAAGAGTGTTTGTGCAGCTGCGGTCCGCTCTCACCACGCCGCACCCGCGCCCGCTCCCCGCGCACGGCCTACTCCTCTACTGCTATTTCTTCTCGAGCACGCGACCAACTAATCCCGAAAGAACAATAAGATCCGCATAAAAATTAACATTCTAGTCTCATTCGGCGGGATCGGCGGGATCGACTGGAAGCCGGTGGACTACTTTTAATTAGTGGGAATTCTTTTTCGTCCGTCCCGAGATTTACATAGAAGTCACCACAAAAAGGACGTCACTTTTTCAGTATACTTTTGTTTGAATCTGTTTAAATCTCTTTTAAAAGCTTTCGCTGTTAATGAGGAGCGGGCGATGGTGCGATACTAGTAGCGGACGGGGCGGGGGCGGGTGAGCGGCTCGCTCGCTCGCCCCCGACCCGCTAAGCGGGGCGAGCTCGTGTTTGCGCTAGTGTTTGTTTGCCCGACGCGTAGCATTTGAGAATCGTTAGGGCGAATCGTCTGTAAACATGGAGCGACGTTCTCGCAATTGGCAGGATTGTCTCGACAAAATTCTGGAGATAAACATTAAATAGCATTTCTTAATACATGGACGTTTTGTAATTGACGGCGTGGCAGATTTGTCTAGATGGTTCAGTCATTGTAAGGGGTGTTAATTTGTTAGTAAAGTTGTTAGTGAGAGTTCACACGAACTTTTGCCTCGGCGAGTTAGTTGAAATGGGAAGTTAGGACATAGTCACCACAGCAGATTACGAAAATTAGCGTATGCGTAGTTAAGTTTGTAAATGAGCAGCATGTCAGTTGTAAGCGGGTCGTGTCGACTGCGAGATAGACGTTAGCGGTTAGTGGAATGCATTGTCGCGGCGCGAGTTCACAGATGCATGGCGTGTACATTGTAAACCCCGCTGAGCTCGAGCGGGTGGTATGGCAGGAGAGTCGCCAGGTGGTGGTAGTGATTGCCGGACAGTTGGTGGTGCAAGCTCGCCAGGGGATTACCTGCAGGGTATGGCAGCCCGAAGCTAGGATAGCCCGAATAGCTACGTCCTGCCGCGTAGGCGGCGTACGCTGCTGGAAACCCTGCGCAACAAACAAACACAAGTTATTACGTTGTCCCAGTCGCCGCGCGAGTGGAGGTGAGAAGCGGAGGTTAATCGCCGAATCGCATGCTTTCATTCGGCATTATGTCGTTTCAAACGTTGCTTTTTAAATGCTGCGTCGCCGATAGTGATTCATTGGCCGATATAAACATTTGGTATGTAACACGTGTCCCGGTGGCCCAATTCTAAAATAGAGCCGTCACATAAAAGGTAAGCAAGTATATCGTACACGCTCGGTACGACATTGCTTTGGACAATGTCCAGCGGATGATATTTTGTAAACATCGTTTAATGTAGCACAGTATAAGTGGACTAACGATGGCTCCATACTGCCGTAACAGATAGCTAGAGTGTTTCATTAACAAACTTACTGAATTATCAACAAACAAATGCTACTCTATGTGAAAACATGTCATTAAATCTAATGTGAAACAAATAGTACGGCGGGCGGTCAACGTGGCGCGTACTATGAGTTTCGTTAACAAAATGAAGTTGGATATAAAATGTAAAATGAATGATGGCCGGAGGGCGGCTGCTACGATTACTACACTGGATCGTTTATCATATTATTGCCAATCAAAATAGTGTATCTGTCAGGCGGCGCGATCCATCACGTGCAGGACGCGATCAGGCGACCACCGCACACAGCGCGACTCTAACATTGATTGAATCTACTCCGCCAACCAACACTTTAACTGAATTAGTGAGTTAATTAATTACTGCCATCACCCGTTTTGGCATGTACCCCCGATTAGCACTTCAATAGTCCGCTTACGAATGTCGTATACAAGCTAGTACGTACTCTATGAATAGAGTGAGGAATGGTCTGACAGATGCAGGGTATAGCAGATATGAAGTGACTGTTGAAAATATAATATGAACCAACTTACCGTCAGGAAGAGCACCCAATGACCACATGAAATCTAGAAATGTAAAAACATTTACATAAATCGATCGATTCTTACACCTTACATTTATATATGTGTTTTTATTATATATATGAATATTATAAATTGATAGTATAGTGATAATGTGCCTTGAGACACTATTTTGCTTGGCGAAAATTTTTGAGCTTACGAGTATTGAGTATATGGTGAAATATTAAGTCTATATCTAATTTATATTTATATAAAGAGCATTTCTAAGTTTCTAGATGGCAGACTACTAACAAACATTTTCTAAAGTGGCTCCAAATATGGGGTATGTTAGTATACTTGAGCATCATAGAGATGACATCCCTTCACTTGACATTGTTAATCTATTCTACACATTGTTAGTCTAGAACTAAACATGTTAAACAAACAGACATTTTTAAATAGTTTAGAAATGAATTTTATTAATACTAAATTCTACCAAAATTACCTACTTAATAAGTTAATAAGTACAATTAATACTATTAGTTTACGAGAGCTATGTATCATAATACAAATGTTGGGAGTTTCAAGATAGATCGCACTGTTAAACCAGTAACAGTTGACCGTGAAGAGTCGGAAGGTATACAACTAAAATATAAACTAATAGTGAACATATGTTTAGTCGTAATTGCATTGCACAATAATATAAATATATATGTAAAGAGTAAGGATTCAAAGTAAATATATTACCTAATTTTATCACAAGTACTATGGACACACAATAATTTAATGGAAATTTGGATTTACCTAATTTAAATATTTCTTTACAAAACAATATTGTAAATAAATCAACATAAATAAATAATATATCTAATGATCTCCATAAAACTGATAAGAAACATCCACATAATAGGTACCTCTTTCCGTCCACTGATAACATTTTTGAAAAGCCGACATCAAGCTGTAAAGCTAGTCATGGTAGAGCTAGAGAATTTAATATATCATTTATGAAAATATTGTCAAACAACAGTGTCACTCGTCCGCAATCATGACATTCTATGCTCTGGCGCTAAGGTTAGTTACATGGATGGATGTGTAGCAAAACTGGCAAGAATCATCGAGACCTAAAGGTCCTCGTAAATAGTTCATATTAAAAAGCTACTCAGAAATCAGAAAATACCAGGCTCAATACTATAAATCTTCTAACTATGTAAGAATGTATGTATTTTAAATCATACAGAATTAAGCACCTACTACCTGGTAGAAAAATATTGCTCTCTATCAACCCTACGCAAAATTGTTCCAGTTTTCATTCTACTTTTCATCAAAATGTATGAATATTTATATAAAGTATTGTATAAGAACTGATTCTATAGCTCTTCTAAATTATTTTGGTACACATTTCGAAAATCTGCTAACTAACTGATTCTCTAATGGCAATTACTAAAAATAAGACACTTTGGATATTATCAGTTTCCTTAAAGTACATTAAAATTGTCACTTTGGCATGGTAGGAGAAGAGATTAGGAATGTAAGAAAGAGCTAGGAATGGACAGGAAGCTGCTTCAGCATAGAGGAATGCAATGAAGAATCATATTATTTGAAGATTCTGATCAGAGAAGCCCTAGCGGGTGCAAGACTAGAAGGGGTGATGCGGATGTTGCTGAAAGAGGATCGCGGATCAGAGGGGCAGAGGGGTCGGGATCGTGTGAGTGAGGGGGGAGTACAGGGTCTGGATGTCGAGGGCGTGGGCGTTGAGGAGTTCGGAGACAGAGTATGTGAGTGGTGGGAGTGCAAGTGGCGCGAGCGCAGGGCGCGGGGGGCGCGGGGTCGGTCGGAGCGCGGCTAGCGCGCGGCGGTAGGCGGCCGCGGCGGCCCCGGGCGCGCCCGCGCCTGCGCCCGCGCCGACCAGCAGATGCGCGGGCGCGTGGACCGGGTACGGCGCGTACCGCACGCCGCCCGCGCCGGCCACGCCGCTACCTAGCAACTCACCGTACGCGCCGCGGCCGGCGGCTCTCGTCTTGGCCAAGTTTGCTGGGAGCATAACTTCTTTCGGTTGTGCTTTTTTGCATTCCACCTGTAACAAAATTAATATGATTTAACAATTTTGTTTTGATTTGTAATATATACGGTGCCACGTAAACACATTGTCCATAAGGTTCGAAAACGATCGAAATCGTAATTAACATCCTAAGCAATAGCTAGATGGGCTACACAATTATTCTTATCAACCGAACAACCGAAGTCCCATAAAAGATACCTAATTCACAAAAAAATAAACAATCTGTGATTTTCCTTTTTCTCAATTCATCATCTTTTCCTTTTTCGCTATCGTTTTTGTCATATTTCATTCATTGTTTGTACTCTCAGCTATAACTGGAGTCAGCAGAATGAAGCAAATATCTTCAAGATCGGGTGACTCGCAAAATTATGGAAGAAAAGGGGCGACGAAATCGGTCGACAATCCGTTATGCTTCACGGTTCGAGTAACAAATTGAATTTTAATTTGCTTTACCAAGTCAAGGAGCTTATCATTGAATACTTATTATACAGCACGACAAATTTTACGAGCTCCGATGTAATTATTTGCTATCATTATGTCGAATCTTACAACTTGTTTGCTAACCAACCTGAGACGAGACCTGTTGATGTCAAATTAAAAAAATATACACATTTTTCAACGATTAGTGGATTAAGCTGTGAAAAGTATCGGCAAATTTAAGCGAGGCTATAAATAAATAAAGCATCAACGTAATCCCGCCGCTCTACCACGGACTACGAAAACCAAAGTAAATTAATGTACCTCATAATTAAACCCTACGTTTAATCGATCCATTAAGTAATTTTAACGAACAGCATGGCTCTCTTCAGTGCTTGTATCTTCCCCTCCCCGCCCCGCATGGGGGGCCGGAGGCAAGTATAAATTACCCAATCTACGCTAACCTAAACCTCTAGCAATAGAATTTTCGCTACGGAGCGCCGACATTACAGAAAAGTATATAGGCTTAAATTAAAGCCGGCCGAATGAATGACTCGGGCGTTGTTCATTTTTCAGAGACGATTTAAAAAATGATGTGGTAAGAATAGATCGGAATATTTAAAGTCTCACCAGAGTTACATTTTTCATAGTGGTGCATAATCGCGACGTGTCCTCGTTCGGCGCGGGGAGGGTACATAAACTCGCGTCCACATTTGTCACGCGGCCGTCACAAGCCGACAAATGAAGGCTTTGCCACGCCGTTCGCGCACTTTGTGCACTTTGCACAACTTTCTGCGTCGACATGGAACTACGTGCCTTTGCATTAACGTGGGGAAGTGAGTGAGCGAGGCTTTACTGCGCTGAGTGTCTTTCCACCAAGTTTTATGCCTAGATAAGGCTGAATAATCAACACGTAATATTAAAGTTGGGGCCTGAGATTACGACGGCACATAATAAAGCATGCTCTTAGCCATACGACGGATGTAAAAAAAGTTGAGATATCACTCAAAACTAATAGTAACACAATATTAAAAGCGGTGTTGTTGCGCCAAAAACACAGCGAAAATTGTGTTAGGAATATCGGTGCTAAATCGTCCCGTAGCAGGGACGGTATTCTTCGATCGTCCGCGACATAAAAATAGTGAGTGTCGCCATTTGTCAGGAGCGATAAAGCTTTACAAATGAACAGGCGCCTACGCCAGCAGCGGCCGCCAGCGCCGTGGCCACCCCCCATTTGTTCGGCAACACGCAACCAAGGGGACATGCCAGATAAATGCCAGCCTAACTTAAAACTCAGATAGGAAACATCGTTTGTTATTCTGTCACATGAGCCTCTGTGTAACACAGTCTATCTAATTGAATGGAGATGTCGAGACGAAACACGAAAACACAATCTGTTCTGTGTAATCAGCAATGGAAAATGATTCCGTTTTAAATCTACCTACAATAAAACGAACAGCCATGAAGAAAATTCAGCGAGGGGATCCGACGTTAATTGATGTCGCGTCGCTGGCGAGCGGAGTGGGAAACAAAAGCTCACAAACAATTCGCATCGGAGTTCGCAATCCCGATCAAGCGTTCGAGTTCGCGACGCAGTTTAATGACACGAAAAATAACAAAGGTAAATTGTATTTAGCCCCCGCTAGGTAGGCGCGCCCTCCCGTCGATATATCGATCCGGCCGGATCGAGTAGTATTCGACACCGACGCGAAGATCTTGGTTTAACCGAGCGGACTTAAGATGTGCTTCATTGCGGCGTGGCTTAATGCGGCCCGAGCGCACCACCTCGCGGAAACCTGCTCCTAATCCCATCGATGTATGAGCAATTTAATTGTTTCGCGAGAAAACACAGCGTTTAATGCTCCACCACCTCGGCTGAACATTCGCACGTAAGCGTGAATTAATGCGAATCTGAAAGCAGTCATTAAATTTTCGCCCGATTGATTTTGAGTGAAAACCTTTTAAGGTAAAACAGTAATGTCAATAAATTCGACGGAGAAGAATCGTGCCTACCTTTTAAGAACATTGATTTTGTATTTCATTGGGAGGCAGAGTGTTTGTACATTAATACATTAAAGTTTCTGCACAGTTAATGTAATTTTTTGTTACTGTCACGAGAACAATGTTGAACTTTTTGCTTCACATTTACTTTAATTGAATATTAAAGCGGAAGATAAATGAGTTAAATAAATGTAAGAACTCTTCAGGTAAAACATTTACATTTTGGGAGATAAAAGGTGGCATTACCATTTTGTTCATTTGTATAGGTATTGTTGTGTGTAATATTGCGGGTGTCGATGAGTTATTACCGGGCGGGTCCTGGCGGGACCCTTGTAACAAAGACGCTTAGATTAAGCGATGGTGTTGTAAAACGATACTGTATAGGTATTCGTGATTGTAGCGCGAGGCCGAACCCGTGCCCAGTTCCCCGTTCCGCAAACAAAATTCCACCGTAGACATTATTCCGAATTCCAGACGCTTCCTTCCTATCCCAAGGAACTACAAAATAAAGACAGTTCTAAACTACACGCTCTTCGGAACGACTCGCATGTGTGTTGACGTTAAATGCATTTTATAAGATTCCGCGTTTGTTTCTTTGCATCTTTATTTCTTTTACTTTGAAATACTTGTGGAGGACTACGGGCAGCCAGCCAAATAGACAACTTTATAAAAGGATAAAATATCTCGGCTCTTCCTAAACGAATATAAATAGGCGCTATGAACGAGTGGCATTTTGATTTGAATTCGGAAACGAGCTTGATAAAAGGAGGCTAGAGACTTTCTTCTAAAAATGTGAGACGATTTTCATATTAGCGGCCTAACACAGTAGATATAAAAAGTCAAGAAAGTACTAAGCAAGCAACTTTGCTGGAGAGTAATGCGGTGCGGGCGTAGCGTACGAACATACGTGAGAGATAAACGGAGACGACAGGGGGAAGGGTTAGATGGTAGGGGTACAGGGGGGAGGAGTGGGGCTCGGCGTGCTCGCTAGATAAGTTTATCAGGGAAACCTCTCGCCTTCGTATTGACAGAGCGTCGCAAGCCTGGCCCTGATTGCCGCTAAGCGGAAGCCGGAGCGTGGGAACCGGAGGCAAGGTAAGAGCTCCAGAATTACATATTTACCGAGATAAAATTCTAAGAGTACGCTCATGTGGAGCTGACTCAATAAAACTAGAATTCACTTTTGAATAAAACCTTAATACGTCCTCCAGTTTTTAAAGTAGCAAAGCGAAAATTTGGCATGATAAATATTGTGCATTAGCATTTAAGAGACTTGGGAAAATACGTAGTACACAAATATTCGAGATAACTAGATAGATCTAAAGAAAATCCTACAGGCAACGTACGGCGTTACGTAAAGGAGATGAGTCACAAATCTTGCGCTCAACAGGTCACGGATAATGAAATACTCTGCCGCACCCCGGGAGCTCTTTCCATATTTACGTAACTGTTGTTCGGAGAAATAAGATAAGCGCGAGTCGACGTTTTCCGTTGAATTTCGGCACGGTTACTTAAAGTGTTGGAGTGTTTACTGAGAGGGTGAAGAGGCGGGACGCGCCGTGATGGGCTGTAATGCGCGAAATTCAAATCAGATATAAGCGATCGAGTCGTCGCGTCGCGTCGATAAGTGAACCTGCAGCCTTACCCGACACCCGCCATATTGCACACGCTTATAACGATACCACATTCTCAAATGTAACGCAAAATTTTCACCTCGATGCCCTCAAAAATATTCGATAAAACGTGTCGACGACAGAAAATACGTTTCCGTTTATCGATGTTTATTACATACGACAGACATTCTTTACGACAACCACTGTAATAGGCATAAACACCATAAATAGGAATCGTTTTACGTCTAAACACCTACTAACATATTCACTTTAGCATATCAACTGCAAAGTAGACATTAAATGGAGCGAATGAAATTTACCTGCACAAATATCGAGTGCATACATAATATGGAAGCACAGACATGGAAATAATACTCTGTGTCACATTCGCGTTGAATTTTAAATTACAGCCGCATTCACCGTTATAGAAATGTTAGTTAGACATTAAATATTAAGGGGTGGCATACACGAGCGGCGCGGTGTGCAACATTCATTGCGGTGCGGAAGCCTGTCAAACGCCCACGGCTATTTCTGGGAAATCGATTGCACTCGATGGCAACGACGAGTTTGTAACGCGAAACCACCAAGACGTTTTACATGCCACGCTTTATTGCTATCGATGTCATATATAAGTGCAGCCAGTTTGGTTTATAAAACATTATAATTTACATTTAATGGAAAAAATTTTCAACAGCGTCTAAAGTAATACTACTCGATTTTAGAATCTACAGCGCAAAGTTAAAAAGTTAAACTGTGTAAACTTTTAAACAGTTCCGCTAGTTACAGCGCAGAACGACAAACAACTTGGATAACTTCTAACATAATCCAATTTAATAGTTGAACAAACAAAATACCAATTAAATTGAAAGCAAAACGAGCAAAGTGTATATTGGCAGATACTCAGCGGTATTAGCGGCGTTTGCAATTGTAAGCAAACACACACGATTACCGACCACTCACTGCTTAACTAATTCGTATCACGCTTAAGAGCCCACTCGAACACAAGGGAAAGAATATAACAATGCGAATGTCCGGCAACCGCAGTTTGCCCAATTGAAACGTATAATGAAATTTGTATATTAGCTCAGGAACGCGCAAACCAAAACCTTGTAAAAGTGCTTCCATGTACGAATTGAAACGCCCCGGAAAATTCCTCCGCGAAATTCAAATAAAATTGCAAACGATGTATTGGCTCTGTGAGAGCCACGTTACAGGCGTATGAGTGCAGTTTGCATTAAAGTAATTGTTGAGTGTCGGCCGTTTGTGGTCGCGCTGTGTTCACGCAGCTTCAATTTGCAGAATTAGATGCTGTTATACGCGAAGTGGCTATTTTTATTCATCAAACCGCATTGCTTTCCTAATTAAAATCTACATGTTTTTTATAGATACATGTTGAAAATGAATGGAGATTTATTTTTGATTCTTATCTCTATTTTGGGTCTCGTTAAAGTAAAGATACTCGTATAATTTCACAGAAAGTTAATGTCGCTTAGATAGAGATTGTTATAACAAATGAACATAAATCAAAAACTTACTCATCAGAATACGGAAAGATAAACCAAAACGTACAAGACAAATTCAGGTGATATTCAGAATTAATAACAGCCCGCGAGAAAGTTTATGACGCACGTACATGTATAAGCTGTAGCAATTAGTTGTAATTAAGTAGGTTGGAGGTCGGGGCGCCGCTTGCCTTGTCACACTACCAACTAGATTAAGGTCTCCGGCACGCGGTCTCGGCGCTCGTAACTTGTTTTGCATGAATCTGTACGCGACTTTCATATGACTCTCAGGAGGAGACTCAGTTCAGCACCTCTAATGTAAATGAAATTGTGTGCAAGAAATAAAGCAGGGCTTCTCGGCCGCTATTTATCGCCGCTCGCGTCTCCTAACTCCCACGTAATGGGAATGTGGAGACGACGCGGAGCGCAGTAATGAACCGGCCTGCCTTAACGTATGGCCTTTATTGATGACACCCGCGCCCTCTACACTCTTACTACTTTATTGTCACCCTACGCAGGCATAGTTTCAATTACGACACGCTTCTTACGATACTTTACGGCGGCCGGAGCTGAACACATGCTCCAATGAAATCCTAAGCTCTGCCGAGTCCCTTTGTTGGGTTTAATTACTATCCAAAGAGGTCTGGTGAATGGGTAATTAATCACGGAATAAGATGGATTACGAACTGGTTGATATTGAATATGAGTGATTAATGTACTAATTTTGTCACTTCATCTACGTTAAATTAGGTGCATACTTTAATATTTTGATTCAAATTATGAACAGATCATTTTATGATCATCAAATTAATCTTATCAAAACCGGAAATTGTGGCTGTTTCATTATTGGAACATTTTGGTTAGATTAGTAATTATAACACGATTGTCGAGATTATTGGTGTGTATAGAGTGGGTGCGGGGTGCGGGGGTGTGTTGTGTGGGCCCTCGATATGGGCGGTGTGTACTCGACTCAAACACAAATTCTGTCGATCGTTAGCCGGTACCACGTGTGATTAATTAAATTTCTTTCACGCTTCGAATTTAAGTTCTAGTAGAAATCGTTAACGGCCGGAAAGGCCTGTTGAGCCGTAATTTACGTATTTTCGTTCGACTTCAGCTACTTGCGTCATTTGAGAATTGCGTGCTGTGTGCCTTATAACCATTAAATTTATATACGTACATAGGAAATTAGGTAGTTGTTCAAATAGTGATTGCCGTCAGATTATGATCGTAACTTGTAAAATTTTACCTTAGAAAATATTAAGCTTTATTATTATTTTTATTTTACTCGTGTTATTAATGTAAAATTAATCTGTTATCCGTGTGGGATCGAAAACAGTGTTTACGTTAATCCTTCCTACAATAATGCTTCAAGCTTATAAATGATCATTTGTATGAAAGAATTATTATTTCGGAATAAGCTTTTATTGCAGTTTTATAATTCCTGTAATCAAGTAACAAAATCTAACAGATACCAAAAGTTGAATATCTCTGGCATTCAATCAAAACTTTCGTAGTACAATAAAACGATGATATCGCTCTTTAGTTTATGAGTTATAACACTCACTTCCCGAATCACCTTATTTGAACAAGTAACTTAAATTAATTCAGGGGTTGCGCACCGCGGGCACAGAATGTCGTTAACAACAGTAGTGCACCTAGGACATGGACATGGTGTGGCATGTGTATTATTAATGACACGACACATGTGCCGGATGCCTCTCTGCAATGTATCTCAATTGGAGGTTCAAGTTTGTTCGGAAATTTTTGGGACGGATAATTAAATTCTGTTTTAGATTATGAGAGAAGGGAAATATATCATAAAATGCCTTGCTGGACATCATAAAGGCTGTTCACATGCATGTATGTTTTAAAAAGGTTTCATAATTATCACGCTCGGTAAGCGGATTAGTGATCACACTTTGTTGTAATTAGAAATCAAGAAAGCATCTCTTGCTCATCATCTTAATTGTATTTTGAAATAGGACCTTTAACTTTTTCCAATCTTTCTGGGAAAGTAGAGGCTTTATCAGAAACCACTCCGGTTGAAAAAAATTATATATCAAGTATACCAATCAATGTAATTGCTCATTTAAGCCACAAAAAAATTTGAAAAATTGTAGAAAGCTAGCTGGCAACAGGAGCAACCATAATCCTTAATATCTTTAAGCTTTTCTTTAACAAAAACAATCAAAATTTTATCAAAGAAAAGTCGGGAACCGCAGACAATAGTAACTAAAATAAAGAACAAAATGGATTTCAATCTTTTCTACTTACCCTAAAAAAGACAAAGTGAAAAAGCTCATTTCAAAATATCAATCCGGTACCTTATATTCAAGTTTCGGCATTCAAACGAGGTCCTTTTATACTTCAATCATTACATTCTTTCTGAATAAAAAAGTTAGAAAAGGACTAGACAAAATCCATCCAAATCTTGGGCCCACAACTTGCCAATTGCAAGTTTCAATGAAAAAGGACGGTCGCACGGAACGACTGATATATAGAAGGCGCAAAAATGGCCGCGGACGAATCGATAAAGCTTAGAAGAAGCGCGCTGGGTCCTGCTAAAACGGGAAGTTTATGGTAATCACGGCTGCGGAGGAGCCCGTGATTGATTGTTGTAGGCGACCTACTGCGGCCCGGGCACACCCCCACCACACTAGTACACGTGCTCGCCGTTTTGTTGTACAACTATAATTTTCGTTAGCGAACCTTTTTGCGAACGTGCCCGCCGTAACTATTTATTAATGGCACCCGTGACTATGTGCAATAGTAAAGCTTGCCCTTATCTGTCTATCTATCGGCGCGTCCGTTACGCATGGGTGTCTGCCATTCTTTAATACGGCAGTAACGACAAGGGTGCGACTTTCAGCCCTACGGCCTGTTAAGACGCTAAGAGAAATGGCGATTGAGGATCCCAAGATTTAAGTGGCAGTTTCAAATGTGCCTACTTTTAGTGTTATTTCCTAAACGGAAACCATTTGTTTGCCTCATGCACGATCGAGGAGAAAAATTTACGCAATACTCGAGTATTTCTCAGAAGTGTTTATGTGAGGAGATTGCTCAGAGGGAAGTGCATTTGCACCATTATATTCGTTTGTATCGTTTTGTGAAATGTATCTGAAAATACGGAAAGATACTTTGAAAATATTAAAACATGTATCGTTGGAATTGGGAGTGCGTGCGCCTAAAAAAGAAAAATTTTATATGAATCATCGAGCCCCGCTGTCACGTTGTTTTGGGAAACCATTAGTTAAACGTCCAATAAAAAGTAGTGGAGCTCGTGAACTAAAACCGAGCCGGGTGTATGAACTAGTGTGGTTTACGTTACTATGGCCGCGTACGTGGAACTTGGCCAATCTACACCAACTTGTAACTCGCCCGTAATGGCTACTGAAACCGCAACTCAAAAATAAATTCTCGCCCAAATATGACATGAGATTGAGGAGCTCTTATTTATAAATATCCTGTCCTAAGTTGTAAGTGATATGTCTCATAGAACTTATGGTTTTATTTTATGTTCCACCGGAGGTGGAGGCCCAACTTGTACAAAACTTTAGGACGAAGAGAAACTAAATATTTAACGGTATTCGTGACTGAAGGCAGTGTTATGATGAAACTTGCTATATCGGGACATTTAGTAGAATATTTCTGGGCCCCGAACTTGATGCGTATACCCTCATATATCGTGGAGCAATATGACTTTAACAGGTGCGAGGTCGTAAAGAAGCGCAGGTGTACGCGTCCCAGGGACGCTTAAATCCAGCAAATAGAAATTGATGTTAGTAGGTGAAATCTAAACTACACTATATTTTAGCCATTTCGAGGCATGTCGGTGCTTTGTTGTTAAAATTCATGGTAAGCGGAAGCAATTAAGTCAGTAATATGTAAGGACGTAATGGAGTGACGGGAATTTGTTGCCAGCCTTTTAATGGACGTCCGTATTTATGTTTCAAAATGCTGCACCGCGAGCGTTCCTGTCTCATCGCATTAATAATTATCACAATCATTTATAAAGCAATTATATGAATACAGTGTCTTATTAAATACTTTATTAAGTATTTAGCTAATGCCGACTTTATTCCATTGTTGTTAATGTTAAAGTTTTTATATTTATGGTTTACACTTTTCGAAACAGAAAATCTGAAAATTATATGGTTACTGAATATTATCCGTTTCTGCCGACTTACTGCTGTATAAGTCTAGGTACTTGTTGAACGCCTATAGTGAAATCGTTCTAACAATCCAAGAGCAACGGTCTAATTTGTACATTGATATTAAAAAACCGCTGACAATTTAAAACAAAATTACAATTTCAGCGTCGCCGTTTAAATCTGTGTCATTTACTCCTCGGTCATTAAACACAAAAACCGTCAAAGAAATAAAGATATTTTTTATTATTCAAAGTGAGCCGCGGTATCACCCTATCACTTCGTGCGAGAAGGCGGAGCAGCTATTAGCTTAACGACCATTTTAATATAAGAGATGACATATTAAATTTACGAGGGCAAGCTTCCCGTAGCGTAAACGTTGACGCTGACGTGACGCCTCTGTCTTCTTTATTGCGTACGTAAATATAACTATCAGATGTGTTTATGATATGCTAAGGCGTTTTTTTAATGGCTGGAATCGTTTACGAGTCACGTACACAGTACATACTGTATAACCGATGATCGTTACTTTAATAATCCACCGTCAAGTGTGCGCTAAACAAACTCTGTCTTTACTTTGTGACTCAAACGTCACATGTTCCACATTGTTTACGAAAACTGTGTAAAAACTAAGCCCGAAACATTGATCATTTTCTCCGACACGCAACGAAAAAGGGACGAAATAATAAGCGATTAGTTTCCCGCTCCGTCCTATATACATTACGCGGATCGCAGGGAGAAAAGCTTGCTTCATGCACACCTCTCACTTCGCACGGAAGCGAACCGTAATTACTCTAAAACACTACCCATTTGTTTGATGTCTTTGTTCGTTGTTTGCTCCACTTAGGGCGAGCATCACCCTTGCGATTCCGCCCGACACATGCCGTGAGTTTCGTACAGCCATTAGGTGCGAGACAATGAGGCAAGACACAAAAAACAAGCATTAATAATCAGGAATATGCATCGACAACGGGAAAGGGTGGTATCTGTTCCCCAGCCCTTTCAGCGGGGACGAGAGATAATGGCGGTGGAAACTTCAAGCGACAAAGACAATGGTAATGGCTCGGATAGGTATAGGCATCGTGGCGCCGATTTTTCGTACTTTTTCTGCGTACTCTGTTCTCCGTTGAGTAAGTATGTAGGGTCTCATTGTTTCGGCGAGAAAGCAAGAGTGATTGAATTGTTTAATATCAAACAATAGACAATATACTTGTTAATGTGACAGCGTGTAATTACAATAATTAACAAGCGGTAAGCTTGTTATTACAATTTGTATCAACACATCTCAGAGATAAGAAATGCTCACTAAAGTTTATGTTAAGTGGAAATATTTTGTGAAATTAAAACCATAGATATGCAGTGTTGACAAGCTTATTTTTGCTTAATTATTCCTTATAGTGCTATCAACCGTCGCGTGGATGACCACATTAATTTGATTATGTCCCGAAGTTTACATTAAAATAATAAAGTGGCATTAGAGAAAGACAATAGCTGTGTTGTGTGCGTGTTGTAGCCGGCTATAAGTTAATCGGGGGCAAGCTTTATGGGCGCACATGATTGTAATAGTCTTGTAAAGGGTGACTGGTAATGTATTACGACAAATGGACGGCGCTACACGATACTGCACAAGCCAAAAAAAAAAAAAACACTTTCAATCTTTTTCTCCAACATTTTTATTTTATGTCTACGAGAAGTTATCACTAAAAGATTTAATTGTATTAGAAATCGAACTAATGAAATGCATAGCTAAAAGTTTGAATTCGCCTAACGTAATTTCAAAGCGAATAGACGGACAAACGGCTCGGACTAAAGTGCTATCTACTGCAAATAAGCCGTTAATCTATCCAGAGTTATCAAAGTTCATGGCTACATTTGGAATACATATGTCACCTTACAGTGCCGCCCCCCCCTCCCCCCGCGTGGTGGGGAAAAATCTAAACACAGTAAAATCCGGCTTTAGTGGCATTTTATTAGCTCCATTTGGAGCCCCGCCAGCTCTGTTCCTTCGCCTCTAATTGATATCTGACCAAAACGTTCACTTTACGTACGTAGATTTCTTGTAGACAAGTGTAATGTGTATTGTTTCATCTGTCAGCTAGCATTTAGTGGAAATGAGAATGGTTTTAGTAGTAAACTAAAGCAAAACCTTTTTTTACGGTCTTGCAGGTAGTTCTTTTCCTTTAAATAACTTGTTTCCAATTAAAACTGGAATGTAACTGTAAATTCCTGCTCACATTTTCAACTTGGGTTCAACTCAAATGCCAACTGTTAGCTGATTCAAAATTTAAAAAAGTACATCTCATTTTGATGAATTGCGAAAGATTCAAGCCTACATTTATTTATTTCACTGATAAAAAACGAGACTTAAAAAAAAAAAATACTCACGAAATAATATAAACTGGGTTCACCAATCCATCAAGCTTTGTGGTTGAGGCAAAGGTTCTATAAGACTGTTTAATGTGACAATCTATGAGGAAAACTATGTTCAGGAGAGAAAACAGGCTTATCCTGATGAACCTAAACCATTTTTTGAATAATCAAATTTTGGTGTAGAAGCCCAGAGTTAAGGCTCGTGTAAATAATTAAAATCTCACTTTACAGCCCTTCTCCTTATGCATTATAAGTGCAAATGAATATCTAACTCCTGAAGGAAGTGAGTATGAATAAATAAAGAATGATAACTTACTTCGTGTGCACAATGTTACAAGTTACTTATGTTACAAACTTTCGCTCATTTGTCTAACATACAAAGTTTTAGGATAACATCTAATCGGTAAAGTAGGATTGGAAGGTTTTTGTAGGAGAATAAAGTGCTATTATTATTTAGTTTGGCTTCTAGTGTTTTTGCCAAGGAATTCTGAACAGAATATTAGTAGTTTCAGATCAAAGATCGATCAATCTTTGAAGGTAACGTGGTATACATATCCTGGCCATTCTTTTTTGTGTTTCTATAAACTTTAAAGTTTCATGTGACTATTAATTTAATAACAAAACAATTAACAACAAAAAAAATCAATCTGCCTAGCCTTTGGCAACTATGTTGGGGTCGGCTTTCAGTCTAACTGGATGCAGCTGAATGCCGTATTTTATATGGAGCGACTGCCTATCTAATCTGCACAACCCAGTCACTGGGTAATGCGATACCCCTTGGTAAGACTGGTAAGACAGTCCTTATGGGTCGTCAAAGCCTGAAAGTCTGACACTTTCAGGCTTTGACGACCCGTAATGACTGTTAAAGATCCACGAATGACAGCCGGGACCAACGGCATGACGTGCTTTTCGAGACACGGAGGAGTCTCGGTATGTTAAGATGGTCACCCATCCACCCCGGAAAGCGTAGCTTAACCTGATACACAAAAAACACAAGACAGCCTGATACACAAGCTCCTCACAAAAAACAATTAACAACAAATAATCAATAATTAAATTTTGTCCCCCGTTAGTCTCCTGTTCGCGTCCTGGGTTCGATTCCCGGCTCGGGCACAGTGTTGTTGGGTTATTCCATTAGGAATTTCTTAGTAACAGCCCGGAGTTTGAAAGTTGTCGGTGTGATACCCCCCCCGTGCCTCGGAAAGCACGTTAAGCCGTTGGCCCTGCGCCTGATCTCTCTCTGGTCGTGTCGGATTGCCATCTCATCGGAATATGAGAGTGAGGGAAGAGAGAGTGCACCTGTGTCTGCGCACGCACTTGTGCACTTTAATATCTCCCGCGCCGAAGGCAAGTGTCCGTTGAGATTGGCCGCCATGGCCGAAATACGGTCTTCAGACCGTCCTTCCGGACGATATATAATTTAATCATGTTTTTCTGCGTCTATTAAGTCTTTTAGCGTCGGCAGTGTGGTAAATAGGGATAATAAATAAAATTCAAAATAATTTGTACTCACCATTTTGTTGTTGATTTCGTGAAAATGTATTTCGCACACTTTATCTACTATGTCTTCACTTTGAAACGTGACGAAACCGAAACCTGAAACAAATAAACAATGATATTAGTAAAAGTTTATGAAGAACGAAATTAACGATTCATGACAAGATAATTCACCTCTGAAGTTTTTATTTTACTTGGAAAATTTTTACATTCATTACGATCAAAATGTATTGGAATTTGGACTACAACTCAAATCTCAGATTTTCAGTCTAAAGAGTTTTCGACTTTACCTTCGTTTCAAGTAATCAGAAACATAAAAGTCAGCTTTGATATCGTTTTAATTAAAGGCAATTTGCGTCAAGTTAATTTCAAAAGGCGCGTCAATCAGTTTTCGACAACACCTATCAGAGTATTGTAGTGGGTCGGCGGGGGTAGGCACCGCGGCTTTGTGCTCGTCAATTTAATAAAACTTGCGCCTTCGCCACAGCCGCCTGCGCGCACCGGCGACAAACTAAACAATACCAACCCTCCTTTAAACGCTCCTAGATATTCACGTGGCCGCACAGCCGACCAACTTCGCCTATATGTTCCCCGTCCGACTCAAAAGATCGTTCAAGTTTGCCCCCGCACGATTCATGAATTTTACGATTTACAATTTTGAGTTTCGCATCGAATCGCTTTCCGATATTTACACGATTCCATACAACAACTTACGACCTAGCTTACAAGCTGTCGCACAAATAAATCCCTCCAGTTCGAAACACGTCGCTCGGCACGTCGTGATTCCCGACTCGCAATCACCTGATGTAGACCAAGTTTCCGCTTAAAGTGGCAAACAAAACAAGGCGATGAGCAGGCGTGTTTCTGTCTGCTAACGATTAAGACACACACACGTGACGTATCCACCCACGACGACAAATAGCATTAGCGAGCCGCTCCGCAAACAGTTGGTGGCGCCGCGATTATGCTGACACGTACACGAACACCGGCCGTATCGCTACAACTTTCTCGTCCCGTGTCCACGTGTTGATATGGGCACGTGAGAGCGGCATACATCTTCATGAGTCGGGATCAACGTCGTCAATCCCGAAAGTTATACAGAACGGTTCAAAACTGAACTTGTCCGACAATAGCCGTCGGCGACGAAGCGCTAATCGATACCCTTGTAAATGTTACGGCCGAGCCGATACTTATAATCTGACAGTGCGGCTCTGTGTTCATATTTAGTTCATCACCTTTCACGACTTGGGCTGCCCTAAACAAACAGCACGAACCGGCCCCGAACTAGGGCGCACTTGGTATTTCACGCGCGGCCGGGTGGCTTTGCGTAGGAATCGAGGCAAAGATAGTAACACCCAGAAAAGGCAAATAGGGGTTCAATCGAGTTCCGTTAGATGACCGTATTTTCTTTATGCATTATAAGGTCGGTGCGGTATATCAATTGAATCGTTTCTGCGTTATAGCTTTCCCAATAAAAACGATTGGAAACAATCCCCACTTACATAAAACATGGTGTCGGGAAAGCTGTAGGGAACTTGATAACGCATTATTTTGATGTTTGTATATTATAAGCGAGTCAGAAAGCCTCGGAGGACAGATATTATGTAGTCGCGTGCCGAGTGCTGCCGGCGCCCCTTATTTATGCGGGTCTGCAAACCGAATAAAGTAGGGAGCAAGCAACATCGACGCCACCGAGTAAAGTTATCTGCGGGCGAGATGGCTGAGCAAATATGAAATCGGACCACACGATCAAACTAAATGAACTTCTTCTTAATGGATTAGCTACGTTAAAATCACCAATGTTTTGCTGCCATACACACAAACTGAACAAATAAATACAATACCCGTAAAGTTTGTAGATGAAACGTTAAGAGAAAAGGGAGAAATAGCATTGTCACTGACCACGTAAAAAGTTTTGGGTTTCGTGTTGCCTTTGTGTGCTCGCTCTAGATAAATGGGGTATTTTCGTGAAATTCGTCCGCGTCACTTCTCGTAACAATGGTGAAGATAAATAATCTCTGCGTAAGAAAAGGATTCCGTAAACATAATTATTTGAACTCGCAATTGTAGCTGTGAAACGCTAATGAAAGTTCTCCTGGGTCGCTTCAGGAATTAACTTTATTTTTCTCCGACTTCAATTACACTCGGTACCTTTACTTTTTAAGTGGAATACTTTAATTAAATCTGGCGGCTTATAGGTGATCTGCGTCGTCTGCACTGATTGGTCCTTTACTTTGTTTCTTAAATTAAATTCACATTACTTCGTTTAGCTCTACGTGAAAATGGTAAATCTTGATATTTTTAACATGTCCTTTATGTCTGAATAAATATTATTTAAAAAAATAGCTAAAGTATTCCATTTTTGTATCAATATGTCTGCAATATCAATAGGCCTATTTCCCTACCCCTCCCCTCCCTTCCCTCCTGTCAAGTACGTGAACCTCGCCACTACAGCTATGTAAACGACGGACGATTTTTATTAATTCCCGTCGAGTTCGCACCTGCGATAGCGACACTCGTTATTTTAATATAAGAAGCGAGAGGTTGAGGCAAAGATTATGAATGTGTCTCCCGATATCGGATATCTCGACACATCTGTCGGGCGGCACGTGGAGCTGACAGTGGGCGGCCCGCCTCCGCCCCGCGGCCCCCCGTCCGCCCTACCGAACGGTCCCCCGCCCCCGAATCGGGGCCATAGGCAGTATAATCTGCCCCGCCACTGTATGAAACACCGGCCGGTGGCGTTTATGGCGCTATAATAACCGTATAAAACGCGACTTATTGTAGGCGTCGATAACGGACGTTATACAACCTTAGGCCTCCACTTTGTGCCACGCCGACGCTCCCGGCTCCACTACATTTTTTCTATGTTACCTTCGTGCTCCCGAATGGTATACTTAATGGAATTTATTGCGATATCTCCCACTAACGTAATTCCCGCAGTATTCATTTGTCTAATTGAATATTACATTAGCACATACATTATGCACAAGGTACCTATTCCAAGGTTAAATAAGAAGTTGGTAGTTTGCCTTCGATTTGTATTTTTGTTGGCACACTAATGCAGAATTTCCGCTCCAACATGCAGATTTTCTCAAGATGTTTTCCTCTACTGAAAATAAATATTTACCTGTGCTGCGAAAAATTCAATGGTGCAAAACGTGGATAGAACGTGGCTCACGTACGAGATTAATTTTCTATCGATCCTATCAATAGGTACTTGAGTTTAGCATGGATTATAGCACTCGTAGCTATACTTGTACATTTACTACTTGTCATTTCCACAACAACAACTGAATACAAGTTAATAAACAGTATCTTGTTTCAGAGAAACTGAGTCAACAGGACTCATTGTAGCGTCAATTTTGCTTGTTTTTGTACAGAATAAAAGTAATGTAGTATGTCGGTGATAACTAGCAAGTTTTCATTAGCCGCGCGCTCAACAAGCTCTCAAATGATCAGCGAGTTGGCCGGTGGCGCTCGACGTCACAACTTTTGTTATTGTTTCGCTTCATTATTGTAATACGAAATACGCGGCACAATAATTAAGAGATCCTCGTCTATCGCCCCTTCTGACGTCATAGTTGGGCCAAACTTTATCAACGGACTCTCATCGTGACAGAATGTTTGCTACGTAAATAATTGCCGGATTGCTTCTGAGCTCAGCTAATAATAACAAGTTAATCGCAATAGTTATGATGAAGAAAAAGGCTGGATTATAAGAAACGGGGTTGGCTCCGTCGAGCTTGAGTGCTGTTACGCAATCAATGTTTATTAGAAACCTATTATCTGAACATTTGTTTCCACGTTTGGCGGCTTACCTAAGTACCTACCTACCCACCTATCTTCATATAAAAATCATTCTTAGTTTATATTAACGTATGAAAGCAGTATAGTGAAGGCCTCGACTCACGCCTGTTGGGTATCGAACTAGTTCCAATCAGTTTTTTTTCAGCTTTACGTTCAATTAATCACAGGAAAATATCGCGACGTGGCGGTCGGATGAGGTAAAAATATATACCATACCTATAAAAAGTTTCAAGTACCTAATACGAATTTTATGTCTATAAATCACACTAAAGCTGAAACTGCAGAACGAAACGATTCTTTTCAAGTTATTTTCTTATCAACATTTCAGGAGAGTATTACACTCCAGTTTGTACTAATGGATGATTGATCACAGTTTCATACAAGTTCTTATTAGATATTTATTTCTGTTTCAAATACTGCGCAGTATGTAGGTAAGAACAACAATCGTACATTACCCTGCTATATGATCAAGTAATCTATCGAGGATTCAAATAGTTGATCGGAATAGCCGCTTCAAAATAATACGTGAATCCCGTGCCAATACAAATACGCTTCGGTTCTAATGCATTCGCTACGAGGTGCAAAGTCTAAATGTAAACTTTCGGCAAGCTAAGAAAATGGGAAATAAAAGCTGGAAAGAATTGGCTCATCCTCATTTTCTCTATTGTTAAGTTGAATAGGACAAGAACTATCAAGTTGCTAGACGCGCTGATTGTGTGGAGACACCTTTATTGTCTACGTTCAGGTAAGTAAAACAGAAACACTGCTCCTACGACGCTTTTTCCGTCAAGATGTTCAACTTTTAAAATCCCGAAGTTTGTCCAAGTTGTTTTATTGCTCCAGAAACGTTTTAAAGCTTTTGACACAAAAAGAATTTTCGGACTCGTCCCGTAGTGTTTGGCGAAGAATTCGCAACACGATTTCTTATAGAAGCGTCCGCTGTAGTGTTGTGACGTATCTGCTGCGTGGGTTGACCAATATAACGGAAAATATTCTCTTAACGTGTTTACGTGAGAATTTATCAAAAGGGCGTGAAAGGAAATTATGACATAAATCGAACACATCGAATTTTTTTTTAGACCGATCAGTAACAGGAGAAATATTTGGGCGAATGGCCGCTAGGCCGCAAGCGGCAGGACAATTTATCAAGGCCGACGGTACCCTCGTCCAATCGGTTGATAGCAATGCCATAAATATTTACTTTAATAAGATTCCGTCCTTTTTATTCGCGTGTGTTTTACGACACTGTTTGGCCCGTGATGTCAACCTGGTAGCAGCGTAAGCGCATTGTTTTTTATAGTGTCGGAATTTGTAGCGGAGTAAGTGAATATCCCTGACCCTGTCGTAATAGATTGTAAAGCTGTGGAATTGGCCAATCGACTGTATTATGTTTGGCTGGATACCTAATTTTTTACAGCTCGCAATCACAGTTGCAATGTGAGATTACACTTTGTAGTGGGACTGTCTTGTTAAGCACGTGAACAACTTCTAATAGACTTTAGTAGCTACTAGAAGAGTTATACGATTTGGTAAAGTAGTTCGCCCCTAGAAGTACTAAGCATATATAATTTTCTACAGCTTGTAAGAAGGTGACATGAACCCATCAAATCCTAGGTGGAGCATTTCTAAAGAGTATAGGTAACTGCTTGAAATGAAGTGGGTAGGCAACATGCCAGCTTTTTTGCCAAGATTGCTTCATAATTTTTCTAAGTTCATCAAAAGTAGATGATCGTTGCATGAACAAAATGGGCAGCTACCTGGGGTTTATATCACTACTACCCCTGCTTGACGTGGTGAAAATGACAATTTATCTATAGAATTGTTCATTGCATTCACGGTGTTTCAAGCTCAGCAGTAAAGAAATAAATTCAATGCTTGGCATTAGTCGGAGTTGAAACATCGTTCTACAACCTAAACAGGAGTTAGTGCAGATCGTAAATAAAGAAACAGCCAAGGTTATGAGGTTTCAGTATGTAAAACTACAAAAACACCACCTATTTGAGTCACAAAAATATTGTACGGAAAATTGTAAAGTTGATCGTTCGTCGCACGGAATGAAGCAATAAGAATTTGATGAATTTAATATTAAACTATAACCCAAATTGGCGATTTATAGCATATAATAATGTAAATGGAACATTGTTGAAGGGAGACCAATTTTTCTATGAACGTCATAAACATTGTTTTACGATGAGTCGGGGAATTACAACCACAATGCGGAATTCCTGTCTCGTTCTTAGTATTTTATTAGTTTAAACAAGGCATTGATAATTATGTTGTGGTTGGTGCTGACTTTGGCAGGAATAAAAATATGTCATTTTCTAGTGAATTATTAACAAAAATTACAAGTCGGTATAGCTTAAAATTATGGTCGAAGACTACTAATATAACATGCTGAGCTGATATAAGCAGCGTTATTGCCCCACGCTGGGCGCCACTGCTGTCCCACGTTGGGCACCATATTTTTCTATTTTGGCTATCAGCGAAATAATTATAATTCGATGTTTATCATCGAAAAATTTATTTTAATTTTGGCTTAGTTTGCAAGAGATTTTAAGGGAACAATGCAGTGGTGGAAGTCAGTTTGTGACTACTACATGATAACTGATCATAAGTGAGCAGGTATTTTTTTATTACCCAGTCAAATGGGTCTCAATAATCAGGTACGCCAAAAACCGAAGATTGATAACGCCCTAAATATTTCATTAAAATAAAGTATAAATGTATAGAAGTGAGAATGTTTCGAGAACAGAGAGGTTGAACCATTATAGTGCGCTTAATTGCTTTTTAACTCAAACGAGCTACGCGTAATTAGATTACAATGGTGAATTTTATTTGTATGTATTGTCACTTTACATAAATGTACCGACAGTTTCACTTGATCACATTAACATGAATTTGAAAGCAGAACTTTGTTTTCCGGACCGTTTTAAACTTTTTATTGTTCTGATGGATGTGTAGTTAAATTGTTTAAATTATTTTCCTGAATGTTAAATGTAGTTACTATTTTTAAATGTAAGCACTACAATGTGTTGTAATATTTCAGCTATGCATGTATTCATGCAATATTTTTACAAAAAGTAGTTGAAACTTTTCTGCAGCCTGCAAAACACAAACAATCTCAAATTCCAAACCATAGATTATCCCAATCGATTATTTTTAATTTGCAAAGATTACATAGAAGGTATCCGAGGTAGTCCGGTATGATTGTTGCGGTCATTCGGCATCGCGACAAGATCGTCCCGAGAGCGCGTAATCCCGGGGGGAGACGTGCCCGAGACGCGAGGGACGGGATTTGTGGGATCATCGGACACAAGACGGGAATACCCTTGTTGTGGTTACAATACTATTCGATGTTCTCCACTATTGTCCAACGAACGATTCAGTTTATTTTCAGAGATATTTGTGATATTAAAAACTATTCCGACTCTAGTTAAAACTTCAACTTAAATATAGCAATTGATGAAATGATACAATAACAACGGGAATCTCCACTCGTGCAAAGTTATAATATTGTATATTGGATTACTCAGACAAAAAAGTCCAATGTAAAAGTTATGATGGGGGCGAGTGCATGACTCTGATAATATCGTTTTAATTGCGAATAGGAGTGAATCGAGCGGGCGGGGGGGGGAGAGGCAACATTATGATGCGAGCGGCGCAGCCGGGACTTGCGCAGATTGAGAATGAAGAGGCCGCACGTACGCCACGGTTCACTTGTTAAGAAGACCGCAGTGAGAAAACCAAATATTTACAATTGCATCCGAAATACAGAACTTTGCACTCGAAAAAGAGCCATCTTAAAGTTGGTGGGTAAAGTTACGAGGGTTGTATTTCGAGCTGTCCCCGCTTGAGTTCTCGAGTGACCAGTCTCGCACCGGTCCGGGTTATTGCGCGACCGACCTTGTTTGCACAGCACTACAGAACTGTTCCGTGGTGATTTTGGCAATATTCCTTGTTCCACGTCATGAGGCCGCTGCAATCGTGATACGATTGTTGCGCACTTTTTATTGTTATTATGTCATGAAATAAAACATTTTCAGTTTGTATTTCTGCAGAATTGTAAAGTTCAGTATAGTCTTGCTAGTCCAAATATAATTTATCCTGACGGTTGATTTAGTTTCCAACTACTGTATGCTAGGAAGTATTAACTTTGAAAGAAATTTTATAAAATAATAAAGCCAAAACCAGAATACGAATTGTATTGTCAACGGAGTCTGTAAATCTAGTAATAAAAGCGTCCATTCAACGTCGCAATTCACGACATTTCTTCAAGTAGCGGCGGGCGACGACGGAGTTGGAAGCCTTAATTTGTCTCTTTCCAACCAGAGACAAAGTGTATTTCGTAGCTTTGTCTATCGCTGGATCGCGGTGGTCCATGTCATCATGGACTTAGTCTAAACGATGCACTTTCTTGTTATCTCAACGCTGGATTATTGAGGTTTATCCTTTGTGTAATAAATAGATGTGACAGATGCGACGTCGATGATGAGCTTTTTTTGTAGCGAGACCTAATGATGGCGAATATATTCGTCAATAAAATACGTTCGTACGTATCGTTTAGGTTTCTTTTTCTGTTGCTTTTTATGTCAGTCGTTTATTAAATTATGTCTGGACGGCAGTCGTTAGGTCGGCGCACCGACTTACCTCTAAGGTGACCCAACTTTAACGTGTGCTATATTTATCAGCAATTTATGGCTCATATCTCTATGGTTGCCATAAAATCTATTTAATACACACGCGCACACACCCTCACACCATCACACGCACTTGGTCTTATGTAATTTTCACGTTCGAAAAGTGCTGATTCTCAGTCTGGTTTGAATAAATGACTTTTGAATTTTGATTTTGAATTTGAATTTTGCACACACATACACACACACATTTATGCACAGTTATTGCATACCAAAAGAGCTTGCGTGCATATTTGATTTCTTTTATTTTACCATGCTTTTAAATTAATTGATTGCACAGCATAGTATGAAATGTACCATAAACGGTGGAAGACACTGGCTCCTGTAACACAGGCTACTACCTAGCTCAGGAGCCAGGGTTTCAAATAAGTATGTTACACCTGTATTTTGTGTCAATAAAGAATTTATTATTATTATTATTTTCAAGGTGAACACAATGCTTTTCAGTAAAATAGGTTGAATACTTTGTGAAACTTGCGGGTTGCATGAAATAACAAGGCACTCGTTAAACTATTTGAGGCATTACATTGGTGTAGGTCGTAGTTATAAAAAGTAAGCCGAACGCTTGTTTAACGTGAATGTTTTCAGCTCCTCGTTGATACGTCCATCTGAAAAAACTAACGAAAAATCGTTCACCGGTATAAAGGGTTAAGTCGATTCTCAACACATCAACGCTTCATCCGGCGCTTTGTTCACGATAAGGACTTGAACACACACAGAGCACCTGTTTCGAGTGGCGAGCAATAAGTGCTGAACGTATTTGCGTAGCGCGATTACGCGCCGCTCCAGCCAAGCTAAAATTGAGCGTTGAGCTGAAGCACGTAATGATTTTAACGACTGTTCCGATTACACAATAAAAAAGTAAAATTCTTTGTTTAAAAAAACTACTGCACAAAAAAAGGTTTGTTTCTAAAGCTGGCGACCATTTCAGACCAATTGGATCACGGCGTTATTACTATTTAAGTGTTATGCTAATCTCAAAAAAGTTCCAGTCCAATTCACGGTCTACTAAAAGCTCGTAAAGCTCATCTAATCAAAGCCGTTAAGGGGGCATCAGATTACAAATTTACAGGTAGGTCGGCCAATAAAGATGAACGTAAGAGAGAGTTAACTGCGCGAAGTAATCGCGGGCCGAAACGTTGTTTTACGAGTCCGACTTTGCATATCCCGACAGATGTTAGAACAATAAACCCGAAAGAGACGCCCGGGTATTGTGCCGAGTTGTTACTTGTTATTCTGTCGAAATCTATGTTTTAAAGGTTTAGAGACGTGTTCAACTAGAATTTTATGAAACAACTGCGCACCGGTAGGGTTACACTTTGGTTTTTAATGCTCTTGGTGTGGCTCAGTTTGCGACTAGAAACTTTATTATGTATATTTTATGGCAATCATCAACAATGTTACGACTGAATTTATGAGTTACATCTCCAAATACGAGCTGTATTAGACATTAAAGAAATATTTGATTTTGACATCCATTGCCAGCGTAGGTTTAAAATATCTTTTTACAATTTACAATACAAAATGGCACTATTTTTACTTTTAAAAAGCACTGGGTTCAACCGTTTCAGTAGTATAAATTATTTTCATAGCACAGAAATTGTAAACATTTTATTCGAATGGTGAAATCACATTCACTACACGTCGAATAAAATCAAACATCTATCACATTTAAAATGGCCGCTGTTTCATTTAAAAATCGAATCCTCTTTCACATTTAAATTTGAAAAGTTGTCGGTGAGCGTCCGACCCGCTCGGTAAAAGGGTATTACTTATGAATCAATAGTTAATGAGTATCAATGGGAGGCTTTTGAAACTCGCCAGCCTGTGTGCATTCTCGGCGTATCATTAATATTGAAAGTTACTCGCCCGTCCATTGTCTCTGGAGTGGCCGCCTCTTTGTATATTATGCGTCTACTTCTGTACAGAAGCGAACAACTCATTTCCTTTACGCAAAAGTTTTACTTGCAAAAATATTGCATCGTCCCATTTTATGAGGCCCGATCTTGTCGTTTTGTGCCACTTCCTATTTACATCGGAAAGTACCGAAATTATAGTAAAGGATTTAATGAACGCTAAAGATGTTTGTTAATATTAAAGGGTATCTGCACTAAACGCCACGGCCCATAACGCGCGTTAGGTTTTGGTAACATTTAGGCTTTATGCGCAATATACATAATAATGAATACGGCTGCGTAAGTACAGATAATAATCATATGTGTGGGGGCATAACCAAATTGCACAGTCGGCATATGCGATTGTGGTCGTGTAGATCCGTTCCATTCGCGTCGTTTTGCTCCAAACTAGTTCCAATCAAATGCGAGCACCGATCGTATGCGTTCTGCTATTGTCGTAATGTTTATAAACTTAGGCCGGGGATCTAGGAAACGGGAGCCAATATAGAGGACCGCTGGTGGCGAAAAGAGCATAATAGGCATCGGTAAAAATACTGTCTAGAAAAATTCGACGGCTGCGAATAAATGAAGTTAGCCCCTTACTATTTTTCTCGTGAAACTATTTTAATTAAAGCCGCTCGATAGGAAGGAGTTTATAGAGGGACAAATCGGTCGGCGACCGATAGATTGGGAATGTTCAATTTCGGGGGCGGCCTCTCGATGAAGCTTGGAGGCTGCCAGTAATTGTCGTGGTCATTAACATTTACGATAATGACGAGGATAGGATTGACGTGGCTGGTTATCGCAGCATCCGATATGGTGGAGACGTCATATAAGCCTTACTAGAGCACGTTACGCCGCCGCCGCGAGATCTAGTTGCGAGATTGATGGTAATTCGCTATTTGGTTACACTTGGTTAGTAATTGATCTCAAGTTTTGTTCGTCTAAGTTTGCGCCGTGTTTGGTAGTAGAGGCTGCGAGTGTGATGAACATAGTTTAAAGATTATGATTCTATTAATCTTGAAACGATTCTGGGAAAATTAATACGGTAATGTTTTTTGCGACATATGCAGCACTGAAGACATGAACATGTTCCAAATATTTATTCGCCCCAATAAACAAGAAGCGACCTACTTAAATGATCTAAAACATGGTTGTAACGTATCAAAATGTGAAAATAATTCGCGTAACAATTGTACATTTGTTCACGAGAGTACTTCCAGCACGGGAAACATGTTTAGACGGGGGGCATAATGGGATTAAATTTTCAGACAGATGTATAACAAAATTGGAGGATACATAATGTCATGTCTCATTATTTTAGGTCAAGATTTACGTAGAAATTGTTGGATGTTTTTGTTTTAGAAACTTCGAGAAGATTCGGTTTCAATTCTCGGCGGTTTGAAGAGCTGTTGAGCTGATTCGATCGTCAATAAAATCTTTGGAGACGTGATATACAACAAATTTTTTTGAAGATTGAAATAAATGAATATGTTGTCCTATTTACCAATCAGCGTAACTTATACGTATATTTATTATTATTAATGGATCAATCAATCGATGTAAATTAGTGAATGCTGAATCCCTAATTCATTATACGTAGTGTTGTAACATACAATTTTTCAACTATTTGATACTACTCAATAACAATAGATACTAATACAAGTCAAGTATTAGCATGACAACATAACCCAACTTCGACCGTCACGAAAATATTCTTAAAATCAGGTCTCTAATATCTTAGGGTACCCTGAAAAACTTAACAATCCCTTCCTCCACTTGACACAATGGCTTACACTATTACTTAAATCCACTTAGTCACACACTGTCACGCTAGCATTATAATGTGCCTGTTTCGAGTCACGGGCGAGTCATTAAGGCTTTGGGGATGCTCTCGTCTCGAAGAAGCCATCTGCATGATTTGCGCATATTAATAACGCCGAGCTTGCTTGTAGAGCATACAGCCATACATGCTATATGGCGAACATATTATAAGTTGGCGATGAGCGTTTCAGTTTAATTTAGACAGGGTTCCGCCGTTTTCATTTCGAAGATTTGCATGTAACAGGTTGGGTTTTGCGCTGGAGGTATCGAAATGTTCATTTGGAGTTTGTTTTAGGATCCTGTTTTGTTTTAGTTTCAATGTTGACGACAGTTCTAGATTAGAAATTAATTTGATGAAACATAATCTAATAGATGTCTAAACATACATTGTTGTCTAAGACAATATTATGTTTCACACATAGCCAGAATGTTGACGTTTCCAGTAATATTACCAGGATTACCATAATGCTGGCGAAACTATGTTTCACTACGTATTTACGCCATAACAGGTGTAAATAAGGTCGATAAAGTCATTCCGACGTAGCCTTGAAGAGGTGAAAACGTAGGAAAACTACCGAAACAGTTGCTCACGAAAATAATGTAATACGTCCTCCAAATTAAGAAATAATTCAGCCGAATTTTTGTACGTAAGCCTAACATGCGCTAACAACACGTGAAATACATAAGTCTTTAAAAACTACGCATAGAATTTCGTAAAGAGGTGTCTTTTTTTAAAGAGGAGTATAATCTTTGTATTCAAAAACTTTTTTCAAAACCTTTATGCCAAGACGTGGCGTGTATGCACTTTGGCAAAGATGTAGCCTCGCGATGAGTATGTACACTATGTAAACACACCTTTAAATGAGATATTAGGCTGTGGTTATACTCACAGCGTACCGCGGGAAGCTGTTTAAAACACCCTTGTATTCAAGCAAACGCGGACTTTTTTCATAAACCGCTAGAGGCAAATAATTCATTTCTTTTCACCGCATAATACAATCTTAATTAGATTTCCAAATAACAAACTGCGTTAAGCTAAAATTAATGAGTGCTAATTAAACTAAAAACAAACCAGAGTAAAATAATAACGAACTCGCATAATGTCTTCGTCTAATGACTTTAATTTATTTCATGTAATATTGTGTGATAAATAGCAACTAGACTATGTTTTCTAATCAAGATAAAGCTTAGTTCACCTATATTTTAGTGAATGAATGTGAAAGTCCTTTCGTGTAAGTAACAGATTTGTATTTTGAGGTTAGGTATTTCTATTAATTAGGCAAAACATTTAGTTCAAAACACTTAATTAAGCAGGTTTTTTTTGACAAAAAATAGGAACGTAATATAGGTTTCCCGCTGTCGCTTCCGCCTGTGTACTAACCTGTCCCTAGCCTAACCACTCAACTCTCTGCGGCACGCCACACCCCCATAATGATGCATCTCGGGAGATACAGCATAAGGCTTTACAGATTTTAACTACGCCACAATATTTATCTTCCTTTTCACGCGTGGTCACGCACAAATTTCTTGTTTTTTCTTCAAGCCTTTTTATTTATAAGTCTTAGGGGAGGCCGCGTACAAAAACGCTTTGTAAAAAATAACAGAGAATTCACCTCTCTATTTGATATAGCCAGATATTTCGAGAGGTTTTGTATCTTAGTTTGACGCAGACTGACGCCTAGATCAAGAAAAATGGAAAGATAATACAGTAGGTATATTTAGGTACTAAGAGATTGGGGTGTTTTCTGTTGAGGAATATTCGTTGTGTTCTCGTGTTTGATATTTCCTCGTAGCCATTTCACGCGTAGGCAGCTTATTGAAAAGAGGTAATCATAGAGTGATATTAAAAAGGATATGTTTTTGTGGGGTCTGGATGAAAGGGGCTTAAATGATTGAAATGTGAACATTGCTGTTACCTTATACTACTGAATTTGTTATGCTGTTTCTTTACATAAAAAGCTTAGACATTCATATCAAACATTTTAAGTATAATACGTCTACTTTATCATATATATTTATAATTTTTGGTTTTTTTAACTTTTATTATACCTACAATATCTTGACTCTATTGTATTGGAAATTGACATGTGTCCTTTCTAAGAGAGATCGGTGATCTGTAACTCAGGATCCTCCTTCCTCAAGACACCTTTTTCTATTTCATCATCATCATCATCATTTCAGCCGAAAGACGTCCACTGCTGGACATAGGCCTCCCCAAGCACCGCCACTTCGACCGATTCTGTGCCTCCCGCATCCAGCGGATTCCTGCGGCCTTTCTCTATTTAAGATTATCTTATTAACCAGTGCCCGTAATATGATGTTGAAATAAATAAATATTTATGATTTTGATTATTATGATTAATAATAATAGTCCTCCAGACCGAATTTCGGAGACCAGCCTACGCGCGGGAGATATTATAGTGCACAAGTGTGTGCGCAGACACAGGTACACTCTCTCTTCCCTCACTTTCATAGTCCGATGGGACGGCAATCCGACACGACCGGAGAGATATCAGGCGTAGGACCAACGGCTTAACGTATTTTCCGAGGTACTGGGGTATCACACCGACAACTTCCCAAACTTCGGGCTGTTACTAAGAAATTCCTAATGCAAAAACCCAATAACACTACCTCACCCGGTAATCGAACCCAGGACCCCACGCTCAGCAGTCGAGCTTGCGATCACGAGACCAACGGGGCAGTTTGTCATACATAAATAAAGCTATGAACGAAGCTGAAAAGTAATACCTCAGTTTGCTTTGAATTTTGCGTTGACATTGCACTTCCATAATTAGCAGTGCAATACTTATAACAAAACTTTGATAGACTGCTGAAACAGTATTTTTCTGTCTATACTTTATAGTCATATTACTCTTGTCAGACGACTTGAGATATTCTTGTAGAGAAAATCAATCTACCTAGCCTTTTCCCAACTATACTGGGGTCGGCTTCCAGTCTAACCGGATGCAGCTGAATACCACACACACCGTATTTTACATGGAGCGACGGCCTATCTGACCTCCACAACCCAGTAGCTGGGTAATACGATACCCCTTGGTAAGGGACCAATGGCTTAACGTGCTTTCCGAGGCACGGAGGAGTATGGTAAGGTATGTAAAGATGGTCACCCATCCACAGACCGACCCCAGCAAGCGTAGCTTAACCTGATGAATCGATCCGCGCGGCAGTTATTACTTAACCACGAGCTCCTCCTTCCTTCCTTCTTGTAGAGAAAATATAAGTTATTAAATGCAAAGATTTTTATTAAATCTTTTCATTATCTGTGTTAATGAAGAGAAGCACGACAGGACAGCTACAGTGGAGTATTCCTTTTAATAATACCGTTGTTCAAAACATTTTTGTGAATGTAACTTTTTGCCAAGCTTTTAATACTGTGTCTAAAACACTTCACATATTTGCATACCCCAAAAATTTGCATTTTAAACTCTGACTACGATATTAAAATAACTGCATCTCTGCAAGTTACTTAACGGCGCAACAATGTATTCATATTGTTCATATCATTAATTTTTGCGGTCCAGTGGCGGGTCCGATTCCCTCCTTGCTAGGGAGGAGTGACGTTGCATTCCCTCGGTGCTCGATGGTCGCTTCTAATGAAGTCTCGTGCGGCCACAAAGCCTTCCTCCCTCCCTGTCACTCCCCCTATCGCTCTTAAGAATGCACCCTCTAAAATGTATGACGTCAATGTGACGGCATTTTTATGGCATCTATTGAGAGTTAGAAAAGTGATACTACGCAAAACTTTTCAAATAAATCGTCGATTAAAAGTAGTTTTCCGGGACTACAGCCGCCTTTTTTATACCTCATGGTCGCTGATTCAATTTTATAAAAGATAGATAATGCAAAGTGCTTTTCGCTCCACTACATAAAAATTTAAATTCTTATTTGCGAGGAATATGAAAAATTATTTATTATAACTACATTTTACCTTGCTATATTATTCTAACATCAAAAACCTTTAAAACGACTTTTTATCGAGTAAAGTAACGCTCAAAGAAAACGCCGTAGTGTTAAAATAACAATATCAAGCGAAACATCCATTTTCACCCGTATTTTCTTTTTGAATTATATCTCTGGTAGCAACGGAACATTTTAAATTTTTATTTTAAGCACGAATATATATCAAAAGATAGAACATGACCGCTCGAATGGTACGCAGATGCGACGAGTCCGACTGATCCCGCCCGGGGGAGTGAGAAACAAACATCGTAAAAACTTGTGAATATTGCCAACAATTCGCAAAACTTGTAGGTAAGTGAGCATTTTCCTCGTTTGTAACATTTCTGCGTAGTTCGCGAAATCGGCCGTCTGCCTGAAGATTCCTGCGTGAATAACTAATGAAAGAAAAATGAATCGCTCAACGAGTCACAAGCGAATTACAAGACCTCTAAATAGCTGAAGACGCGATCAAGTATTTTATTTTGCATATTATAGCTTCATAAAGTTTTATTGAGATATTTTGCAAAACCTTCGTTATCTCGTGGTATTTGGTTATTGAAAAACGGAAGATTAAAGGATTGGTTATGGCGTCGTTTCCTGAAGATTAGTTAAAATGATGGGAGGGGTTGCTCAAACTCCTTTCTTATCACGAAATCAGTTAAATCGCTGCAAAATTACGTAAAACACGGCTTAGCAGTTCGCTGCCTGTAGTATTACTTTAAGTATTCAGGTACTAATTATTTCAGTGCCTACGTTTCCTCACCCCCTGCCCAGGTGTTTAGCTATAACCTACGGAGAAATGGCCTGCTCATTAGCAAGCTGACGACCAGTCTATCTTCGAAATGGCAAGTTTTTGGGTTTACTGCCTCCCTTCAGACCTTTTTAACCCTTCGGGAAAACTAATATAACATGAAATCATTAGGATAAAATGTGTATAAAGGAAGTAAGTATTTACATGAAAACTTGAACCTCTTTTCAATATCAACTTGATGGCATTTTGTCGATGAAGTCTCTTGCCAAGAAGTTTAGTATTTGTTACTGAGTCGAAAGCCTTGGAGTAGACGCTAAAATGTTTATCTATACAGAAAATATTCTGTATCAGAAAGTGTTTACGATTTCCAAGTTAGTACTTATTTGACAATGCATTGGGTACAAAGGCGGGGTGCAATTTGTAAGTGTTTTGTTTCAAAAGATTGGACAGAAAGTTATGAATGTCAGAGATTTATTTTATATTACTAAGTAGAAGAGTGTAGCTAGTATTTTGATAATGTGTTAAAACTGTTTTTTTATTGGACTTTTGTTATTTTTGTACTGACATTAGTTAATTTGTTATAAATATTATTAGAAAGCTAATGTCATTTACTGCACAACCTGCAAATCCTAACTAATATTATAATTCTAACTATATAATATTATAAATGCGAAAGTGAGTTTGTTTGTTTGTTACGCTTTCACGCTAAAACGGCCGAACGGAATTTGATGAAATTTCGCATATAGACCATGATCTGCACCCTAATTACGTAATACATGATCAATCGGAACTTGAATCGTTTTGAAACAAATTGATAATCCATTGCTACACAAGTTCGAAAAAAAAATCTGCTCAACAACGTAAATACCGCAACGAATGTTGTTGAGCTGTCAAAATGAAACAAATTTGTCGTAATCATTTACGAAAATGTGTTGCGTAATTAGATAGCTGGAGAAGGACATAGGATACTTTTTATCCCGTTATTCCCACGGGATCGAACCTTACGCAGGTGAAATCGCGGGGCGCAGCTAGTTAAGTATAAAGCCTCGACAGTTATTAAAAATATTAAAATCAAAATCAACTTTACTTTCGAATAATGGCTTTTCGCTATTAAATGTTATTATAGCTTCATTACGAGTATTAACGACTACATGCATATTAAGTCGTCAGTAACACCTCACTGACACTGTGGAAACTAAACCATCTGCGATCCACCGACGTTTCATGTAAACTAATATGGAATTATCATTAATATAGTGCACCATGACTTCTTAAAACTTCGATATTTAAATGTGGGAAAGTGCATGTGCTCCTGTATTATGTCGAAAAACGATTTATTTGGCTCCAATATTTTTAAAAGCAGGAACTAGGCGTGACTCAGATGGTAAGAAATAGATAAGGATAGTCAAAGAAAAATAAATTTAGCAAACTGGGAGAAAATGGGCTATTTATTTAGAAAAAAAAATTGTGTGCTCCTAATTTTCTAAAATTGGAAATAGAAATAGAGATTTTAAATGAGGGCCAGAATTTATGTTAGGTGAAATGCGCTTAAGTTTCTTAAGTTTCCTCGTCTACTAGGCAAGTTTTTACGACATTCTGAGCAACACACAACCACAATTAATCAATCCTCGACAAACTTCCGAGTTCTTCATAAAGCAAGAATATATTTACGGTAGTTCGTCAGTAAATCCTCAGTCGTGTCTTACAAATTGTCGCCGTGCCCCGGGCTACGCGGTGTTATGAAAACTCCGGGCCAGGTAAGGAGAAGCCAACAATTTGTACACCGCTTACACCGTGTATAAACATCTTCATCTGTGTTATAGATACCGCTGAGTTTTATGTTGTCCTGGTAAGTTTCGAGTTCGTTAGGCTTGTCTGCGTGTTTTTTTTTGTGGCTTATTCTCCTTTTTATTTTCCGAAAGTTTGTGGCTTAACATGTGTTTAGATAAGTATTTGAATGCCTTTTCCCTAGTCTATGGACAAGATTTTTTTATTACATTACCTATAACTCGATTTTTATAACTGTGCGCTTGGAGCTATCAAAGTCGTAGGTACTATTGAGTTCACCTCCTCAGCGCCTCGCCGACGCCTCTAAGTACTATACAACTCGTGTCATCTGCACAGTTATGTCATATTATTCGTTAAGTTGTTATTGTTATTATATATACATACACTGTAATATTTTGACGTTGACAGGCATACAGAAAAATCAGGGTATGCTGAAATATTTAAGAGCGAAAGGACTTAGAACCTCGTTAATAAGAGTTTGCATTCAAATATTGTAGACAACCGTTATTATTCATTAAATGGAAAACCTACTAAACAAACTGATTATAAAACATGCTACTTTTCACAAAACAAACAGTAACAACGTATTAAAAATACAACGCTATTGACTCAATTCTAATTCACACGTAACACAAATTCCTAACTAGGTGTAAGTACTCTGTAAATATGTGCGCAACACGTTACTCAAATAGAACAATACCATTTTCAATAACACTTAAAACAATGATAATTATACTTGTCACAAGCCACGTGGCTTTAAATACCATCTTAATGATTACCATCGTCGAAACAATTAAGTTAATGGCTCACAAACTGCGTCTCCACTCAATATTTATGTACGTTCATTGGCGAATCCGTGTATATAAGTAAACAATTATTTTCCCTAATTGCTACACCGGGATACAGGGTCCCATTACACCACTAATGAACATAAAACGTAATAGATATTTTCTGACCTCCCCCATAATAATACAGAAATCGTTAACGTTTCAAACGAAGGCTATGTAAACATCTTAATTATTTGAAATGAAAATTATACTTATCTTTACGTGTTTATAATATTATTTACTCACTAGCTTTTTCTCACGGCTTCGCTCGAGTGGAAGTCGGAAATTATTCCACGAAAACGTACCACTGGGATAAAAAGTATCTTAGGTGTTAATCCAGGTTATAAAATACCTGGCTGCCTCATTCAAATCCAATGAGTAATAGCATAACATAATGATTGAATACTATCGTGAATTCATGCAAGCCTAGTACTTTTTGTTAGGTTGTGCCAAGATTCAAGTTTATTAACTCAAGGAATAAGATTTTTCATACAAACAAATTTCCCTCTTTTAACCCCCATAAAAGTTGAATTTCCAAAAACCCCTTTTTAGTGCTCCCCTACATTATATAAGGAGGCCATGTGCAAAATTTCACGTTCCTAGTCCCAATAGTTTCGGCTGTGCGTTGATATGACAATCAGTCAGTCAGTTCTCTTTTTATATATATAGATAACTTTGACAGCACGATTGTTATTGGTTCCAATAAAGTAATGAGGAAAATGCTTGTGTTATTGGAAAATATAATATCCGATTGTTAATAACGCAATAAGTAACAAATCAGTTCATATTGTGTTTTTCTTTTATTTATCATGGCCGCTGAGGGTACTAACGACTAAGGAAAGCCTGGTTGGAAGTTGATCCTAGCAACAGGCTGGTGTGATGTCTGCAAAGAGAGACACTTCGCAAAAATTCCTGTGATTCAAGTATATTTTAAAGGTCTTCTTTATCCCTGGCCAACCTTTTTAAACTACTACCCACTTTGCTTAGGTATGCCTCTTGATCTTACCCGCATTTATTTTAAAACATCTCTATTGTGATTGGATTTAGCTCTTGATAAATATTTTGCCTGTACAAGTTCACCTTTCATAATTTAATTAATTAATAGAAAAAAAACCAGTTTAAATTGTTAAATTGTCCGTATATCCAAATCACAACTGTAATTCTTTGACAGTCAAATGAAATGGCTATAAAGGTACACATTCCGTACCCGACCGCAGGAAGCAACTGCAGGCGAAGTGTCGCCGCGACACGACTGGTTTCTATGAATTTGTATGAAATACCTACCGTAGCTAGCGACACGTGCATCGTTGGCAGCTACGGGCGAGTGATAGACGACACCTGCAGCCCGATCGCAGACCAGTAGTGCCGCTAACGCTCAAGCGATAACACGTTTTTCTATCTTTTATCTAGCGAGTGAAATACTGGGTGCTGCCGCCTGCGGTCGGGTTCGGAATCATGACTTCAGCGACATGACGCCGCGACACGTCGCGTGCTGTTGCTGCCTGCGGTCGGGTACGGGATGGTACCTTTACACGGAAAATTTAAGTAAGGTGTCAATTTGTTTAACAATTAATTTCCCTGACTACAATTAGGTACAAAATTCAACATATTTTTCTCTCTCCATTTATTTAAGTAACCGCACGCAATATCTATGGCATGTAAGCTGTCTTCGCAGGGCCATTCCGGCCACAGATAAGCCGAACAATAAAAGTAAAATCAGCGTTCGCGTGCTACTGTCTCATACATGACCCTGAGCGACCTACTCGCCCCCATTCCGCTACGCCGCAATGATACCATCTACGATACGCCGTTAGTGATTTGTTGAAACCTTAATTACAGTTCGTTCGTAGATTAATGATGTTACACGGGATTTTTTATCTTTGATCTAGATATTTGTAAGGGTAGGGTCTGTTATGAGCGCAAAGCACGCCGATAATTGCCGGTGGTCTGTGGAAAGCGGATGTTAGATAAAATATGTTCACGCACACGATACCGCGAACATCGCTGTTCCGGGCGTTTATGCGCAAACGGCCTTAAATATGTCGGGTATGCTGCCATAGTTTATATGCACCCTGTTCTTATGGTGTCCCAGTTTGCTGGCAGCTCGGATTTTTTTCATGAAGTTAACCTAGCTACCTACTTCAAATTTCATCATTTAGAATATTGTATGGTCTTTTCAGTTGCGTTTGTAGTGTAATCGAGACTTTTATTCTGATAGATTGATATATAATCATGTACCTAAGCGCCTAGTAGCAATCTATATTTTTGTCGACAAATGTCAAGCAAGCATATCGAAACTTCGCCTCGATATTTCGCCAAACTTCTCGTATGGTCTGTTCGCCTGTTCACTTAAATGTGTAATGTAATTAGCTCGCAAGTTGTTAGTTGAACAATTTTCAAGAACATGTACGTAAGCGCTTCTGTCTTTGTTGGTACGTGTACCCTTGTTTACTCATAGAAAATCACTCAACCAATGTTGATGTCTTTTCCACATGAAGTAATTATTCTATGCCGGTAAACTAGAGAGCAATCGTTGCAAGGGTTGTCTTGAGTTTGGGTGTTATTTGATGTTGGGTATGTTCATTACAGAAACTAAACACTATTACGTCAAATGCCGGATATGGGCTTTCTCATAACCCATTAAAGACATATTAACTTGGGAAGCAAATGACCGATTAGTTTTTGTGAACGGCTGGCGTTACAGAAACAAAAGCATAACAGCCGGTCTATTCTGTAATAATCTCACGGTAAAAACTCAGGTGAAGTGAGCATGAATGTGCTATCATTCCACCTGCTGCTAGGGACTGACAGCTCACTCCGAGCTCACTTCACCAAAATTTTCACGGTGAAATGGTTACAGAATAGCACTGCTGGTTCTTAAAATAATTCTTAAGTTACTTTTTACAACATGCCTTTTTCATGGTCATAGTTATACAAGTCATATGACATGACTGAGTCAACATTGAAAACCACACGACACTTACAAGCACTTTGCTAAAAAGTAATATCTCTCTCAAGTATAAAAATAAAATTTCATATTGAATACGAGGTCCTGACTAATGTATAAAAACTTAAGATATCGGAATCCCATTACTACCTCTCTAAGTTTACACTCCATTAACAGTTACATAGTAAGTTAAAAATGATTGCGGGAAGCTCTCATCAAAGATGCACTGCTACTATATCCTCAAGATTCCAGTTGAACTTTCATGAATGAATAAGAAAGTGGGTTGTGTTTACTTCGCAAGCGATAACTATGCTTTTAAGTGCCAGTAGTAGAATTGCTAAAAAGTTTGGTCGGAGTTACGTGAATAGTTCTAATCTTGGAGTCGAGTCGAGTCGAGTCACACGCGAGTTGGTGGCTACCGTCAACAGGACGACTCGGTTGCACTCAACAAAGTTCCACGATTACGTACCGTCTTTAGACTAGACTCAACTTTTCCGCCTAATACTAACATTGTGGATTCAAAAAAGGTATTCCTTCCTTTCTTTACCGACAGTTTATGGTAATGCTCCATAGCTTTGTTTAAAACTGCGCGGTACTTGTTGGTTACTACCTCCGCGGTTTCAGGTGCAACACAATACCAAGTTTCTGAATCTTTGTTTGGTTAACTGATAATGTTTTTAAAGTTGCAGTTTTTGTGCTAGCTTGCTTGTAGCTTCTTTGTTTAATTTTCTTCGTAAAATTACCGTTTTCTTCTTATTTCATTACTGATTACATACTTTTTTTAGGTTTTAATTTGAAGTAGTACAACCTTTTTTTAAGTTGTTGCAAAACGCCAATTTCCACATGCCAGTGAATTTGTTTGCAAAAAATTGGATATGCTGACATATCCTAAACATTTTATGCAAAATATTAACCTACATTCTCTGAGAATTTATAGCTAAAACACTCATCAAAATAACATTAAATTGTACCGAAAATCAAGTGTTAAGGAGAAGTGTGAAAGCAATATGGGGCAGCGGCAGATAGGTACCGGCCGTCGCCGGCGGGTTCCGGCGCTTATCACGGCGATAACGCCGCACAGCGCCGTACGACCGGCGACCGGCGTATGGACGGTTTAACCCACTTATGTGTTTGTTAATACGAGGATGTAGGTAAGACTGTTTGTGTTACAAGTGCTGTTTTTATTTCAATTTGTTGGTAGGGTAGCCGTTGCTTAGTGAAAATTATATTTCATAAAATTGGTATGGTCTATTTTAGAATACAGGATATTTTCGTTTATTTTGGATTTAACACATCAAAGGGGTTTAATTTTATTTTGAAATTAATTGTATATTTATTTCAATAATGCTACCTCTTGAGGGTAAAGTTATGAATTGTTAAATTTATCTTTATATTCAGAACTCTTTGGTTTCTATTTCTTACTTTTTCATATTTTAACAAAAATAAAAATAAATGAAAATTTTATTCAAAAGGTATGATTAAAGTACCTTTAAAATGGTTGCCAAAACTTTATAGGCGAGTGTGAATTTTCATAAATCCACGCGAATATCTGATGAGCATGCTATGGTGATCCCTAAGTAACGGAGGTATTGAACCGTCCACAAACTCGTTTATATTTGCACAGAAGGAACAGAGTCCCCTTTGGCACCACCACAGCCATATCTACTAATCTTGTTAAAGAACATTGATCCCCTTTTTATAAGGCGATCGAGTAGAAACCAAGATAACTGCGCTTATTTCCCAAATTAGTTTCCAACTACGGTGTTATCGAAACTTGTATACGGTTCGATTGGCCCAATCTGCGTAATATTACACAAGTTCTTGATTAAATTTAATAAAACCAAGACGGTTACCTAATTGCGCGGGCGAAGTTTCATTAATGAGTATTCGATTCGCACTGTTCCGGCAGATCCGATCGATCTGTCGTATTCCGCGCCCCTTCAGATTGCCCGGACAAAAGATACGCGGGGCTATTACGTGTCTTACTTCCGACCAACTGAGATTGCGTTGCTCGGTATTGAAATTTTGAACTAAAAGTTTTTTGCATATTTTGCGAAGTAGTTTTGATTTTCGTATGACGTTGCAATTTTGAGACTAAAGTTGTGGGTTTTATTTTTAGTTTTTTAATGTTAAATGTAGATGTTTGTTTTTTTGAAATATCTAATGGAAATCAGAAGGAAAACATGTTTAATTTAAACATTTAATTGATTTCGTTGTTCCATTGTTATGATTGAGTGATGGCTAATATACCAGCGCCTGTACCTACATTGTTCTATTCTAGTCTATTTTTAATAAATGGCAAACAAAGCCGATGCTGACTATTCTGCCAATGTCTACATTCTGTGGTTTTATAATAATTGACAATCATAGAGACATGTCCGGACAACAATCGTGTACATAATACCTACATTTTGTCCTAAAATCGGATCAATTCTAACACTACAATCTAAACACAGCCTTACAAGAAAACGAACGAAATCACGAACTTTCAACTTTTTAATCAATCAAAAGCACCTATTTCCAACGCGTCATTCGGCCCAAAAAGTCTTTCAACAGTCGTCCAACAATAGCAATTCACGTAATAGCCTCTCAGAATTTTAATTTTAGGTACATCACTTCGTACGATTCGTACGATTGAATCATTTTGAAACGTGCGAAATGAAATCGAGGACGGCAACTGGCAGCCGGCAACTGAGCCAGTAGGTACTCCCCCTTAATGAGATTTATAAACGTGGTTGATTCCACGATTAACCAACGTCGTAAGATTTGATTCTCTATAGATATCCTTAGAATGGCTCCATGAATCACTACGAGTTACTGTTTTAATTAAAAAGGTGATGATGATTTTTTGAGGGTTTTTCAGCCTATTGGTTTTTTGTGAACGTTTTCATTTCCAATCTAGTAACTGAAATTGATTTTATCTAAAGAAAGTTCCTTTGGCAAAATTGAATACTTTAATAATCATTCATCTGAAGGGCGGGAGTTTAGAATTCTGAATAAAATACACACGAAAATAATAATCAACGTAAATACAGGTTCTAAACTCCTCGAACTAAACACTACGAATAACACCAATATTAATATTAACAATGTTAGTTTAAACGATAACAGTGTTACGGATAACTCTATCGTGTTAACAGCAGTTGAAAACATGCCGTGTTGCACATAGCCTCGTTAACTGTAGTCAGAAACTTAACATGAGCGCGGAATATCGGCGGTTGTTGCTTATTAAACTTCGTTTTACCTTGAAATTATACAGCGTTTGTGCATCTTGCGGTACTGTGTTCCTCTGGATACTGTGGTATTTTGATAGCGAACTGATTGTAACGAGGTATTCATTAAAACTTGTATCGTTTTGAAGATACTGTATGTTGTTAGTCTGTGGAATGGGATGGTTTTTGAGTGTAAGCGGATTTAAGTTCTGTGCTTGCTTTCAATATGTTTTCGAATCTGTGTGTATTTTATTTTTAACCGACTTCCGAAAAGGAGGAGGTTCTATGTTCGACTTTAAATATTTTTTTATTTTTTTTAGTGTTTATTTTTCACTTTGTAGCTTCGAAGTCAGTTGTTTTTTTTTGTAAAAACTTTTTTCCACACATTTGCTCAAATAATGCATTTACGAAGCCTGTATACATTGTTCGAAAGTTAAAAATTACGCACCATACCACGAAATGTGCGGTAATATACCTAGTTACTTTCAACTAAGTATCAATTTTACCGCATACACCGTTTTATAGCACCGTGCGTATCCTTTACGGTTTTTTTTTCATAAAACATGTATAGGAATTCCACCCGGGAGTTTCACATTACGAGAATAAATAAGCTGAATGATCGAACCTACTTGGAAGCGCTTTTGCTCAATATGTTTGTCTCACTTTAATACTAAAGAGAAAATGAGACGAAAAATGTAGTTCTAATTTTCATAATTTGTTATTTACTATTAAAAATTGTCTAATGAAAATGTTTGTTTCATTACCTATTGTAATGTTTTTTCGCAAACGTTGCATGACACACGTACGGAAATTGGTATAAACAAACTTACCGCACTAGTATTATAAATAACTATTCTTTAATATAAGATTGATTATTACCGTTTTGAAACACGGATACTAAATAAATGAAAACGTGGATAGTAAATCACGCAATATCTAAACTGTAGTATAACGTCTTCATAAGCCAAGACGCTATTTAGGAAATGTTTTTCCAAAAGCATGTTTCGTTATTCAAAACAATTCTACAAAATTGGTGTAAACAATTTCTGATGAATGTATTTATTAACATAATTGTACCAATAACTGCCACCACAAGGTAACAAGCGACATAAATATTCACTGAACTGTTGTATTTCACTGACAAAACGACATAATTATTTAGTAAAAACACATAAAATTAGAATTGCAATCGTTAGTTGCATTATTTTAAATTCAAAAGCTTTATTATCCATGACACACGCTCGTACGGTTTGTAAATGATGCAATTACAGCCACCAATATGTTGTTTGTTTGATTTGTTAATTTGTATGGGAAAAAGTGCTTTATGCGGGCACAATGTATCATTGATTTTATGTTCATTATCACGTTTAATTGCATTTATTGTTTTTTTGTTTGGACAATGTGATTTAATGTGAGGTTTAGCTACATTGTTGTAATGAATATATTATTCAATGTGCGGAAAACTATACCTGGATTGTTAAACCCATTATTCAAGCTTTAAATATAGTATGTCATGTGTTTCTCCCCCTAGCGCTTACTTGGCCTTTATCAAAGGAAGTAGTTTCGCGCTCATTAGCAAGCGGACGACAAATTCCTTCGTTCATAATCTGACACGGGCTTATATTTATATGAATACAATACAATACACAAAATCTTTAAAGCTAAGCTAAACAAAATCGTGTGGAACGAACTCCTCGCAACAGGTTATATACATTCCCACAAGAGACTGCAGTTGCAGAAACAACCTCTCCATTCCCTCTAAAGATCCAGACAGTTATTCCAGCTACCTGTTAAACCGAATAAAAATCACGTGAAAACAAAACCAAATCGAGCAATATCGATATAAAATCGAGAGGAACAAAATGTGCAATCGAAACACAACAGCAAATCGGAACTAATGAAGCGTATTTTATCAATTATAGTTATGAAACGTTGAACGAACCGCTCGCGCCGACGAAAAAAACCTCGCGCCCGTCGGTACCGACGGGGGTAAAACGGGAAATAAAACGTATTAATTTAATCGAAACTCCTCTTCATTAGTTTCAGTCGTGTGGTTGAATGGGCAAACAAATAAAAATGTTTGATCTCGCCAGTTATGCAGTTGAACGATATTCGAATCATTACAAATGGACCGAACGCCATCTGTTATACTTGTGGTTCTGCGACTGTAGCTTTCGAATTTTATTATCTTTTATGAGTTGTGTGTTTGTGATTGAGTTTCTTTGATTGGGTTTTGAATGTGATGAAAGTTGAGCTCTTTTTTACCGTTTGGCAACTCTATTGTGTAGGTAAATTTGATTTGACTACTAGTACCGTATGATCATGTTCGCTTACATTCTTGATTATGTCTTAGGTATTTATATAATTTTAAGACTGAAATAAATAAATATAATTAAATTAAATATTAATATTATTAATTGTTTGTTTTGTTTTTATAGAAATGAGCAATGTAAAATATTGTACCTACGCTCCAGTCTACCTGTACCACAATTTCATTTTAACTGTCAGTTTAATCTTAAATTATAGATTTTCGAATAATTTCCTCAACTTTAAAAACACAAATAATGAGTTTAAATTTGTACTAAGTGACACAAATCAATATTTATTCACTTCCAAGCTTCATTCAAATTCGTCGTTGGATTCTATCTCTCTTATTACCCATTACCCTGGATCTACCCTATCTCTCCTTTACCCTGGATTCTATCTCTCTTATTATTTCAAACAAACAATATAGGTACTTAATTGGTTTAAAAAACCGGATTTTTCTGAAATGTAAATATACCACGTTTCAATCTAAAAGAATTTGACCAAAATATAACGAATACTGTAAAATTGTGCGAGTACACAGCTCAACATTTTTGCTGGACACAGCTCCACATTTGCTGTATTTATACAGCTCAACATTTAGTTGTATATACAGGTGGGATTATTAAGTGGGATTACGTGAACAAGTGGAAATACGTGATTGGATTTATAAGAGGATGGTGCCGTTAATTAATAATTTACTTATTTTTTTATTTCATTTAAAGTGTTTTAATTAAATATTTATTCTAGTTTTATGCGTCGTTCATATCATTTAATAATGCTGTCTTTTAATGAAAATCGATTCGATCTTAGTATAGGCCAAGGAAACTAATTATTAATTAAATTATAAATTATTTACTCTGTAATTTATGAACGTAGCATATTATTATTAAAAGAAAAAATAATTGGTATCACTATTAATAAATTCAAGGTAACAATTTACGTTTCTTTTCAGTTCACGAGAAACTAAATAATAGGTACACAAATAAAATACCTAATTTAGCTCTATACGTTGTAAGTTAACTACAAATTTCAGTTAGTCGTGACCTGTGTTTCTAATGAAATAGTATATCTAGTAGTAAAACCTTTTTAAGGTAAACGTTTTGAGATAAACTACGTACCGTAAGTAATGGAGATGAGGAAAATTTATTCTGTCTATCGCATTTTTTAAGTTCTACCTAGAAAATGTGCCTACGTTTTTATGGAGTAGATGGAAATTTCGTACTAAATGAGGTACGCACTACGGTACGTGTTTTTAGTGGAATAGTAGATGACTGTTAGGGCTACTCATTTTATTCCATTTTTAGGGCATTCCTTTTTCGGGACAGTTAATGACTTACAGTTTCAGCTGAATATATTTTTCATGTCTAATTTTTTTTTTTTTTTTATGCTTTTTTTTTTACTCGAAAAAAATACAGTTTGTGTAGTTGCGGTTAATGATGCAAAATCCAGCGAAATACTTTCCTGAACATTACAGCCTTAACAAACATTAAAACCTAACACAATTTGCATCTATTTCGATCTTCCTGTTTCACACTAATAAGCTGAGCGCTGGCTCACGTCTGTGACCACTCGAGCCGAGTCGAGTGGCCCACCGCGTTCGTTAGCGGCCGCATGACGAGCCCCTGTGTCCCACTCCTAGGCTCTTTTCATTAGGAAGTAATCCCAAGTACCTGCCACTCTTCCACCTCATTCCTCCACGTTTGTGAGTAGAGAGTACTTCTGGCCGCTGAATCAGGTGACGCTTTTGTCACTAGATTAAAGAGAACTCGCTTTCTTGGCGCGGCGGTATTCTTCGTGAGCTATTTTTGGTATTAAGGTCTTGGTTAAGCGGAATTGTGAGATGTAGGCACTGTTTTTTTTATATTAGGTGAATTGTATTTGTGTACAAAGTTATATTTAATATTAGTTCAGATCGGTTGCTATAAAATTTATTCCAATATTTACAATGTTTAAAGAGCAAATACAACGTTTTTCTGAAAACATTGAAAGTTTTTCAAATCAAAACTAACAAACAAATGCAATGGCAGGAATCTCCATATTTATATGAGATCCAATAAAACTGCAAACATTTGGAATCGAATAAAAAGCGTGCGTGTCACACATTTCGTCAAATATTTCATAGCATTCAGGTGTCGACCTGTTTAATAAAATAACGAGCGAACGAAAACGCGAGCCGTCATCCTCCAACGTCGCTAACGGCGTGTAAAAGCAATTTGGTAATGCACTTTTTATCTTAGACATTACTCGTACTGTGTGTATGTCGAAAATAAGAATTCTTCAAAAACGGAAGCGTTCTACAAAGCTTTAGCCTACATAAACCTCATATAAATTCACGAATCACTACACGTAAATCGTAAATAAAGTAGAAGCCTAGTTTAGTCGATTCTATTTAGGAGACAATGAACAAAACTGTATGTATTTGTTTTAAGGGCATCCGCACGCTCCACTTACTATACTATTATCCGCCGTCGCAAATTGAACCGAAGACTTAGCCGGCACACTCGATGGACTCCGAGCCTAATCGCAAAAGGCTCTACATGAGAGAAAACTTAATCCCTACAATTACACTAATGATTACATAACACTGGGGATGCAAAGTATAAACAAAAGCATCTAGTGTCGCACCACTGACCCCGCGCCTAGAGGACGACTATTAAGTAGGGTCGGTTCACTTAAAACGACCTCCGGGATTTGAAACCCCGATTTACTGGACATAGAATGAGCAATAAAAATATAATTACATTGTTTTACTCCGAATTAACGAATAATGTAAGGAAAAAAGGCGAGTAAATTACGTATTTAGGATAGAAAATCGGTACTAAATTACACTTTTGGGAGCGTTATAACCAAATAGCGTATTATTTAAAACACTCCGAAGCGACAGTTTTGGGTATTGTGAGGTAGTTATTTATTGTGATACTCGGCAAACCTACTACATATATTTATTGTAAGGTACACATTTGTTAGGTAGTTATGTATTAAGTTTAGAATATAAATCGTTTTCATATTTCTGTCGATTGTATGTGGGTCGTGAAAACAATTAAAGCTATTAGAATTCCACGTGGCCCTAATGTATATTGATATTTTAATTTAGGACCGTATGTGGGCCGGTATGGTGAACACAAAGCCTTCGCGGCCTGCATAAAACTTGCTTGAATATTTACGCAAAAAGCGTATCGTGGGGATCAATCGGTGTTTATCGGCGGACGCGATCTGTTGCGCGCGTGTGTAGGGCACGTAGCGCGCGTATTATCGCGCTCGGCGATCACGAAGCGAACGATATTAGTACCATTCGTCTTTGTCGTACCGTTACCTAATTTGAATAATCGTTGGTGAGAATGCAGAGTGATTTGCCGCAGCGCGCCACCGCTCTCAGAGAACTTCAAGCGCTACTAATGCCTTTAAGATTCATGTACGTTCCATCTGCATTTAAAAACAACGACTAAATTTGCTCCACATTAAAATATATTATGAGCAAAAATGAAAAAAAAGATATCCGACCATTACAAAGGGAGAAGGGAAAAAATTGCCAAGTGAGAATTTTCTCATTACGCCACAAATCAACTGTTAAAACAAATATTTAAAAAGAGAAAGGAATCCGCGGACTACAAAACGCTCCTCACCCTGGCTACTGGCAAATGCGAAATCCGATTTAATTTATTTTTATCGCGGGGCTTTATAATTTCATTTTCGCACTTTCCATTTGGAGAGGAGCCCACGCCCGCGGACTGCCGCTCTATCCGAATGAGATCTCCACGAAATCAGGTACAAAAGAACGATAATGAACGCTCACTGCTTGCTACGTAATCTAAATTATTACACGAGTCGAAATTCTTACTTGGCAGCGAAAGAAATCTACTTTATCTCGGGCAACGGGAGATGTTTAATAAAATTAAAATGTCAGAGTTGGGCCTTTTCGATGTTTACGGTGGCTTTGCAACAGTATTTCGATTCAAATCTTTCTCGTCTAAGGAAAATGCTTTAATCGTATCTGTCAGTCAGTCAGTAGATGTCAACTGAAAAACTGAGAGTTTCGTTGGGTACCTACGAGTAAATAAAGTGAGTCCATAAATTGCGAAGACGATTTTTCATGAAGTTGTTATGTGAGATCACTAAAATCACTTTAAGTTCTAACATCGGAGTGAGTTAACCGTTAAAGCTCGCAAACTGTGTTGGAAGAGTGAATTTATTTACGTTGTGTCTCGGAGTTTATTTGATTGTTGTGTCGGTTCGATTGGGACGTAAATATCAGGCGGGCCTGTCTCGGGGAGTTAGAGAAATTCGGAGCACCTCGTGTGCAGCGTGGGTAGGCGTCCCGTCACTCCACGTTGAGGAGTGCATCGGGCGGGACGCGCAGAACTTTCCGCTGTTTCCCGAAATACACGGCAACATGAGGCACCGCCGCCGCGGCGCCGCTCTTCGATCCACCCTCTGCACTAACTCTATTTTTCGACTTCCTTTTCCCTGCCAGCCGTACGACTGACTTATATTAACTTCATAACTTGTTAAACACAACTTTTAGAAATATGAGATAAGTAAGAGCCTTGGAAAGATTCGAAAGAAATGTTTCAGACGGATCATACCTAGATGACGAGTCGGGGTTTCACTTAGGTTTTTTGTTGGCTGCATATCATATTACTGGTGCGAACGGCCCAAAATGTTCGGTATTTTATTTAATAACAAAAGTCGGACTATAATAGCGGATGATGGCTGAGCCATTCTATAAAACGTATTCCGAATAGAGTGGATGTCTTCCGAAATAACCGTTTCGGTAATCACGAATTGTCACACCAGTGAACTGAGCTGTAATTAGGCAAATGCACCATGTAACGCGAAGTCGGCAGCGGGACGCGCCGCGCTCCGCCGCCGTATTGTTCACCGTAATTATTATATAACCGTACTTTTACTACACAATTAAAATTTAAGCGTTCCTAAAATTGTACGGAAGATTGTACGCTACTCTAATTCATCTCGACGGAGCGTGGCGAGCACCCTAAAAGGTTGTTCCTAAAATCAGAAGTAAATGTTACAACCGTGTATAAATATTACGGAAAGAGGAGCAAATATTTGCGTTAATATCAGTTCCGAGTAAACCAAGGTAAAACATAAAGCCATTAGAGAATGAAACCTGATGCCGGCTACAAAATAGAGTGAATTAAGTTTACTATTGTCAAGACAGAGAATATGAAAAAGCAGCGTTCTGTTAAGACGAATCCTACAGAAAGGTTAAAATGTTCTCGTCAGCAAGTTTACCGGCGCACTCAGAGTTTATAAAGCACCTTATTCGAAATAACAACGCGAACCGCCGCGGATGTCTAACTTAAATAAGATTTAATATTCCTATCCGGCAGGAAACTTCTTGAAGGAGCGTGTGTAATCAAAATCTGCACTGAGAAACTTTCTACGGGAATCTCCGAGCAATTGCAGAACCGGCTCGCCGGTAAAAAACTGAAATGAACTTGTCGCTTAAAACTAATTTCATTCCAAACTTTCGTCTTAGAATAGTTTTTTTTTTTATCATGTTTCGCGCTTTTTCTGTCCTAACTTGTGCACAGTTTAAAAATCAATTTCTTAGAACTCGCCAAAAGGCCAAGTTGCGAGGTGTTTACTCCGGCCCGCCGACTACGGGCCGATGTGAACGAAAACTTAAACCTCTTCTCGCTCGCTACCAGAGAATTTTCTTTTTGAAATTAACCAACTTTTGGAAAAATATTTGCAAACAAGTTTCCTCTACACAAAAACGAGTCTACCCTCACGAAATCTTTTCACAGGTTACACGAAGAATATTAAAAACAAAACTTTTTTTAAATAAAACGTAAAATTTTCGTTCGTCTTATATTTATTTATTGGAGTTTCTGTCGCGCGACGTTTCGTTCCTATATTTCTGTTTACCGGCCTCTCCCCTATTTGTTCTTTGTGTCGCGTTTTCCTTATTATCTACTTACATTTTATTTTGCATGTAGAACCCAGTCGTGGCGAGGAATCAATGAGATAGGGCGAATCAATTTGTGTTTTCAATATTAGTAAATTGGGATTACATTAAGTGCTGGAGATCGGAGTTAGCGTGCCTCTGGAGAAATCCTTGGAAGACAGAAAAACTATTAAACGTGACTAAGTACATTTGCGACAGAGCGCGCGGAGTGGTCCTTGTCCTTCAAGAGCGCAATTAGTTCGCTTTTTGCTGCACTCGAATGCTTTGAGTAATGATTGGACGCTGAGCGCGACCGGCTTGTGGTTGTTTACGCTCACAACAAACGCTGATTTATCACCCGGCACGGTTCGACCACTGCCTCCCGCATTTAGCTACATAAAATCATAATTATACCACCGTTTAATATTAATTTGAGTTGATTTGACACCCGAATCACGATAAGAACTTTGTGATATAAATTATAGAAATACGCCACAGTTCTGCTTTTGGTAGTTACAGTGAACGAATTGCAGCAGATACGCTATCGAAGAACTTCATATGTAAGCAGTTTGAAAACAAAATCCCGTGAACACGATGACCACATCTGTTACCGCTCCGGTTCAATAGCGGCCGAACGCTGCAAGCAGAAATAGCCCTTACGGTGTATAGATATGAACTTCTTCGATGGTACATTTGTAGAAATATAAGGAAGTTCTATGTACGTGTGATGCAAATGTGTAGGCGTGGCACAAGAAACTTGGCAGCGAACGCGCGGTCGCGCGATCCTGCAAATCTGCGCGCCATGCTTATCAGCAGTGATTCATACTTATGTCTTATACACAAAGGTAATGTAGGCGCTACATACCCCTGTGTGTACGTACACTACGTACAAACATTACGAGAGCATGTGGCGACGCTACTTAGTAACTGCGCGCCACCAGACTTCATTTTATTTTGTGGATAAGGACGCTCATATGTCCCTGGGATTCACTGACGCTTTGTCGACGGAGTAAAGAATGGATCGGGATGAGAAATGTTCTGGAATAATTTATCTTTGGGTTAGTTTGGGGAACTAAGCTCCAGCAAAAGCAGTGGATGACGGCTTATGTCTAATTCAGACACGCGTTTCAACGGTAGAGATAAAACGTTGCGGATAATAACTGAATAAAAATGATGACTCGGAAAGTTGTGTGGAGGCGAGCCGAAATATCGTCGTGTGATACTAAACAATACCTGTGTCGCGGTGAAACAATAGAGGGACAACAACATGGCGACGTTAACAACATTTTTTCAGTTACAAAAATACAGATAACAGCGTACGTGCCGTTTATGGCTGAAGATGTTGAGCGAGAGACGGCACAAAGCGGCCGAGATTTATTGGCCCGCCGTAAACGCGCGTAACAGGAAGTTTGTACACTGGCGCTCGACGATTCGCAATATTTAACGTTCAACTATTTCCATCAATTTGTTCTATCAAGAAAGGAAAAACTTAAATTGGAGCGATTAAAGCGCGCGCCGGATCGTGATTGATTTCTTGCGCGGGTGAGGAGCGCCCGCGCCGCCCTGCGCCCATTGTGCCCCCAGATTTATTTCTGTTTCACCGTTTTTATTGCGTACTCGGAACTTATAACGAAATAGTTACGGCTGTTAAAAGGTTTTATTGGTTAACCTTCGGCGTGTGCGGTCATAAAATAGATTCGTAACCAAAGAAGCGTACGCATACAGCTAGATTTATAACTGTATCACGTGAAAAAGAAACAAATTTGCCCTGCAGAAGGATATAAAACAGGAGATATAGCACAAATTTATCGGTAAATTGTGGAAATCTCAGTATAATAAAATATCTTCTATTGAATATTGTATGAAAAGAGTTTTACGGGTCTCACTCATTTCCACTCCATTTTACTACCTACCTTTTTATGCAGGACCTCTATATCTCGGAATACAAAATAGCGATAACGGAGGATGTAAAATTGTGTTATTAGTGATGTCATTGGAGTTCTTACCTGAAACAAAAGAATGGGTGTATAAGTAAGGGAAGATGATAAACAAAATGACAGACTGCAATTAAAATTGTTAATATCGCGGTGATCAGATTGAGAGAGGAGAGACGGGTGACTCCCCCCGAGCCTACGAGCAAATTCACTTAATTTACCGCTCGTGTTGAAGCCCCGCTAAAACTTTACGCACTTAATAAACTCCGAGACGAATTAAAATTCCGTCGGTTTAGTAACAATCATGTTGGAACGCCGTTAACTCTTTCGCCCAGCGCCAAGTTATTAATAAGGGGACACGCCTCGGTCGCAGTGATTTATCTACAAAAATAATGACAGCGGCCGCAGCTAATCAGAATTAACAAGTTTATGGGCGGCCGGCGGATTAGCGCAAGTTGTCGTGTCGTGCTTCTTTATTTAAATATGCAAATTATTTTTGAATGTGCGCCGTTCGAGTTCGGTTGCAGGTTGTTTAGCATAAACAAATCGGCGTGGGTGTACGCGCCGGTTCCGAGCCGGCTGCCGGCGCCTTCGGCTGAGTGTTAGACAAGCGGCGGGAATAAATAATCTCACTGTTAGATGTTCCTTCCTCGAGGGCCGATCGTAAATCAGGACGAGACGAAAACTCCGTCTAATGTGAATGTAAAATGTAGAGAACAATGCCTCCGTGTAGTTGCAGAACGAGCTCCTTTTCAGATCCTTGCGCGCGTTAGTTTAGACTGGGTTTAAGGCTGATTAACTGAAATTTATGAGCCTGCTCATATATAACATTTAACTAATATCAAAGACATTCTTGTTAATATTAAATATCACCTCCGGTGTAAACGTTTTGGTCTGAAAATCAATTTTCAGAATAATGGTTTACCAGAATGTTAAATATGTAGATTGTATATTAGGTAACCTATATTGTTAATATTAAAAGCTTGTAGTGACCTTTTTATAATTAACCTATTATTTATCTTTGCTACCTTCCAGAAAATGTTGTTATTGTATTTTTAATTGAGTTTTTTGAAAATCTGTAATCTAGAATAGAAAGTGACTTGTGGAACAAATCATTGAATCAAATATGACAAAGAATTAGCGTTGCCATCCAACGTGGCTATGCTGCCAGCCTTTTGGGCACTTTTCCCGCTGACAGCGATGCGGAAGAATTTTTTGATGCCCAATGAGCTCTTCCCTTTATTTTATTTTCTTATTTTTTCCTTTACATTAAATATGTGTATCTATCTATCCAACTTTGCAGAATAAATTTACCATAAAACAGGTCTTAGCTAAAGTTATTTCACAATAAAACATTATTTTCGTAACACGAAAAACGCATTAAAGTATTTAAAGCTTTTAAAACATTACGTATACAAATATAAGTCTCTGCACAGATGTGTTTTATTTTTAAATCATTATCCTTCCAATTTAAATGTTTAATTTTAAATCAGTTTATTGAAATACCTGTTAATTATGTTCACCCGTACGCAAGAAATTTCAGTTTACCTGAATATTTGGAGGGCAATATCTTTGAATATTCTAGTTTAGCCGGTCCTAACGTGTCGGTTTATTGGTGTCTCAATACCGGCTATAACCTCAGAACCCAGGATTAGGAGAAGTTATCCGCTCTGACCCTACCCAGTACTATAGTGTTATAATCCAAATAGAGGACCTCTTCACACTTACTGGGGCCCTGGTAGTTTCAAAGAGGAATGATTCAAATACCTATCCCTTTTGTATACAAAATGATTGAACATAAATCGTGTACAACGTTTAAATGGAAAACAGGACTATGCGATATAAAATGTTTCCAACTTTTACAGCTGTGAATTTGTTTGATATACGAAATTATTTAATTAACCAATGATAAGTTATTTACTCAGTTTTATATTCCGTTTTTTTTCTAATTTAGGGAAAATTGTGTTCAATAAATCAACCCCCACTTTCAAATTAACCCAAATTTTGAATATTGAAATTATAAAAGATATAGAAGTATAATTATCACTTGCTTCAAAAACGATGAAGGAAAACATCGTGAGGAAACCGATGGCATTCCTGAGAGATATTTCTCGACAGCATGTGAAGCCAAGTCAGAGACCCATGGGTGGCTTTAAAACTCTAACACCAGGTTAGTCACTAACCACATAAAAAGAAGAAGACTAATAATTATAGTTTTACTATATTCATAGTACCTAAAAGGCCAAAAATATAAAATACTTATATCATAGTCATTTACATAAAATCAAATAAAAAAATACACGGTCTAACAAGCTGGCTCATTAAGTGAGTCGGTTAAAGATGTATCTGACAGAAGACTCCATTAACTTGAAGGTACGACGGGTTAAATAATAACTGAGCCTCAAGATTGCTGCTTGTAATCGGCCTTTAATATTGCACTGTGGTTATTATATATTTTATTATTGTTTAGTTAGTATGCAACGGTGGTTTTTTAAAGAATGATGTGTACATTACTAGTCATTTTTCACAGAACTATAGACGCAACAAAACCTAGCCCGAAAAAAAAAAAACATTGTTTTTTTTCAATTAACATAACAGGTGAAAAAGTTTAATTTCATTTGCAAAGTAGACTGAATAATACATTATTCTAACAAACACAAAAAACCTCTCAATTTTATTTATTTGAATCAGACACATTAAATCAGAAACACTCAAGTCTTTACTGAACATAAAACTTTAAACAATACCAACTGGAAATAGCGAGACATTCGGCTTCAGCTGTATTTAGAAACTCCTAAGTAGCGATAAACAATTTATCATGCCAAATTCGCCCGTATCGGTACTTTTAGTGTACTTGGCAATATCTTGAGAGGTACCAAGAACTTGTAAGAGATTCCGTGTAATCCTCGAGTGAGATTTATACGAGCCGCGTAGGTAACGCAGTGCGGCTACGGTTGTAGCTTGTAGCTACACGCTACGCCGCGTAGCTACGTAGCACTTCGTAGACGTGTAAGCTTTAAGTGATTCTGGCTGGAATATCATTTTGTACGAACACTAGTTTGAGAAGTTTTAATTTTATTTTACTGTTTTAAAACTTTAAAATGTAGTCGGAATGGTTTTAATGATAACATTATATGGTCCCCTGTTTATTTTGTAAGAGAAATGTTTGTCTATTAATTAGTATGTTCGTATACATTTTCAGAATTTTAATTTACACAAATTAAAACATACGCTGAATACTCGAAGGGACCACAAATTTCCGAGAGGATAGTCAAATATTTCGTTAGATACTTATTAGAGAGGAAAAAAAGAGAATAAAAAAATTCCGACAAGTCAGTTCATTGCTTTCATTCTGCCGTCATTGTACAGACATTATTACACAAGGCATTCCGAGAACTCAGCCGACGTACTTTGTAATCGAAAAAAGACTTAATATTTCACGATACGCGGATAAAATAAAGGTTTATTCGTCTGAATACGTCGTACGTTGTAGTACGGGGATTATAGTATCAAAACGCGAGTAAGCAAATAAAGTAATACGGTGTATCACCTGCACGTTATATATCCTTCCCACGCGTTTGAGTGTACCTCTAAGTAGGTACAACGCTAATTTGCTTTTGTTCCTTACATTTACCCATTTACTTTAGCTATTTCGGTTTCTCATACGCACTCGAGTGAGCACACACGTGGATTAGCTAGTGTACTTAAATGAACAAAGTGAATATGTGATGTTAAAATTTCGCAAATATTACGTAATTTCTCATTTTCAAATGTACACGGTTTAGGCAGAAGCTTTCAAGTGATGTGTTCACAGTTTGTTTTAAATTAGATTCTTGGGGTGTATGAATTTGTGATGTGTTGGAATTTAAACGGGTTTGGCAGAAACAACTCGTCAAGCAAATTAAAAATTTAAATGAACAGTTATTTAAGATTTTGCAAATGTCAACGGTTTCTTTAACTTAATTTTAATTACATTATGTGTTTTATTTATAGACCAGTTGCGCCCCCCGGTTTCGCCCGCATAAGTCTCGATTCCGTGGGAATGTCGGGATGAAAGGTATTTTATGTCTTTGTCCAGGTCATGGTCTAACTATGTGCCGAATTTCATACCAAATTTTGTAGCAATATGTACAAAAGGTAGGTGGTTTTTTATTTAGTTCATAAAATGGTATCAATTAATAAGATATTATGTTACTAGCTGCTGCCTGGATGAAAAGTAGGCTGTAGTGTGAAAGTGTAACAAACAAACAAACTCACTTTCGTATTTATAATATTAGTTGGGGTTTTGAATGGTATCTTTAGTATTAAAAGACTTCAACGACCAAACCTAAACTTTCAAGTCATAAAACCAAAAGCACCAAGCCGCGTATCATTGCAACATCGTATCTTCAACTGCAAACAAATCGAAGTCATAACTTAATTCCCAAAGAGTTTAATATCGCATCGATTAGACATAGGAAGTTGAACTCCGTTAATCAACAAGCGGGAAAGATAAAACTGAAAGTTCAATCGTAACTCACGTTATGATTACGGGTAACTCCCGTCATCAAAGTTGTTGAAACGCTGAAGGGAAGCGTGAAATCATTAAGGCTTGAGATAATACGGTTTGGCTAATGAAGCGGCGTGTCCTCTAGTACTAAGGCAACTCAGTGACATTCGTGTGTGTTCGAGTTTGGTCCTAATCTTGGTAGTAACGTTTGAGCTCGGCTCGCTTTGGGAGGACTGGTTAAGTCTCATTAGCAAATGTACGGTCGCCTTTTGTGTCTTATTGTCGTCTGATTTGGCCTAATTTTTTGAACAAAGTTTTATTCGAACTGGAGTTGTATTTTTTTTTTGCCTTTGCAAATTTTTACTTTGAACTCAGAATTTATAAAAGTAATGCGTTATTTTTTTATGTTAATATTTCATTTTTATTTGGTTGTTATTCTGTATGATTAATACTTTAAATACATATATTGCTAAGCACAGTTCAAGTTACCTACCTACATTTCTTAATCATCAACATCTATAATTACTTCCCGCCAAATAAAGCGTTAAAAATAAACCGCTCCACAAACACTACAAACCCCACATTTTCCCCAATAAACCCTACAATTAATTACCAAACATGAACATAATTTGGACGTCCAACTATTCGAGATCAAATGGTAAGCCGGCCTGACGAATCCCATGATACCTTCCATCTCTGCTTAGTTGGATTAGCTCGCATCATTAATCGTTGGAATTGCGTTCGACCCTCGCGACCCGAGAATCTTCAATTAGAAACAAACTTTACTATTACAATCGCATCGATTGGTACCTCTGCGTTAACGGAGTTTGATTTAAAGAGGAACAACTTGGGAGTGTTTTGGTTTGTGTGTGTTTGGAGTTACGGTAGCTTATTGGGTAAAAGGACCAGTTTAAATCATTTGTATACGATAGGTATATGGTCCTTATGTGTCCCGTTATCCTCAATTTAGAAAGAGATACAATAATGTGTGAATAAAAAATACAATAATGATAGCAGTAAGTACAAGTATTACATTATGGAGTTGTCAAAAAAGTTTTCATCCTGTCCAACTTTTGAAGCTTCATTTAAAGCGCCGAAAATTCTGTGCTTTTATCTTCTGCCAATATGTGAGCACATATTTTTTGGCATTAATTTTCAGTCTGTATGTATAGTGAAGCCACGATAGGAACGCCAGGCTCGCAGAGACGTCAACGATCAATCAGGCGTATGACTAGCGCCATCTATCAATATGTCATGGCGGACGACGTGCCACGCCAGATGGCAGCACTGCCCGAAGAGAAATTAGAAAACAATTTTCGGCAAGTGATACCTATACTACTTATTTAGCCGTGTTTATAGGCAGTTTGGGCTAATTTATTAGTTTTGAAATTGCTGTTTTTGGTTTGGAAATAAACCATCAATTTTATTAAGTTGTACATAGTTGAAATAATGGCTGCCTGGCTGGGTAGAGAATTATTGAGAGAGATTATCTGTTTAAACCAGTGTTATTACGAAATATGAAAAAGAAAACTTTAAGGAAGTATTTAAGAGCCTTGAAAAATTCGCAAAAAAAAGTACGAATTACCCAAAAAATAGAAGTAATAAAAAATAATCACGAATAACATTTTCTAAAGAATTTGCCTAATATATTCATTGAAAATAAAGCCTCATTTTATAATGCGGCAGAAGATGATCTTTATTTTTTTATTACGCCGGAAAGCGGGCCGTTCGGTACAATTTAATCACGAATTTAACGTCCGCGGCACGTTCCCGGTTCGGACACTTTTATGACATCAGACACTCGGCGTTAAATGCTGAGGCTTAAAAAGGGTTGATAGCGAGACGTCTGTCACCTGGAAAAGCTTGGGACATAGCGGTACCTTCATCATAGTGCCACCGGACGTTCATTGATAATTAATGGGTTGTGCCAGTGTAACGAAAACAAACGACTGGTGGCACGCGCACGATAACGATTAATATCTTCGCGGCAGCAAAAACAGACCTACGTTCGTAGCCTTGGTGTGATAAATCATATCTCCTCGAGGCACAAAAATAAATGAAGCTAATGATAAATGACGATGAATACGAAGAGTGCCACCGTCGATTGAGTGGAGTGAATTTGAAAATTAAAAACTGTCTTGCGAAGCGAGGATGGATATGCAAAAAGATAAAATTGGGAACCCTCTTTACTTTCAGTTCACCCCTATAAAAAATATTTTTTTTACCTACGCATTAACACTCCAATATCAGTCTAGCGATATATCATAATAAAGAGACAAATATCTATACTTAAACGTAAATAATAACACAATAATCACAAAATATTCCCAGCTACATAAACCTTACTATATTCCACATAAAGTCTACATAAGCTACGTTTTTAGGCAAACAAACTCTCGATGTTACATTTCTCGTAGCAGATTGCGTAGCCGCGTAGCCATTTCGCCGGCCGTAACCGAGCTACGTTAGTCAATCAGCTGTGTCTACCGAATGTACATTGGAATCACTACACTACCATAGTCTCGCTACAGCGTAGTATCTATCTTAATGTACCTAGTAGATAGTCTTTCCAGATACAAATATATATATAGCTGCAAAATTATAAACTGTATATATATATACAGCTTATACTTTTGCAGCTATCATCGTTTTACTTGTACTTAGTCCCGTATTATTGTTCCGAAATAAACTTTTTATTATTTTTGTTATATATTCTAGAAGTATACGAAAATGTGGAAAAGCTTTGATGCGTTATGGAAAACTTTTCTTCAAGACCTTATTTACATTCAAGATTTGGGGTTGGCTTCCAATCAGACCGTGCAGCTAAGTACTAGTATTATATATGGAGGAACTGCCTAGCTATTTAGTATCAATATTACTATAAATATTGAAAGAGCAATACTAACAACGCACTTAAATAAAAAACATATCAATGTATTGACAGTTCGTCTCAATCGTATAATTTGAAAAGACTTTATTTGATTTAACGATAATGATCCCAGAAGCGAGCCCCGGTCGTCCCCAGGTACCTTATACATAGTCTCGGAAATTGCGTTAACCACATTCGAGTACCAGGAAATTAGAAACGTTCAAGGGTATAATCGAATGTCTTCTTTCTAGCAGAAATAAACTTGCCGTATGTTATCGATGTGGTTCTGTATCCATTTGTGCGTAATGCAACGTGCTTTGATTTTTTGGTTTCCGTTAACGGATAAATTGATTTTACGCTCGCGCTTTGACCTTAAAAGGGGGATGGATGTAAGTAATGACATAAGAAAAAAATGGAAATTGTTTGAGGATTTTAAGACAATATCGAATCTTTCTATTAATTACTGCAGTAAAATAAAAACTACTTGTGCACGTTAAAGATAACTGCGTGAACGTCGCAGACTGAATATCCGTAAAGAACTTTGTGAAACAATTGACGGGAGATGGGGAGACTACAAAGACAATTGAAATTCGATTTGCTTTCAATTTGAACGTCCTCTCTCCCTTTTCAGTACAAGTACTAATAAGTTCTGATTGTTTCAATACATTTTTCTGAAGATGACGCCGGTACAGACGGCGACAAACTGCGCTAATTACGTTAGTGATCCCCCGTCCCTAGCCCCAAAGTAAACGACTCCGCTTTCAGTGTAAACAACTGCTCAACTTTACCAGGAAAAATTCGTAAACCCACTTATTTACGTCTCAGAGGTATACAATGACGATGCGGCGACAACATCGTCGTACGATGTACTCAACGTACTCCATAATACCAACCAATTAGGTTAGTGTACCGCTGCACAAATAATATCCCCTTAACTTAAACATTTAAGAAAAGAAACGGTTCTAAGATTTCAAATAAATTCCATTATAGTTAAAAAGTTCAGAATATTTTTGCATATTTTTCAGCGTTCAAGAGATTCCCGGACATTAAAACAAGTTTTACCTGATATTTATTATAATAAGTGTTTGTTGTACTTTAATTCTTAACAAAATTGTTTCAGGTATATTGCGAGCTTGTATTTTAAACAACTTAGCGCAGCGCCGAGGGTTAGGCCATGTACTTACAAAATTAATATAGTAGAAGAAAATATTGCAAAAGTCAAAATCTCAAGTCGAGCGTGAACTATCCAGATATTATATTTCCGAACGTATTGATCCCTCAGGATACTATGTTCGGTTTCGTTTCGGTAGAAGTTTTCAATCCCTCTGCGTTTTGGGAGTTGCACCGGACAATCTTATCAGGGTGGGAAGAGGGGAAGATTTTCCACTGTCCGGCGCCCTCTCACCTTGGAGGATTTCCCAGGGCGCCGAGGCGGGCCAGCCGATTGGATTTCAAATTATTATGCGTGTATTTGACCGGCAAAAGATTTACATTTTTTAACGTTGGAACTTTTTTTTACGGAATTATAGGGGTTATGGCGGGTCTGTCGCTGGAATTTGGAATTGAATATTTTATTTGTGTTGGTCGCGTTACGGTACATGTCTACTTTTGTGATTATGCGCGTTTTAGTATAATTTACATATGTATGTTTTGAATAATATGAGGAAACTTGGACGTAAATAAGTTTATTATTAAAGTAAACGTCGGAAAGTGAAATATGTTTTACATTATTGTGATGCCTTTGTAGTTTACGTTGTCATTTTACCTAAATGTCAAAATAAACATACGTAAACATAAAGACTAACTCTTTAGATTTCTATCTTAAACTAGTTAAACAACTTCCATTTTAAAGTGTACAAGTACTGGAAAGAACTCGACATTTTAGTAGATGTAACTAATTGTCAATGGGGAGGGTGGCAGTGGTAGGTAAATGGTGGTAGACGGTGGAAGCAAACGAAAGTTCTTAGTAGAGATCGCATTAGAGACCGCGCGGCCCACGACTGTCGGAGATAATGCCATTGCAATACCCGAGATCCGATTGTATTGGCAAATTGGATCAAATGCAGCGCTCACCGTACAAAAGATAAGAGCTGGATACGGGTCTAGCGGTAATATTATGTTGCGGCTATCTTCCCGGATCGCCCCCGTGTGCGGCTCGTGACGATCGAAACGATCGCCCGTAATCGTTTCGTGTAGTTTCCAACTTTTTTTTTTTAATCTTTTCATTCTGTTCGCCGTTTCTTTTGTTGCGGCGCGATCGATTTTCAACCGGATTATCTACTTATATCATTTTGTGAGCTCATTCTCTGCTTATAAATTTTCATCGACCTTTTTAATACAATGGGTCGAAGAATGGAAGGATCCTATCTTGTTTATATTTTTATTCCCTCGAGTGAGCTGAGACGGTGAATACGGATTTTCAGTGTCTGAAAATATCCTGTATTTTATGGTCAGCGTGACAGTTAGTGCTACCTGCATAACATAGATAAAACACCTTCTATTTTTTAACAGACGTAAATCTGATAATAAAGTAATGTAAACGCGATGGTTGCAACAAACATAACGTGAGCAACAAAAAATATTTGTAATAACGCGCGATATGAAGCGCCGCGAGCTCTACGTACCAATGTTTTTGCGACCAATGAAAAAATATCGTCTATGTAAACGACAATGCAGATTATTATTGCCCGTCCGGGACACATAAAGAGTAACACAAGAAACATGGCGGATTTACGCGGCGCGCAGATAAGATACGACACCTTTTCGATGTTGCGTAGCTTTCTGTATCACGATGATCGTCCAAACAGCGCGCCTCATTTTCTCGTCGTTACGGGGTGAATTTTAAATTCGCTGCGAGGGTGTCTCACTCAACTATTTATGAAGGACCGGCCTCTCCACGCGACTCGCATCCGGTCGCACGCATACGCTATGAACCCTCATTGTCTGCCCGAACTCAAGGTAAACCGATTACGTGCTAAAAATTCATAAAGCCATTGTCATCTTTGCATAAAGCTTATACATTTAGTAAGTGAGCTCGACGATTACTCGCGGCGTATCAACGTGATGGTAATAAACCAAAATACTTCTAATAAAAAATACAAAGCTAAAACTGGGCTCAACGAAGCATCGGATAGCAACGTTTTAGAGACGCGAAATTAATAATATCATCAACCCTCATTGTAAAGCGAAAAATCTCAATTGGGACGTGATAAACAATACGGCACGCCTAGGTTATCTCCCCTTGACTTATGATATCATTATTTCCCTTTTTGAAAAAATTTACCGAGCAAAAACAAGAGCGCGGTGGGCATACTAATTCTCTTCGGTCAATATATTGGTATCGGCGAAACGCCCGCAAGACCCTTACTAATATTTCTAAAGGCAAAATCTTTATACAATAAAACAGAAGCAAGCAATTTCAATGTTAAATCTCATAATTCAAATTTCTCTCGTTGTTTACCGGCCACGCTTCGGCGGCTATATAAACTCTCAAAATCTACCCACATCCGTAACGAAAGCCTGCACCGTTATTTATGGAAAGCCACGTTTCATTGTTGTTGTCGGTTTTCATTTTAACGCTTAATTTTTTTTCTATTTATTGTATTTTTGTGATCGTCGGCGCCTACAAAATGATTTGTTTTTCGGTTTGCTCTTCCGACGCGCTTAATTCCGGTGATGTTTGATTTATGCGAACAGCGATGGGGCACTCCACGTATGTACGTTCATACGTTCGGCACTGAATAGATCACGCCCGAGGACTAATGCGTTCCCAAGAAATTCTCTTGTTTTGCGCTCTGTGGATAAGGGTCCATTGTCGATCTCGCATAAACCGAAAATATTTACCGGAAATCGCTTATTTGCATCACCAACACATCTGTCCATGCGAACGTAAAACATTCGGACGTAAAATCGAATGGACGAAATAAGATATAAATGGCCGCTTGCACATAGAATCTCGGATTTTACAACCATCTCGTATATCTTTAAGTGAAATATGGTCCGATATCATATTCAATCGTCCCTGCATTATATTCTCGAAACTTAGATAAGTAAGTAGATACTTACCGAAAGGAAATTTTTATTCTTTGCAATTTTATAAATTTTAACACAATTTATGGCTTCTAAATAATATTTTGAAGTTTTCTACAGCATGCAACCAATAAATCAGAGCACAACTCCGCGTATCTACGTACAAGAATAGGTTAAACCGAAGATGTCGTGAAGAAAACTGTAGCAAACAGATTTATCGAAGAATTTGGATGGTGAGTAGCTTGAAGCATAAAATCTTCTTAAGGTATCTTATATGCTTTTATCTTGTAAGGGGCAATATATATTTTAAGGTGAATATTTTTCAATCTATGTAACGTAAAACTATCCAAGTGTTATTAAACTGCACTTTCAATTTTCATATCAAAAGCTAGGTAGGATCGATCGTATCCGACAGACTAGTGGCTGGATTGTGTTCATCTCAAGGACGCTTTTAAGTCTGGGTTACGTTTTATGTGTGAACGGAAGAGTCAGCTTGAATGACGGGGGGTCTCGCCTCTAGTACGTACTCCACTACGCGCTCCTATCATAAAAATGTAATTAAAATTCACCGACTAAGTTGGAGAGACCGGGATAACTATTCTATTGTTTTGCCATGTACGACGATGCCCTCACAGTTTTCATCCCATTTAAATTACGTACAACGAAATAGGGTTGAAAGAATTTGCTGAAACTAGCTTTGTTCGAATTAAACAACAATAAAGTGATTTAATGGATGCTCTTAGCACTCAGGGCGATTTCTTTAAAAAAAAGTATCGCGTTCGGAAAACACTTCTCAGAAATAACGAGATACGTAAATTACGTTTTATTCAACAATAGGTACTCGAATCGTGCCGGGGTTTCTTGTAAGATGAGAGTTATATTGATTCGCAAATACGAACTTATCCATGCGCAATGAAATATACTTAAATCGAAAATTCTTGAAAGTATTACACGATGTTTTGTACCGACCCATTCTGTTTTATTGCAACATATGCTCGATACGGGCGGAAAATAATGTTAAAGGATTATATGGCTTGTTTATCAAAAACTCGGCCTTACGACCAGTTTCAGGCAAACATCGAGTATTAATAAAAGCATTTAATAAAAAAAGAACCTTCAATCCTTTTCCCCAACACGTCAAGCTCCCAAATTGTTTGACAAACACATCAAACGGCCGCAAAATTTTAATTCAAATATGTAAAAAAAATTCAAACGTAATTTCATTTTGCTGTTCATAAACATCCAGGGTAAAATTACGGGTAAAAACGTTGTATTACTGGTCGTGACGTCACGGTCTAATGAAGGCATTACTCACTCATCTATCGCGATACGTACCTGGAATCAAAAAGAAAGAAGGTACATTAGTAAAATAAAAGAAAGGTGAAAAGTAGGCACGCGAACTGTTAACGTTTATAAATAAAAGCGAACATTGAATTATTGCGAGGAGACAACGCTAAGGTGTGGTGGAATATCATTTTTCAAGAAGCAAGTCGCCTGATAGTAGGTAATGCTTTACACTAGGAGGTTCCAACCGCGGACTCGACCGGTATTCTGATAGATAGGAAATGAAGACTGATTAACCTCGCGTGACTTTACAAGTCTCACGGCACTGTTGGGGACCTACCTGGATAAATGTTGCGTTTGCAAACTCTAGATTGTTCGACGGAATAATGTGGTTCTTGAGGTTTCAGTGTGTAAATTTTATCTTTATGCGTAATAATCACAGGTATTATTGTAATTTCGAAGCTTGAAAGGTAGTTTTGAGGGTTGAAGTGGCCGTGATTTTTAACCGACTTCAAAAAAAGGAGGAGGTTATATGTTCGACTGTATGTATTTTTTTTTTTTTTTTTTAATGATTGTTGTGGTTTAATTAGCAGCAGTCGACGTAATTTCTGACATATGCCAATGATAGTGATCTTTGATAAGCCAAAGATTGTCATTGGGAATTAGTACGTTTTGTAATTCTGATTAGTGACTTCAATTGTTCTTATTTATTAAGAAACAAGAGGATATTTCCCTTTCAAACCCAAAATCAAAGCATTTCTTTCAATTAAACCATTTAAAGGGACTTTTGAATTGTCAAAGAGTCGGCCAGTTAGTCAGAAAGTTGAAACTAGTTAGCTTTTATCATGACATTAATAAATCAGGATGAGGAAGCCATTCTTTGCTAAAATCTGAGGGTTATTTTTTTACCTATTGCTGTTGTATTTTAACTATGCGGCTTTTGCGAGGGTACACTAAAACAATTTCGGAAGTCATGCAGACTTCGTAAAATCTAAAAATCCACGTGAAAAAGCAAAATTTAATCCATTAATGCTTTGAAACCTTTTATCAAAACAGTACGCAGCATAGAGCTTTTTTTAAATTTTACTGCACATGGTTGTAAAAAAATCGGATGTTATAGTGCAATTTGGCATAGACCAGAGACCTATTTATGTACCAGCAGGGGGATGTAGCGGGCTGAATTTAGGAACAATTGTCTTTAATTTAACTGTCCTAAAAGAATAAAATTAATCGAATCACGAAAACCCAAGTTAATTTAAAATAAAGCCAAACAGATTGACTCAGACAGTTTAATTGTGGATAGGTATATTCTTTCACGTATCCATTTATCATTTTCCCTAATTTAAAACTGAGTAGTGATATCTATAAAAGCAATTTTTACGTTCGTTAATGTTTGAGTGAACGCCCTCGCCACTGAACATTATAATTAATGGTTTTAATATTTTTTTAGTAAGGAGCACTGGAGTTCAGGCGATTAAGCGACTAACATGGTAGAATTGTGCCGACTCACTAACGTAAATAATAATCGTAGACTCAGGGTAAACGCTCTGACCCATATTTGACAGGGGGCGCTGGCGTGCGTGCGAACAATCACGGTTAGGACCATTTTAATGTTTACACATATACAAGGTAATTATATATTTTGTGTCCTCTATCTGTCCACTCCTACAAGTTATCGCTCTATTAAGTACCGCCATGTTTCCTTGTCATTTCAAACACTTAACCAGGTAACAAAACATTTAATACTTTTTATTGTCAGTGGACAAATTAAAAAAGTTTGTTTTACCCCACTTCGGCGCAGAGTTTATTAAAAATGTATAGAAATGAATTATTCCACGTGTAACTCCAATGAGATTAAGTTAATAGGTATGACAGACTTTTTTCGTAGCAGATGTTGATAAGAAACGTAATGGTTTTATTTGTGTCATTGTATTCTCTATTACGCTACCCTACGACGTAAAAGTGAAAGGCAACGAAACGTTAAAAATTAATTCGAAACGCGAAACTCTCGTTTATTTTTATTTTGGGAATCATTTATTTTCGTCAAACAATTAGGCTATGAGCCCGCGTCGGTTGCAAGGCCGCGGCATTTTGGCGGAAGAAACTCCACGTCACATCGACTCGCCCCCTTCAAAAAAAGGGTTGGTTTAACGCACGTTTTTTGTTGCATAATCCCACGCAACGCGCGAATCCCATTCCGCCTTCGGCTAATGCGCGCAGCTCGTGCGGACCGACCGACGTTGAGACGGGACTTTAAAAATGTCATTTCCAGGGCGCCAAGTAAATCCAGATTTGTTGTTGGTGAGTGACTTTCTAATTCCGCTGGCGGGAAGAACTTTGTGAAACGTATACCGTGTCCATGAGACCTGCTAGTGACCGCGAGCAGCCCCGCAGCCTAATCCGATCCGCGGACCAGAATTGTTGCCCAAACTTGTGCCGGACGAGGCAACCCCCCAGCCGCGCCCGCTGTCACCCGCCCGCTTTATAATCACCTACTATACAATACGATATACTTTGATTAATTTACACCACAAACAGGAATAAAGTTTTGTACGCTAAAACAGAACTGTTGTTTTGGTACTGCCTAATCCCACGCCACCCGTGAAAGTTGATTGTTAATCTGAAACGGATACTTGTTTGTTATGACTACTCACTCAGTAGTCTATATAAACATTATTCACTAAAGTTTTGCTCACTTACTCTAAGTCTAATCCAATAAGTCCATGAACGTGATTGAAGCTTAGTCAAATAGTTGTATAGAAATACGGGGCGACGAACTAGTGGGACTCATGATCCAGAGGGCGTTTGGAGGGGTATGAATATACCTTTTCTGCCATAATGTACACCCTAACGTTAATTGCTCACCAGACTAGAAACAAGCTTTATTTTTATTTTCATGTGAGAGATTTATTCGACGAAATGATCGCCTGTAAATAATAGTGTGCGAGACTTTAGCTGCTCTGGTTGCCAATGTCACCCGTCTCAATGTTTCAGCTGTAAATAGATACACAGAGCGCCATTAATTACGACACATCACTCGCACACTAATTAATTTGCAGCTGCAGAGATTATTCTGATGATATTTTTCCCAGCTGTTTCATAACTCTGTACCTATCTAAGCAGATAGCAAAGTCACACATAACGCCGCATACTCTTGCGAATATTCAATTTCGAAACTCTCCGGACTTTAATTCCGTTTCTCCGATGCTCCCAATTTCTCTGTAATATGATGGATTGCATGAAGTAATCGATTCATGGAATTCGGGTGGAAAGCAGAATGGGTAGCTTACAAGGCAATCAGCGGGCAGCAGGAGGCTTTATTAACCCGTCAGGGTAGTGCGGGCCCGGCTAATCAATCGCCGTTCGCGTGTCGACCGCGCTATCTGTCTTTGGCCGATTGGACCCCGATAACGCCGCCGACGCAAGATTACCTACCTATACGGGAATGGCCCATTTATAAAATTAACTTCTTTTATCTTCCCAAATAGACGATATAAGAGGAGTAAATAAGTCTAAAGAGCTTCGTACGAAATAAATAGGCTGATGTTAATGTTCGATCGTAGACGAGCCCTGCCTGGTACAATCGCGTGGCATTCACGTGTGAGATACTCTACGCTAAATGAAAGCACACTGATTTTCATGAGCTGCAACTATAAAAATCCTAGTAAAATGGGTGTTTGCGTAGAGTAATCCAGTTTTAGCACCAACGCATTTTTGTTATTCTAAAATAAATCAGCACGCGTGAAATGTAGCTGGAATGTGTGGAAATGAAATGCACAAACTCGCAACATTAGTTCGGCACCCCAGTCCGCTTGAATATACAATTGAATTTAAATTACATTTTTTTAATATTGAAACTCTTTTTACCATGACAACAAAGTTAGTTGAAGCAATGAAAAATACTTTATACACTTCAGAATTTTCTAGTTTTCATAAATCACCGAGCGCTGAATGCCAGAGAGGGAGAAGTTTAAAAGTAAAGTCGGGTAAATTCTCAGCGGAACTTTCTATGAGATTAAAGTCATAATTTACTTGATGAGAGGGCATTATGTTGTCGAATATGAAACCGGCTACCCCATTACAGAACTGATTTCCCTAAATGGGAGTTTGCAAAAATTGTAAGCGAAAAAAGGCCCGGGCCGAGATAATTCCTAAGTATCGCGAATTTCAACCGTTATAACCGTACGTCTCCGAGATAGCGAAAGGGACGGCTCATTAACGTCAGCACGGATCCGGGGCCAGTTTATGCCAACCGATACCTTTAAGGTATTTACAAAGCAGCTAAGCGGGCGCAATCTAGACGGGCGCAATGAAAAAAAAGACGGCTCACCCCGCGTAATCCACGCGAAATGCCCTTTAAGAGCCTCACAATTTAATGCTAAGTATAGCAATCTCAAGACGACGTTGAGCCGGTCCTCCGAGAGGGTTGAAAAAATGATACACGCCGGGGGTGAGGGGGAGGGGGCAATCACGGTTAGTTAGCGGGGCAGCTGCTCCCGACCGACGATAACACTTAAGGTGTTTTACCGTACTTCCTCCGGTACATTGAAATACAAGTTTTATTCTCAGCATTTTCAACACAACAACCTACATAAATAAAAGAATATAGCAGGACCGCAACACAACGGGAAAACGTTTTGCAATTCGCAGGATATTGCGTGCGATAACGAATGCATTTTGAATATAATGAGTAATAAGCCGGTGAATTTAAAATTTAAAGCGTGCGATAAACATAATCAGTTTTATTAATCAGAATGTACATAGTTTGAAGCAATTTATTGGACAGTGGAGCTCGTTAAGAGGATGAGCGGTAAAGCTCTCAGTTTAAATTATATGCCAGCGTGCCATTTAATGTAAACAATCATTTTGATCTTTGAAATTTTCATCTACATGATAATATTTGTTTATTGCTTTGACTGGCAGTGTTAAACTTTTGTTGTCACTTTGTTAATTGGAAAGCTGTCTTTATTTCGTATTTTGATTTAAATTGATGAATATAAAGTGGGTGTATTTATTTTGATTTAGATCATTATTTGTACATCAATCATCGCCAATTAATTAAGATTTCATTTTGTGTTTGTCAGAGACTTGAAGCTAAATAGCTTAAGACAATAAGGAACAGTTTTCGAGGTACGACAACGTAATAGTAGGTATCGTATTCGTAGTAATGGCCAGTACAGAATTAATTAGCGGGTATCGCTTTATACGGAGCGCGCCAGGTGTGCATGTGGCTTTACAGCGCCATTAAGTTGCGGAATACATAGGGGTTGAACCGCTTGAGCGATTGACCGCATACATTCCCAGCTTTTATGTTACAATACCGACCCCTTTATGAAACAATAGAAACTTCTCAACAGGAAAATAGAAACTCACCCCTCTCTAAAAGAGGATAAACGCGAAAACAATCGATCGGATCGCACGTATTCGTATGCTAAGCGTGTATTCATTACCACTACACACAGATAATTATATTCAAGCCACGCTTAGTTAAGATATAACAGTGTCGCTACGCTTAATCAAATCGCTTTCCAAATAAATGGAGCGTAGACGAATCAATAACGAGAATTCAATTTACAATTCTACGTACATCACTGACGTATCAATTGTTCAATCTAAGCGAAGACAGATAAACGCACAGATCCACCGATTGCTTTCCGATGAAAAAGACTGGAGATTCATCGATAGGATGCGCGAGTCCCAAAGTGAAAAATGTACATTTGGATGGCGTTAATTCGTTTAATTTCCGGTGAGAGGGAGAGGCGCGGGAGGGGGGCGGCCCAGTCCGCTCAGATTAATTCAGCGCAGAGCCTGTCACAGATAAGGACACTGAAATAAATTGAAAATGTTCAGAGATTGATTTGAATACTCTCGAGGATATATCGAAGGCAGCCAGCGAAAAATGACAAACCGCATTCTTTTTCAGAGATTTTCATCCCGTGAGCGAGACTTAGCGAGAAAAATGCGCCCTAATGAATAAATTATGCGGCGCTTGGACCATCAAAAATGAGCGGGGGTTCAATTTATAAAAACAAAAAGAATGCAGGCCGCAATTTTACTTCGCATCTGCGTTGCATTTGAAACAATGAATATTCCTTGGCAATTGTGACATAAAACGCTCAACAGTTTTACTGCTACAGATTTGCAAATAGCCAAATCTGAAGATTGTCTATTAAATCGTTTATAAAATGGTAAAATTAATGCAATCGGCACGAGCGAGTCGAGATGGGAGACATCGTTCGTGGCGTTCGTGATCCGAATGTCAATGAAGTCGAGTGGCAGCACAGACCCTCAGGGCCGGGTACCGCTGCTAAGAGCCCGACCCATCATTTACATATTGCGATTTTGTATCGATAACAATTAGGAGATGGAAAATCCGCCGTGAGATGTTTAACAATTAGACTATTTCATGTAAAGTTAGAGAGCGAGTTACGGCAATCTAAGTGGGTTCTATTCGTATTTACTAGAATTTAAACGCGCCACTTAATCGTAAAGGTAATGTTACATGACTACGCAAACAAAACAACATAAACTTGCAAATGAAGACACGCCGCAACGAGCGTACACTCCCTGCCGTGTTCCAGTGAAATTCAGAGAATCAAAACGTCCGAACATGAAACAAATTGATTGCTGCAGAGGCGCTCGGCTGGCGCCAAGCTCGACGGTAGATTGGTAATAGCGCATGCTAAACTTATTAGCCAAACGGAAAATGGTATTAGCAGACGTACTGTGCAGCCCAGCCTCCCGTGAAACTTCATTCGTACGTCAAAGTTGACAGTGTTGCTCGTAAGTGATTGTTGCAACCAATCAAACACGAGCTAAATTGACTTCGCTCGCTTCGCTCAGGGGTCTAAATTAAGCGCGATAAACAAAGTTGGAAAAGGTCCGCTAGAACTCGAATGAAAATAGATTCAGCGAGTGGAGTTTTAATTCGGAAAGATAACAAACGTCAGCGTCAAGTGAAATGGCCGCTTCCAAAACGTTAAAACAATTTATCCTAGGTAATCCCGAAGTGTCAGACGATAATAAGAGTGACATTTAGAGCGGGCCGAGCGCGGCGGTTAATTCTGCAGCGCAGTGGCGGCCGATTGTGACACCAACTAAACCCTGTTGCCAACGGTAAACCCATCAGGTGGGAACTCCTGCCTATGACCTAATATTTTCGACTCACTGACACAACAAATAACTTTGTTTTCATTTTCATCTAGTGTTTTTGTTATTCATTTTTGTCCGCGCCATATTCGTGCCCATTATTATTTGGCTGACATATAACAACAATAGGTTCACGCGGTCACGTGATCCAAATGACGTTCAAAGGTTTTTCATAACAACAAAGAGACCGTCAGTCTACAAAGCCATTAACTAAGAACACAAACTGTCCCATTACGTTAAAACTACACCATCCATATTCCAACAGTAACGAAAGCAATTATTCGCATTCAGTCAACAAAGACGCAGACGTACGGTACAAAGGGACCATTTCATAAGTTAAAGCGTTATGGACGATAGTTATCTACGAGCAACTAGTGATGCAGTAAATCCTAAGAGTACACTTCGCAACTATCCCTTCTTACGTCTCTGAAACCTGAGCTCTTACTACAGGCCAGAACTTAAATTGTTTCCTGCGAAGATTTTGGCGAGCGATAACAGGAATTCCACGAACAACTGTCTGAACTTGGTTATAATTTCGGTGCCGAGATTCGATTTTAAAATCGTTGAAGTATAAAATTCTTATTACCTAAAAGTGAGTCGATTTATCACTGTAGAAATAATCAAACTATTACTCAACTAAGATGTAGAATTCCGCGCTTTAAATAAATGACTTTGGAATTCGAGAATTTCATTTCAGTCCAAAGTCGATTTCGTTGTTATCGGCAGTTGAGCATCTGGGTGGTACTCGTAAGGTTTCACATGTTAAATCTTTTGTCAGATGCATCGTTTCCATCGCGTGTGATAAAGCGGTAGTGGTTACAGTAGATCGCGGCCACACAATTCCCTGTGAGGATTACGGTCGAGAGAGAAAAGTAAGACGATTAATCCCAGTGGGTGCGGAACTGGAGAATTTATTATAAAACGGTTGCGTTCGAGGCAACGCTCTGCGACCGCGCTGTTCAATGCACTATTGGTGTGGTTAGTTGACTATAACATTTAAAATTCTAGTTTTGCTTATTGTAATTCGCAACAAAGAGCGTGCAACTTCCGTATTTATGAAACGGGAGTCGCGCGCTCTTTGTTGCGATTTGTTAATTAATTCGATGGTGATTTGTGTTCATTATTTATGTTTTAGAGTTGTGGAATCATTGTATTTATATTTAGGGAAAATGCCCTCAGTACTCAGAGCTTAGAATTTTTTTCGCTTTTATTTTCACCTTTCATATTTAAATCACGAACCGGCGCGTAAGTATGAAAGTAAGTACAAATGTAAATATAACTTACTAAATAGACTGAAGGGGACCGGTGATTAAACCAGACTTCATAACCACATCTTAGTTAAAGGTAAGTTCAAAAGTCCAATCCGAATTGTCTGAACCAGCCCTTTCCCATTGTTTTGTTTTTAATAATAAAGTTATTTTAGGCTGCTTAAATTATATCCCATTACTAAATTAATTTCACATTCCAGTTGAATGTAAACGTTGGCCTTTTGGAGTCCAGTGTTTATTTAAAGAACATTAGGATAAGTTACGTGAATTTTTTGGGAGTTTGTAAATTTTTAAAGTGAAATTTTCAAGTGTAACCTTTTAAGCAAGCTATAGACTCTTGTCCAGCAAGTTTTTTTGATTGATTTAGTGTTATTATTACTGTAAAATATTTTAGAACATATAAATATTTTTTAAATAAAGCATACATTTTTATTTTTAAAGTATTTTTCAGACTACCAGAACATTATAAAATTTTTAATGTAGCCTTATGTGCCGGAAACCGGACGTTGTATTTCGCGCAACTCAGGAGGCCCTTATCTCCGGAAACGGATAACATGGAAGGGTTAGTTAACCGAAAAATAAATAATTTTAGCCTCATAAACAAATCAGGGCAGAGATATTACGTGTAGAAAATATCATAGAATACAATAGGGTGTATTTGGGTTGCGTGTTTGAAAATACGAAATATTAGACATAGGTATCAGCAAAAGGTTATTTAGCCGTATCGATTGTTGGTGTGTCGGTAAAGAGCTTAGGTAAATGTCAGGAGCTCACGTGCGCAAATGTCAGGAGGCTACGGCTTACCAAGCCGTCAAGTTCACGAATTATGTTATAGTAAGTCAACATTTAACTGTTCCGTGATTTCTTTTATTTCGCTTCGTTTTTTTATATGGGATTTAGCCAACTTTTTCAGTTTTTGGGCGTTTTTAATAAGTGGAAATTTAATGAAAGTGGATTATTTTTTTGGGGCATTTTTTGCGGGTAAAGTTTTTAGACCCCGATTTTTTTGAGCTTTTGTGCTTTCAAGTAAACGCATGTTGATTTATATTCTGCTCATAAATTCAAACAAATATCTTTAGGCACATTACATCAGTGTCTATCCTGTTCATTACTCAAACGAACGCGACACGTATTTAAAGGATCATTTACACCAAAAACAACAATGAAAGCCACTCAATCCGAGCGAATTCATTTTCTCTGCGTAACATGACATTCTAATTTAATCGTATGTGTCACTGTCAAATTAGTAATACTACACCATAGGCGGATCTGCCGCACTGACATTTCTAAACAAGAGGGGAACAAATGGTTTTGACATTTCAAGGGTTTAAGCGACCTTGGATCTAATGCGCAATACCTAACGTCAGGGTTGGCAAATCAGCTATAGGCGCTTAGGACATTATGCTTACAGATACGAGGTTCTTAGCAGATTTGAGTGACGTTGCAGATTGTAATTGCTATTGTTAGTTCATAGATGTACCGACGTTAGTAATTTGAGATAAAAACGGTGACTAAGTGCTTTGGAAATTATATGTTCTGTGAGATTTGATATACCTTGTGATATATTAGAATTAAATGAAAGAAAATTTAAAACTCATATAAAAAATACACTTTGCAAACAAGCATATTACAAGTTAGAGGATTATATCCAAGATAAAAATGCTTGGAAACATGCTGGTCCTGCTTCATAGGACAATTTAGAATCTAGACAAAATCTAACTGGTTGCTAATTTAATTGTATAATTTTTTTTTTTTTTTTTATGTTGCTTTTACATTCTGTGATTACTTGAACTCACACACTGACTTATTAGTACCTATTACTTGTAAAAATGTTAGGAATATCGTATAATTTTACAATGTTTGTAAATATGTGAGCACCATGCATCTATCACTTGATTAATTTATCTGTTATTCCTTAATCTTTCATTATTTTTACCTAACGTGGTATAGTAATCTTATTCTAGGTGCATCGTCTTCACATATAATTATATAATTGATGTATACAAGATATTGTGAAAACATTTTAAAAGAGTAACGGTGGAGTTTCTTGCCCATTCTTCTCCATACGAAAACTACCTTTTGGAAGGGGCGAATAGAATCAATTATTATTTTTCTGTAAATGTTGACGTTCAAAAGTGCCTTTTTTGTGCCTAATTGAAATAAATTATTTGACTTTGACTTTGATTTCAGTTATAGGTGGTATCGGAATCAGAAGCTTCCTTGGAATTTCTGCCCTTATTTTGTTTTACCTAAAAATAAAAGAGATGAAGGACTTTTCATGGGACTAGATGATGAACGCACAATTTTCCAAGTTGCGATAGGCATTTGTGACGAAAACAAAATAGTAAACTTAAAAGGGAATAACTTACAGTTTCAAACTATCTAGACAACGATACGAAGTTTTATTCTCGGAGGAAACACTAGGGGAGGGGAGCGGGGCGCGGGGGAGTGACGTCATGGCTGGCGGTGTAAATAATTGCGCTGTCGAACACACCTGCCGGGGAAAGAAAATTAAGCGAAACGCAATTTGACTGAGTGATGAAGCACCAGAGGATCAGTTTAATGAGGAGTTACAGACGAAAATTATCCTTACATGATTTATAAACTCATAATTTAATCATCATTAATTAATACCAGTCTACTAAACTAATTACTCGTACAGCAATTTAGATAAAGTTGAACGTTTTGAAGCGTTTATAAATTATGCATTACATAGTAGCACCGGCTACATTGACTCAAAGCTATGCTTCGATAACATTTCGTGGCGCGACACACGACTCGCAGTCGCGTTTATGTGCTCCTTGCATGATAACCCCCCTTAAAGACGACTACCTACGCCAATCTACTCCCGACAACTCGTAAAGAGAGACTCTTTTATCCAAATTACTATCGGATTACTTTTTATTTCAGTCGAATAACCCACTCCGGATAATTAGCGATAACAGTTACGGTCGGCAGCGACGCGAATGAAAACTTTTTTCGCGAATTTTTTCGACGCCTAAATTGCAAAGGTAACAGCATGGAGCCGGCCGAGCTTATTAACAAATTCATAAACATTGACTTGCGAATAAAACGGCGGCGACTCCCTAACGTGGGCAAGCTGACACGTTCATATTTTCATGGGATTCAAATAAAAATAAAGTGGATGACCAGCGGCGGTCTAATTTAATATGAGCGGGGACAACTCGTCATATGGATTATGTACCTGCCTTTGTTTTATTGCTTAGACGGGTGACTGAATACAAAAATGTTTGAGCGGGCGGACGCGCGCTTGTCAGCTGTTAAACAGTTTTATTATTGCCGGACGAACATCGCACAGCCTATTTGCATAATTGAACGGCCACTTGGAGCCACTAGCATTGTTATACTCTGCCGTTCCATTTGTCAGATTTGCCGTATCATTTATGCATGTAGCTCATAACGAGAGCAGCGCCGTTTTTCTGGACTATTCATTATTTCGCCTTTTGTGTTGTTTGTTATCCGGGACCACTCTTATCTTAAGAATGGGCGACGTAGAAAATATGTAATACAATGCCGACTTCCCTCCATATTGACACAAACGACCGCAAGGATAGGTGGGAAGGCAGGGCAGAGCCCAATTAAAATTAACTACGCCGAAAACCGCTTCCAAATCCGTCTCCTAAGTGCAAAGTTATTGTAATTAATGTTGAATACTGTATCGATAAGGTGAATTTTGAATAAGTAGGTATATAAAAATTTTCCTCAGTTTTTCCGAGATAGCCAGGCGTGTGAGGTGTCAAAACACGCGTCTGCGCGCGGGCTAATGGAAAACGGAGTGTTTAGAGGTAGGCGCCGAACAAAATTTTGAATTTATAGCGAAAAAACGTGATTTATAGAAGAAAAATAGGTGTTTATAGAATTTTTTGTTCTACCAACCAACGAGACAGAACATCTGGAATTTGGTCAGGTAAAACAAACATTTGCTTTTTGTTGTGTTTCAACAAGTCAAAGAGGGGCGGTGTTAGCTTCGCTCTTACAGCTTAAGGCAAAAGTGGGACGAACGTTTCATAAAAATAATATAATATCTGCCTGCGAGATACATCTTTACCGTGATCCTTTGGCAATTATTGGGACGATATTTAAAAAGGTTATCTCGTTAGATGAGCTCTTACTTTGTGATGCAACTTGACGCGTGAAGAAGGAAAACGTAACTTACATCTAAATGGATTGTAGACGACATGAAAATAAGTTTAAGTGTGTATTCAAACGCGATTGCGGGTCGTAATGAAGAATTGTTTGTTGAGTGAAGTCGTAGGCAAGTTGAGACATTGGCCCCGATGGTCCGATCTGATCATTGGTCAATAAAACTGCTATAAAATCTTACAGTGGCCATACGTTATCTTAAACGCATAAATTTTTAATAGCAAGTGCGCTGAGCGACCGTGTGCTACTTGCGAACCGATTTTAAACTGATGACTTTTAACTGCTTTTACGGTAATAGCTACTTAACTAAACTGCTGGCCTCTTAAGGCGCTATTTTTAGACATGCGTGAGTAGTTTTGAGTAGTAGAAAGTGTTTTAATATGGCTTTAGATATTCCATGATTTCTTGTCGATATCAGTCATTTCTGTGACCTTTTAAGCACTATTATAATGTTACACGTTGTTTTTTTTTTAAATGTATTACTTGTCCATAAACCTAACGTTATTATACGTTTTATTTTACCATGATAAGTTTATTTATTTCAAGATAAAAACTGTCAAATAATGTCTAACATTTTTGTCTCATTTTGTTAACAAAACCATAAAACATTGTGTGGACTGTCATGGATTGAAATATTACCTTTAATGAGAACTGTCAACCTGAACCGCTAAAACACGTTGTGGGACTTTTATGGCAACATGGTGACATAATTATTACAATGTATATATGTCTTCATTTTGGTCACGATTACCAAATGAAAATCCCGGAGTACATAAATGATTATGTAGAAAAAATATTTCGGTTTAGTAGTACGAAATTATTAGTAGGTATCTCAGGAATTACGAATTGGTTCTAAAAACACAATACGGTATAGTTTGAGTTGTAAGTCTGTAAATATACCCCCGGTTTAACATGCACGTGACTTAAATATTCTTAATTCTTTGGAATAATTTGAGTAGGTACATGCAAACCTGAAAATAAAACTCATAAAGGTTTCCTAGAAGAGCGGTGGTTGCCACACAACGGCTGTCATGATGGCAGCGGGGTTTGACTTTACGTTGTCAAAAACAGTCTCTAGGAAAACGGACCAACTTAAAAAAAAACTCAAAGCATTTATTTCAATTAAACCATTTACAGGCACTTTTGAATTATCAAAGAGTCGGTCAGTTAGTCAAAAAGGTGAAACTAGTTGCCCATTTCAAAACGTAGATCTCTATGGAGAAGAAACTTCAAGGACACTCTTCTAAATATCCTGGGTATATTATTGTTGTTGCTTCTTTAAGTCAGAAAAATGTAAAATAATAATCAAAAACAATTCAAAATATAAGATTGATGATGACCAGTCTTAACTGACTAACTTTCATTAATAACGTTTCAGTGTTTACCTATACTTCATTGCGTAGTTGGTCGAAAACTTTTATTCATTGAGCTATTCTTCTTTTATCTTACTTGTGGTTAGTGACTAACCTGGTGCCAGAATTGTAAAGCCGTCCATGGGCGTCTGACTTGGCTTCACATGCCGTCGAGAAATATCTCTCAGACATGTTTTCTCACGATATTTTCCTTCACCGTTTTTGAAGCAAGTGATAATTATACATTACGCACGTGAATCCGGAAAGTCAAAAGCCTTGGGTTCGAACTCGAGACCTATGACTTGGCAGTCCGACGGTCACACCACTAAGCTATCGCTGCTGTGAGCTATTGAAATAGGGCGTCAAAGTCACGATCATAAAAGGTTTCAGGTGTAAGCAAGTATGTCTAATTCTGTTATCACCCAAGATTCCGTAAGATGATCACGATCAAAGACAAAGCAATCAACGAGGAGGAAGTAATATTGTCTTCATATATCAGTGCTCTTATGTCTATATTTTTGTTTGTAACTCATAAGGAGAAGCAACATGAAAATGGCCTTGGAAAGCGTTTTTTTTTTGTTAATTGTGTTTTTTTTGCAAATTTCAAAATATAATTGCCCGAGACTTCATTTGCGATCCAGAATGAAAAGTAACCTCTGTCCTCTTCAGGTCATGGTCTACTCATGTGCCAATTTTCATCCAAATCTGTTCATCCGTTTTAGCGCCAAAGCGTAACAAACAAACAAACTCACGTTCTTTTGTGTTTGTAGTCCTTAGGTACAGGGTGACAAAAAATTAACAATTAGCCTATAAAGGGTCGGTTTATGTTGCGTAGCAGCGCGAACATTTTCACACCATTCTATAGGACAGTTTTCATACAATACTTTACTTAAATAAATAAAATTGAAGTGTCTGCTTTTAATGTCAAAATAACAGCTTTTTAATAAGTGAAACTTTCTAAACAAAAAAAAAAAAAAAAACTTTTGTCTGTACCTCTTTCTGACTGTCTGTTTATTCCGGCTAATCTCCGAAATGTCTGACGCTTTTATTTTAGAAAAGCAATTAGGGTCCATTCGGGCGAAGCCGCAGGTAATAAGTCTATTATAAAATATTCAATTTAACTATTCGGTTTTACACAGCATCCTTAAACATTACCCAGCTCTTTACCTAACTACAACATGAAAGATTTTATTAGGTCGTTTTGTAACGAAAGTTGTAACAATTAAACCCGTGTAAAGTAAGCAAGGTTAGTAATTATGTTATAATCACTGGTCAAAATGTTGATAACTGTGGAAACAAGGGTTCCGGTACCTAGTATTATGGTATAGAACAACTCCCACGGGGGATTTAGCGGAATTCACGTTGTATTATAAATTCTACGTTGATTTCGGTAGATTCTAGTAGCTGTTCTTATAGTTATTGAGGTGATAAGTCGATTGGCTTTTACACTTCTGGCTTTTAATCGTTATTTTTGACACAACGGAAACAAATATGCATGCAAAAAAGAAGTCTATCGGAAAAGTGTAAGAAGACAAATTGTAGTGGACATCTCCAGTAAATTTTCCCGGAATTATTTTTTGTGATGAATTTCTACTAGTTTACCATACCTACGAGGTTTTTCCGCAACTAAAGGAAATTCAATTTTGGTCGTCGGAATTTATCCGCGTCGACATCCATCAAGCTGATTTATTTCCTTGGAAGTCTTTTGGAACACATCGGAAGCCTATATTCCTCTTAGTTAGATCCGTTTCTATTAATCTTTAAGAAAATATCGTGAGGTAACCGGCATGTCCTAGAACCAAAAATTCGAAGACATGTGACATCTATCAACACGCACGGGGCGCGCGTGGTGGATTACAGCCCACTCCCTCAAAATTATAGGCTGGTTACGCTATTAATCTTTACATGTAACTAAGCCATGATACTAGCCTTTTGCTAATTACAAGCGACATCCGTATGTGGCTTGTAGTTAGCAAAACCGCACACGTGTTATCTGGTTTTACTGAAAGCTGAATCCGTATTCAGTTTTCAGTAGAACCAGAAGTGTGAGAATACTTATCATCTGAATTCTATAACTAAAATATTTCCATGTAGCAATACGATTACTAAAGTTTTTTTTAACTTTTTTAGGTTCCTGAAAATCCGTTACAACAGAGGTTTTTTGTTGACAGTTTTTCGTGCATTCGATGACATGGAGTTGACAGGAAGAATTAACATATATCTACTGACTGTCTCTGGTTTAAGCGTCCCTTCGCAAAATGACTGTTGCAAGACCGGTTCAGATTTCTAAGTAACTATAAATATGTATTTGATAGTTAAAAAAGCCGTTTACACACCAAATGCTGATGTGACTTGTTTTAAAACAATGTTGCAATGAAACAAATTTAATAATTGTTTAAATAACTTATGCGGTTACATTTAAATATCCACTAAATGCAAATTTGATTTGGTCGGATTTCGCTTGCGTAGAGTTACGGTTTTTGGTTTATAATGAAATCAAATCGCCATTTAACATGGTTTATTAATGAGTTTATAGACTTATAATATTAAATGTACCAAATGTGAATATTTACTGCGCGTGTGTAGTTAGGTATTTGGAACAAAGCTGTATGGTTTCGTTAACCTTTGTTGGTATCTTATCCTATACAAGCAATATTTGTATTTTTATTTTTGTGATTACGTTCTCGAAATCGGCTCTAACAATTTCGATGAAAGTTGCAATATAAGAGTTAAGGGGGGCGAAAAATCGATCTAGCTATGTCTCATATCTCGACAAACTCATTTTCTCCGTATTTTCACGCGAGCAAAGTTCGGTCACCCAAAGTTTAGAACAAGAATAATGACACTTTAGAATATTGACATATATAGCAGCATGGACTAAAATAAGTTAAGAGCTTAAAGTGCCACCACATGCGGGTACCGGCTTTAATGAGGAAAAGCTTTTTTTTGTATGGCGCAGAGAATATTTAATAAGTTACCTTGCTCAATAAAAAGTCTAAATTTAGTAAATTTCAAGCGTAAATTACGTACTATATTAATACAGAAATGTTACTATTCTATCAGTGAATATTTTGATGACAGCTCTTTGACAATATAATAATATTTGTTTCGTAACATGACTATTGATGCCGACATGCATCAATAGTCATGTTACTCTAATAGTATTTCTGTGGACAACGTAATTTTTTTTTTTTCTTATCCGTTACTTATTGACGTTATAATTATTTATCATTGACATTATCACATTTCGTTAAATATTAATATTACCAAATACTACCTATTGCCTTTTATTAAATTACAAAAAAAAAACATATAAATTGACATTGATACTACTGAATTATTATAAATTAAGATACTTAATTGGCAAAAGCCTCCCATAAATGTATATTTTTACGGCAAATGGCAAGACACAGAGAAACTATAATTATAACAATTGTAACATCTTGCATACTGTTGGAACCTATGTTTACATATAAAGACTATTGATTGATTGATTGATGGAATTAGAAAGTACCTACTAACATGGCAGCATGGAATTAGTAAGTACCTACTATCATGGCAGCATGGAATTAATAGTAGAATTAGTAGTAGATCTCTATTTTCACCAGAACAGAGCTCGGTCGCCCAGGTACTGTGAATTATAAATGAATTGAACTTAATTTTGCATGCTGAATTTAATTTGGTTTAATATAAATACTTTTTGTGAATAAATAAAAACTGATAGGTCAGAAGTTATTATTTTTAAATAAAATGGTATGTAACGTTTATACAGACTTAATAGTACTTAAAGTATTTCTGTGTCATCTAGAAACCCTAGAATCTCTGGCTTTATCGGATACATTAAAGCGGAACTTCTACTTGATATAATCCCATAATTGCTCGCTACAATATTCCCAGGAACTATGCTAATCTTAGCAGCTACACAGCAAAATGAAAGCGAAGTAATTAGATCGCCATTAACATTTTCTTTACTTTTTGCTAATCGCACAATTTTTCAGCATCCCTCTCATTTTCCGCCGAGTTCATGTCAAAAGCCACTAAGCAGATATTTTAATATCCGAGAAATTATAATACGTCCATAAATCTACAACATCTGCCCAGTATTTTAAATAGCTAACCTTTCCTTGGACTGGGTTTCGGTATTTTTTTCCATATTTTTTTTATTAAAAGGCAAAATTAATCGAGAAGCTTTGCAGACATCAAAACAGCCCCGGGCCATTGTTAGGTATGATTACAAGAGGTTCTACAAAGTAAATTATTATTACACGAAAAACACACCTTAACGTACCGACGGTAGATTGAAGGGTTTTCAACTCTGCTACCGTAAAATTCATCGCTTTATTGATATTAATTTGGTAAATGTATTTTTTGTTGTTAGTAAGTACCTATCTGCACTTGGGGGGGGGGGGGGCAGTGGCTAAGTAATAGCAGCCGCACATGTCGATTGATCAGGTTAAGCTACGCTGGCTGAGGTCAGTCGGTGGATGGGTGACCATCTTAACATACCGAGTCCCCTTAGTGCTTCGGAAAGCACGTTAAACCGTTCGTTGGTCCCAGCTGTCTTTCTTGACAGTCGTTACGGGTCGTCAGAAAAAGCCGAAAGTCTGACAACCAGTATTATAAATGCGTATCGTGTTACCCAGTAACTGGGTTGTGGAGGCAGATAGGTAATCGCTCCATGTAAAATACTGATATTTAGCTGCATCCGGTTAGACTGGAAGCCGAGCCCCACATAGTTGGGAAAAGGCTAGGCAGATTGAGTAAGTACCTACACTATGTCTTTACAAATAATCTCATTTATTAGAAAATTGGAAACTTAATTTCGTTATTTTTTTACTTTTTTGCTAAGTGGAGGGAATCGGGGGTCTATAAAGAGTCTTATTTGAATTTTCAGGAAAGTTTAGAAGTTTATTAAGAGTTATGATTATGTTTAAGTGGAAGAATTTGGGGGAGCCCTTTGTTCAATAGTGGGACAGTGTAGGCTAAAATAAGAAAAAAAAAATAACATGCAATACTAGCATTGAAAAAATATGTATAAATCGTAGTAAGTTAGTTGCTATTCTCTTTGCAAAATCAGGTTTCCCGAGAAAATCTCTCGATTTTCATCGGAATTTCTTTACATTATAAATCATTTCCAATAGATTTAACGTACAACGTTAATAAAATTTAAACGATTTCGCGTAACGCTATAAACCCATTATAATCTGATAGACTGGATATGCAAATTCCTACAAAACCAGGTGTTAATTCAAAATTTACGTCTTAACCCTGCGAACGCGACCACCCAATCAAAGCGTTTCATTTATTTTCTTACAATGGAACACAAATGAATGAACTCTATTAAGCCGAATGCAATTAATAGGCACGAATAATGGCGCTTGTGATTTATTAGTAATAGTCTAGTGTTGATAGACGTTTTTAATTTGCCACCAGGGGTGTAGAAGTGAAGGGTTGTAAGTCTTCGAGGCGCCTAGGCTGTCACGCGTAGACAGGAGATGGCCAGGTCCTCGGGGCACGGCGTTCTGTGTTTAAGTTAATAGTTTCGTGGTCTGCTGGTTAGTAGTTCGCGTTAAAGGGTTAGATTTGTGAGTTATTTGCTTTTGATTCACTTTGGGAATTAAATTTGTGTGAGTTTTGTTGGCATTTATTTTGTTTATGCCTAAAATACGAATTTGTGGTCTTTCAAATCGTATGTTTGAGGACCTAATTCAGAAAATGTACAAGAATAAATCATTTATTTTGCCATATCTTCGCTTATAGAGTCATAGGGAGAATTCTCAATAGTGGATCCAATTCCAAATTACCTCCTAATGTAAATAAAACGTATATCGCTTTCAAATACCATTTAATTCGAGCAATGAGCTTAATGAGAATGTCATTATTTACCCTAAAATAATGAAAGTTTAGAATTACCCGCATTACCTATATTACAGCAATAATTGTAGTATTCAAACGTTTAACGAAACAACGGGTCTAATTAACGAAATAATTATCGTGGACACACTAGGCGATTCTCGTTGTGGTGACAATTTTATTTAACATGTTACTGTGATCTGATTTTCAATGCATGCCGCCATTTTGATTAGCATAGTCCCTTTAATGACTAGTATGTATTTGATCTTGTTTGAAGAAAATTAATCTTGGATGTCAATTCAAAAGTCATTTATTCAAACTAGGCAGAGAATCAGCACTTTTTGAACGTCAAAATTACATAAGACAGTCCCCCAAAACGTCCACCCTTCACCACTCCGTAGTACTTTGGCTGGGAAGAAAAAGTGGCGCAACAAACTCCCCAGCAGCACAGCTGTCTGTTCAGTTAGAAATAATTGATTCTTTATGCATACTATTGTATGCAAAATAATTTACATTACGCAACACAAAACATAATTTAAATTATAAATTAATAGCCATATTGCTAGCACACTCCAATATACCAACCAAAAACATCGAGAACTATACTCAGGCAGAAATAAAAAAAACTAAATGTAAAAGATTTGAGGGTAGGTAGTGTTTCAATGGAGATTTCGGCTTCACAAAAGGCTCTGTTTGTGAAGCCTGTTTCAAATCAGCATTATTAAAGCTAAACTTTATGCAAAATAATCCATCAAGCACCCAAATAACATGTCAAACATTATAATCGTGGACCAAACTATGTGTAGGCTCAAATTACGATCCCAATGTTTTGCATATAAGCCGGTGATACTAATAATAGACGGGATAATAATATGGGAAAACGTTAATTAACTATGTAAATGCGGGAAGATCTAAATGATCGGCTACGAGCCTTGCAAATTACTTTTGTGGAACACCTACTAAGTGAGTGTTGGACTCGCCACGACACCGACTTACTCGTGTCCAAACGAAAATGGAACTCAAACAGACGTGTGTTACATGCAATTCTCAATTCTAACAGTCCACTTTTAGAGTCTAAATTTGATTGATTTATAAGGATCGTGTCGGTTGTTGTTCGTTTAGCAGCAGTCAATTATAACCTTCTATTCGATTTGATGCCCGTTTGGTCCCTTGGGCAGCTCGCTGCTCGCTTTGGCCAGCAAAGTTTAAATTAATTCTCGATTGACACATCAGAATCTATCCAATATTGTGTGATTTTAAAATACATTTAGAACCCTTTTCACAGTAAATAAAGTCTAAATGTGTGGGCTTTCGGAATTACTGTTAATTAGAGTTTAGATGTGGAATGTGTGATTATTGGGGTGGTTACATTTTTATTGTTTAAGGCTTGGTTTACTGACCTCATACGAACAAGGCTGACCTAAATGAGAATGGTTAGGGGTTTAAAAGAGAAAATCAGGTGGAGTGAAAAACTAAGCATTTACAGCCAGAAAGGCTCTTCACGCTTTTTCAAGAAATTGTTCCTAGTCGGTTAATTATCAACACAATTTCACATTACTAATACTTTTAATTCGAACAATTCCTCCACCGAATTTCCAAGAAAGTAACAGTGAACAGTTTTAGGTGTCGAAAAAGAGAATACTTATAAATATCTTTTTATAAAAATAAATCTTCTCCTATATATTGTCTGAAGTGAAGGCTACAATTCGATCAAAGGACAGAGCTTATTCTCATGCCATTTTAAACGAATATTAAATCCTGTGTAATTTCCGCAAAATGTCCAACACAACAATTGCAAGTCTATTTTTTTTGCACGACTGTGCATGTTGGTGCCGTTCTGGTAGGCAGTAATATTTTTGTCTGCCTGTGGACGTGCACCGCGGAGCAAGACAAACGTATAAATCTGTTCGCCGCACACATTCGTTGCGTGCTTCACTCTGCCTCGGATTTATGGGCCTCGCCCCTTACGGCTCCATCAAAACTTCCTAAATACACCGTCTTGCAATAAAACGTATAAATATTATGACGAGAATTACGAGGCTCTTCCCTAAAATGCGTCATTCAAACATCTATTTTTTATTTTTCAAAAAAGGAATTTTGTTCCGGTATTGGGATGCACTATTCAAAAATTCTTTATCGTCATCATGAAAATTGCTGAGAAGCATACTTTATTGTTTCAAAAGCACAATCAAAATATTTTAATGGAAACCCAATTTATACGTCGGAGAGTTCGGATAAATATTTAAATTATCAATACCGGCCGGTAGTTCCATTAAAATATTCCTATTCAAATAGTTTATTGGCTATTTTAAACCTTCAACAGTTCGGAATCAATTTTGATAGCAAAGGACCTCAGTTCCGCAAACTAAATGATACGCACTCGATGTAAAACTGTGTGTACCTATGTGTTTTTTATGCAAATTTCCATTTGAGCGGTTGATATTCGCAAGCCAGTGAGTAAATTCGCACCGAATCGTGTGTGACATTTAATTGACAAGTGAATAAAATGTGATGCGGTGTTGTCGGAACATTGCACCGTGCCCAACGTGTGCCGCGAACATCTGTCAACAAAATAAACTTGAAACAAATATAAATTGGTCACTTAAAGGGCGGTTCATCGGCGGTCGCGTTCGACGGAATCTAGTTAATTAAAATTGTTTTAATAAACTGTATGTTTAAAAGAGATTAATATTCTGCGGTTATTGAATCAATGTTTTTGCTGCGTATTAACTACGACCTCAAAATATTAAACAAACGTACTCGTTTTGTTTGTTGTCGTTTATCATTATAATTGGTAGATATTATTGGCAGCTAATTTATTATGTCTCGAAATAATGGCCTTTTATTTTTGTTCGGTGGCAGAGAGCTTTCATATCAAGTCAATCACTTAATATTGTGTTCTTACGATCTGTTATTCATCTTAAGAATTTGGACACATTATAAGAGTAAGGCTAAGATTTATTTTCTTTACTAAATGGATACTCAATCCTCAACACCACTCTTAGTTGTCTATTGGGATATCGGCTTTTGATATTCTACCCCAAAACAAATTCCCGGTACAAAAATTCAAAAATCGAATTCAGCCGCCATTGCATTGTGAACTTTTAACAATGTGACCAATTTTTTGGATATCCAATCGAGTTTTCGATTGCCTGCCTATATACAAGACAAGTATAGTATAGTTATGTACCGGAAGCGTAAACCAGAGTCATGATAATTACGAGTCGGCGACTGGCTCATCCCGCACACCTGTTGCCGCCAACGACTTTAACTAAAATTTAGTGGCATACGTGTAACAAGCCGTACGCGCCGCTTGTATATAATTTTCGAGCGGTTAAGTAATATAACGCGTTGGGTACATGTACTGAAGAGTTAACGTTGTTTTTAGTAGAGTTTAGTTGCAAGATATCACTTTAATGTTTTAGTTACTTGTTTTGTTAAGTTGAGTTGAAATTCGGTTACGTTTAGTGAAAAAAAATGCGTAGGTATAGTTCTGGTTAGGATTTATTCGATATTTTAGTCCTATAATTAATAATGTGTCTCAGAGGGCATGAGATGGGATAATATCTATTAGAAGGATTGGTATTAGCATTCACAAAGGTCTCATCAATCCATTAATTAGATTATCCTACGGTTACAGACGTAGTGATCACGGCTATATCCTTCAGGATCTGCCACTTAAACTCTGTATTAGAGAACTGTTAGGGATAGAGGGAATGAATAAAATTATTAAAAATTCTCATGCAAATAATTGAAAATAGATATGGTATAATCTTTTAAACCAAATAGATACCTGGATAATTTTAACGAAATGAAATATCCTATATCTCATGGAAATTAAATTGGAAAAATACAGATACAAATATCAAAATTCCTATGCGACATTTCTCGATTTCTATGAAAATGTATCGTGTGGCTTGAAAATCGCAGTGAAAGGTAACGAGCGAGTCGCATCGACATATCGAGATCCGTCGGTAGCGCGCGGCGGCGGCGGACAAATTTGTCTTGCCCGGGGTGCATTGCGTTATATACCAGCTACAGTTTACTGTGCCACGCTTATGAAACGACCAGCGCCCGAACTGCCGACACTAAAACTTTCAGTGGATTGTTACATTCGAGCCAACTAAATAAAGGCTATAGGTTTTCAGCCGGGTCTTTTCATGGGCGTCGCCTTTACACCGATTTTATGTAGCATGAGCAAAATACAGCTGTATTCCAACACGGGAAAATGTATATTACTCCGAATCCTTAGTAGAATCTGACAATGCGGGGATTTTTCGAGAGAGCCCCGGGCTAGGTGAGGGTAGGCGCGACTCGAGTTTGTTACATAAAAATCCCGTTATCGCGACGTAGGTCGACAGATTACTTTCTTGTTAAGAGGATGAAAACAAGAGTTAGTTCGTTTTCTACAAGGAAATAAATATGAACTTTTTTAGGGTACTTTCTTTTTATAACGGTACGAACATTTTAGCTGCCTTTTATTACACTATTTCAGAATAAACGGCCAAATGGAGGAAAATTTCTTAGCTGGTAAACTTTTACTGTAAATATTTTAGTAAGGATACAGTTACAGTCATTACCCAACTGTGGGTTATATATAAGCCAGCACATTTGTAGTTCGTAACCATTTACCATTTTTTTACTCTGTGTAGTTTTATGTTCCCAAGAAAAATAACCGTGGCCCTGCTACATCACTAGCCAGCAGGCTAATAGACTTTTGTGCGACATTTTACTGTTTCTGAACCAACGGCAGTTTACTAATGTCACTGTTGCTGTCCTTCATCAAAACAAAACCCCTTCAACAAAGTGTTGATAAAACATTCGACAAACTTTGTTGTTTAATGCTAAACCATTAATAAACGCAGTTGCATTAGAATGTGATACAATTGGCTGATAACTTTGAACCGGGCTCAACACAAAAGTAAATTCGATGCTATCACTCACAGTACATAATTAAACAATACAACAGGCCAGCGGCGCGCGAAACAATTCACGTTAATATTTCAAATTGCGCAAAAGTAATCAGTGGATTTATTTCGTTCAGAAGTGGGGATGATCTCTCGGCCAAATGGCAAACACGCAATTTGTCGTCGGCGTTAAATCGACCACAAACAAAACGGCCTCGGGCACTAGCGCGCGCCATCATTCACCTGTGGTCGCCCATGGTAATGAGATGGACCTACTGTTCAACATATTAGGCTGATTGCAATTGTGCGATCGCCAGGCGAAACACCGCGACCACACCCCACATTCCAGCCGATTGAAATAGCGTACGCGCGCAGCTCACGGAATTTCATGAACGACACAATTGTATTATTATTTTATGTAACTATTCAAAAGATTTGGGTCGCATTTTGTGTTAATTATTTCTAAAAGGTAGCATTGATTTTTTTATAATCGTTACAGAATGCGTGCGTAAGTAGCCCCAAGTTAAAATTTCTAATGGATCGTATCAGGTTAACTGCTCATATTGGGGCGCGGAGGGAATGTTATTGTAATTCATCGTATATTTGTTATTTAGCGTCTGAATGGCGCATTATCCTTTGTAGATGAATGATTACTAGCAGAAACATGAAACAATAAATCAGGGATAATTTTTCGCGTTCGAATAAACAATGGGATAATGTATTATGAATTCGCATTTTGTTTATGTGGAAGCCACAAAAAGCGCGAGCGGTGAGCGCTGGCAGCGTGACTGTGTTGGGCTCATCATTACTCAACTGCGGTCAGTCGGGTAATGAGATGGGCTTCTGTGCTCAGCCGCGTTCTCATTGTCCGAACACCTGTACTATCCACAACGCAAACCAGTTGCCTGTGAAATTTCATCGCGAAAATTGCTTCAAATGAACTTTAAATCACTGGTTTATGCCTATTGCGGTGTAGGTATACAATTTTGTACCGATAGATATTTTCATATCCGCTTTTAAAGGACATAAATTGATTTTCCAACCAGTCTGTTGGCAACGAGCGTAGATAAATATCATTTGGGACGTGAATAGTTGGCTTATCAGTTAATTTAAATAACTGAAATAAACCAAAAACGTTTCCAAATTATTTCCGTTTTTGCTTATTCATAAATCTGCCATAGATCTTTTGTAATATCTTAGAAGGTGTCGTCGGTCATCCCCAGCCCAGTAATACGTTACCAAAGACTCGAAAATCCACCAAAGAATAAAGGTGCCTTTGTCCTATATCACAAGCATTGCTTTAATTTCGGTGACAGTAAATTATTAGGGCCATAAATAAAAGTAAATGTTAAAAGCAGCCGAAGAATTTTTCTGTAATTTTATTACACAAAAGTTGAGGACATTCAACGTACCTACCTTTGATATCTTCCGTAACAAGTTGGCCGATATCGCACAGGGGAATGACATGAAGAGATTTCTGCAAAAGCTACCCTGTAGTAAATTAACGGGATAACGCTCTTTAGGCGCTAAGTTTTACTCCGTGTAATTAACTTGGCCTTAGTAATTAAGATGGTTAATAAATGGGTGCGTAAGTCGCTTTGTGATAATTATTCCAGGAATCCTTTAATATAACCAAACAAGGGCGAATAACTTGCACTTAAGCGTTCGTGTTAATGTGACAGTAGGACTCTAGTTATGTTTTAGAGAGTAACTTGGAAGCAGTTGGCTGTTGGGTGGAATTACTTTATACAGCTCCGGGATATCACTCCTTAAATGAGACGTATCTTGTTTTAGAATTAGTTTAGATAGTCGTCATATGAGAATCTTTAACTGTGTTTTAATTGGATTGTTTTGTTCATTGTTAGGTTCGGTTTGTTAGTATTTACGTGATTGTCTTTTGTTTTCTTTAGAAATACATCAATATGAGTTGATTGTATTGTGAAACAGTTTTAATCTGAGTTTGCGATTTGTGGCATAAATACAAGAATTATTCACCACCAACATAACTAGTTTTTGCCAGCGGCTTTGCCAGCGTGCATGTTGGGAATTATCCCACGGGATCGAACTACCGGGATAAAAAGTATTCTATGTCCTATTCCAGGTCATGGACTACCCGTGTGCCAAATTTCATCCAAATCCGTTCAGCCGTTTTAACGTGAAAGCGTAACAAACAAACAGAAAAACTCACTTTCGCATTTATAATATTATAGTTAGGATTTGAGTTGGAAAATTCAAGTTATTTTTATAATTCAATTCAATTCAAATTCAAAAGTCATTTATTCAAACTAGGCTGAAAATCAGCACTTTTCGAACGTCAACATTACATAAGACAGTCCCCCAAAAAACGCCCACCCTTCACCACTTCCTAGTGCTTTAGCTGGGAAGAAGAAGTGGCGCAACAAACTCCCCAGCAGCACAGCTGTCTGAATAGTTAGAAGAACATGATTCTATACAATAGTAATAATTTACTTTACGCAACACAACGCACACTTGCTGCCGGTTGCTCAGACAAGATTAGTATGATCAATTTTCGAGGTCGCTAGCTGACCATATATTACAATATATTTCATAAAAATAAAAAACAAAAACTGTGTAAAGAGTAGATTTCGTCAATAATAAACAAAATTTAAATTAAATAAATTGACTTATACAGTCAAATAAAATAAACTAAACAGTTAAATTAGTATGGAGTAGTATAGAGCTAGTCCCAAGCCTTTTTGTCGTCTAAGTAATCTTTAATTTTGTAGAAACCTTTTTGACACAGTTTGTGTTTAATAAATGATTTAAATTTATTGAGGCTCAGTTCTTTAACATGGATTGGGAGTTTGTTGTAAAAGCGTATACTTTGGCACTTAAATGAATTACTAATTTTTTGGAGCCTAGTCCTGGGCACAATAAGTAAATCTTTGTTTCTAGTATTTATGCTATGAATGTCGCTGTGTTTAGAATATAAATTAATATTCTTTTTTACATAAATCAGGTTCTCAAATATATATTGAGATGCGACTGTCATGATATTTATTTCCTTAAATTTATCCCTCAGTGAATGCCTACAACTTAGGTTATAAATTGCTCGAATGGCTCGCTTCTGCAGCACAAATATAGTCTGAATGTCGGCTGCATTTCCCCACAACAAAATGCCGTATGACATTACACTATGGAAATAACTAAAATATACTAATCGAGCTGTTTCTACATCAGTCAAATGACGAATTTTATAGACCGCGTAGGCTGCAGAGCTTAGCCGCTTCGACAATTTGGTTATATGAGGGCCCCACTGAAGCTTTGAATCCAAGGTAATACCTAAGAACACAGTGGTGTCCACAAGATCCAATTCCGCCCCATTTACTAATACATTGGTTTTCACCTGCTGAACGTTAGGTGTCAGAAATCTAATACATTTAGTCTTTTTCTCGTTTAAAAGTAAATTATTAACACTAAACCAATGCACTATTTTAGAGAGAGCGTTATTTACATCGTCGGTAACTGTCTGTTGTCGCTTAAGCTTAAATATAAGTGATGTGTCATCTGCAAATAACACTATTTCGTGACTGTTCTTTACAAGGCAAGGTAGGTCATTAATATATACGAGAAATAAAAAAGGGCCAAGAATTGAACCCTGAGGAACTCCCATAGTGACAAGGGAACCCGGGGATCGCTTGCCGTTAACGTCCACTCTTTGGATCCTATTATCCAAATAAGAAATAATAAGATCCAAGGCAGTGTTTTTAACACCATAGTGATGCAATTTCCTGACCAATGTATCATGAGAAACACAATCGAAAGCCTTAGATAAGTCACAAAAAATACCTAGGGCATCATGTGACTTCTCCCAGGCCTCAAAAATATGTGCAAGAAGCTCAACACCAGCGTCGGAAGTCGAGCGACCCCTTGTGAAACCGAATTGTTTACTGTTTAATAATTTATGTTTATTAAAATGTCTTTGCAATTGATCTAGCATCAATTTTTCAAATATTTTACTAAAGGTGGGAAGCACAGAAATTGGTCTAAAGTTCGTGGGGTCTGATGTGCTGCCCGATTTAAACAAAGGTATTATTTTACTAGTCTTCATTAAGTCAGGAATTACACCACAGTCAATACATTTATTAAAGATAATTGCTAATTCAGGCGCTACAGTGTTGATTATGCATTTTGTAACCGCTACGGAATTTCCCCACAGATCAGCCGTTTTTTTTACATTGAGTGTATTGAAAGTTTTAATAATATCTCGAGCACTAGCATAGTCGAAATTAAATTCATGGTTACAATTATCAACATTTTCTTTCAATAGGGACTCTGCAACAGTGGGTGAAGAATTTAAAGCTTTTGTGGTTGAGACTGGAATATCTGCAAAGAAATTTTCAAAAACTGAGGCTACTTCTAAATCCTTTTTAATAACTGTATTGTTAATATTAAGGCTGTATTCACAACTACGCTTTCTGTCTCTTCCAGTCTCATTGTTTATAATTTCCCAAGTCATTTGTATTTTATTCTGACTATTTTTAATTTTTGAGCTTAAATATCGACATTTAGCTTCGCTACAAACTTGTTTAAATAATTTGGAATAGTTCTTAACATATTGATAAAAATCTTTACTTTTATTGTAATTTCTTTCTTCATACAGTTCAAAGAGTTTGATTCTACTCTTAAATATACCTTTAGTTGCCCATTCACTGAAAGTTGCAGAACCATTAACTGAGATCTGCTTTGGTATAAATGTTGAGTTAAATTCTGTACAATACATGGCAAAAAAGGAATTGTACAGTTTATTAGGATTATCACAATAAGGCAAGTAGGGTAATTTACTATTAAGTTTGTTTTTAAAACTCTCCAAGCGACCTGCAGTTTTTGGCACTACAGTGATATATCTATAGGTGAAGAGACACCCATATTACATACTAATCTTAAAAACTTCCTAAATCATCCAAACTAAACCAAATCAAGTAAGCTTCCGTTCAATTTACACCAAGCAAAATGGTGTAGGTACTTACTACGCCGTCCATATTTCATGTCGCAGTCGGGTATAAAATCCAATTTTGAATCGAAGTGCCTCACTAGTGGTATGAGTAAGAGAAAATAATTACCGAAGGGCGTCCCAGGGGTGAATGCATGGCATCCTGACAGAAACTACGGATACGGATAGGTGTACGCTGAAATTGCCTATTAACAGGATTACATTTAACCACTTGACGAGGATTAAAATTGGGTAAGAAGTTAGCTATATTACATTTTCAGTGTAGTTGAGAAATTTATTGGATTTACCGATGTCGGTGTTAATTTTGTGGCAATTGGAAAATTCGTTTCGGAAAACGATGGAACATGGTATTAGAGAAAAACTTAGGAAATGGTTCTGATGAAAACTACCTGAGTTTTCATTATAAAGAGACCAAGACCTGACGAAATTCCGTTCTTTTTTCACCTTCATTTTTCATATTTCTCGACGGCATGCGAAGCCAAGTCAGAGGCCCATGGGCGGCTTTAAAACTCTGACACCAAGTCAGTCACTAACCACACAAAAACAAGAAGACCTTAATTTTTCAAGTTATCATAAAATATATATATGTCCCTTAAAAATGAAATTCCCCCATAAAAAGTTAATACAGAAAACAAACAACAGCGTAACGTGAAATAACAGCTTTTTAAACCTCTGTTAATTGTACATTTTACTATCAGAATTACTGTGAATCTACTGGCAAGTTATTATCGCGTGCACGCCCGAAGCATGTAAGTAATAACAATGAAAATCGCCGATAAACGGCACTACGCTAACACCCAGTAATAATTACAACACCATTGACATATTTGTTCAGCGAGTGCTTCGCTTATTGTTCGGAAAGCTGACAATGTAAATGGTGCGGTAAATTTCTATCGTTCTTAGAATGACTATTCAATTGTGGGCACTTTATTTACCTTAAGGCGAAGCTATGTCGTCAATGGATTTCCACTATGTCATTTCCCGCACTCACTATTTTTTTAACCATCCTTTTTGGGGCTCGGCTTGGGCAGGAAGTGATTTGCTAAAACACACTCTTAATGTATATTGTAAAAGTGTCAGCTCCTTAATGCTCTATTGACGATCAATGCTCGTGGTTTCGATTTATTGCTATCGGTTCTTAAGGGGCCATTGTTGTTGATTCCAATGGAATTATTGGCCGTATTCAGCTTTTGCCGGAATGTGATTTAGTTTGGTTGAATTACGTGAATAGGGGAAATAAGGCTGTGAATATAGCGTGTCATGTACTAACGTCTTTATGAAATAATATTTCCATTGTTTAGATTTTCTCTTTAACCAGTAATTGGGCTGTGGAGATCAGATAGGCCGTCGCGCCATGTAAAAAACTGGTATTCAGCTGCACTCGGTTAGACTGGAATCCGACCCCAACATATTTGGAAAAAGGCTCGGCAGATAGTTTTTTTTTTGTTTACGTTTTCGCTGTCATGGTTTCCTCTATGTTAAAAATCTACCTATGTGTAGTGACAAATCAGTTTTCAAGACAGTCTTTTTATCTAAAACATACACACATGCCAAGTTTATTAAATAAACGTTATTCGACAACCGTACCTACATATAAGTAGTAGTAAGGAAGTAAAACAACTTTCTTTTATTCAAATTCAAAAAAATTCAAAAATTCAAAAGTCATTTATTCAAACTAGGCTGAAAATCAGCACTTTTCGAACGTCAAAATTACATAAGACAGTCCCCCAAAAACGCCCACCCTTCACCACTTCCTAGTGCTTTAGCTGGGAAGAAGAAGTGGCGCAACAAACTCCCCAGCAGCACAGCTGTCTGAATAGTTAGAAGAACATGATTCTATACAATAGTAATAATAATTCTTTAATAAATTTATGATTTACTAGCTTCAGCCAGCGGCTTTGTCCGCGTGATATCTTTATAAATTATAGCCTATGTTACTCAGTAATAATATAGCATTCAACTGGTGAAAGAATTTTTAAAATCGGTCCAGGAGTTTTTGAGTTTGTTCATCACAAACAAACGAACATACAAAAAATCAAATGTTTTCTCTTTATAATATTAGTTTAGATTTACACTCATGAATCCCTTTTTGAGGTTTCCTCCACCAAATTTTATAGGTAAATACACTTATTGCAAACAGCCTTTAATTACAATATTTTGGTTGATGAGGTTCACGAAATAATGGTAGTTTTGGAAGCCATAGTCATACCGGAGTTAATTAATAATGAGAAACTATAGGAGCGGGAGCTTATTACATAATTTTATATTAAAAGGTTTAACTGTGGTAATGAATTATCGTGCGTGTATTTTAGGCTTTATTTTAAGTGTATTGATTGCTGCTGTAATCTGATTATCATAATATTTTAATACAGTAGTAATCATATTAAAATGTTGTACAGCAAATGAATTATTTTTGTTTCGTTGTTTTTTCAGTCTCGGAGAAGCTCGTGGCTAAGTAATAACAGCCGCACGGGTCGATCCATCAGGTTAAGCTACGCTCCGTACCAACCCCCGTAGCAAGCCATCCACGGGATGGGTGACCATCTTTCCATACCAAGACTCCTCCGTGCCTCGGAAAGCACGTTAAGCCGTTGGTCCCGACTGTCATTCATGGAACTTTTTTTTTTGTCGTACATGTCGTCAGACTCCCGAAAGTCTGACAACCAGTCTTACCAAGGGATATCGTATTACCCAGTTACTGGGTTGTGGAGGTCAGATAGGCAGTCGCTCCATGTAAAATACTGGTATTCAGCTGCATCCGGTTAGACTGGAAGCCAACTTCAACATAGTTGGGAAAAGGCTAGGCATATTGATGAGTTTTTTCAGTCTCTTGGCGTCTACCTCGGAGCATACCTACCATATGCTACAATGTCGGTAGGTAAGTACTGTTAGGGTTTGGACAATTTTGTTACTAAAACAAGTTTTTTTCTAGAATAAAAGGCTTCTATTTCCAGCTATTACTACGCCAGATACATACTCAAACTAATAAACAAACAAAACACAATCACTAACGCGTAATAAAATCTCAGTAAAATCCGTATCTGTTTACACACACTGCTCTACATTCAATAAAAGCGAAGTACTGTATTTGTTTACTTGCAAAGTAGAAAGAAGTGCCGTTCCGTAAACAGGTGATTATAGGGGCGTCCCAAGAGTTTGCTATCCCACTTTCTCATATCGATGCATCACACGAGATGCATTCGGAACCGCACCTCTAGGGATGTGCAGAACTGGGACTCGATAAAGTTGCAAATATCGATACCGTAACGGTGGTAATCCCTGCAGAGGTAGGTACTAGGCAGCGTATTTTCGTACACCCAATGTTCGTATATGACAGAATTAGGTCCTGGTGTCACAGAGATGTGTGGTGAATACAAAATTTTCAGATTTCAGTTTGCAGTGTTTAAATCGGAGAGCCTATTTCAGACTCAGGCACTAATGTAGTATATACTGAACATTATCAAGCTTGAATGGATATAGGCTGTCGAATGAATATGAATCTCGATATTGCCATAATTATGATTAAAGCACATTCGCCGTTCCTAGTTCTTGTTTGTTGTTGACCACCATGACTGCCGTGTTAATACATACTCTTAATCTAAATTCAAATTATTTTATTTCACATAAACCTACATGGGCACTTATGAAACGTCAGAAGCTGGTGCACGGTTCCAATTGGTCGTTTCCTACGGAGAAGAGCCGGCAAGAAACTCCATGGTTACTCTTTTAAAAGTAAATGGTATTTACAATGTTTTACAATGTTTTCATCTAAACCATATACATTGATTAGTGATGGCATTATTGTATTTCTCTTCTACTTTTCGTTTGATTTCGAACCTATTTGCTTTTCAATCTTGCATTTAGAGTTAGGTTTGTTGTTGTTTTGGCTCAGCCTAGCTATGCCTTAAACTTTTATAATACGTACAAACTCTTGTAACTTAGTTTAACAAGAGTCATAAGTTATGGAATGCATTGAGTCTAAAACTTATGTTGTACTCTCTAACTAACTTTATATTTGGTTAAACTATTCTACAGTTTCATGTTGAGTTCTAAAAACATCAACTTTGGCTATAAATCGTTAAAGCTTAGTTATAAAGAACAGCACAAAGTTGTTAGAATGAACAATAACCATTCAAACTCGAGATTGTTTTAAACTAAATTAATTGTAATACACGTTATATTAACAGGAGCTGTTGGTTGGCCGCAAGATGCATCTAAATCCTGTGTATTCCCGTCTCTCTCCAGGGACGAGGCCACGTGCACCCACTTAGCGCACGCCGAACACATTTACACAAACCAACAAACAGCCCTCATCCCATACATATAAAGATCAAATTCCTTTGTATCGAGGTGCTAAGTAAGATTGCAGCCTTATACAGTCTGAGAGCTCTACTTCAGAAGCTTTGCCGGTATTAGAATTGCCTCGACATGTACAAAAATAGCGAAATTGAAGTGTTTCGTGAAGTGAATTGAATACAGATAAGATTGTATAAAAATCAACGGAAAATTTACCAATATTTTATTTCTTTGATTATTTCTATAAACTGTAGATATTTATTGCAATTGAATTGTAAAATAAGTTAACGATTTTATTACACACAGTGGAAATTTACGACAATAATAATTTATAAAAGAAAATCGTAAACACAGCGGTGAAAACAAAAGAGAAGGGCGTGGAAAAGCTTGTACGTGAAGGGCATAAAGTTTAAAAATACACTAGTGATGTGCCTTTTTTGACTTCCGAAATTTTATGGCACTCGAAGAAAACGATAGCCATTTATGATTCACGCGATAGGCGTCTTTACACATCACGAACTGTGAGGGATGAAATATAGATGGCACTACTCTTATGCAAAGTGAGAGGTGAAATTTTCACGGTAGCTAGCACGCACTCGTAGAAATGCGTCCCAGAGGCGCGTGAGGTGGTTCGCACGACCAAATGGAATCCGCTCCGCAGAGATTGCTTGCGCTAGTTTTTTTTGTTTAATATTTATGAACTTTGTCTCTCATATGTCGCGTTTACCTTTGTGTAATGGCATTTACTTCAAGCTCCGCTGACAGTTTGAATGCCAAACGAACGTGAACATATTCGGTAACGCTCTGCTGATTACGATACAAGACATCTTGTCTGCCATTTTCATGTTACCGATACTAGAATATGCAAAATCATATTAGGCAGTAAAGGATTTATTCCCATTGGTATTTTATATCCTAAAAATTAAATTATTAGACAGAGACAATGGAAAATATTTTGCAAAGGGACATCGTTAATTATTTTTTCAACCGGCAAAGGTCGTAAATAAAAGTAAAGGGTGCTATTAAACGCATTATTCGCGCATATTTAATGTACTGAAAAGGCTAAAAGGTTTTTATTTTTCACAGATTCAACAGCTTAACATAAAAATCAGCCTTTGAATTAAGTCTCCATTCAACACGTGATTTATTAACTAAATAATGTGAAAAAGAATATTAAACATTATCAAAAATTATGTTCCCGACCTATTTTTGACCTTTTGTTTAAAAATGGGACAGATATCATTCAAAGTAAATAGCTTCAGACATGGACCTTTAGTCGGGGCTATAATATCAAAGAGATTTATAGAGAGTTCATTCTCTAAAATTCGACCTTTTTTATTCCCCCCTCAGGTCAATTTTATAGAATGTCATTTTAGTCTGGTCTTAAAAGAACCCCTGAACTTTGAAAGTAGCAAAGAGCTTTCTAATAGAAATCAGCTTCACTTTAGTTGTTATGAAAAACGTAACGGTCATAATCGGGATGCGGGATATTGAAATAAGTAATACGTTTATATGATTAAATATAGGATTTGTCGGGATATATTGGCGAGTGTGGATTCGCGTCACCGAGGCGTGGTCCTCACAAGGAAAATAGATAATAAAATGTATTGAAATGGCTGCGGGCCGGCTTATCCGGTTGAAAGTCAATGAATATTTGATTTCAATTTTTTTTCCCGTCGTCGCCGTGAAGTATTCACGCCATACCTAATTTGATTTTCGCCATTCCACCCGTTCACCAGGGCAGTTTGCATTCATATTCAGTTTGAATACGCGTTTGGGTTGCCTCTTGCCCGAGTTTGATACAAATAAACAGCGGATATTTTTACATTTCTTGCCAGGATAACCCGACCCAACTGATTACGTTCCGGGGATAATAACCCGACTGTAGTATTAGGAAGGCCTAAGGAATATTTATATTAGATTATTATATGCGCTATTCATATTTAGGTACGCAGCAACATTACACGAATCGTATAACATAAATGAATCGTCTGGGCAGAGTGAGCAGGTAAAGACGTCCCACAAATGAAAGTTTAAACGTCCACATTCAAATGTATTCTAGGCACGTCGTCGTATTTTATTTCAATGTTTATCTAATTACAAGCAGAGGGATCTCAAAATATCATCCAAATGACACGCAAAGGGCACAAAAGTTGGAAGTTTAGAAAACATGGATGAATTATTATATGTCTTACAACGACAAGAAAGAGCCGTTTTTCCTTCGTCGAGGAATGAAACAGGATTCGTTTTTGCGAACTTGCATAAATGACGGCGCAACGATATTTCACCGAGCCTGAATATTTGGGTCAACCTGTTTTTGTGTAATGGGGATTACAAAAGCAAATTTAACATTGTATTTGCTGTAACTGCTACAAGGGAACCTTCGTTGGCAACAAAAGATGGCTCGCCTTGATACGATTTTCGTGGATTTTAATTAAAATCTTACGCGTTGTGGGGATAATGAAAGAAACTGATTACGTGGGCCCGGACTTTAGTGTTTTGGGACACAATTTATTGGCTTGTTTATGACGATGTGTAATATTTAGGAAAAAAGTGAAAACGCGGCCATCGAAATTGAAATAGGCAGATTTCAAGCGTAACTTCGCTTTTACCCTCACAATAATACAAAATCTCCAGCCGAGGAAACCGTATATTTTATCCGGGCGTCGATTTGTTATTTATTAGCCGGGAATAGTCGTAACATGGGGAGAGAGCACAATACCGAAAACGGTGCGCCTGTTTAGTGACGATGCCACCTCCGTTTCGCTCCGCTCGCCTCAGCCGCGGCGCCGCCATCATAACCTGAACTCCCTCGCTTTCCTGTTATCCCAGCTCCTTACCATTCGAAAGAAGATTCTTTAGATTGCGACATGTCTGTTTACGCTGGCCAGCTTCCACTGAGGGTCGAAGCCTATATTTATCCGTTGCTAGTTAACCAGTGACGACTTTGTGGCGAAGACGGCCAGAGAAATGAGGCGAGACAAACAAAAATGATATGTTTCCGTGTGTGACATGCAAGCCTTTGGAAGTTCCGTTGTTTTTGTCAGGAAAAATACGGTGACACGGCGCTGGCGCTCGTGCGTGGCCTGCGTCGCATAATTTACGTCTAGGGAAGTAATAATATAATATTATTACGGTTTTGAATTCCGTTCAGTTTTTATTGTACTTTATTTTTGTTTGGAATGACTTGAGTTTTGTTATTTTGTTCGGTAACGCAGACAGCCGAAAATAGCTACCTAATAATCATAAAAACGAGGATTACTGACTAGACCTACCTTTTGGGTAGTGATATTTGGGTTATTATTATTCCTAAGTCCCTAATCACTAAGCTCCTCAGAAGGATACCTATACAAAGCCATTATTGGCATAGTTTTATTAATGTACAAGACATTAATAATTGTATATAGTATTAGGTACTTGGGCAGTATTGGGGATCTGATTTATTACGGTCCAAGCTCTGTTGTTGTATTATCCGGTTACTAAAGTAATGACGACTTACCTCTGTGCCTATTGGTTTGTTTGTCGAACATTAGCATGGCGTCCTCGATCTGCAACAAAAAGACATAATATTAACTTCAAATTCTGAAAAATCGTGAGGAAAAATAGCGAAAAACAAGGGCGTCGTGCGCGATTTGAGCCCCGCCCCGGCAATAAAACACTCCGCCGTTGTAATAACGAATAAGCACCGGTACAGAGTAAACCACACGCTGCAAATAAACTTTGATAAGCGAGGGCGAGCAGGTAATAACGTATTCATAGAGAAATAAATGGAAAGTCGGTGGTTAGGACACGAACAATACACGCTAGCGGAGATGCGCTGTCACCGCCCGCCTAACGCGACTCGCTCGCACCTAAATTTGGCCACGAAGGAGCATTTTTAAAATTCCCCGTCCGCCAACAAAACAGTGATAAATCTGAAATGGAACGAAATTGCATCGTAAATATTCATGTTGACGTCGACGCGTGACGCCTCCACATACGTAATTGTACGTACGACTTAATTATAAATTCCTTCCTTATTAACTTTTCAGATGCGTATCAGATATATCATGTTTGGCGGTACAGCTAAGGGTACACAGCGGCCGCATGAAGGGACCCACGTTGAAAAATGTGCGTGTATACAAAAGCGGGCAAGTTCGGTTTGACAGGCCGAGGCCCGTGGGTTTTGTCTCGGTGGCGGCGTCGCCGGCGTCGGTCCCCAGGGCAACATTACGCGGGTAGGTCGACACGACGCACTCCCGATGATCGATGTCGAATACCCGTAACAGGTGACCTTTCGCTAAATTATTCCTACCTGTAGAAACGTTTGTTTAGTGGTGATTTGTTTGAGCGGGAATTGCCACGCTTTTGTTGGCCAAGCGGATTGAGCAACCCTCTTCTGTGGTGAATAAAAAAATAACACCTAATTTTCGGACATACACGGACGCTGATTTATCTTTGACATTAATACCGTCTGAAGAGAAGGTAAAGGATCTCGTTTACTTTTTTCTCAAACTTTATCATTTTCGTTAGGAGTGATCCTATTTGTTCACGTGTTAAACGTAGTTGGGTCCGACGTAGGTCGGTACTCTGAAGGGCAGGGCTTTGGGAGGACTTTACTCAAGGATATAGAACCTTTGAAAACAAAGGTAAGTGTTAATTCAAACTACATCGCCGATAGCACTGTCTTCAATACGTTCTCGCTCGATAACATTTTTTAGGGTTTTTAAATTGTATCGGTATCAGGGTAGTATCAAAAGTGCAAAACTATTCCTTAGGAAGAAACAAAGAGCGCATTGTTACACCTTTCGAACATTTTATCGGAGCAGAATTGTTTTGATACCGACATGAATAGAGCCTTACTGAACTTCGTGAATATAGTCTACAATAAGATTGGGTACCTAGAATGAGGTGTTTCAGTTCGTTTTCAGTTATTGACGGAAAAATATTATTGGTTGAAAGTTTCAAATAGCAAATAACTACCTATCACGGTGCGTGTACCATCGCCTGTCGGTACGTTAACATACTCATGTTCTACAGTTGACTATTACAACAAGCATGGGAAAATAACCAACTGCTATATGCTTTCCTGGTACTGAAATATATTTAGAATAACCTACTTTGGTCATTAATTTCTTTTACATTGATTTTACAGTGAAGCAATAAGAAAATACAATTTCTTGCTACCGTATTCGAACTAAATAAATTCTCTGCCTGAAAATAAAACCACGAATGAAAAGGAATTAGGTAAAAAAGCCTGACAATATTCCGAAATAGCAAAGCAATAAATATCTATTAACTTACATAAATGATGGAATTTATTACTTCAGTCAGGAGACAGAAAAATAGACCAATCGTAACACATTTCGTCATAATACGATCGTCCGTGGTTTGACCGAATCAATAGAGATTTGTTGGGAAAAAATAGATTATGCTGTATTCCTGCGACATAGATTGTGACCAAATGCGGTATTGTTACGGTCAATTTGTGAGGGCTACATCGCGTCATTACCTTTTTTCGCATTTGTGATGTAGTGCGTGCGACAAGGACGGGTATTGCCGTTCGGGGTCGTTCCCTTGGGCGACGTTACGGTGAAACCGAACTTTGGCCGTGATCAATGCGAACCTCGGAGGTGTCTTTTGAGTTAATGTTTGTATCTGATTACTGATCGATTTAATTTCGGCTGATTTAAGTTTTAATTTGTTTCGATTGTTTGTTCGTAGGGTGTGTACCGTGTGTATACCTGACGACATAGCAGCTTTGGTTTTGTAAGTCAACAAGTGTATGTCAGTCCGCATGGATGAGTAGGTAGGAAAAACAGTACAACGTCAATTTTATGAAATTGGTCTTATGAGTCCCACAAACATTTCAGAAAATATAAGTAAACCTGTAAAGAACCTAATTTTACAGGCAAGCCACCGTCACGTAACAAGTGGTCTAACAACTCGAGGCCAAATAAGAACATTTATGAACGCATAAAGGCGTGACCACTCTAATTCCCCTTTTAATATTCGGCCGATGTGTGGCCCACAGTATCCCACCAACTTTACTAATTCCACTCTTGGCCGAATATTTTTCACAAGCAAGGGTAAGTGAGCGAAATTGGAGACAATGTTCGCCGACGGTCGGAATTTTTATAGTTGAGCGTACATGGCGGGAATAATATACAGGATTTACTGAATGCTCGGATAGAGTATCGGGTTTAGTCGAGTCCCTTTTTGGTCAATGCCACAGTTTAGTAGAGCACTCGCCAGTCGAAACCGCGGACTTCTAATGTACTGCTGATACAGAAAAAGGTCATATCATAAAATAAACAAATGTTGTAAGCAAAAGTTGATCGATTATACAAACAAGATTAACAGAAACAAACATGACAGTTTTATTTAATCAACATTATCATTAAATGACATGTTCAAATAACATTATTTACTCCGATAATATATTGAAAACTATATGTGACTGTTACTTAAATATGGCATGAATGTAGCAGTTGTAACAAAGTGGACAATTTTCTGTAATTTCTGTACGTTTGTGTTAAGCGTGCTCTATTATTAAGTATTTCATTTAAGGAAGTGACGTGAGTACCGTCCCTGAGGATACCTGTCGCGGTAATTTGCAATGTGTACACCTCTATTTTTTACTTTTGTTGTTAAGATTTAGGGGGATGTTAAGGGTGGAATTATGTGATGTGGCAGTGGAGGACGATACTTACTACTATATAAAATAATTGGGAGATTCTTAACGATATTTAATTGCTGTTTTATCACAAAGTGACTTGCCAATAGTTTGATTGTGAAAGGATAATTAGTAAGCCTGCAAAAGACTTTGATTTGATTGTCTTTGAGTTCAATTCGAAAGTATAAATAAACAGCCGAAATCTGTCTTTATTAGTATATAGTCTTTTCTTAATTCGTTAACCTTCAACCCACATCAAGTTTCACGATTCAAGTTTGCAAAATAAACTAAAACAACTCGAAATTAATTGCATCATTCAAAACTTTTAAAATATCTCGGTAATTAAATTATAATTCGACTGAGACCAATTAAAGTAAGTTTGGGAATTAATTAGCCTCGAATTTCAGTTTTTCACAGTATTATTTTTATGTCTATTTTTTGGAGTTGGCAATCAAATACTTTTACAGAGAAGCCTGGGTGAAGGCTGTAAACAAACGGTCAGGTCTCAACAAATGATTATTCTCGTTTTGATGTCGATATCGGGAGGGCATATAAATCAGAACGCATCATTAGAAACATATCGAGTGACGTCATTACCCACAATGAACACTGAAACAGCACTGGCTTAGTATCGCGATCCATCAAACGGCGCGATATCGCGATGGTGCAGCCAACATTACGCGATGAACTAATATCTGAACAATCGCGCTGTTTGCCCGCGCGTGCATCGCGACTGATTTGTTTGTTTGTCAGCATGTCTCGTGACGTCACAGTGACGTATTTCTAAACACACGGTGTTTATACGAGCGTACGTTTACCCCGAGGCTTTCAATGTGGCGGAAATTGGAATTCGAAAAAATATTTATTGTTGTTTGTGATTTTTATGTTTTTTTTGTTATTGACTAATACTTGGAACAACATTTTATGCTTCAGCAACATCTGTCAGGTTTTTTTATTTTAAAGAATTTTATTTTATTCTGAAATAATTTAAATGTTGTTCTCTCTAATAGACATAATTACCAATTCCAAAACCCTTAAAATGCGGGATAAACAAACAATATTCCAACCGTAACAATGGACAAGTTATCTGTTTTTAGATGCCATGCAAATTAGATCCTGAACAAATACCATTACTCATTCTCCAACTAATATTTGGAATTCAAACTGTCAGTTGTTACAAGGAATTCCGGAACTATGCATCTTGTTACTTTGGCCGGACTTGAGGATGGTCCAGTGTTGGTCAACCTCACGTCAATCAAGGGAGTGTAGCTAACAATGCTTTCGGTTTGGCTGGATCGTTTGTAGGCAGCCTTGCAAGGAGTTTGGTTATATTGGCAAACTTTGACACGTATTTATTGTTGGGCTTGAGTTTCGACTTATTCTTTGGTTTGTAGTTTTGGCTTAAACTTTGAATGTTTGATAACTTTTCATTTCTCTTTGAGGTTATATTTATCAAGTCTGCAACGAAAGTTAAAATTGGATTACATGTGGTAATACGTAACGATTTATTAAACATTTATTTTCAAACCCACAACAACCTTATTTACCGGACACTCCTAATAATTTAGTTGCGAAAAAAAGCCGGCCGCAAACTCAATAAAAACGAATCACAATAAAAATACTCGTCGAGAAATGGCATAAAGAAAAAGTTTTAATTTGTTTAAATATTTCCGCGGGTACGGAGTTCAGTGGCGCTCAAGTTTCGTGTCTCAGCATTAAGTTGCCCGCGGCTCGTAATGGGACAAGCCACCTGCTCTTAAAGGCGACATAACAATTAACTTGAAGAAGAAAATATTAGTAGAGCTAATAGAGCCACTCAGATACACTCCGGCCTCTGCCCTCCATAAATAACACCCCTTCCCGACTACAGACAGTCTACAATTTTGTCGTATTTTCGTAATGATTCTCAGCGGAGGAAACTCCCCGAGGATACCAACGTTTTATCCTTGTGCTTTTATAGGCGAATTGATTGGGAACCACTGGAAATAATCTCGGGTAGGATTAGTTTTCTTAGGAAAGTTTTCCCGGAGAACTGGCCGTTTCCTTATTAACATACCCCTTAAGTACACTTTATCGGACAGCAGTAATTAAATATTAGAAGTCTTTCGACAGAGCTGGAAACAAATACGGGTATCGTTGCTGAAGAAACAGACTTTGTGTTTTTGTTTTGTAATTTCAGCACAAGCATTTGGGATTACGATCGAAAGTAGCCTGTGAAATTTTCTAATTATAGGATAAATTCAAGTAGTAATTCATAATTTCTAGACGTCAAGAAGGTGAAAACTATCTCGTTTTTAAAATTAATCAATAAAAAATACAATTCTTCACACAAAATACTTTTTAATCTGACATAATGATAATCCATTTTAAATGTAACAAAATCTGGCCGTGAAAAGGCAGCCTACACTGAAAAAACAAATGTCGCAGTGACAGACCAAATCTACTCTATTTATTTTTATTACGTGCCAAGGAAGGTTACTCGCAGTACTTACTTACTATATTTTTGTTATGTACAGATAGCCCATTCAATATAAATAATGTCGGCGTGATAGCCGCAGAGTCGACTGAAATTCATCCGTCTGACTTAAGAAATAAAATCGTATTTTCAACAACAACCACGAAAACGTCGTTCTCAACAATTTCCATCTTGTGGTCTCTCTCTTACTTTCAATTTGCTAAACTACAATCTAGCTCATAAAAACTCCGAACGTCAAACTTAGAAAAAAATTACGTATTCCACGATCCGTAAAAAATCGGTGAATAAAATATGAGGGAAGTTTAGGAAAACCCGAAATCGTTTTTCGTATTTGAATAATCACTTTAACAAACAAAAGTCGACTGAATCTGCTTCATTACTTATTAACCTGCTCGAGTGTGAGACAAACAGGAAATACCGTGGAAAACAACCACTACATTGATGTTTATCGAATTTAACTTTTAGGCAAATATTATTCTCAGGAGAGTTTTTGATAGAAATGTAACGAAAATTTCCTTTTGTAAGCTTACCTCTCCAATTTTTCAGTAACTATCATTGTGAAAATTGAATCGGAAAAACACTTGGTCTCTTCTTAAACATCATCATTACATATAGTTCGTTGCTCTTGTTTCATGTTTATTATTGTGTGGTCATCATTATTTCAGCCGAAAGATGTCCACTGCTGGACATTAGGCCTCCCCCAAACACCGCCACTTCAACCGACTCTGTGCTTCTCGCATCCAGCAGTTTCCTGGGACCTTCACAAGGTCATCGGTCCATCTTGTGGCAGGCCTGCCAACGCTACGTATTATTATTGTATATATGTATTTATTGTATATGTAAATGGTATACCACTGACTACCTGCATTATTGTCTCTTCTTCTTACTTTAATTAATTCAAAGGTTGTCTGTAAAAGATCGCTTTTAGCGATAAGACCGCCCATTGTGTCACTCTACGTAAAATTTCTACATTTATATTTGTAATTTTTAAGGTGTACATAATAAAGAATATTCTATCTATCGGATACATTTTCAAGATTTTTCCTTATTTAATAATTATGAGGACCGCAGTAGATGATTGGAAATCCGTGTGCCCGAAACCGTTGAATCACTTCAAAAGCCAGATCTATTGTTATCTATAGACTTGAATGAATAGATGCCTCCAACATCAAAGGCACACTGAGCTTTGTATAAAGAACTTCTCCACGCCATAATAACATTGGTTTTCTTTATTATTGGAATAAATACAAGTAAGTATAAGGAAAACATTTCACTCTGATATTTCCATGTCGAAAAATATTGTAATGGTGAGACGTCACTTAGTACAAGTACTCGCTCCTTTTTTAATTACGTGACTCGTCCAATCATGCAAACCGAACAAAAAGTCATGATCCAAGCCCCCAGCTTTTAATTATTGGGGTATTTTCCAAACTTTGTGAACACTTCAAAAGTTGGGACCTGGCCTGGACTACGGGCCGGTGTTAATTACCAACTTTTTTAAAACTGCAACTCATAATAGACAGCTCGGTTGAAAGATGAATGATGTGTTCGCTACCAAGTTGCCTTTTTTTGCTAAACTTTGCTGGAAATTTACGGAAACATGAATTGTTGAACAACAACAACATGAATTTGACGTTAAACATTTTCTAAACGACAGACGAGTAACAAATGGGCACTCAAAATTTCAAACGGTTTCAACATATCCATCGCGATAGGCGCCAAAGTGGTTTTATCTAATAGCCTATCATTACTCAGTACACACAAGCAAAAAGTTATTATTGAACGATCGAACATAACACAAATAGAGGTCTAATTGGCATAACCACCAGGTTTGAATGGAGGCGAGCGTGCTGCCCGGCAGACACCGTAAATATTCTTGCTCCGTGATTGAAACAGTGTTGCAAATGGTGTTTTACTTTAAATATTCACGTGCATATACTGTTACGTTGATAAACCGTAGCTAATACCTAATTTAAACAGCTTAATTGCGACCGAAACTTGTGCAGGTTCGCTTAATTGATTTACTGTGTCGGTCGGTATCGGATAGTATAAATACGGTCTAGATTATACGACCGAATGAAAAATGGCGATCGAGCGAGCGTTCGACGGCGCGCAAGCAATCGCTACCAGCATAATGACGCTACTGAAGTTTCACTCGTTAGTCTTATGTAGATTGTTGCCAGTCATTACCTATGGGAAAAGCCACGGTTTCATACGTTCGCCTCCATTTTCAAAATTACTTATTGTTTACGAGACTCGTCAGAGTGGGGATGTACGCAATCTGTACCCGCGCTTGGCAACCCACGTAATGTGCGCCAACTACGAACTTTCAATACTCGAGTAAAAATGTGTATTATGAAAAAAATATCTACTCATACATTTTTATCCACTGTGATTTTAGGTGACACGCGAGATGTATTTCTAATATTACATTGTTGGCTTCAGCGGTATAAATACAACAACAGAATTTACCCTATTACCGTCTTTGCGTATTGAATAAAGATATAATAATATTGTTATGGATCCGAAACAGCCCTTCCCAAAGAAAATAATTCTTTCATCATATCTGATTTGTTGAATTATGCCACTGACGCTCTCCGTCTTGGATACTCATCTTGAATAGAGTTGACATCCATTGTGATGTTTTATTATTACTCTGTGAAATGCAACGAGGCGGGTGAAATTGTTAAATCCTCACAATGGAGGGTCTGTCTTCGTCGGGTCGAGTGCGCAAAAGTTGTACAAGGATCTCAGTTCCGACGGGAATGTAAAGGGAAGGGATTAATTGTATAATCTTCAAATAAGACAAAGTTGAAGACGGCGGTCGGCGAGCGGCGGATTATTTATGTGTAGTACGGCGGCGCGCGTGTGACGTCACGGCCGCGCCCACGCCACGCCACAGCCACTTCACTCCCAATCTGCATATAAATCGGATATCGATAATGACGTCGCTATCGCAAGCTACCCGAAATTCGTTCAAAATCCGATAAGCCTTGCCCGTGAAAGCTCTAATCCACAGAAGTTTGGATGACCCCGATAGTGGATAGACCTAGTCTTCTATTATGTAAATTATCAGCCACATGAAACTTACGGCCGGCCACTGCGGTCACTAAGTTTGCGGCCGGAACTTACGATATTGACTTAGGGTCGTATCTGTCTGAGGATCGAAACTAGTAAGTAACAATAGATAGAATGGAAAATCCGCTGTAAATATTTAATGTTTAATATCTGTTCGGTCGTAGCAATGAACGAGGTAATACAGTATATCGTGGAAGCGTGGAAAAAATGGAGCACAAAAATGAGTTTTAACGTTTACTATGAGTGTAAAATTCCGTGTGAAAATGAAGAGATCGTTGTGCGTGCGGGGACGCCTGCTGCTGGTAACGATGGGTGCAAATGACCCGCGCACGAAACACGACCGCGTCCGCTCCATGACGCCCCCACACTCCGCCGGCTTCACCTACTTGCCTATTACGTATAGCCGTATTTACTACCACTGCAGCCTACGCTCTACGAATATTCTTTTTTCAAACCTAAATCTGCTACGCCGGGTTGCTACGCGGCGTAGCAATCCAGCGCGAGCGTAGCACAAGTGCTACGAACCATAAGGTAAATCGATTTAAAATATTTCAATTAATTTCCTAACAGATCTCAAGTTTAGCGTCACGAAATGGAAAGCTCTTTAATTATACAAAAAGCATGACCCTTTTCAAACTTCGTAATGAGATTCAAAATAAGAATTTAAATTCAATAATTATTCATTCGGCCGAGACAAGTGGGCGATATTGCGAAGTTGCGGCCTTGCTTTTTACATTGACGTTTTTGAAGGAAACTTTTTAAGCGGTCTCCTATTGAGTGCATGTAACTTTCCTTTTAGACTAAAGTACTAGCTAAAAGAAACTTAGTGTGATTGGCCGATCCATTTGCCCGATACTATTTTACCTGTTAAGATACTTTTATCATCGTTGTAACTATCAACTTTTATGTCTCTGATGTACTTACATATTTACGTGGAACTGCTAATCTAGAAGGAAACTTTGTTGGAACTTGTTTCAAGGTGAACGTAGTCTACTTACTAAACGTATTCGGTTACTAAGCGAGTTTAGTTTGCGTATTGTTTGCACAGCAGGTAGGCAACGCGGATAGATAACGCGATTGGCACTTCCGACGTTTAGTAGACGGGAGCACCTTCCAAAGCGCGTTATTTTTATAAAGCATGGGCCTTGCCCTGACCCAGTTCCTTTTAATCCATCGCTTTACCTATAAGGTTTTATTGGCAATGGCCCATTACGACCTACATTATCAACATCATCATCCGATTTTACTATTTCCAGTCACGTAAACTTGAACGACGAGTATAAACCATAAGGCAGACAAGTTTTCCTATTGGATATGCGGAATTTGGGGAGAGGATATCTAGGGGTCAATGATCGAGGCACGCGACACTCACAGAGCCTACCTTCCTTTTTTTTTTTCCAATCAAACGGTTTTATCAGAGACCTTGTATTCTTTGAATAATTATTCAACTTTGCGAATATTTTCTGAAATTGTATGTGAATAGAATACATAAATGTTAAAGGCGTATTTTCGCAAAATACTTTCAATTACTCCGAAAGCAAAACAGTATCAATTTGCTCCGTAACCTCTTTTTTAGGTTTTTTTTTGTACGTGATCCAGTCAGCTCCTAAGACAAATATGAATAGGGAAATGAATTATATGAAAAGCTCCTTCGTTGTGACGTGTGAGAGATTGCGTCGCTTTGCGTCGACCTCCGAATTTAACCAGTCGTTTGTGCGCCGCGCAAAACTTGCCTCGAGGTTACATTAAGCCGATTACCAGCGTCAATCAAAACCCGCCTTTTTCCCAGATACCGTACGCAGAAACCACCAACCGTACTTTAACTAATGTCTTTATTTCGGGAGTTTTTTTCTTCTCTTATTCACGGATTTGTAATGTGCTAAGTAGGCATCTAAATGCTTATTGCTTTTGTAACAAGTAGTAATGGTAACGTCTAAACTAATATTTTCCGGCGGATCCTTGGAATAACGATACGGGCCATTTTCCGGGCGGGTGGTCGCCGACCTACGGCCGATCGAGGCGCCCCGGCCTTCGCTGATAAATTACAAGTCTTAAAACCAGTGGCAGGTAATTCTGCACAAATTCCAAGCTTCTGGCCCTCCGGCCTGCTACAGGAAAGTTTCAACGATTACTTTTACTTGTAATTTATGTCTCAGGGTACCGATAAAACGATGGCACCGAAGAGGGTCACAGGTGAGTCCCCGCGGAATTTCCTCAATTTTTTAAGGCGACTTTGAAGAAAGGTTTCCAGGCTTTTAACTGCTTAACTGCCCTCATATAAATTATGAAGTTCGATAAGCATGTTAAGTACAAGTTTTATCACGAGCGAGGTCGAGAAACTGCCGTAAATAAAATCAGAGGGTTGTTACTTTAGAAGAATTGTTTTCATCTGGCATAAAGAGGAGTGGAAAAATTACACACGTCTTGAGGAAGGGAAATAATAACGTAATAGATGCTCGTGTACTTGAAGAAAATGAAGAGGTCCGTTGTGTGCGATATAAGGCTGGGTATAGACTTGATTAATATTCGTTAGATGAGGCGAGGGGTTGGGTGGGGGTATGTAGCGGCTGATATATCGGCGGCCATCTATCAGACACGCCGCAGCAGGCTGCATGCGTACGCACGCGCCTGCCAACACCGCAAACAAACGCCGCCATGCTCTGAACGTCGGTATTATGCCGAAATTTAAATCTAACGGTTTTATTGATGAGTGTTTTGACGCGGTATCTAATTATCATGAGTTTGGAAATCAACCCTGTCATTATTTGATAGAAGAGAGCTTAAACAATGCAATTTCGGGCAAAAAAAAAATTATGTTACAGATTTAACCAATTCTTTTAAACGTAATTTCATAGATACTGTGAATTTCAGAGAAATCAATTTTGTATGAATATCGATAAATAAACGTTAATTTTAAAGTTCAACGTTTCAATGTCAATGACAACAAGCCACTAGATACAGTAATGAGAATTGAAAAATATGACGCCAAGATAAATAAATCCATTACAATAATCACACCCGACCCGTTGACATGCATAAACAAAATAAACGTAAGCACGCAAGAAGGTTTGCGAACAACCTAATCCATTTATTGGGAATAAAATAAAGATTGTGAGATTGGCTGGATCACAACGCACTTACACAAATTTCGTTCCCGTGTCTTCAACGATGAATAATAGATGTTGGCCACAATTCGACCTCTCTGCTACTCACGCACACTACTTCACACTGCCTCCGTCTTAAACACACTAGCTTAATCCCACCAATACAATATTATCTTTATACCCTCGCCGCATTTGTAGAATATCCACCGTTCATTGATTAATTTTTCGGGTCTCCCTTTTTAAATTGCTCCCGTAGAAACTATCTCGAAGGCCTTACCGAGGTAAGCCATAAATAAATTTAAATGTTCTTTGCGAAATATCTCAACACATTTATAATATCTGAGAAAGGAAAGGTGTAATAAATATCTGCACGTGAAATACTGTTTTATTTGTTTTTAACCCCTTCTATTGTGTGAAGCGAAAGTATGACGAACATTTTGTAATAATAGTTGGAATCTAATCAAATAAATATTTTGAATGTCACAACAATTCAGTATTAAAAGCTCAGCATATGAATTAAGTGAGCAAGCTTTCGACAATAATTGAATTACGCTCTAAGCTAGGCGGCCACATAGATTTGACTTTTGGAATCCGCTTCGGAATGCGTGCATGGGAATTATTTGAACATTTACGCCGGTAATGTTGCGGTAGCAACGGATTCACTCCGCTCTACAGCACCGCACGAGATTTATGTACGGTATTCAATATATCTTGTTTGTATCTGCTCAATACGCAACCTACCCTCAGGCTATTTCATTAATCAGAAAACATATCACGTACCGAAATACCATTTTCATACATTTTTGTACTTTCCGGTACCATACCAGATTTTATACAACAAAAACTTTTGTTCAGTGATAGGTAAAAAACGATTTCGTAGAGCGTCGATAAATAAAAACGAGTGCCACATTTCGCGGAGTTACTTTATAAGCGAAGCACATCGGGCCGGCGCGACAACTGCAAATGGCGCGAAACGACAATTTTAAAGCACAACATTGAATATACATATAATATATCTGGCAGCGCACGTACGGGCCGATTACTCGCCGCGCGCCAGCCTCCGCCGCACTGAGCGACTTGTATGCTAGCGCTTTTAACGCATTACCATGAATAATATATACTCAAATTGAAATGTCGCATTCGTGTCGCTCGAGCTGCCTATCTGCTCGCGCCGCCCGACGCCCGACGCCCGACGCTCGCACTGAACCTTCTTCTGTATTCTGTCCCTCGATTCGTTCTGCCAATAGGCTTTGCCTTTTATCGAAATCACTGAGCTCTTTTTTGAAAGGCTAAGTTGAATGGAGTTCCGATTGATTTTCATATCGCATTGTTCAAGAGGGTAAGATAGAAACTCATTCTCATAACGAAATTTTAATTCTACTCCATTATGAGCAATTTTAAGCAAGGTATTCAAATGTGTCTGTTCCGGGATCGTTATGACAAAATTATAATTTGTCGCGTATCGTTTGACTCCTTGTCAAGAACAATTTAACGTAAAGCGAGTTTTAATTTCCCACTCAATTTAAACGCTTGTTAAAGCAGAGATAATTATTACAAGATCTAAAGGCGAAGTAACAATATAATTTTGAAAATTACTTTCACCAAATAGTCCTCTCTTCTTTGTACAGCTCTGTGTAAAGCGGAAGCACCACAAATTGCCGACTTAAATATTTAATTTGTGAAGAAAACGGATTAGCGGGTAATTGCAGAGAAATTATAACGGATATACGTACAAAACGCAAAGTCGCCAAGAAATCGCCGATAGCAGTCTTCACGATGTGAACTTCGGTACACAATTTATAGAGGTCCCGATTAGTATTAAGGATTACGTGATCATTATGCGAATTAAGTAAGATTTCCTTGGAAACTATTAAAAGGGATCTCACGAACCTCGACCCTTAAGAACGCACAAAGCGAGGGTCACCTTCAGAAATCAAAGCCGGGCTTTATTTATGACCTGGACTCGGCTGTCCTATTTGGCTAAGATAAGTCCCTGTATTATACATAACAAAGTTTATACTGTTAAGGACGGCCACCTTACTCCATCTTGGAGTAAAGATAAGATCTCCATTAGTGGCAGATCTCATTCATCGTGTGCGTGAAGCCGGCTGGAGGAGCGGTCTCGAGCCCACGTAATTACACTTATAGGGGGCGCACACAAACATACAGGCCCGCCTGAAATCTGATATTCGCCTCTTACATCTTTAGTGACATCCTGCTCCGGATAATTACCGCATTTTTGTATTTAATCTTAAGCTTGAAAGGAGCCGGAAGTCTTGTGTACTTTCTTATCTAACCTTTCGGAAATGTGGTACCAATTTTACCATCACTTTCACTAATTACTTGGTTTGAAAGGATATGTTCAAAATAACTAAATTCGGCTATCTACCATTTTCTCGGTATAACTTCCTATACGTTGCATTTCCATGTAACAATAAAATACCATATCAGCTACTGCTGATAGAGATTTCCCTAGTCGTAAAGAGGTAAGCACTGAACCGGAAAATGGGTATGGGCAAGACTGTATCCCAACTTTATCCAAAAGGATGTATCTTTTGGGAGAATATTTGGAATGCCTAGGTAAAAACAATTTCAATCTCAAAGAACGGGCCTTAACCGGATTCCTTTACTTAAAATTTTATGGTAATAACACGTGTTCGTATTGATCTATGTTATTTATTTAATCATAATGCTTATGGTAAATATTTAATTTTGTAAGATTGAGTTTTCTAGTTGAGTTATCTCTGGCACTACACCAAAATGAGGACCGCAAAGAGGTTTGCTACATATTTTATAAATAAGTTCGTGTAATTTGAAAGGCGAGTGATGGTCGGTAGTATTTGTGCGGGACCTCCGAAAGCCCGTGCTAATCTACGAGGGAGACAGGTCAGGGCTCGCCTGACTAATCCGAGTGGCACTACATGGGACAAATAAGTTTGTTTAGTGCTCAGAAGTAAGCATTAGTGCCGCGTGTTGCTTCGGCGTGCGGGTCCGTACGTAATCAGATTAATTAGATGATTTTGCGGGCGTTATTAAAAGTTGAGCCGGCTAAAGCGCAGCTCAGTTACCTCCGCCAAGATAGCGGGCTTATGCGCCGCATATATTTACTACTTAGCGGATATTATACGTACGCCGGGAATGCTCTTTAATGTTTTAGTATTTTCGACTGAGGTTGCGAACTCAGAGCCGTTTTGTTTGTGCGCCACAGTGGGCGGCTGGAATAATTCACTTAAGCTTAACTGGGAAAGATAATTAGGATTCTACGTCGGTTGATGCAAAATGAACGCGAAAAACAAGGTGGAAGATTTTTTGTGCTCATTCAGAAATTGAATTTTATATTTGCAGACGAAAGTTTTAACGAGACGAACCTATTTTTTTCGGTTAGACACACATTGAAACCAGCGATTTAAGTTTCGTAATTAGACGCGAATCGGGTTCTCGTATATCTCATTGTAAGTTTTTTGCAAGGGTGACTTGTGTGCAGTTCGATGGTTCGAGTCTGGATGTAGCAAATGAATTCAGAGAGCTTTTGCATCATGATGCAATGTGTGACGATGTGGGAACTCGTGGACGGCTCGCGCCGGTAGTCTCTTAGTAGCGGGTCACGGACCGCTGGACATGGATCGCGCGACCGAACACGGCCCGTGTGCTGTCAATCATAAAACAGAAAAAAGTCGGTGAAATTCCAGTGGCTAACTCGGGATGTTCAGTATAGACGGACGGGTGGACGCGCGAACCTTTTAACACAAAGCCCCGCTGCAACTGAAGTTACACAAAGCGGTCACATAGTAAATACCGAAAATATAAAAGGTTCGACCGCATGTTGCATCATACTGATATTTACTTTCCTTGTGTTAAACGTGCCTTCGACTTGAATTGTGTAGTGACTTTTTTCTTTGTAGCGCTCGTTTTAAAGGGCGATCAACGGCATTCGCACGTGTGTTGGAGCCGGTCCGATATTTCGCAGTACAGCGATTCGTCGAGTCCATTCTTTTGTTATTTCCTCTTTGTTCCCCGTGAAAGGTGGCTGCATTGTTTTCACGTTGGAATGGCCCGAGATTGCGCTAAGAGTCGAGATTAGTGACAACGTGACGCGTGTGTGTAACCACCCTAATTTAGTTTCGATAATGCTTTAACCGTACCTTAGTTGGGAACTGCTTTTAGATAGTTTGTTTTGTATTTTATAGCGACGTAGAATGTTACATTGTTTCCAGGATTTATTTTTGTTTTAAATCTTCAGTTCATTCTTTTTATTGAAAAGCTAACAAAAGCTCTCTAGCTAGATGGGCAGACGACCGGAAGAAAGCAGTTGGGGTAGAGTAGAAGAGGGAAAACTGGTTGTATTGATCAATGATTTTTGTGCCCAGCTGTGAGCAAAAATACGATTTCAATTACAAACCCTCTTGACATTATGTTGTGCTATTTTCTTTAACTCTACTAACACCGGTCGTGTTTCCATCCCTTACAACACGACGTATAATAACACCAAGAGATTATATTCGATGCAAATTATGCAAATCTTCAATTGAATCAAGGTTTCCTGTCACCGGACATCTTATATTCATGATGTGGTGGATGACGCTTTACAAGTATAAATATTTGAATAAGTTACTTATAATAACCGAGCTCTATCTCATAAAAACGAAGTTAAATATTCAGATAGTCAATTTATCATAATAAAGTTGGTATTTTCTTAGAAAAATCGGATCAGAATGAGTATTAATCTCTGCTTGAAGAAGCAATCTAACAAAGCGCTGAATGTATTTATTTGTTTCGAACCTAATTAAATTCTAAGCCAATTTTCGCGTGGAAAAATCCGAAAAGGAATAGGTAGGTATACTGGTTTATTTAAGTTAGGGAGATCCCGAGTGCCACGCGGCATTATCGTCCGATGAAATGGACAGTCCGGTCTCTTGAGGAGGCAAAGGGTTCGGTTCGGAGGCACTCAATAATTGAAGTCGTTGAAATTCCGGGCGGATTGTTGCGGCGGCACCTGCGGTGCGGGGCGGGGGGGACCAGGGACCAGTTTAACGGGAAACAATAACGTTAATGTTTATTATAATACCCGATTTATTGGCGATTCTCATTTACGGTCCACGGTCCGAGTTAAATTCGCGCGGGCTTATTAACGCACCGCACGCGCCGCGCGGTCCGTTTTACTGCGCGGTCCGGCTTAACGGTCCAACTGTAGCTTAATTAAAACTAAAACGACACTGTAAATACATCGATCACACTAATACTCTTTGTATTCGAGGGTGATGTAGAATGTACCTAGGTTTTTGCGGTGTAATGATCGCGAATAGAGATGGGTATCGGTGCGGACTCTAGACGAGCTTGGTCGCGCAATGAATAATAATTAAACGGGCATTATAATGATTGAGGTGAGCCGTTTCTGAGGTGCACGCGTGCCGCGTTAAGCCTGCAATTATTGGAGTTCGTAAGTATCGCCGCAATATTCCGCTATTATTCTGTGTTGAAATAAAGTCGTATATTGAGGAAACTCATTACGTTATAAAGCCTTTATACGTGCAATTAAATATTGGTAATTAATAAATTAAGTGCCTTTAACTTCACAGCTTTTTTGCTGTAAAACATTGGCTATCTTTATTTGAAACAATGTTAAAATAATCGTGATGAACGCGGCGGCTTGTATGAAAACTTTATCGGGTCCCAAATGTTTCGTAGAACTGACGAATTCAAACATTTATTCTGAAAACTACAGAATTTTGTAACACTAACCTGAATATATTAGTCAACACTATGGATTGGATATAATATAACTTTTAACAACGCAAAATCACGATTACAATACCACTGCGTTTACTTACCTAATATTTAGTACCTTTTTGTCGTAAATAACCAACATAGAACATTATTTACGAATCGTTTTCAAAACGTCTCAATATCGAAGACATAGTAAATTGAATCTAAGTGGTATAATTATATCAGAGGAAGCAGTAATATCCTATTTCATGGTTCAGTACCATTTACTTCCCATCTGATATATCTACAGTATGAGCTTTAAATCGATACGATAATTGTCAATCATTAGTTTCATCAGTCAGGTGGGTGGCACTGTAAAATATCATTAAATAATGTAATTAACTTCCTGGCAGCATCGTGTTTGAATGTTGCCAGCCCTCAAAACATTACGTGCGGTGACCCGCATGTTTTGTTCAGGTTTGTGATAATATTTTGTATTCGAATAGAGAAAAAAGTGTTGCGGTAAAAGTCGATTTTATATTCGAAATATATTTTAATTTGTGTAAGTGTTAAAAGTGTTTGTGAAAACACAGAGGCGGTAGTTTTCAGGCCTTTATTTTGCCAAATTTTAGTTTTCGGTAAATATTATCTGTGATCAGTATTGAATTTGTAAATGAACAAGTTTTTAGTTAAAGCTTACTTAGAATATTATATACTTATATATAATATAGTCCTCCAGATCGTATTTCGGCCACGGTGGCCAATCTCAAAGGAGACTAGCCTTCGGCGCGGGAGATATTATAGTGCACAAGTGTGTGCGCAGACACAGGTGCACTCTCTCTTCCCACACTCTCATAGTCCGATGGGACCGGAATCCGACACGGCCGGAGAGAGATCAGGCGCAGGACCAACGGCTTAACGTGCTTTCCGAGGCACGGGGGTATCACACCGCCAACTTCCAAACTCCGGGTTGTTACTAAGAAATTCCTAATGGAAAAACCCAATAACACTTTGCCCGACCCGGGAATCGAACCCAGGACCCCACGCTCAGCAGTCGCGCTTGCGACCACGAGACCAACGGGGCAGTTGTTAACCCTTATACAACCACTATAAAACATAAACAGGAAAGAAAACAAACAAAGATTTGTATGGCAAATTCACTTGAATGGATAATCGTTCACACGTAAGGATTCCTTCAGGGTGTGGGTAAGCGAATTTATGTGCTAATACACCTTGGGACTGGCCAATGTGCTAATGTAAGGTAATACATAATTCAACCCGTGAATTATACAGTGCCATGTAAATCGATATTTGCACCGCGTAACCGCAAATATAGTACCTGTGAAATTACTTGTAGAACCGAAACGTTGTAAGGGAATGTTTAGAAGATATGATTATTTGATAATGCTATGTAAATTGTGTAATTTCTAGGGTTTTGGACTGTTGAGTGAGTTGTGGGTTTAGTTCTAGAGTTTCTGTGGAGATAGTGGTTGTACGGTGGCATTTGAGGGTTGATGAGTACATTGTAGGTAAGTAGTTAGGTAGTACTTATGTTCTTTTTCTAATGGGAATTAGAAAAAGGTTTAAAAAACCTGCCAAAAATCGATTTTGTCTTCGTTGTTGTCGGGCTTTGGAAATAGGTTAATTCTTTAAACAATTTTATTTGTTTCTAAATTAACTTTGTGAAAATTTTATTCAATGTTTGCTGAGCGATTTTCATAACATACAGCTAACCAACTATAATCCCTGGGTCATTAAAAATTGAAATAGTTGAGCGCTTCCAGCGATTATGCAAAATGTAAACTTTTCTCTCTAGAATTTTAAATATTTGAACAATGCAAAAACTATTTTCAATGTGATAACTTACACTAAATGAGTAGGGAATGTTTGTTTTGTAACTATTATGACCGATTCTACTATAAAACTATTTTGAAACAAAATGAAAAAACCCGGTCGACCGAACATGTGCGGGCGTTGATTAGTTCGGTTGAAACAGAAGCTATTCCCAAACCGGGCGCAACAAACGAAGTGGAAAAAGTCGATATGAGATAGGTAGCACGATCTGATTGTAGAACGTAAACTGCAACAATCGTCGAGATGCGTTTCACTCTGAATGCGCACACTTTTTAAATGATTACTGTCCCCCACGAACCCTGCCTACCCCACACTCATAACCATTGATTGGCTCCACCAGCCGGACCACAGCCTGCCGCACGCACAGTTACAAAGAAATGTGAACCAATTTTAAAAAGAAATACGACATCCGAGATTTTCACTATCCCCCGCTATTTCTCTGCTCTTTTTTACTCTGTGACGCTTTATAATGAGCTGTGGTCTCGAATTATTCAGATTAAAATACTAGACATTACTGCCATTAGGCACGATTAATAATAGCGTGCATTGAAATTGTTACAAATCCTGTAGGTACCTACATCTGAAATATTTAAAGTGTTTCCAAGCCAAATACCTTATGTTAAAATGGGTAAATATCTTAAATCAAATGTTTGGCATTGTATGATAGGATATGGGGCAATACGAGCATGTAGGTCTAAACCAGTGCGTAAATAGAACAAATCCGCTATCAGCATAAAAGGTTTTACTAACGCACGACATGGGTATGAATACTATATCTATTATTTTTGTAACAATACCCCAGAGTAAACTCGACAAAGACAACACACCGACCGGTATAAATAAAAACGTATCAAATAACTGAATAAAATGAAAAACCGTCAGTTGGGAGAACGAATTCATTCGTCGGATATGTAAAATGTTAAAGCATTCATCTATCCGCAGGTCCGCACACCGGAATTCATGAGCGAATGTGGAGCATGCAAACTGCCGCGACAGCAAACCTCGCCGCATCAAAACAACAAGCGGCACATTTGATTAAAATAAATAAAAGGAATCATATGACGCGGGGCTCGCACACCCGCCGCACCGCGCACCGCCGCGCTTTCCAGCGCCCCCACAAATATTCAAACGTATCAATGTAACAGCCCATCAATATTAAAACAAACTCAACTGTATGAATACAATATTCGTTCCATAATTCAAATAAAAATCGGTTTCCGAATTACACGCAAAGACTAACACGCAATCGTAATCATGTATAATCGACTACACGAGAATGTATTATGCAAATACTTGAAGTGCATAACGTCGTAAATATCTCAGCAACGGATGTCGAACCCGAGAGAGACGCAACTCTCTGAAATGGCACATCTATTCTAAACGGAAGCTAGGGTATCCAGTTACAAATCGTACAGAAAATCTAGACATTGTTGGCGAAGCTCCAATCGAGAAGTGATCATATCTGTCAATATTCTTTGAGCATACGATGCGTTTAAACCCGTTCTATTACGGCAGTAAAGTAAAAATCAAAGACCAAAATATAGGTACTATCCATACGACCTCCAAAGAAGATATCTCAGTCCGAAGTCGTGGTAAAGCAGGGCCTTTTAAATCTAATTATGACAATTCAGTGAGTTACCACTTCGCGGGTTCTTGACAATTTCTTTTAATAACTTGGCATTTTGTGGAGGCCTAAAACAACTTTTTAATTAAAGATAATCAGGCTAAAATGTCAGCAATAACGCGGTGTCACGGAGGCAGACGGCAACTTCATAACTGTGATGCGGCCCTAGTTGACGTGCCATCAGCAGGAACACGTTTTATTGGTAATTATGGCAAGTGGTAAAACTTAACTTTGTGGCGGAGCTCGGCACGAGAAAATGCACATTTGTGGAGTTTGTAGTCGTGAAATGGATTTTAGTTTAAAACAGAAGGGGTGCTTCAGCTGAACGTAGTTAGGTGATATTGCTCTCGTTAGAGTGTTGTGGTGCGAGGGCACTCTGTACTATATTAACTGTGCACCTAGGTGTACAAATTCCCGGTTTGCGTGGATCGTGGCGCTCGGCACCTTTGCACTGTGTCTAAGTATGTACATAGACGACAATCTAAACAATTTATTCAAACAGTCACAGTCAGTCGTAAACTACAAACTCGCATGTTTCGGTATACCTAGTTGGTGGCTCGGTGCAATGCTACCCGTATATTTACAGCGCTGTCGAGTTGTCAAGTTGCGCGGCAACATTTGGCCGACATTTACATACAATTTCATATTCATATCAGAATTAGGTGGCTGGAGGAGGCGGCACTCGATGCCGTGCGGGGTCGTCACAACGGAACTAACCAAGTCTGCTGACCTGACAGCCAGACACTGAATCAATTTTGCGCTAAGAGTTTTTATCGATGAGCATTTGCATATGAGAGAAGACAGATAAGTCTGCATGAAAAGCGGAAGCTGCAGGGAAAATATTTCCTTATTTCCCTGATGTATATGTCGGACACAATAGACAATTTTGGTAAGTTTTTGTGTGCGCGAAGGAACCTACCCCCGTCACTTGTCCATAACGGTTCATTAGAAAACCAGCGTCAGACAGCATTTGTCGGGCATTAATGCTGAAATGAACCGTTTTGGCGCAGCCGTGAGGCACACACTATTACTGATTCATAATTCTTTTCACTTTTTATTTTGATACTATGTGTTTCACGAACTGTTTCCAAATAAATATTATTCTTTCTTTTCTTTTCTTTCTTTACAAAAAAAAATGAGAAAGGTATTGCAATGCATGCCGGGCATTAGCGGGTTCTGAAAAAATAATCCGTAGGTTATAAAAATATAGAATGGTTAGTTGTAAAGCTGTTTAGGAGGCGACGCGGGAGCAAGTTCTGAACGTCCATCGCTACGCTAACGTAAAATATGAAAAGGCTAAGTATAAATAAACAAGGGTGCAACTCTCTATTAGCAAAAGCCTCGAAAAGATATTTCAAAGCTCGCTTTGTCTTGTGTAATTAACATTTCGATACAGCAAAATTAAAAGACAAATAGAAATCTTGAAGACTTATTTACCATCAGTAGGTAAGTAACAATAACTTGTGCATTGCTGATGCGAGCAAAACAAACGAAAGATAAAACATTGCAAGTTATATTGAATAAAAACTTTACTCTTGCATACTAATGCTAAAATTTGTATTCGCCTGAGTTTGCTTGACTTTTCATTAAGTTTCTCGTTTCGCCGGGCGAGAGATGAAAATCAAAGTAATCATTAAGTCTGATTAAGCGTCTAACAAATCGCACTTGGCTTGGCTTCTTTGTTTTTTAACTAATTAGTGATAATTAGTGCTCGATCTCGTTAAGATTAAGATATTTTACTTTATAACTTCTCATATACCTACCTAATCCAAATGTATGTCCATTAAAGCAAATACTAATTAGGCTATATATTATAAAGCTAAAATCAATTGCCGTAAAATCAATTAGTCTCGAAAAAACTCGAAAACAGCTCGACTGATTTGAATAATATTTTTTTTGTTTTGTTCGCCTCAATACTACGGAAAAAAAAATGAAAAACCCAAAAGGAAACAAATGAATGACATTGAAGCTACAAATTAAAAACAACTCCAGAAACATTTACAAAAACAACTGTTCCATTTTTGTAGAAAGTGTGCCTTGAGAGAAATGGGATGCATTCAAGACGGAGCTAAAATAAACTGCTCACAATGCAACAGTCGATGTGACAGAACGCTGCGCCGACGCGAAGCGGTGTAAAAGTGCACTTTAGTTAGGAAAAGACAGGTACTCCGTGTGCATTAGGCGAATTAAAAACTTTTCCTTGTGCAGCTCTTCATTTGTTTCCGAATGTAAAGGCGAAACGTTGCGTCGCGTCGCTCGGGCGCGAATCACAGCGAAAGAGTTGAAATCAAATGCTTCTAAACGTGGAAGCTTCAAAGGACACGAAATGAGCACGTTCAAAGTGAAACGCATCCGTATAACTTGCAAAACGGCCCGTGAACAGGTAATCGTAGCGATCGGTGCAGAAATAAGTTTGATGTGATGGGCACCGAACTGTGCGATCCCATTGCATGCGGCCTGCACTAAAATATGTGTGTATGTTGTGCGCTCCTGGGTCCCGGGGGAGAGCGATCGGCTTTGAGTAAGCTTAGATTTAAACGACGGGAATTAAAAGCTATTAATTATATTGAAAACTCTCCCGTTTTAAAGTTTATGTGTTTTTGTTGTAGTCTTTTTTGAATTCGTAATTTGCTCCAAGAGAAAGTGTAAGACTCGATTTTGTTAATGATGTGCGTACTAGCAATAGGTAGCAATAAGTCCATCCAAAAAAGAGCTTTATTTACAGATAGAGGCAACTATCGTTTTAGGGTTGCAACAATTTTACAGTTTGCGGTTAAAATAATATTCATATTTTAAGAGAAATCACAAAACTTCGCCCAAATAAACTATTAATTCGTGAACATTATTGTTACGTAAACTATTTTATTGATAGGATCAAACCAAAACTGGAACTTTTACACAACTATTTTGTAACTCATAAAATATTTAGTTGCGTATAAAACCGCATCGGGCGAACGCGAGCCCCACCTTTGAAAGCCGTAACTGGCTATTACACATTTAGGACAGAAAACCTTTGGCAAGAATTACTAAGGTCAAACGTAATAAATTTAGTTTTAGCCCGCAAACTATGTGGTCGGAGATTTTCGGGGCAGGTTCGCCTTTTGTTTCGCCGATGCCTACTTTATTCCCTGTAATCCATTAAGACACATAACGAATAGTCCGAGAAGGGGATTTCATTGACAGCCCTCTTAACTGCGCGTTGCCGCGGCAAAGATTTGTAATGTGTTTACGAAACCCCTTTTTGTAGGACACTTTGGGTTGGGATGCGGTTTTCTAAAAGGCTATTTGTTATGATTTCAAACAAGGTCCTGTCAGATAAAATGGCTTTTGTTATTTATTTTCTGGACCGGATATTTTTAAGGCCTTCACGAGAGACGATACAAATGTTTGGTCCTGTTATAAATCGGAGGCAATGAAGATTTTGGTGCTTTGCTTTTCATCGATACTTCTGGCTGGATTTACTTTTCTTGATATTGAGAAATATGGCGCATAAAATTCAGCTTTTATTTTTAGGAAATAAGTTGAACAAGAACAAGTTATATATATTTATTCACAAACCGACGGCTCTGTTTTAAAATATACGTTATAAGGATAAACACGTCCTTTATCCAAAAAAGGCAGAGATGTAGCAAAAAATAATTTATGGAGCAAAACTTTTTGAATGTTTTTTATATCAAACCAAAACGCAATAAATAATAAATCAGTAAGATACACAAAGCTCTCCTCAACGTTGTTTTTAAGTTCAGAAAAGATGTTCCACAGAATAAAAATAAATCACTCCCGAAGAACTTGCACAATTGCTTTATGTTTTTCTCGAAAAGAAACAGAAAAGTAATAACTTCTCAACCAATTACAACACTCTAGTTACATTAATCCAGTGAACCCGGCCATTTCTTCCGAAAAGGAAAGTTTCAAAACAACTTACCCTCGAAAAGAATCCCGAAAAAAGCATAAATATCAATGGTGAGGAGGGCTCGAAGCGATCTGTGCGCGATGGGGACAAACATGCCACCGAATGCGTTTTACGACAAATGATACCGAGATTCGGAAATGATCAATATTATATTCTTTCCTACCGAGCGAAACTTCACTCCGCTATCGACGAGCACGTTGTAAAAATAACATCATGGTTGTTACCGGGAATACTAATTACAACGTAGAAAAACGACTCTAACCGTCAACATTATGAAATCGTTAAAAAAATCCCCTGTGTACTGTTACATGATTTCATTATTAACGTTTATTCGCACGCACACAAAACCCGCTAAATAAAGCCTACACTTTGATATGATAATAAATTAAATAAGCGTCATAAATACCACCACCGAAATTAAATTAACGGATTATTTGCGTACGCAAATGTAAAGTAAGTGATTAAGCGTTTCCAACACGTGTTCGCTCCCAAAAGACTAATACGTTATGTGGCATAATTACTTTAGGTAAAGCGGCGCGCCAGTTTAGGGTAAGATGAAGAAGAATCGCAGGTGTAAACGGCCGCCTATTGCGCTTTCCATCACGGGCCTCCTCGTTTCGGGTTCCACTCGGCTTTCCCTCGAAAATCAAGCTAAGATATGAGACAACGCGGTCGATTTTGGCTCGCCCTGCTCAGTGCCATGGACTACGACCGCGTAGCGCGTTTGTGGTACGACCATAGCCCGGACAACGGAACATTTAGAGCCAATTCCCGGCTGGCTTGTTGTATGAACAATTAAGTGTGCCAACCTGCCTCCGAGCGGGAAGAAACGTAATGAATGTTTACTATTGCTAAGTGGTATGTCTAATGCCAGTATTGTTTACTCTAGAGGTGTCCCGTCACACGACGCGATCGTTTTACGGCACAGTTCCACTCGTATCTTAGATAAAAATATTCCCAGTGCAATTGAAAATGTAACGATAATACGACACACAAGCGAATGTAATTTCAACATCATAAAATGATGTAAACACAAAGAGATACTCTCACCGCACCGCCATTAAAGAGCCGCAAACGCTTCAGGAACTTACCTGTAATGATAAAAATAAACATATAAAGAACATTGAGCTCCATCGGGTGTAACAATATGTTGTCTAAGTCTGAACAAAGCTCCGTTGGCCATAATGAGCGTTGCGTGAGGCGCGTCAAACATATAAGCAAACAATTTAGGCACGCCTGAGTAAATACGACTGCGAAATATCTCGGGCTGGGCCTGAGTGCGGCTTTTCTCGAGTTTGCTCGTGGGCGGCTATACCTCGAATTTGCGCTGAGCGTCATCTTTCAACAAAGCTTTTGTTGATAATGAAATACAAACACTATTCTTCAGTCAAATTCTCGCGGCGGGCGGATTGTTTGAGGCGAATGTAAAGGTTCTTTTCATAGCCGTTACAGTTTAACTATTTACATTTCTTTATGGATATTTTATACTTGAGCGCATTTGTTTTGGCTTATTGAGGTTACGCTTTGTAAAGTTTCTTTACATACAGTTAGCGGTAAATATTGTATCAGGCTCGGTGCGCGGTTTATGAACTCGGCTTCCGCAATCCCTAGTGTTTAAAAACACAATTATCAACAGAATACAGATTACAAAGGATTATTTTACAAAATTCTAACATTTACACGGAGCGTGAAAATAAGTGGTTCGTAGGTGGGTCATATTCACGGTTAAAATACGACAATGAAGTTTGCTCCGAGGCAGGATGAGTAGGGAATAAATTAATTTAAATTAACTAAGCGAAAAGGGCCTAAGAAATGGCCTCAGTTGCTAGAATCCGGAAGCTTGCTTGTATTTTAGTAGCGTCGAGACAAAGGTGTAGATACAAAGGGATTAGCTGTGGTATTGTTCGAGTGACAGCACAGGCTTGAAGACAATGAATCGTAGAACTAGACAAAAATAAGTTGGGGAGTTAGTACGGGGGTGCTTTATTGCATTTAAATTTGTAGATGTACGCAACAAATTCACAAAGGGGGAAATATTAGGAAAACTTAAACTTATTCAATATACTAGTTCCCCACGGTTTCAACCGCATAAGTCTCGATCCCGTAGGAATATCGGGATAAAAGGTATTATATATCCTTTTTCAGGTCATGGTCTACCCATGTGCCAAATTTCATCGAAATTCGTTCAGCGGATTTAGCGTGAAAGCGTAACAATCAAACAAACTTACTTTAATTATTAGTTAGGATTTACGTTTCGACTGTCATAGCCGGGCGTCATATTTCTCCAGCAGTTACACTAAAACACAGTGGCATACTAATTTAACCAACAATTTATTATAAACTCTCCACACATCGTAAACGCCTTAATGGCTCCTAAACATCCAAAAACAAGCCACATCTAACAGCGAGCGCACATTACGCGAACTTGCGACTTGCGAAGTCTAAATAGAAACGCTCGACAAACTCAGCATTAGGCTACAATACGCGAAGTGCACGATTGCGCATACATTAGCGTCTTGTCCTTTCGCCGGATATCTTGCGAACTTCGCCGTGGCTCGCGACGATTTACATTGCTTCCGAAATGTAAGTCTCGCTCCACATCTAACTCACTACCCGACTATGCGTTAAACTATTTTGTGTTTACGAAAGAATGTAAAGAACCAAGAGTAACGCTTTTCCGTGTTTTTCCGTGTTTTTACCTTGATAGCGTATGAAATTTTGCAAGTGTGTTTGAACGTCGCCGTGGAAGTTTTTTAGAAAGCTGTTCCGCTTTTGTGTTCAAGTTTCTAACTTTTCTGGAAGTAATTTAAGATTTAGGAATAGAATGGGCTGCGTAGTTCTACTAGACATTTTGATTTATGTTGCTTCTTGAGCTGCCTTTGTTTTATCGTTGCTGTCGAAATTAAAAGCTTTCAGGTTTAATAATTGAAGTGACTTTTCTATCTTCCACCTTTCCGCTAAACAAAGTAGAGCATCCGATCCAAAAACAAGCGAATTACGCAATAAACAAAACACGACGTGATCCGTTTTACACATGACACAATAATCACAATACCTGTACCGAGATATCTGTTTAATGTTTAAAGCAAAGGTTAACAAAGCCGTTCTCATTACGCTAACGAGACTGAAGCACTATCTAATCACAGTTCACTTGCCAAATTACGCGGTTCACTGTTTAAATGTCGGCTTACTTTAATCTCGCGATGTAGACCGTAATGCTTGTGGATGCCTTTACCGAATTGTGGTACTTAGTGGGAGGTTTAGGACGACCGTTTTAAAAGGTTGAGGTTTGTATCTTGATATGTTTTGGATTTTATTGGCAGATGGTTAAGGGAAAACAGTGTTTTGATTTCATGTATCTTTGGACCTGCTTTCAATTGAAAATTACATATATAAAATATTCAAAACTAGAGCACAGATTTGTCAAGTTGTGTTAATGAAATAGTTCAACATTAAACATAGCCTCGTATCTTTAACATGTCTCACAAATGCACGTGTTTATTTGGTGCGCCAAATGCAAAGTCGCCGTAAGAGCACTCATTAATTCAGTGCCAGGAACGCCTCTTAAGATAAGGCTAACACTGGTTTCTGGAAAACATACGTGGAACTGCGAGCGCACCCATCGGCTCAGATACGTTTATCGTTCGCAGTAAACCACTACGATATGTCAGGCTCCATGGGCTTTGAATCACGGGACGCATAAACCAGCCAGTTAAACAGAACCACAATTTGTACGAGTGCCAAGAAACAATCCTTTATTCCGACGTCTTTATAACCATTTTTGCTTGCAATCGCCAACCATTCACTCAGAGCTGACGCGTGCAATACGCCTTATTGTTTTAATTTACTACACGTCACACTAAACGTACACATGAACGTTATCTTTATCGTCGAATAACTTTTCAAGACTTTTCTTCTGTTATCGTTTCATGTGGCACTCTCTAACTCTCACCGCTCCATGGACTGATATTAGTAGAAAACAAACGGTAATTGTTCGAACAACTCGTCAATTCAGTGTTCTTGTCGTGTCACATCGTAAGTTCGCATCGGCGGGTGCGCCGCCCGCTAACTTATCACTTAGCCACGAACAAATTAATCCAAGAAGATTACCGTCTTAGTACTATGACCTGTCCCGATAACTCAAGAGCGCTGCTGCTCGTCCTTTATCGTTCTAGGCTCGATATTGCCGTAATTTATTCCGCAGAGAGCCAAATTAAATATAAAACGTCGTTGCGGTGTATCACTGTTAGTGACTGTGATAAATGAAGCCATTAGTAACGCGAGCTGTACTTTTTTCGGTTCATCCGGCGGCGTCGACGGGCCGGGGGTTGCGGCGAGCGGGAGTTTGTGGACAATTTCATTAGAAAACGTTATAAGTGTGTTGTCGGGTGACGGGGTGACGCGGGTGACGTAGCGGGGTGGCGTTCGCGGGGCGGAATTACAAGCGGCGCGATAAATTTCGTCGCCTCGCGACATTAGGCTCGCGGCAGAAGAGGGGCGCTAGACAAGGTAGGGCCGCCGCAGCCTCCGGCGACCGGGAAGCGTTGATCCTTGCGAAATTAAAACAAGGAACGTCCGCGGCGAACTATAAAAACGTCGTATAAATCTCGGGCGGTGCTCTCGATGTGTGGACTGCGGGGCTTTATCAGGACTCCTTGGTTATTTGTGTTACACGGCGTACAGGTGTGCGACCCGGCCGATATTGATCGCGATACGCCCGGAGGGGATACGACTTTTTAAACTTCAACAATAGTTTTATTTCTTAAATGTTTTTCCTATGTTTACAGATTTTATTTGTGTTTTGTGTTTTATGATAAACTGGCTAACAAAGAAAGTATTTTTTCTTAATGAATTGAAACAATACGGCTTTCTGAAATAGTTTTTCCTCCTATCAGGAAAATGTCAAATGAAAAGAGTCTAAAAGTAAATTGAGGCTTCCACTGTCCTTTTTGTGTTCCACACAATAGTGCATACATTCTGTTATATGCCATATCAACTCGCAAAAAGCCGTGGTGTAGGTAATACACTAACACACAAGTCTATTTGGCTGAAACTATGGGCTGGCGATCTCCATTTACAAAATCTAAAACAAAACAATCTAAAAGTGTTGTACCGGCTATTCTGTAACCTTTCATATATATGGATGTTGTTACATTTTTAAAACGGTTTACGCTCAGTGTATAATATGTTGCACTATAGCTTTTTCAAATTCAAATAAACCTTTTGGATTACCTTGAACAGAATTTTTACCCTTTGACGATTACTTTTTTAATTGATAGTTTATTTCCCAGAAGAGCCAGTAAATAAATCCGGTAACAATTTTAGTTACAACGGTTTTTCCCTATTTGTACAACGTTGGAATCTAATTTCTACATTTGCAGATAAACTCTGTTTAAGCTCAAAGCAGACATTATAATAATCTGCTATGGAAATAAATGTATAGTTAATCTATTCAGGCAGTCAGGCAAACGCCTACTTTGGGAGCCTCAGTCCAAACTGATCTTGTATATGAACAAATTGATAAATAAATAAATTTGAAATTATTATCTCTCCATATCCAATACCTTTACTTTTTTCTACTAACTCAGGACTCCCAGTCAAACTAGATGCACCGGAATATCAATACGTTACCTGGACCAACTGCCATCTGATCTACTCACACCTAATCCAACTTCAAAACTCGACCTTAATGTCAATCTAGTAAGACAGCAATTCCCTGCATCTTCAAACATCGCATATCGGACAGTCAGTATTTAATTTTTACTTGAACTACGAAAACAAAACCGCTGTCAATGTCAAATTCTCATCACAGACGTGCTGTTGAATGCGTACAGTCAGTTTAAAAAAATATGAAGACAAGCATAATCAGCCTATAATGTTCCATCTGTTGACAGGCCTCCTCTATTCGAGAGCGAATGGCCTGTAATCTACCACGCGGGGCCAGTGCGGGCTGGTAGATGTCACATGTCTTCGAATTTTTGGTTCTAGGACATGCCCGTTTCCTCACGATGTTTTCCTTCACCATTTTGAGAGCAGGGGTGATGAAATTATTTACAAAAAGTAAAACGAGCCTGCCTGGGTTCAAAAGTGTGGCTGTTGCCACTGAGCCACCACTGCTCTGGACTTGTCTGATGAAGACAAGAATTCATTTGATTGTCTATAATTATTTTTGTTCCATAATATTGTATCAATGTCTAGACACAATACTACATTACTGTCGCAGCCTGCAACAGGGGCATTGATGGAAGAAGGTTAAAATGTGGGCCGAGGCGAAGAAAATATGTTTTTCTCAAACATGCTTGGACATAGGAGCATTATTTTGACAACCTTCTTCGAGATAAATCGGAAATGCTGCACTGGTCAAATAGCGCCGGCAATGTTTGTATGAAAACTCATATCTATCGTGAAATTTAAAAATAGAACGAACTTTATACTTCGACGCATTATTCAGACACACCAAGGAGGTAACTTACTAAAGATTTTATCTATTTTCGATTTGGCTTACAAATCAAGCTGTTTAAAGTAAAGAATAAACAAATGAACATATTGACGCGTGAAAATGATCATTGTTCGTCAATGTTTCTGGAATTTTTAATAAATTTACTTAGTTTGAATTTACTTGAGAAAAGAACTATACAGGCCTTGGCTGCAACCAGGCATTGATGGACTCACGTATACGATCGTCCATCAATGCCCCTGTTGCAGGCCGCGACAGTCATGTACTTTATACATTGGGTACTTAATTGTAACTACACATTAATACAATATTACGGAATACAAATTGTAGACAATCAAATAAATTCTTGTCTATGTATTATTGAGCCTGACTATACAGTCGCGGCCAAAGCCACCGCTGCTAGTTTAATATTAAATGATTAGGTACTGAGCTGGCTGGTTTCGCCATAAAAACAACGACACTTACTATGAAAGCACTAATAAAAGAGAACAGTAAGAACAAAGTACAATTGTACTGACTGCGACATTGTTTTAGTTTGTTTACTGAATTATCGCGATTATGTTTCATGTGGTAAGTAGGGATGGTAAGGGAATTTTGTAGTTGTTGTTTTGGTATATGAAAAATACTGCCTTTGTTTGTTGTAGAAATAAGAAAAAAGTTTATCTATTTTTAATGAACGTCAAAAATAATTTAGTGTGGATTTTAATGAACAGCAGCACAAGAACGAAATATATGGGAAGAATAGATCAGTGGTCAAACAGGTGTACTGAATCGAATGTGGAATGACCTTTACACAAAAGCCATAAAATATCGCAAAGTTTATTTCTACCATAAAGTTTTGGATAAACAAGACCTGTTTGTAGATTATCCGCGGAAAAACCACAATATGCGATAACATAATTGGAGGGTTCTCAAGAAACAAGCTAGCAAATTAAACGCTCCTTTCTTAATCAATAACTGCATTAAAAAAATAACTACAATAACACTTAAAGTGTCCAGTTTCATCCGTAATTAGTACTTCCTCGTAATAATCGTTGTCTGTCGGCAGCCCATGCAATGTTGCTCCCTAATGAAAATGTTCTAAGTGCTCGTGTTTAATGTTTATTTACTTCCATTTTGTTTTTTACCTCCCCAGTCTTATAGTCTCTTTAAAAGCGAACGACATTTAAGGGTAAGAAGTCAGGATCTTGATTTCTTTTGAATTGTCCGGTTGAGTCGTGCTAAATATGCGGGTTTTAATTTTATTACTTCCGTTCTAAATATATAATTACCAAGATAACTTTTACATAATTTAAAAGCTAACAGTCTTAAAATAATAATAATAATAACCCCACCACCGTATTTCTACGTCCCCACCGCCGTAGCTCAATACGTTCCCAGCACCGCCGTGTCTCTACGTTGACGTCGTACGATGAACGACGTGAACTCTAAGTCTGTGCCGGTAGAGTTTATTTTGCCGAAACACAAAACAGGTCTATGTTGAGGAGCCAGACCAAGAGAGACAGACTTAAATCCGTAGGGCAGCATGTGGCGAGATGTTGGGCAGTAGTGACCCAATGGACCCTAACTCCCGGGAGATGTCTTGTTCCTCACTTCATGTTTGCCTTTATTGGCCGGCTGGAGTGAACATTGACGAGGAACAAAACTCCCAACTCTTTCTTGCCTTTAATGGTCGGCTTGAGTGAAGATTCATAAGAGCAAACGTGCTCAGAGGAAGGAAGTATTCCAGTATGTGTTGATAGGGATCTTGGTCATCTTTCCGGCTCTGGGATTGTTCTGATACCCCTGGAATACCTATCCACTACTGGGGCCCCAATTAAGAGTGCAAGTCACACTGCAATCTTTTCCGTGTACAATAAAATTTTGATCAGGCAGGGGCCATAGTCCTTTCATGGTTCTAGCTAACCAGTCCACTTTAGCCATCCAAACACATATTCCAATATCTTTGTTTCCTTACTCTGCAATAGTCTAACACCCACCGGAGGTTGTCCTTGGGTGCACTTGCATAGTGTGAACAGGGATAGTCATTGGTTGTTGCCTCACGTTGAGCTCCTTAAGTTCTGAGTTGAGCTGCACGGATACTGACAAATGCGTGCACTGAATGGACAGGTCCACTCAATCTGTGTGGTTCTTTCCTCAAAAGACCATTTCAGACACCAATCTACATGGTCTTAATATGATCTGACCAAGATTATGTCTGGACATTAAAAGAGACCGTGACCTCTGAGTTTGTTTCGGCATTTCTTCACAGAATAGCCAGATAGGAAACGCATCTAGTTTCTATTAAAATACGATTGACGTGTAACTTGTAAGTGGTTGTACAAAACTATTAATAGAAAATAAAATCATTTTATTTCATATTATTTCATAATTTCATTAAAAACATCTAACGGGTCTCTGCGAGTTGACTTTGGCCCCTCGTACACCTTCCAAAGGTCCGGGACTCCAGGGTCCCGAGAAAATGTCAAAGACATTAAATAAAAAATAAAAAACGAACAATGTTTTTGATACAAAGATAAGCAGATTAAGCATCTTGACCTGGGTCGCGTGGTTGTCGACATGTGGGATGTGAATAGTGCAGTCATTGTGCCATAGTCGTGACGGCCAATTCAAGACAAGTTATAGCCGAGAACCTGATGAGGCTCTCGTCAGGCAGCCGGATCAAGGGCTAGATCGAGATAGCGGTACTTCTGGACACGGCGTGTATCATTAGGAGGTACCTTTCTCGGAAGCCCTGACCACCGGTAGTTTGGTCCCTGTTCCCGGCTATTATTTTTTATATTTATATATGTTATTATAAAAATATTTAAAAATGTAAATTATTTGTTTGTAAATGAAATAAAGGAAATAATAATATATACAAGTGTGAAGGGAGGGGAAAGAATCATAGGGTATCTAAAAATTTATCCGCATCGCTGTCAACAGAAAAAGTGCCCAAAAGGCTGGCAAAACGCTGATTATTTGGCCAAAAAATAGGCCAGCCCTCTGTCACGTGAAGAAGAGACCAGCCGCTTGACGATGTTTCGATTATATTTAATTTTACTACTCCTTATGGATGATAAAAACTGGAGTTTTGCTTAGATTTATGTTAAACGAGATCTGAATCCATATATGGTAGAGATAATTTGAAATTGGGATTTACCTGAATATTTTTGAAGGCAAACTTGGACATGGTTGCTCAAGTGCTCATTCACTAGATAACTGCCATCAGTTGAGTAAGGATACATTACACAATACACAGACATGACATTAAATAAGGTATTATTTGAAAAACACAAAACAAAAATGAGAGTCACAGTACATAAGCAAGTCCCCAAAAATGTTGACCCTCAATTCAAAGAACAAAATCAAATACATTTTATACATCAATACAATTGTAACAAATAACGTGCAAACTCCCAAGGACCTCCAGATTTGTTTTCATAGGAACGCTTTGACGAATGCCAGAGTCAGCCAACCGGAACAAAAGTTAGATCTGTTTATTATGAGACAAAGAGATTCAAACTCTCTCTTAGTGTAATTGATACAGTAAAATGTATTTCAGTATTCTAGTCCTCTTCATGTATGGAGTTAATGTATTTCTCTTGTTTGTTATTGATAAATGCAGTTGTAACGTTTATGTTGTATTTTCAATGAGCTTTATTATCTTCTTTGTCGTTCTCAAGAGCTTTTGAATCGCTTTCTTTGTTGGTTTTATTTGATTAATGATTAGTCGTTTCAACTACTGTAAGGTCGTTTCTAGATTATGTGATTATTTGTTTTTTTTCTTTTGGTTATTTTTCTCTGATTTTGTTTAGGGTGACTTCAAAACCAAAACCAACTTTTTCTTTGTTGCCTCATCAAACGATTTCAAGTTCTGCTAACCCCGGGACATCAAAATCCATACAAGTGACGTTAAAAGGGTTCCCGCTTCCGCCATACCTACGTCATAGTGTCAATTTGGTGGAGGACGCCAAAAGCGGTGACGTTTTTTCAGATTGACAGCTATACCCGAATCTAAATCTTGCCCACCGATGCCTTGATATATGAGTTGATATGACAAATCAGACAGTTTATGACACAGAGAATAAAGGTAAACGTCGTGGAGATTTCACAGATTATTGAGGTTTTATTTTTATACTTTACCTTGTATTTGGGTTGTGTTTGTGGATTTGGATATGTACTTTGTCTCTTTGAAAGTTCAAATCTCTTTCGGCACATTAGCCAGGTTAGGCCTTCTGAATACATCAGTTCCAAAAACAATAAACAATAATACATTCCACGTTCCTGTCTAGTGATACCTTCCCTCATTCACCTGTCAACACCTACGAGAATTGATAGTCCCTCCATGCCGAGACCGCACGCCCCGATCACAATATTATTACATCCGGATTATTGTTGGGATTTTCCTTAATAATCAAAGATGTATTGCGTCAACAGTAAATCAAACCCTCAAAATGTATGACGTCAAGAATTTGGTTACACGGGCACCTCAGTAAATTGTGAGGATCCTTATTGACATGCATTACGGTGCGCCCCAGCCCTATCGACATTCAGCGCGACACGCCGCTTCCTCGCCAAATATTTATAGCCTACAGCAATTAGATTTTTACAGCTTTTAACTTAGTAAAACGAACTTTTCACAAAGATACATTATCTAATTCCATCGCCGCGGATAACAGTTAAGTAGGTTTTATTACTTGGACGCTGATGAAAGTACGCCTTTATTGATTTTAAGGACGGAATTTAAAAGTATTTAAAGCTTCGTGTTGAGTCATAAAAAGTTTTAGGTTCGGTAGTTAATAGACGTAATTTTTAAAAGGCGAGACTGAGGAAATTCTGTACGTGGAACGCCAAAGTATTAAATAACCAAACAGATATTTCCCTGTAATGAATATTTTGATACTTTGAGGGTTCTTATTGAAAATTTCAACGAGGATCAAGTAAACGATAATAAGGATTTAGCTGTAGGTAATGGAAGAGATAAAGTACACGAGGGATGTAAGGAGGACTCAAATCATCGCATATCCCGAAAGATGAACGTACGTACTTCCCTAAGCCTCTGGATATATAAAGATGGGGTTACATTTGAATAAAATTTTATTCGTAGAACTTACAAAGACCATAAAAACGTACATACGCGCCGCATTCGATTCGAAATCATATTATGACTTTTCAACATGTATGAATGCAACTCAGCTTCCTATTTCTCGTTCCTTTGCTATATTGAATCTTCCATGTAGTTTCTTCGTTTTCAATCTGGTACGTTCTGTTACGTAGCTTGTTACATAGCATGTTACAAAATACAGCCGAGATGAGATGATATAAAACACATGTTGCGCGCAGTATGAGATCCCTCCACCATCCAATAATTCAAAAATGAGTTAAGCTCCACCATCATGGTGTGGTTTATTGCAACTTATTTATTGGCAATTTCTTGATTTACGATCTTTTGTATTATGACGAGACGTATGAAATGAAGATTACGCCTCTACGTATTGCTAGACACTTTTCTGTCGTGCTTTATTTCTGCAAGGATTGGATTTGAGCCATAATATATTTTTTGTTAGTCTGTTCTCAGACTATGTATATTCTTTCTAACTTCATTTCAAGTGTCTTGGTCCATAAACAAAATGTTGTCAGAACTGTCATTTTCCGACTACTGTCGTTCTTTTCTAAACGCTGTATTAAAAGTCATAATATCATCACGTCACAAGTTGTCATCATCCACTAAACCTTTCCCAAAGTTTTTGATTTCGTAATAACCACATTAATATCTTCATAGACCTTATCAAAAATCCTCTAGAAACTTCAAAGCCATTATGACAAGAATTTAGCGAGTCTGCTCTCGTAGTGGTCTCGTCGTGGGTAATTCCATTAATCTCTAACATTAGCATCGAGGGCAGGTCGCCATTTGATCTGACACGAAACCAAGCTTATATACTTAGAATACTTCATATTAATGCCTCTAATGAAATATATTTTCTCTGCGGTTTCACTGAGGATAACGGGGAATATTATAAGGATCTTTTGTGGTTTATATTATTACCCTTATAAAGCAAATGTTATTTGATGTCTATAACCGACTATAGAGATGTGACTGAAGGGTTCAAAGGGACAGTACAGTAAGCGGTGACCTTTTAAATGCCTACATGAGATAATATTATTGGTAAGGGAAGTGGAAGAACATTAATTCTTTACATTTACATTCCGGTTTGATAAATTTTGCCACAATGTAGAATGTAAGTCGAAATTACTGATTTTAAGTCCTCCAGATTTTTATTGTCATTGCTAAGTTTGTCTGTATCTCCTACATTATTAAGTTTCATGTACTGAATTTATTCGCAAACCAGCACTACATGTAAAAAGGATTATTATTATTGCTCAAAGAACGGTAGTTCCAGTAGAATTTTAGTTCGAATAAACACAGACAATTGATACCCACAGTTAGACAAAGTTGCCCCTCCCTCTTTTCCGCATCGTCTGAATTTTGTAAGAGCTAAGCTTTTGTATTTAGTATCTACGTTTTGTAGATATTTTGTTTTCTTGCAGAAATCCTCATGTATTCTAATGTTCCACATTCACACGATTGATTCTTGCACTATCCGATACAGTGTGCTCCCTCAGCCGATCGTGAATCTCCCTTATAGTCACGACACCTCCATTTATACCCAAATTCAGGCGAACCCACCCGAACACCCGAATAATCCACCGAGGGCCGTTCTGCTCTCTCGTTTGTTGAAACGCCAAATCGCAGCGCATTATTCTAATTCGCTTTCGGGATAGCTTTCGAAGATGCTATTTATTTGCGTCGTAAGTTCAATCCACGCCCGATTTCTAACCACGCACTTTGAATTACGCGTATTTAAAACAATATTCCTGGAAATGAGTCCTTAAAAAGTAGCCGAAAGTAAAATTTGTTACAATAAAACTGTTTCCTAGGCCTCTTGCCTTCTCAGTATTGACAAACGAGTCAAGTTAGTTGCAAATGAAATCGCGTCTCCTTCCTAGGTCTCAACACCGATAGCACTTATAATAAATTACAGGAATGAAAGGAAATAACTTTTCTTATATATCATGATATAATGTCGGAGCACATGTGGCAATCTTTATTCCACAGAAGTGCCGCAGAAGTGAAAGATATTTCAGATATAAAAACACGTGCCCGATGCTAATAAAGTTGGGCAATATCGGGAAGGTATTTTGTATGAACGGTTTCCCAGGGAGGCCAGAAAAAAGGGACATAAAACGAGAAGAAACGAAAGTGGAAATATGGGCAAGTCATATTTTATTTACTGCATACAATCGAACCTTTATCACGGTTTGTATCGAGTTAGAGTGTTGTGGGTTTCTACGTTTAGGGGGATGGTCGGCCCGGGCGCTGTTGCGTTATCTGCGTGTTTATATTTTACAGCTGTCAATGGAACACATTCAGCTATCTGGGGAAAAGTTTGGCGAGACATGTTTGACGTCGGATTGTGATGGTCGTGCTCTGTCACCACGTGTCACACCATTGTGTTTTCATAGGCGTTACTTTTGCGTCTCAGGAATAAATTATAACTTTGTTCTACAATGTTAACCGCTCGGAAGATTTTGTGGGTGTAACTACCTACCAAAGTATACGTCTGATTTAGGTATTTGTGATTTTATTCCAGGGAATGCAAACAGGATACAGAATTTGACTTTAAAATCGTCTAGCCCGGTGTTCTCATAACGATTCATCTACTGAAACAATGCAGCGTACTACATTTGAAACAAAGTTATAAAACAGATTTATAAATGTAAAATGCTGTTACTATCCTGAAAGCAATTTAAAATTCGCTTTTCAAATCAAGCAATAACAAATTCTAACGTATTCGTTGAATTGTTCTGGAAATGGTAAGCTTATTTCAACATCGCTCATGTTATATCACTGAATGCTTACACTCACTCGCTTTTATTTGATGCTTGCATAACAGACCAATTTAGGCAGCCTCAACTGAACGAAATTGCACATCCTATTGTACCAAACGTTGAACAGAATAAAATTAGAGCGCACCGAAAACATGTTTGCATTGGAAATATTACTCCATCAGCCCTAACCGGCCGCCCACAATGAAGACAATATTCTGTCGGCCTCTCCACGTCTTTTTCATATTTGCAACACTAAAACAAACGTCGAATGCATAAAATTTACGTGAGCGAGCGCAGCGGCGACGCACGGGTTAAAAATAAACTTGAGAACACGTCGAGCGGAACAAGTAAATAAACCTCTCGCAGGCCCAACTAAAGACACCCAAATGTTCTATCGGTGAGGCTCAATAATTGGATTCGAAGGAAAGGAATTTTAGCGAAAAAAATGTTCGACAATTTGTCAGCCAGCTAGGGGGGTCTGGGCGACATGATCGTGCTTCATCATCGTTTTTTCGTCAAAGTGCCTGCCCCTGCCCCGCGGACCGCCCCACTAGGGAATTCTTATTACTTTGGATACATTCCGCGTATACCTACTAAAATCAACTTTCCTTAAAAGAACTTTAATTCTCTCAGTTCGGAATAGCGGAAATCGAGTAGCTTTATTACTTCACGCACGCTTGCTTTTGTTTTTTTTTACGATATCTAAAATGTGACGTAACAGCTTATACCGCAAGTGAGGAATGTGTTGTGATGGTTCAACTTGACGATAAAATTTAAAGGACACACATTCTTTTGCCGTGATAAAACACATCTACGTACTGTATTATATTATACAATCTACTCAACGCATTACGATCAGTTATCTTTTCCAGTTTAAATTCAACGCTGTCATATAAATATTCTAATGAGGAGTTTGTTGCACCACTTATTTCCAGCTAAAGCACCAGGAAGTGGTGAAGGGCTTGCGTTTTGGGGGACTGTCTTATGTAATTTTGACGTTCATAAAGTGCTGATTCTCAGCCTAGTTTGAATAAATTACTTTTAATTTTGATTTTTTGTTTTCGCTAATACTCATTGCCAAAGACAATATAAAATGCAAATTACTTGAATTTGTACGTACCTAGGTATATTTAATAAAGTAAAAAAGTAAATTCAATTTTAATTCAATAAAGCTTGACTGAGAAAATATCTGTAGTAGGAATCTCATCTGCATTATAGCAGTTTGCATAATTGTAGACCAACTAAACTATCTTATGTAAACGCAAGTACGTAAAACGTTGAAATAAATATGATGATAACTCATGCATTGATAGTGAAAAGCTTTGCAGTTTAGCCGCTGCGGGGCGCATTGGCGCGCCAAACACCGCGCGTGAAAAATACCTTTTCATCTTGGGAATTCGTGCAGAGATGCCGAACTCTTATATTTATAAGGTGAAACGAGAAATAAACAAACCGAATGGATAGAAAAAAAGGAGCGTACGGTGTCTCGCTCGCTACGGCTGTAGATCTCGCTGATTGTGAGAAACGCCGTGCCGCACCTTGAATTATTTGACACTTTGAATTGTCAGCTACAGCCCGTTCCTGTTGTTATTTTTCGTTGTTTCCTCCGCACCGGATAATGCGTAAGTGATAAAACAAACAGAAACTTGTTAACAATACACCAGTTACTTTAGTTTACGTACGGAATGTTAACATTAACAATATAATTCAAACTTTGTTCTGGATGAACCCAGCGCGAAGATACTTGAGTAAACATTGTTCGTGTCGACCCCCGGCCGTTTTGAATTTAACTATTGAAAATAACCGTAACTCGATAGTGAAACAGGCGAACCTGGATTTTTTATTACAAAGTTACGATTATTTCGTGTGTTAAACTTATTTCCGCGAGACTGAGCTTTTCGATAAGAAATTAAATTTTGCCGAGTGACCAGGAAAAAACGTGCTGTCTAATAGAATTTTATCTTATTTTATGTATAAAACAGAAGTGCCTTGACCAAGATGCGTATCAAAGGATCTCATCCGAGTGAAATATTACCTTTCACGTGCAATTTCTTCCGGGAAGTGTCGGCGCGTCTAGTCCAATCAACATGGCCGTTCGCCTAATTATGTTTACCGTGTCCCGCTGCCTCTGTGCGCGACGTGGATTCATTCCATCCCCTCCAAATGTTTATAGGAACTGATTATGTCGCAGTACGTACAGTGTGACAACATTTAGGCCAATTCCACGGCATTTACATAACGCGTGCCTATTTGAGAGGAATATGTATGAACATGAAGACAAATAAACTAAATACAGATTTATTAACACAGCTGAATTAGGCATAGGTTTCGAATTACATTTGATTTAATTTAGATTATTTTTTCATCTGCGAATATAAATGCCACAATATGATCTCCATCGCAAAACTGATCTTTTCGTAAAAATTTTCCTCAAACCCATCATAAAATAAATGAATTAGCATACCTAATTGTCCCTCGGAACGGGAATGAAAAAACGAAGAGCCCATCCACAGAATCCGGACGGATTTCTACGAGGCAATCAAAATTTAGGAATAATTTAACAGCTTTATCCACATGCAAAGCCGGTTTTCATAGGAAAAGTTGATGTGAGAACAAAGAATTATATACGGCACGAAGACAAGGGGATTGCCAAATTAAAATACTTTAATTAACGTCAGTTGGGAAGATATAAGAGCCGTAATTGAGCCGAATCAGCTTTGAGTTAAGTTTGGTCCGCTGAGTGAATTTTCACATACGCGTGAAACGAGCTTTTTCGATTCTCGTGAAGCTTTGAATAAGACGAGACGACGTCTGTCTGTTGCGAGTTCATTCGAATGCTTTCACTGATTTTCTTATTTAAACACAATCTTATTATTTTGTCGAGATAAGTGAAACGTGCGAAGTCCGATAGAATAATCGATGTAGCGCTTACATAACGTATTCATGTATTTGTATTGTGTATAGAGTAATGCTAATTGTACACACAGGATATTAAATATTAATTTCACATGAATGCATGAAACGTTAGTGTACGAGTATGCTAGATATAGATTCGAATACATTAATAGTCATTGGTGTATGATGACTGTACATATCTAAAGTATAGTTTATGGAACTGCAATAAAAAATCGTAGCAACAAAACTCGTAGCAGCGAATCTCGTAGGCTGTAGCACATTGGCGTAGCTTTGGGACCAAAAGGAAACCCCTCTGGCCTTTAGACTAAGTCTACATGCTTTGGAAAACCGAGCTTACTTCCAGGGTTCTAAAGCGAGCCTCGTTTAAACACCGAAGGTAGTTGAGCAAAACGTTCCATAGAACTAGCCTAGGTCTAGAGCTACCTGAATTTCTAACTTGTCCTATAGCGCATTAGCACAAGTTCCACTACCGATAGAACAAGTTAAATTGCCACATATGGCATACACGGCAATCTCCTTCTAGACTTGGTTTGTTACATAACTCAAGTAATTCCCTACGAATGGCGACTGAGTTATACAGATTGCGTATCTCCCATAATATTAATAATAATTGTTTGTATGCTCAGGATATTAATATTAATTTAGCGTGAACGCATGACATTAACTCAAAATTAGATACGACTGTAGTTGAGGGCAAGCGTTATTACTGTGTGGGATTGTGGCATTGATTTAATTTGGAGGTCTGTTGCTTGGTGAGTAGAATACGAGATTACGAAAATATGATGAAATTTGTCAATTGTCTATTTTATTTTTATATCATAATTATATTCCATTGTATGCTGCACCGGTCAACGTCGCTGAAAACCAGCACTGGGGCTCTGTCTTGCATAGGGTCGCAGTATTATGCTGAGCGATGGCCGTTTTGCGTGGATGTGACGCATATTTTCCCTAAACTTGTTTCTTTTTTTATTTTGTGTTCTTTTTTTGCGTCATGTATACCGCAAATAAACGTATTTTCTTTCTAACCCATGTGGTTCAATTATTTAACCCACACATTAACTAACTAAGGGCTGATTTTACCAATGAAACTGAACGCGATCAGCATTTCTAAAACGCGTTCAACAGCTGTCAGTGTCAAAATTGTTATGGAATATTGTACACTGACAGCTCTTGAACGCGTTTAGATTTGCCGAACGCTTTCAATTTCATTGGTGAAACCCGCACTTAATTTAAGATTTTTGGCTTTATAACTTACACATACACATACAAAAATACAAATCTTTTATCTTTATAATATTAGTGTAGAAGTGTAGACGACATTGTGTTATTTTCTCATTTCCAGGCGGATGGAGTCTCTCGCATAGCTGGTTATAGAATAATCAATCTCACGTTTAATATTCCAATTTAAACTATTTACCTTTCGGAAATGATCTAGTTTATTGCAAAATTTACCTGGATTTAAATGTGGATATAAATTATAAATGCGTCCATTAATTTTAAGTATTTATATGTAAAATTCACGTCACCTCACATTGTAGAATCGATTTTAGACCTCATTATGTAGATCAATTTGTATCGTTTCGTTCTATACTAAACCGCAGACGCACGATATTGCTGTTAAAACGGAATATCTAAAAGCGATATAAATTGATTGATTTTAATATTCAAATGTGGGATTTATCAGTGACAGCATCTTTCTGATGGCTATGATCAAACTAGTGACTACTTTAAATGGGTTTTATAAGCACTATGCCATTCCCTTAATAGGAAGCAGCAGTGATAGCCTAGTGGTGTGACCGTTGGACTGCCAAGTCATAGGTCTTGAGTTCAAACCTCAGACTTTTCGGATTCATGTGTGTATTGTATAATTATCACTTACTTCAAAAAACGGTGAAGCAAAATCTCGTGAGGAAACCGGCATTCCTGAAAGATATTTCTCGACGGCATGTGAGCCAAGTCAGAGGCCCATGGGCGGCATAAAAACTCTGACACCAAGATAGTCACTAAACACACAATAGGACACAAAAAAGAACAGTACCAAATGAGATACCTAGCCACCAAAATTCTTTACACATAACACCAAAAAAAGAAGCACACCTTTTCAATTAAAATCGGACAGCTAAACTAAACGAAAATTAATAACATCAGTAGGTACAGTAGGTAGAATTGTTTCCCGTCGGGCCAGCAACTTCGCGTTTATTTTTATATTGCAAATGATCGGCTTATATCGGCCCATCAACTCGGACATTGTAACAGGATCAAGCAGTTGACGCGTGAATTGTATTTATAGCATTTCAATTCAGTTTATAAATTTATATTCCGTGTAGCAATGTAAAAACATTTTATGCAGTCAAAAAGTATGGTGGCGTTGCGATTTTTGTACAAATGTTGATTGGTGTTTTGTATGAATCTGCTTATTGGTTAATTAAAATTCAGTTTTAATGTTTTGGAAGTGTGTTCTGAATCTCACATGAGTGACAAAATGACTATAGGTTATAAACCACCACACTTGGCAACCAAATTGGTGAACGCAATTTTCTTTCATCACAAAAGTAAACTAAGTTCAATAAAAATAAAACCTCGAAGATCTAATAAAATAATGAGTCGTAAGTTCTCAACGAGACATCGAAAAGGACTATCGATTGGAGGTTTCTCATTATTTTTTTTCGGATTTGCCCTCTTACGAGTAGAGAGTGCGACGTTGCCCGCGGCATCGACAATTACGAGTACAGCACTAGACGGCTAATACAAATCGCTTGCCCGGGGGTGCGTTTATCCCGAATAGGGTAACCATCTTAGGAAAACTGGGCTTTTGGAAGAAAATTGTGGTGTATGTGTTTTTAAATGCTTGGCCCTTTTTCCGCGCAAGGGTGTGTAATTGTGTTTGGATTTTAACGAATAAGAAAAGACAAGGAACGAAGGAAGAAAAGAAGAAGGTTTGTGTTATAAGCCGAAATAAATTGAGGGGAATAAGATTTACCTGAAGCATAGTTCGGCACAATGGAATGATTTTATGTGTATAAGCAATCTTACAAATTTCAAGAAAAAATGCTCTTTGGGCTCTTAAATATCATATGCTCAAACCGGATTTTAGTACCTACTTTAATAAATCTAGAATTTCCTGACAAATGGTAACCCTAATCCAAACCTCACCCCATTCCTCACGCGGAGAAAACTATTTCATCACACAAAAATAAACCTAAGTGTCTTCATAACAGAACACAATTTCATTTCCATTTACTTTACAAATGTGTCGTATCGTCAGGACGGTGTTGAATGATATTGTTTTTAAATTCATATGAATGTATCATTTTACGAAGTAGCTAGTACTTTTCTTTGATCTTCTAGACTCTAGACTATCAAAGAATCTAAAATCTTAGGGTCTGGAAAATATATTTCTAAGTTTTTGTATAAGTAATCTGGTATCATTTATTCTGATTTCTGGGAACATTTCAAAAAACTTTTCTCATTTTGTATTTTTTTTTATCTACCTGTTAAGTTTAAGTTATAAGTTAGGTACCTATAAAGCTGCTTCCTTCGTGGCCATGCAAAAACTAGAATCAATACTATTAAAGCATTAATGATCGATACACAATATTACTTATTAATAAAACTTTCAAAATCGATTAGCCCAAACAAAACAGCCCTCTTTTCTTCATATACCCAAATCTGAAGTCGCTATTCACCCTTACGATACAAAAACTGTACAAATAAACGTTTAGAAAGTCCTCGAGGAATAATTCCGTGGTTCTATAAAGGAGAGTGGGGGTAATTAGTTCCCTATTAGAATAATATATTGGTACTGAAGGGGCGTTTTGTTCCGATGCAAACAAAAAGAAAAACCTCTCAATACTGAGTCAGAAAGTGTTCGTAATTTTGTACAAACCTCGTGTTTTTTTTGAGTGGTTTCTTTGCTGTGGAGTTTCAAGTTTCGTTGCGTTTTTGTTGCCTGGGTTTGTTTTTGCTTTGAACTAAAAAACCTTGTACATTTTCTCTCATATTTTTGTTAACGCCATTTTCGTTTACAATCACTCATTTATTTGACATCAAATCATAAACGAGACGGATTTATAAAGCGTTTTTAAATGTCACATTTTGTAATGAAAGTTTTCAACGTATTAGTTTTAGAATTTTACAGAGATTGTCATTAAAATTCTTCCCTCTACCTTTTTTATATTGTTTGAAAGTCAGGTATTAAAATATGCACAATATTTTATTTCAGGTTAAATGTATATAATTTTATACTGACGATACGATTGAAAGTTATTATTGTATTAACTATGTTCATGTTTTCCCTCTAATATTGAGTCAAGGGAGGATATCCTCCGGCTATAGATTGGCAATCTGTCAGTATAACTCTCTATCACTCAGACTCCGATCAATCTTCAGTGTAATTCCAATCGCTAGATAATTCTGTACGATGTAAACAATTGAGATGTCAGAATTAAGGAGTTTGGATACATTTTCCTATCGTTAAACAGTTTTATTTTAATGAAAAATATGCTTTTTTTGATTATCATAACTTAAATTAGATATAATAGGGATGTTAAACGGGTAAAAAAAACTATATAATACGTCAGTCACATAAAAAAAAAATATTAAACACGTTAATTATTAAAATATTAGACACGTTACCGTTAGTTACGTTTTTATATTAATAAAAAATGGTTTAGATAAAACGCATTAAATTTGGGGAGTGGGGGCGCGCTACGTCACAATTCAGTATAAAATCTACCGGAGAGTGACGTCATGCCACATTTTAACTCAATGTATTGCCGTAATCTTTTGATTACGTATAAGACGAAAAAATACGTGTACAATATTTTTGAATAAGCTATCTGTGGGACAGTTTTTTTTTATATTAGGTATGGGCAAATTGACAGTCTTAAAACTGGTAGTAATTTATAATTAATGGGTTGTTCTTGCTGCGCCTAAAGTTAAACTGCCCTCGTAGCAATAAAATGTGTTTCATTACTATAAAAGGCCGTAGTTTTAAAAATATTTCTTGAAACGTAATATTTTTGTAAAAATAGCGTGAGCAATAAATTGAAATCGTGTAATTATTGTGACATAATTGAATCCGTCTAGCGTTTAAAACTAACTAGTACCCTTAGAAGTAGTTTTAATAGCAATTGTAGTAGTAAGGCCTCAATTAGGTAGCCATTATCGTAATATACACGGCCATTGTACAAATATTAAAAAAAACTTTTCTTTTTTTGTTATTTGATGTGAAAGGAACTATAAAAGTCACATCCGTGACTTGATTTGACAAGTATTTAGTCAAAATACCTACCCAAAATGTATAAAAACTTCTACTTTATTTCAATATTATTTAGGTAAGTAAGTAAAAAAACGTACTGTTACCGAGGAGGATTTTATAGGTATGTGCCAAAAGAAATAAGAGAGCAAATGATTGAAACGAAATTCAAAATTGATATCAAAATGTCGCACCGCGAGGGTCGCCGGGGTCTGCGCTAGCAGCCTTCGATCAACCGTCAGCGCATAACCAAATTAGAGCAATTTAAGTCAGGAAATTGGAAATGCTATCGGGCGCTCGATGCGCTTGCAACAGGAACGCCACTACCGCACTGGCATTTCAGACATCCACCGTTTCGGCGGCCACGGCTAATGTCGGAACAATGCTCGAATCTGGACAGACAGATCCGAGCGGCCCCGAAGATAAACGACAACCGTGGAGCGTTGTAACAACTGATTGATATACGGCGTCCGATGATATCGTAGGTAACTATCGTGTACCGAATTCCTGACCCGCCTCAGTTACAGTTCGAGTACTGTTGACATTAAACGATGTTTAGATAGTGAGCGAGCGTTAAAGTTGACTACCTATCGCTTTTCGACTGTTTGCTTTGGTCAAATACACTCTATACATCCCCTGAATTTTGCAATAACCACGGGGTTTATGTCCTACGATAACACTTTCCGTAAATAAAAATAAGTCGTACAACCATGTTATAAGAACTCTTTTCAAGTGTGCAGAGAGTCCACTCACGAAATTTTTCCGTAGCTGACTCACTTATATTTTCTCGTTCAGATATTTATTTTCATAAGAGAATTTCTCCCGGATACAACAATAATATTAAAATCAAATTAACCATAGAAGAAACTAAGTCGAATCAGAACAGTTAGAAAGCAGTTGCACAAAGTCATTCGCCCGACCATATGCAGAGCAAGTCTGTTCGCAATTCCGGCCACCAGTCGCAGTCAAGACTCGAAGAGAACATGTCGATAGCCGATACAAAGTTAAGAGCGTATGTTGAGATAATAACAAGTAATCATGCAAGTTGGATCGCAAGACTTGCGTACTAGTTATCGACGGAGCGACGGTCAGAGTTTGGTCTCGCTCGACGGCTAAAACAATAGCGAATCAAGCATGCAACGGAACTTCCTCAAAGACACCCTCTAGTGCGTGCGACGCTTAGCGAACGCGCTCACAACTTTATATTGGTTGGGAAACTTGAGCGTTGCCTCGAGCAGTCGAGCCCTTCGTTCACCAGCATAAGGCGTTAAATTAGGAAAAAGTACTGCATTTTGATTAAATTTCTAACTCAGTCGCATAAAAATCATGCTCTCTGCTTCCTTCTAAATTATGATTACAGTATTTTAATCATTTCACATTGCCTTACTTAATATTATAACGTGGGAATCATTTGACGTAAATTCCCCCAAATATAACGAAACAATTACGTCGGCGGGCGGATGAAAACATAATCGGTTATTTTTCTCGCGTTACCAAATCTAAAAATAATATTCACCGAGAAAAAGCATTTTTACTTAAACATTCCGGCCAAAATTGTTGTGAATAAAGTTGTCCGCTTAACATTAAATATAAGATCGCTTTAGCGAGGCAGAGAGACAGATAAAGACGACATACATTTTCATGAGAAGAGAAAAAAATAAAATATAAGCAATCCGTGGTGAAATTGTGAGGGGCAAGTGTGCGTTTTCTGTCGACTGGGGGCAGAGATTGTCAGACAGGGGTTGCGGGTGGGAGCCAGAAGAGCCTAAGCGGCAGTCAGCCGGCGAGGGAAAGGGCGCTCTCGCACCGGACGATGGAGTCAACATTGCGGGCGCAGTCCCTCCCAGATAACTCTTAATCGGTGCTGGCTTCAGCGATTACACCGGTCGTTCGGCTAATTAATTTTTAAGTCGGCATCGCGGACGCCAGCTTCGACTTTCAAGTGAATTCGACTACGATTTACATATTATAAGAGTTCTGTTTTCTTCCTGTTTTGTCACCCTGCACGCTGGTTTTGAAGTAATGGAAAGACTTTGTATGACTCAGTGGCTTGTCGTTTCGTGGAACTCGTAAAAAATATTGAGGAGAAGGGTTGTTTTTAGTTTCGAAGCAATGACCTGTCAATACGTCTCAACACGTCAAATTACTACTGAGAAATGTGGTTTCAGGAACTGTCTTGTCTCGTAATTATTTTACTAGTTACAAAAGTTTCTGTATTGTCTGTGCTTACTTATTAGTTATTTATATTTGGAAATGATTTTACATTCTCATTTTTTTTCATCAATTATTCACTAACTAAAGCGTAAGATTACCATTGTTAATCACTAATTTAAAGTCTTACTACAAAATAAGATCTTTTGACAAAGTTATATGACTTCTAATCCCGGTTGTACCTGTCTACTCCATCCTAAAATCCTTACGCATAGATACATGTCAATTATTATCAAACGGGGTCACCGTTTGATAATAATTGACAAAGATTGATAAAGATTGACGGATTGTAACGTTATTGTAAACTGCGTAACTAAAACTCTAATAGACGTGTCAATTTATAGTTAATTGACACGTCTATTAGAGTTTTAGTTAACTAACAACACGATCTGATAGTTAAATACTGATCTAGCTAGTCTTTAATGTAACTGTTGAGTAAAACTCTGAAGTATACTTATACTTTTTTAGAATTCTTGGTATAATCCCTTTTGCTATTTAGCTATTAAAAGAATGTGCCTTACATCGATGTATAACTGAAAAAAGCATATTATCTTAATCAAAACACCGAGAAGTAGCTCTCCTTAAAACTTTTAAATATAATTTATCACTTAATATTCGTACTCAGCAAGATAACTCAAGAACAACGTGAGCGCTTCATACACAACTGGATTTGGCAAATTACCTTCACCTTAAAACTGTTCCAGAAAATGTATGCACGGAAGTAATTCCCCGTACGTGTTTGTTTTAACTTAAGCGTTCTCGCGCCATAAAATTAACCCTCTGCAATCTGTTCTTTTTTTTCTCTATACATCTGTGCAGATTAAACTACCGAAGGCACGTTATCTCCATAACTCTTTACTTCTGTCCCGACAGTCCCACTTAAAAGTTCCCCAATGAAAGAATGCTCTCACGGAGAAATCTCGCGAACAGATCGCCATTATGCATGCGATAGGCAAAGCTCGTGACGGACAAAATTTGCGAAGACCGTTCGGCCCATAAATCCGTTGGTTCCTAAATCCTTGAAAGGGCACCGTCTAGCAGCTTTCATCAGAAAATTCGCCATTATCTGAAGGAAATCGTTACCGGGGTTGAACCTCGCCCACCCCCGGCCCGACGGGCTTTCATTTACGGCGTTGCGTGCATGCGTCCCGCGGCCTTTACTTCAGGTGGGCGTAGTCATTGTGTTCGGTATTTAAGTGGCTCATTTGATATTCTGAGACAGTTTGCATTCGAAAAGCTCGCACGTAGAGAGCCGGTATCGGGACATCGAAGTCACGGAGTACGCACACATCGGAACTGGTCCGTAGTGCGTACCGTACGCCGGCAGCAGTCACAACACTTCATCGTGACTGCGATCGCACGTGATCGGGTGACTTCGTAAGATTCCGCTCAGCTCGCACGAGCCACACGCACGCGCCGAGTTTGCGCAATGTTTATCCACAAATACACTAATGAAGGCACCTACAAAAGCGACTAGATTGTTAATTAAACTTGCTCAAAATGTGACACCCTTACGAAATAACGGCGGGCCGGGAGCACAGTGCACGGCTTCAATGTTATTGAATTAATTTGTAATCAGAATTCTCGGTGTGCGTTCTTGAATGTAATAATGGTATTTCGTAATTTACATCCTTGGATACCTATGTATTAACATTAAGATTTTTTTAATGATTAGTATTCGAGGCCATATTTGTAACGAGGCCGAGTCCGAGAGCTCGGAAAAGTATAGGGAAAAACTCTCACGATCAAAAATAAGGCCAATAATACAAATAATAATCAATTGAAACATGTAAATATTCTACGATCTCGAAAAATACTCAATTTTCATAATGTAAAAGTAAGATCTTTTCAAAAGAACCTTGTACATTAGATGTTGTAACAAAGTTATTTTTGTTACCCACGTGTTCCAATTTGTTCTCATCAAAGTGAGATAGACCATCGCTCGGGAGTCTTTAGATTTATTTGTCTCGTCAGTTTATTTGTCTCGTCAGTTTTTCTTCGCATCTTGTATTTAATTAGAATAATTGCGGTTACAAAATATTTCGTAGTCACAAAAAGTAATTCAAAAGACCCCATCATTAGGCCGCCTACAAAAAGGAATAACCATTCCCTTAATCATTATTCTTAAAGACTCTTCATTAAATTCCTTTTATCTCTCCCGGGATATTTCCTTTGCTCGGCATCAATCACATTCACTCCGAAAAACTCGTTGGCTTTATTCTAAACTCTCATAATAGGTAATGAAGGTCTTGATCGTCGCGGCCGCTGCCGGCTGGCTCGCTCCGATTACTTTGAGAGCTGGCACAATGACTCCCCGGCTGTAGCCAATGTTGAATTCTGAAAAGTTCCTTAGTCCGCATCCATGCTAGATACGGGGCTAATTATGACGAAACTTTTGTAGATAGACACCTGCGCTGAGTCGCGGCCGCCAGACAAAGACCAAGTTATCGCAGACTTACAGGCACGCGCGCATCGCCACGCGAATATTAACTTTAAATAGTCACACAAAGATCCCTTTTCCTGTGACACCATCCGAGAAACGAGACGATAGATTGGTGCTAAGACGACAGTCTTATTCAATATCGACCTGAGACAATAACGGCACAAAGAAATTGTTTCCCTGATTTAAATCTCTGCTTTGTTATTTAGTATCCATTAAAACAACATTAATTTAGTTGAGAGCTTCAGTTTCACATAATGGCGTTCGTTCGGAATAAAAACCAGTGTACATCTACGATTTAATCGCTCGGAACTAAGCCGCTATATTATGAATTTCCATCAAAACAAGTAAAGCGGGCACATAATCACAATAACACAGTTTGCAAGTTTGACCGACGCGCCAAATTTGAGGGTAACGTGTTTAATTATTATGTGCACAGAATGATTTAGCTGCGGGTAAAATTAACGTTGCCTAATAACAAATGAGACATGACAGTGCAAATTCAGTACACTTTTCCAAAAAGTTCGGTGTAAATTAAATTTGGTGAGCGAAGTTGTCTCAACTTTGCGCGCGCGTCGCTTCCACGTTGCGTGGAATATGTCGGCTAAATGCTTCTATACGTTTTGCTTATTGCCGCACCACGGAGCTCTGCCAGTAAAGTGCCCAACCGAAGTTAACGAGTAGATACAAGAGAAAGTGAGTACTCACCGGTCCGAATTGTTCGAAGTAATTCTTTACATCTTCAAGCGTTGTGGGTGCCGATAGCCCGCCTACGAAAATCTTCTTTGTCCTGGTGACCATCTGCAACAAATACAGCCTGTCAATACACTTGAAATTAAATAATATGTTATCAATGAATCAATACGTAAACATACTGCGGTTATTTGCAAATGGCGAAAATATTTTATCGATGGGTTACAATTTTTAATTAATTTTTTCGTAGTTATTTATTTGTATATAGGACATCGGCTTATATGAATAGTAAGCGCAAAAGGGAGCATTGGTATGTGTCGGGATTCTGCATAATTTGTTCGGTTAGTTCATAACGGAAAAACAATTGGAAGCAGAGTGAAGGCAACGCGCAGAGGGTGAGCGAAATGTTCAAATAATTACTGTTAATATATTATGCATTCCTCCCGCGAAGGTTACTGAGGGATATTTCTGAAGAACGCATAATACTCGTACATAATGGCTCTGTGGGATAATAGCAACCACAGACCGACAATGTTGGACCGTGTTCGGACTTGTTCACTAAAATTTGTTTGTTCTGGAAATAATTCCTTTGCAGAATCTCACAGATTTGCTTATGAGTATCGCCAGTAGACTTATTAAACGCAGATTCAGTGCATAAAGCGCGATGAATATGATAGCTGATAATGCTGCTAATTTAATGCTAATTTATTTATTCAATGCATATTTTTTAACAATCAAAGCGTGGGCGTTTAAAGGGGGATTTCATTATAATGTCAATATCGTTGCACGGCTTGAACTCAAAGGCACGCTACCTGTTTTCTTCTTGAATATTTATGCGCGGTAATAACGGAGGAAAAAATGCACGCCGCGACAAGCTAACAATGGTCGTCGAGATTTTAACGGGTTTCTTATCGGTAACGAGGCTGGAAGCTGTGCCCGATACTATTATGACGTCACAGCAAAGCCAGCAGATGTCGCGTTAACATGAAAGGGACCGAGCCTCAGTAGCTACCTATTTACGTATCATATGACCGGTACAGTTAACGACAAAAGTCAAACAATTAACCCCCTGTGAGCTGTTGTGCTGGCGTTTTTCAAACTCAGCGGTCGCTCGTGGAAATGTGGACTCAATTTTCAGGTATTGTTACAGTTTACTCGTATAACCTGATAGAATTATGTCAGGTGGTAAAGTTGAGCCTTGAGAATTAAAATGTTTATAGCCGTCGCCTACAGGTAATATCATAAGCAAAATTTTGTGCGACAGTAAACGTACTTTACATGCCCAAATAAATTGTCAGGGGTTGAAACTGAAGGATACAATCTCATATTATACAATAGAGTAAAAAAAAAATGCCATCATATAAAAGTACATACAATCCCTTAAACCTTTAAGGCACTAGAAACGAGAAATATTATTACGTCTCGGAAAGGAATCCCTATTACTATGAGTGGCGAAAGATAATAGCTCTGTGGAAATTGAATAAAACAAGATTCGGTAACGTCTAATGTAACTAATGTAAGTGAGTAAGAGGGCCGGAGTTCTGGGACGATCCCAAACGAAATCACACTCAAATGTACGTAAATGATGAATAAGTGGCATGGAGGGGGTGACGCGCGGCGGGGCGGGGGTGGTCTACGTGTCCAAGTGGCGCTCCCCGCACCCCGCGCCCTTCCTTCTGCCTTTTCCCTGTAAATCTCAAGTGTGACAACGCTTCCCCCCGTCATGTTATCTCACCGAATCAACGCGTTTTTATTCTGTTAATTTTTTTTCATGCTACGTAGGTACAGCCACTAACGCATGTAGGTAACGCTGCTAAAGTTCGAATATTTTCAGCTACAAGTGATTTTTTGAGCTTGCATAAAACCAACAGAAGGAAATTCGTTATCATGACCTGTTTATTGGTACATCAGTGAAATGAGAGCTTACTATCGTATCGATGTAAATGCCTCTCATTAGAATTGTAAACTGTTTTTTTCTATTCACATTCAAATAAAAACCATCACAGTTAATACTTCGAAAATCGGTTCAATTTGAGTATATAAAAATACTATGAATTCGTAAGGTAAACATTTGGGCGGCAGCCGCCAAAACAAACAGCATCTTCATTGGATGGTTCAATGCCCTTGGAATAAAAGAAATAAACTTTTGAAATTGCAATAACCAACACGCGTTTTATGATTACGAGCATATACGTACAGAAATAACTAAAATGTTACTACCACTGTGTTACTTGACATGCTTTATTAAATTCTGTGTTATTTAACAATCAAGGACATTGTTGCGTTTAAATAAAACGACTCAATTCCACTTCAACTTTTGTAATTCATAATTACAACATTTACTTGCACTGAAATATGGATCGTATGCATATTCCTACATATTAATTTCTAAGGGGAATTCTTTGAAAATTGTTTTCAACTAAAATATTTTGATTAAACCCTGAGTACCGTAAGTTACCTTTATAACATTATTATTATGTCGCTATAGTTACTGCCGTAACCCCAATGAATGTATAAAATTTTAGGGGAATATTTTTCCGTGTTCAATATAAATGATATACTGCGAAGAGGCTATAAAAAGAAGGTGCAAACGGATCATGATCATACTTTTTTTATTTATGTACACGACGGGCAGTCTTACTGATCGATAACCGCAATGGCCGGGTAATATTCATACTGATCATCCAACCCTTTTGACCGTAAAATACGAAATTTGATAGATTTATATTCAATACTAAGACACGCGATATGGGGTTTTACCTGTATACCTACGTCTTATTTTAGTACCTACTTAAAAGTACGGATATGGGTAAGCCAATAACCAAAATGATCGAATAAAATTGATATCAACCGGTATTGCACGGAATTATCATTATGGAATTTTGATTAAACTGATTAACAATAATTACGTTTTGAAGTTTGAATATTATAATCACGGATTCATACGACCAAAATACTCGGGGAGCGATAAATAAAAATTTGATTAAGCGGTATTTATAAATGGGATTGTAAAGGGTGGTCCTATGGGAGTGAGTGTCAGACTTGCCGGCCGGCACGTCAGCCCAAACTGTTGCCAATTACCTTAAATGTGGACAACGCAGTTCACTCCATTGGGAAAATTATTATTCACCGCATATCCAATTTTTAGCTTGGGCCTCTAAATTGGTCCGCGGTACCTTTGATTGCTCGTATTTAATTGTCACGGCTGACCATTGCGTGCAACCCTAAGTTTATTATGCGTAACATTAGCCATTTGGGTGTTTTCATCATTCCATTTGATTGAAATAAGTATTATTCTGCTGTCATAGAAAAACACATCTCCATAATTTAATGTTTTTATGAAACAGATGCAAACATTTTTCAATAATCTTTATTACAGACTCATGAAAACAAATCGTTCCATTTAATGAACTGAAAATAAACGCAGCGAGCAATGAAAATATGATAAAGGTTTGTAAAAACAGAATAAGTTTATTTTGAATTCAACTATAGCCACAGAGCGCGACTCAAAAATGTAGGTACGTGCATCGTCCGCCAAACAACATTAGCGTCGTGCTCGTTAGGACGCGGCAGTAACCGGCGACGTCACAGTTATTTTGTTGTGAAAAATACAACAATTTAATTTAGACTAACTTGACCGCGGGCGGCAAACACCGAACGGCCGCAGCACGACAAAAAGCTACACACACCAATTACGTCCGACGGCAGCACGGCACCGTCCCTTTAGCGACGTGCCGGACTGCCGGCTTACGAGTTGCTCTAACTCAATTCATAATGTGCCACTACCGTGGAACACGATGCGCACAAATTTTTACGTTCCCGACCAACAACGCTCTCGCACCGCACCGAAATTGTCGCCACCGATATTTTCAGTAAGTAATAAACGCCATAAACTTTATCGGTCGAAAATTAAAACGTTCGTACACGTGCATACATACATTTTTCTACCGTTTACAACGAAGGAAGTAAAATACAACACAGTGTACAATGTTTTTATTCTGTACGTATTCCGTTTTGTAGCGCAACATGACAGCGCCATGAAACTAAACGCATAAATGCATCCAACGTCAGCACTCGTACAATTCCTTCGAATAGTTATTTTTTATTGCTCTAAATCCACTCTGCGTCGCACACCTTTTTCGCTCTTTCTAAAAAAAGTATTACAGCCAGCGAAATCCAGTTGAAAACATTTTCTTTCAAGAGTTGTGTGCAACATGAAAGAGTGAATATACCACTTATTGCGGCAGAGGCGGTTGGGACAATATTAATCAATTTTTACACAGAGAATTTGGGGGGATCGTCGCGCAGGCGAGGGCACAAAGGTTGGCCGCCCACCCGACGCTGACGTTGCATTTCATTTTTGTTTGCCCACAGCCTCTGGCTAGCTTGTCTGTTCTTTGTCTTCCTGAATAAATGAGTATTTTTGAAGCACCTATTTTTCATTATTACTACACTCACAGGATAGAATGTGACCTCTCCCTATCATTCATTTAATTTTTGTTCACTCCACTTTGCGCGTTTTTTAGCAAAAGCTCTAGTGAAAGTATTTTGGTGGAATCGAAAATTGATTTTCATGTATAAAACTGGCGTTCCATCGTGCAAATTCTTGTTACAAAATTCGAACTGCGCATGAGCCTTTGGTGTACCTATACCGTATGCAAAGTTTATCTTATTCGTTAGCAATATTATAACTGTATCTAAATATGTATCGGTGGCGTTTGCTCGGCGCAGTGAGCATTTCGTATAGATAGGGGATGATCCCGTCTTCTCGTGTCGTACACCTTATCTACTTCACAGCTCATTAGGTCCCACACGGGGTGCCTTCGAATAGATCTATGCCATTTGTAACAATACAAAGACCACACGGATGGCAAATGGTGATTCCAGGGCTTAGGTTGCCAGTCTCGTTAGTTCGGTGGGGAGGCCACACGACGTGAAATAAGTACGTACTCGGTTGTGGCGTGCGACGTCAACCGACGCAAGACACTAACCGCGTACGTTCTAAATGGGACACATTAACGAAACGTTATTGCTTCTCGGCTTCACCGACACTTGCACAGTATTAATCTCTATCTCGTACTGATGCTTGCTGTCTGTCGCTCTCCAGACTAGTTAATTCCGACAATAACAAGTCGCCGTCGCATCCACCCAGCGTTGTAGTGAAATTGAAATGATTCAGTGTTGCTATTCTATTACCACCTGCACGTGCATTGGCTAGGATTGCAAATAAAAATCTAACTATTTACTGGAAATGGAATAGAATAAGCGAAACAACTCATATAAAATTGGAATTTAATCAATCAATCATAATAATGGAATTTTGCGAAGTACATGTAGGTACGTTTCCATTCAATATCCGATAAAGCAAACACAAACAAGTAAATACGTAAAATACGAATACATGTAAATGAACAAATTTCTTAGAATTACATCGTGAGCTGAATAAATAACGCCTGATCGATGCGTTGATAAGCCCATGAAAAATTTAAAGAGGATCCGCACAATGGTGGAAAGAAATGGATGGAGTAGGTATGAAGAGGCCAGGGATATTGCTTCTTTCAGTTTTTTACGTCCTATTACTCGTACGCAGCCCTCGGCGCGCGAACAAAGGACCACTTCATTCTATAAAGTTAAATATATCTACGTTGTGGGCGGCCCTAGACTTTAATGCTGTTTGATTGTTTATGACATTTTGCCGTTTCTATCGATAAAACACTGAACAGTACTATTCAAATAACTGTTAAAGCCATCACAAAATCGACTACTCCGCCGTTATACTTCAGAAACGCTCGCGCGAGAGTTCTGGAAACAATAGCAGCATTTAGGAGCCTAAAAAGTGAACCGGCTCAGTGCACTTGTCATCGAAAGCCATTCGGAACACATCAGTACGGCACATATGTAAGGCTGGCTGGTGCAGCGTGTGCGTACTTTCTTTTATGTAGCACCCGCGAGTGGATGAAAGCGAGTCGTCGGGACGCCTACGCCTTGCCGCTAACTCCCCTTTCTTGCTTAAAGCAAAAACTATGCCTATACCAACCCTAGGCTATTGTAAGATTGACTCACGCTGCTTTGTCTCAAGTATACAGACGTGATGTAAGTGTACAAGATGGATGTGTTGTTCAAATTCTCCTACCATTTTGAATATTCAAAATCGAATATTTGTATATCTTCAGCAGTTCAATAAAATTTGAATTTTGCGTGACTGAAATACAATTTACCCGAAAGATAAAGATAAAAGTTCGAGTATTATGGATTGCTTCGAGAAAAACACGTAATAAACAGGCCGTTTCAAAATGAGTTGTATCGCTGAAGATAACGCAAATGAACTTTTCCAAGTAAATCATAATGTAAAGATTCCTCTCCCTATTAAAAGTGAAGGATACAAGATACTTGGAATTTTCCTTTTTTGCTACGCATAATCAAATAAAACTTGATTTTATGTTTCGAGTCAAATTATAAGCCGAGGGGAGGGCGAAATAAAAAGTGAATAATGAATGTCGAGGCCGAATCCCGGACCGCGCGACCGTAGCAATTATTTTGTTTCGAGGACCATCAACATGGTTCGTTCTTTCAAATTTTCATACATTAAGCAAATGTCGAGAATGCGTAATAAGGATCTTAATGTTGTAAGCCGTCGCGGGGTTGCCAAGAGCATTCATTAAAACACCAGGGGACTGGACAATCGGACATTCTTTTAACTTGAACTTTACATTCGTATTTATTATTAATTTTACTCAATGCTGACGATGTTTGTAAATAAACAATAAATGTAGCGGTAAAAAGAAGTTGCTTTCAGGAAAACTTTGTACTTACTCGTTTTGAAACATGCTACATGTGTCCGCATTTGTGTTATGTGTCTGCGTTTTCTTGTACATTATTTGGTGCATATTTGTTTTAGTACAAATATAACTGTATTGAGAAGCTACTGAACATTATAAAACCTAGTAGATTATTTTTATCCTTTAAAGGTTTTAAAGATTTTCGTACATTTTCTTTTATTAAGTTTTAGACTTTCTCAAGATAGGTACTTGTATCCGATTATCGTATCCATTGAATAAATAATATCTGCATAAATTAATGGACAAACAAACACAAACAATGGGGTAAATGGTCGTATTGTTTACCACGCCACGTTAAGATTAAACACTTAACCTATTTGATGCGTACATAAAATTTAATTGATGTTAGACTAAGTAATGTCTTGGGTAACACAACACTTTTCCTTCGACGACGTCGTGATACGAATACATTGTAAGTATCACTTAAATGTCCTTACGACGAACTACTTGACGTCACCAACCCTCCCTCAAACGAATGTATGGAGCTATTCGTAAGACTAAATAAATAGAAACTACAGGAACAACTGTCGTCTATGACGAAGGCTGCCTACAAAACATGCAATCCTTGTGAATGATAGCCGACTGACTGAACTCTATATAAACCGTATATTTTTCTCTATCTCTACAAAAAGAAAACGGCGTCCCCACAACAGCACATTGGAAAACAAACCGTGTTACATAAGTATAACAGTTGTATTTCGAGTGACACTTGTAGCGCGGTTGAGCGCTTTCATCTACACATTGGTCGATAGTGTTGACGAAGAAAATAAGCTCCCCTCCAGGCGGGAGTGCGGTGTCAAGAGGCTATAGGATTAAACTTAAACTGGGTTTGGCCGCAGTTTAATTATACAAAAGGTATGTACTCTGCTACTCACGAAAGTGTTCTACGCCTCTCGCACACATGTTAGAAATTAGTTAAATTATATCCTTTTCACACAGTTGAATGGCAAATAGAATATAAAATTAGACGTCTGGAAAGTGGTATCAAAGGACGACAGTAAATTATTCATTCCTTAGAAACACACACAAATACTTGACATATTTATAATCGTCAGGTAAAAGGAATTCCCAATTTATATTGGTATCGTGCGATATTTTTTAACTCATACACGAATTCGGCAATGGCGCAATGCAGAATTAAACTTTGCACAAAATAATTACCTACGTAATATATAGCTTATATGTACGGTGGCTGAATTAAATCTAGTTTGTACTCGCCAGAAACGTAGTAAATTGTGCGTTTCGTGGAAAACTTTTGCAGTTTTATAGCAAGGGAGGACCAGAGTCGATAAATTTTAAGCGTCCTCTTCAAACGAGCTTGGTGAAATAGAAAACGTTATATTTCACGATTACGAGATCGTAATCTCCTTTGAAATTTAATAATCGACATCATATCAGATGAAAATTTTATTACCTTAATAGCTGTGGAAGTTATAGATAGGTAGCTATAAAACTTATCAAAACATTTGACTGTAATAAATCTGCATTGTTTGCGAAAATTTATTCTGTGACATAGCGGAAAACGAAATAAGTAATCCGACATTAACTATCGGCGGTTGATATCCGTTTCTAGGAAAGAAATAAAGAAAATGAATCGCCGTCACTAATTGACCGGCCTATGAGTCAGTGTAGTGATGAATCTCGGACGAATGAATGAATGGTTCGGAAGCGGTGTCCCCGCTCCCCATACGACAGATTCTCGCCCTCTCCCCCACCATAGTTTGACGCATGATTTATTCTCCATGCCGGTGGTCCAGAATTTTGGAATGCAACATACAAGACATTCTAGGTAGATAAAAGATGAAAATATTTCACAACGGACAGCAAAGGATGAACAATTTCCAATTTAGATACAGTGTTAATTGTAAAGTGTGCGAATTGTAAAGTTAAATAGTTTTGATAATCTAGTGCACAGTTTTTAAGGTAAAGTATATTTCATAGTTTTTATACTTGATTCTAACGGTAAAAAAATACTTTGTAATTAATTCTCTATAGCTTAAGTGAACAGCAGTGGACAGAACGTACTAGACAAATGTACCAAGTTTTATGAGTGGTAAAACATAAAACTAGCGAAATGTTCGTCTTGTAATCGTGGTGCTGACGACGCTTCCGCTTGCGACCAGCTGACACGCCGCAATATGGCCGACTTCCGTGCCACGCGACCACGAATAACGGCACGTCCCTAAAGGCTTCATGTTTGGGATTTTTGAATATTTTCCTAGGTCTTGGGTCTACGTTTCATTACTTTTACCATGTAGAACATCTAACCAGAGAATTCGTTTAAAAAAAACACATTTACTCAGTCTCTAACGACAGCAGTAACTTGTGCCAAATTGAGGCTTAACTCAACGTTGTAGTTAATTGTAATAACCTTCGAAGGATGGGGAGTTTGGCGTCGGGTGAGTGTGAGGCGGGTGAGGGGGCGAGGGGGGTGCGAGGGCGAGCGTTGCGCAGGCGCATCGAGCGCGGCACTCGAGCACGCGCCACTACTCGAGCGCCCTCGAGCGGCCACTCGGCGCCCGCCGCGTCGAATTGAAAAGATACCTACGCCGACACCGCACTGAATATTCGCTCAACGTATCAAAACCGTAAAATGCAAATCTATGCACTGCGGTCGTCTAGAGTGCTCAGCGAACCCCGGCTCGCGTACCGCGTTTCATCAAATGCAATATGACTCAAATTATCATACACAAATAGTTTGTCAACGGAAACACATTGTGGATAATAATTACGACTTTTTTTTGACATTCTACTCCTTAGAAGTATTCAGTTTACATTTTTATAAAATTCGCTAACTTGGAATTATTTCTGCATTTGCTATTTCTACTAAATTGGAATTGCAAATCCTAATGCTAAAACATGGCATCGCGCGTCTTTGTGTGTAGCAGTAGTTTTCCTCTAATTCTGCGAATGTATACAAAATCAAATTACAACATCCATCTAGCTGCCCTAATAGTGCCCGGGACACGTTAATAGAAAACGCAAACGAATGTGGTGCGACATGAGATGGAAACGCGAGGTCACAGGACACGCCGCTCTGTTTAGGTAAACGTCACACAAACAAAGTTGCGCATACATATGTACGCCCCAATTTATAACGCGGACAAGCCACACTGAAATGGATTTACAGCTGCAAACCTGCTTGTCTTTGATGAGGGTCTATTTTAAGATGTGCGCCGAGCGCACCGACACATTCCAATATTTCCAGCCGATATATTATTATTACGTTCGAATCCGAATCGATGCCGTGTTATAAAATTTATTACGCACTCGTCTCCGCGCCGTTTCTTATTTGTAAACAGGCGCTTGAGTAACTCCTCGCGGGGCCCTCGATAATGTTTGATGTCTCGTTAAAAATAAAATCACCCGCCGAACGACACTAACAAATCCGTGACTAATTTGTCGACGGACATGTCGGGCGACAATCTAGAAATAATACTCTGACGTCCAATGTAAGGTTATGATTAAAATTTTAATGAGATTAACTAAAACGAGGTGAGCTTTTCGTAAAGAAGTGTCAAAAGTTAATCCCAGTTACCAACCTATATTTTTTCTAAGCCCGTAAAAATAGAGCGACTAAATTGAATTAATCTGTAGTATAAAGTAGAGTGGTGCTGTTTAGAATTGGGCTTTAATTTCACGTAGTTAGAGGCTCGGGACCGTAAAGCCAGTGAGCTAAATGCTTCGGTTCTAACGGTTTGTCGCAGATTTAGGTGGCATGTTTAAGTTTCGTGTAATCCGCTGTAGGTAAACTAAAGTCCGCAGTGTCTTTTAGGCACGCCTACTCAGTATGCAAGCGTTTTCCTGCACATCCGTTGTACGCGACCGCGGAAGGACTTCCGTACACAAAATACTATGTTTATGTTCAGTTCTTTTAGAATTCCTCGTCGCAGTTGACTCTTCGTGCCGACATGTTGCGACACTGAACACAAAATATACTTACATACTTTAAAATCTTCACAGAATTACTAAGTTTGGAGTTACTTAAGATTTAGTTTATCTTGTACATTAAAATATATAATGTTGTTTCTGTCGCTGTACAAACACTCATTTTTCAATCCCGCATACATATTACAATTAGTAGTAATGAATGTAAGAATATACACAAAAAATTTTCACAGATAAATCACCCTTAGGTACTGTTCCTCAGCTGAATATTTATCCCGAAAGTGGTGTAGTGGAGTAGTGGCTTTATGAACGGATAGCGTAGTTCGAGATATTTGCCGCACTAATCTCCATTTTAAGAACGGTCGTGCGGTGCTCAAGCCTTGGATTATGGAACTTGCGTGACACTAATTAAGTCGGAATTAAGGGCGAGCCTATATCAAGAACCGCAGCGGGAGTTATAAATGAAAGGGTATTACGCGTGTTTACTATAACAACCAGCAATACGCCGAGAACTGGCAAAAACTATTCGTAACAAATAGGTTGTACGCCCACATCCCGAAACACTATAAATTACCAATCGCTCCAGCGGAACAGATCTCAAATTGCTGCTCAAATATTCATTCAGAACCGCGATCTAATCTATCAATGTATCGAAGATAAAATCGAACTTACAATCTGTTAAATATGTCGTCGCTATTGCTTTAATCCTTTCGAGGAAACGTAAGTTAACGCAAATCCTACTTAACGTTAACTTTCACGAAAGTAGACAGTCGCTGATGGCCCTCAACATTGACGAGTTAAGATGAGTTTATTCAAACTTTTCTACTTATTAACTTGTGTATTAAGGGCTTATTTGTGGAAGTTGTTTAGCTGTATAACTATAAAGTTAGTGTGGTGTATAGATAAGATTGGGCATCGGTTGAGCGTGGTATTGGGAGCGCTACCCGATGTAAGCTGCGCTCCAGACTTAATCCGCGCGGCGGGCTAACGGCGGCGGTTAGGCCCACTACGTAAATTTGTGTAATTTGGAATGTAGGCCAAGTGCCAAGGGATCGGGCTGGTGTTCAGCAATGGTGATTGATATGACGCTATACTGAGCACCGTCTTGCCCCGCCGCGTCCTGTCAGCCGACTAGACAACCCGATGCATTTGTAATGGGATCGCCGTCTATGTTACTGTAGTTTTGTCGCCTCAATATTGTCAGGTGACTGGGTTCGCTCTTTGATGTTATTTGTGAGTCGCGAATCTAGTTCAATGTAGCAATTATGATAATAAAGTGAAAGTTTTAGTATTTGGTCAAATACGTAATAATCCTGAAAGTATGTGAAATCATCAACGTTAAGTATTATCTATTTCATCTAAATCAATCATCAAAATAACGAATGAAGATTCTTTCGATTGCCCGTTTAAAAACCGATCAATCTGCCCATACCACTTATAGCTAAACAGCCGATCTATCCATCCAAAAATAGAGTAATTACACCTTCAAACTGCGCTTCCAATTTCCGACCATACTGCGAAAATTTCGCAAGCACGTTCCGAAGCACACCACTTACAACGTTTCACTACTCCTGATACGTCGGGATGCAAATTTCAAATTCTGGTTTCCACTAGCGAGTTTTAAAGCGATCCATCTCCTTCGTTCTATAGAAAATATAACGTGGGGTCTACAGCGATCGCTTCGAAGCGTAGCCACGCTGTGCACAACGAGTAACTGAATTTCAAATACGCAAAATCCTGTGGTTGCTTCTAGCGCTCGCTCTTCAATTTATGCCATTAGTAGCCTTCCGCCCTCTGTAAAATATATAATGTGTACGTGAAAATAATTTGAGACCAAAGGGTAGGAACTGATGAATTTGTTTACCGCAGGTTACAAAAGGTTTTCGTATATAATTTATTAGAATTTTGCAAATTCTGTTTTATTTTTGTTGTTCTTTTGCCCCTGTAATTATACAAGGGACTTCCATTTAATTGGACCTTGAAAAGTGCTGTTCAGACAAAATATATTTGTGCTAGCTTTTAAGTACCTAGTTGTAATAAAATTTAAGTGTGTTCAACAAACGTAATCCTAAACCTGGCCATGTCTCGGAAAGCTGGGGTAGCAAAACAAACGTTCAACGAAATGATAGCAACAAAACCTCCGTCAGTTTTGTAAATTACAATAAACCTTAAAGCAGATCGTGGGCAGAATTCGTGATGGCTCCTCGTGCGCGCGACAATAGGCTTAAGCCGCCGACCGGCTCCGCTGCAGATGCGAGTCCAACCAACTATTAACGCAACCATTTCACCGATACACTGATATTGACCCTCTCCACCATCACCCAACTATAACCCACGACACTATCGATCAATATATTTATTTCATCGTACAACACGTAACATGAGTGAATACAAAAACGATTGACTAAATAACAATGACATGTATTATCATAAAGTACAAAAGATCGTCCACGATTGTTACCGAATAGATCGACCCACGATATCGGGCGCACCGTTGGAGAAGGACGACCTCGTTATTATTTGATAGGTCCCATGATGAAAATCCTCGTGGCACGCAACTTTCTTGGCGTTCACTCGTCAGTACAAAAACGACATTGTGTGGCATTTCGCTGGCCTCGCCTACCCTGAACATGAATATGAATAGAACGCCTGGAACCCGCAAAAATGACAGACAATATCCCGACAAGGTTGAAGGATTGTCCTTCATCACGCACAAATTTAGGCTAAAGAGAAGACGAACGAGCGCAGCCGGCGCTCTGTAGAGTACTTGCTCCTCGGGGTGATCGTAATCGAGTACGTCGATAAAAATTGAATTTCTACCTTTTACCCGTAAACGACGCGAGGACACGCCGAAGATTTACCTATAACGCTATCCTATTTACTGACTGGGAAATTCTATTTGCTTAAAGGTCGAATGGAGGCAATATCGTGAACGTCGCGACGCTGCGGGCGGGGGATGCAATAAGCGGAGCGGCCAGCGGCGAAGCCGTCGCCAATTTAAAGAAAGCCCACTGAACCGAAAGACAAGCGCATTGGCGGCTCACGAACACAGCTACCCGCACCCGCCCGCTCTCTAAGGCTCCTCATATAATTTTCAATCCAGCGAGCTTTAAAATCGATTGCTCTTTGTAAGTGCAAAACGAAACAAGGGGCGGGCAACTAACGTACACCTCCGCTAAATTAACGCTTTAATCCAACCATTTTCACCGTAAAAGTTAAATTGAAAGCTGCATTAGTTTTTAAAATAAACAGTAAAACTCACTAATTGTTAGGCAATATTTATATACGCTTCGCTTAAACTTCACAACTCGTTAAATTCTGTTCAGTTTATAATGCAGCGTTTAAATGTGATAAAATTAATTAACTTAGGTCTCAGGTCGGCAATAAACATAATATTAGGTCTTTACCTATGAAATTGCCGTTCTGCAGTACTGGCCATTTCAAATCAAAATAATTGTGGCTGTTGTTTAAGCTAAGTTTGGCTAAGAATTTTAATTTTAAATTAATTTTATTTTAAAAACATGTTTTTTTTTTCCAAAAGTAGCTATTTGTTTATTGATTAGTGTTACATTTTCATCGCATTTCAATCTTTTTCGTCATCATGGATACGTTAAAAATTCGAGTAATTATGGAATATGAGTACCGTCGTGGCAGCAACGCGGCACAAGCGGCACGCAACATCAACTACGTTTACGGAGCTAACACTACAAACCAACGCACCACCTGTTATTGGTTTGCTCGCTTCCGTTCTGGAAATATCGACCTGAAAAATGAACCTCGCGGTCGTCCGAAGACTTTGGTCGACAATGACGAATTAAAGGCGATTGTGGAAGCTGATGATACACAATCTACGGCTGAATTAGCAGCAGTTTTCGACGTTAGCGTCAAAACAATATTGGTCCATTTGCGTCAAATTGGCAAGGTAAAAAGCTTGACAAATGGGTGCCCCACGAACTCAATGATCGCCAGCGCGAAGTACGCGTCGAGACGTGCCTTGCACTGCTCAACAGACACACAAATGAAGGAATTTTGAACCGCATTGTTACCTGCGATGAAAAATGGATTCTGTTTGATAACCGCAAGCGCTCAGCAAGTTGGTTGGATCCTGGTTCAGCACCTAAACAATGCCCTAAACGAAAACTTACCCCTAGAAAAGTGATGGTCACTGTTTGGTGGTCTAGCGCCGGTGTGATTCATCACAGCTTCTTACCAAACGGGGTGAGCATTACTGCAGATGTGTACTGTGAAGAACTGAACACAATGATGGAGAAGCTGGCACATCTCCAACCAGCATTGGTCAATCGCTCGTCTCCGCTGCTCCTGCACGACAACGCGCGACCTCATACTGCACAGCAGACGGTCTCCAAGTTGCAAGAACTGGGGTTGGAAGCTCTCCGTCATCCGCCCTACTCACCAGACCTTGCGCCTACAGACTACTACTTTTTCCAGAATTTGGATAACTTCTTGGCGGGAAAAAAAATCAATACCCGAGAGGCAGTACAAAATGCCTTTGAAGAATTTGTTGCCTCCCGTCCAGCTGATTTCTTTAAGAAGGGCATCAATAAACTGCCACTGCGTTGGCAAAGATGCATTGATTGCATGGGTGATTACTTCGATTAATACAAATAAAAAATTCGTTTAAATTTTTTCATACAAAACGGCAATTTCATAGGTAAAGACCTAATATTATGAACGTCATTTATTGTCGACCATACATTTATGTCGCAGATATTGAAGACAAACTAAAAGCATTGGTATTATCGAGTGCATACTACCTATTTTATGTATAAACCGCTCTATTAATATCTATTTGACTCTGGTTGGCCATTCTATTTATCTGTATATCTCAATGTTTGCATTAATTGCGAAAACCGTTGCGTGGACTATATTTTGATTTTCACCACGATTTTAAATATTTTCCGGTATTTTCAGCGCATTCATTCTACGATTGCGCTGCCACTGGCTACACTAAGGAATAAAACGAATCTTACCCCTATTCAGTAAACCGAACTACACCAATTAGCAATAATGAACATTCAAGTTCAGAGTTAGCGGACGATAAAGTTGAATTACATTCAAAACTATATCCAGCGAGACGAGATAGTTGCAATTTTGATTTTACGAATGTACCATTCCAATTTCTATGTACAATTCCGATTCCTCAGAATTGAAACCCCAATAGGTATTCAACGAAAGTTCGTACGTACATAAATTAAACCACAACGTTTATGTATTAGGGTGGATAGTTGTATTGAGAGAGTCGGGTCGGCCAGTTTCATTGGTGACTATAAACCTTTCATGCAAACTCCCAAATAGTATGAACAAGTGCGTAATGTACAGGCTTATCTGTCGCCTTAATACCTGTTTAATGAAAGGGTTTGATCGTAAATCTACATGGTTAAACTTAATACACCGTCCTATTGGGCTTTACCCCCGCCAACGGTTAGTAATTAATGTGCTACCATCATAGAGAAAGTTTTACAACTACGGGTATTGAAACTACATAAGTATGGAAGTTTGAATCGAGCCAAGAGAGGTGTTTGTGTTTCACTTTAATTTGAGTTAAAATAAGTTAAAGCGATTACTTGCAGGTATGTATATTTTAAATGTGTGTTTAAATAAGTTGTGTAGCTTCGTAGTTTAATTATTTCGCTGGTTTGTGTGGATATATTTTCATTAAGTCGCTCATAAAAGAACTCTGTAAAGACCCTTATTGGTCTGCTGTTTTAAACTTTAATTAAAACCCGAAAATCTTCTTTGTTTTATTTTTCGTTTATTTATAATGATAGCATTAATAATAATTCTTGAATAATAAAGTATTCGTTACACAGAAGATTGCGAAAATGAATATCCAAAATTTCAAGAATTATATTGAAATATTAATCAAGCGGAAAATATTAAAACTGAATTTCAAGAATTATCCTGAAATATAAATCAAGCGGAAAATATTAAAACTGGCCCACTTCAATACGGTTACTCAGTCGTATTGTCTGTAGAAATGAATATTGCAATTATGTCAAAAAATTCGAAGATTATCGAGGCCTTAACCACGAGCATGGGAAGTTATGAATTAATAAGTGGGGAGGCCTCGCTTCCCACGGGAAGTGGTGGCCGCGCTATAATAATAAGGTTCAAAACAAACTACTAAGTAATTATAACAAGAGCAACCACTATTATTCAGTCAAACAGCTGAAGGCAGTGTTGTTTTATATTCAATTACAAGGTAAATATAAGCTATTTAGTTAAACGACTTGTTGGTCTTGCATGTTAGCTTCTGATCTTTATACAGGAATATTCAATGTTCAATTTTATTGATTGATCGTATTACGTTACATTATTCAGTTGCAGAAAAACGTAGCGTGTCTTTTGGTCAACAGTAGGTAGGTAAATAGCAAATTGACGACATTTTATAGAGGGTTGAATTTCTGATATCCTTGCTTTAATATGAACACGATCATGTAGAAAATGTATGATTCAATCAGAAAACTTAATAATACATATTTGAAAGAAGCAAGTTTAATTTCAGCTTGTTTTCTCAATCTTTTAAGTACTTTTAAATTGAAACAAACAGGCGGAACTGTCATAATGTGGATTAGTATAAACGACTTAGAAATTATCTTTAGAAGTAATTGCACGATAGAAATTGTGATTTAAAAATATATGATATATTTTTTTGTGTACAAAATAAACGCGTAGATACCTACTGGTTTAAGTTATAAAATGTTGAAAATAACTAAGTGAGGCTATTTTTACGCAGTTCACGTCAAACTTTTCCCTGCGTCAATTTGCTCGTAATAAACGTTGCAAACCATCAAAATAGATGGCACACAACGTTATTTTCTACGAAACGACCTAGAAGATTCCATGGATTTGTGTACAATGGAAGCCAACTACCTACGCTAAAAAGTTAGCAGGTGAACTTTGAAGCAAAATTTGGTGGAATAAATTTTAAGAATTTTTAATGGCTTCACTTTAAGTTTTGTGAAGTTACACCTGTTCAGTAGGAACACGTCATATTTATTTCACACTTGAATGACATCCACAACATTACATTTTTTAATTTTTGGACTAATTTCAACGACTTTTAATTCAAAAAGATTCTTCTAATGTTGATATCTTGATCAACACACGATAATTACGATCCACTTAATACATTCTTTGATGTATCTAAAAATAAATGAAGAACTAGAGAGTTCATAATAACTAACAGAAATATTAATATCTCAATTTTTTCCCCTCTTTTTGATCTTCAGTTTTCGTAAACAGTATGAAAACTATTAACGCTTCTTATTCATAAAGGTGTTAACTGCTATGACTGTTAACATCAAAAGTATGGTAGCTGGTAGTTTATAATAAAGTGATCGATTATTTTTTTGTTCACTTCGATATTTTTGGCTTATTTTTCAAGATTGAAAGGTTAATGGTAATTTCAGGGAACATTGGACTTTGGTTGCAAGTGGTGGTTTTTTTATTTAAGTGTAGTGGGCGTTAGAAGTTGTTTATGATTCCGTATGTCCAAATGAAAAAAACAGAACCTTTATAGGATCACTCGTGGGTCTGTCTGTCGGTCTGTCACAGCCAATTTGCTTCGAATCTAATAGATTGATAAAGTTGAAATTTATAATATTGAATATGGGGGTCACTTTTGCAAAAAAAGGCAATAATTTAAAAAAAAGTTTTGCACTCTTTACCGTGTGTCATGTCAAACAAAAGGGCTTACTGTGAGGGTCTCAAGTATATTTCTTTATCATTTTAAAATAAATAGTTTTAAATTTATTTATGAAAATTGACCATTACTTATCTCCGAAACTACTGAGCTTAAAATCTTGAAAAAAATATAGAAAATAGTTCTAATATTACTTATAGATTACGGGAAAACCTATAAGAAGTCAATGGTCTTAAAAATAACATGGTAAATCTCCCAATATTGTGCGTATAAACTTACATTTGCAGTTGTGTATGGGAGAACATGTTTTCAACTACAATGTTAGGTTTGTTCTTGGGATAGATTCATCCCAACTACGGAACCCTTCATTGTGCGTGATCTGACACGCATTTAGCTGGTTTTTTTAGTAGATTTGTTACTTAGTCTTCTCTGATGAAAACAAGAATTTCATAGTTTATCACAAGGTCTGAGGTTTTTCTTTCAGTCCTACATTGTACTCAAATAAAACCATACATATAAATGATAGAATCCAAAACTACTTCCCCGTAGCAACTAGAACGAAGGAAATCAATACCAAAACTATGATATATCATACAAAACAAACAAATCTTAGTGGGTTAGCTGTGCGTAGACATCCAAGTTTCATCTATCATGATCTCCTCGATCATTAGACATGTTTGTTTCTGCCAAAGACAAGGTACACCATATTGCTGTTAACGTTTATTGAAGTTTCTTGATGTGTGTCTACGGCTTTATACCTATAGTGACCCGAGAAAATGGCGCGCGAGAATGTTGATATTTTTGTTATCGTTTTAAGGAAATGTATGCAATTTGTTGTTATGTGAGCCTACATGCATTGCTGCACACAATTTTATGTGAACTTGGTAGTAATAAATTATATTTAAAAGTTTGCTGCGAATATAAAAGCTGTGAATATGTATGCTAAGTTTATTTTTCAGATCAATTGCATAACTAGCCGATTAGTACTTGCTACATTTCCAGCCGTATTCTTTGTCAGTTCTAATATATTACATTGATTTTACATTATGTGATTACTTCCTCACACTCCTTGGGCCTTATTATGAAGTATTAATGAAATCATTATTCCACTGCAAAAATAGGATGGTGCTAGCGGCCTTGTATAGTTCCGTCTCTCACTCACACTGGAATAATGGTGGAATTAATACGTCATAATACGACCCCTGGACTGACTTATTAATTGTAAAATTTTAGGAAAATCGTCTACTTTTGCAATGTTTGTGTATATGTGAGCGCCATGTATCTATCACATGATTAATTTATCTGCCGTTGCTTCATTTTTAATTCTTTTCACCTATTGTGGCATAGTAATTTTATTCTAGGTGCATCGACTTCACATATAATTATATAACTAATGTAATATTGTAAAACTTTTTTAAAGAGTAACATTGGAGTTTCTTGCCCATTCTTCTCCATACGAAAACTACCTTTTGGAAGGGGCGACTAGAATCAATTAAATTTTTTCGTAAATTTTGACGTTCAAAAGTGCCTTATAAGGGCCTATTTGAAATAAATGATTTGACTTTGACTTTGACAATGGACACGTACAATCTGCGTAAACATTAAATCAGTTCATGCTCTAAGTATGTTATTTCTCTCATAAATTGGCACAGAAAATTATAGACCTAAAAAGCAAATGCATTAATGGCGTCCGGTATTGAAAAGTATCTCTCGATTAAGCTGTTTATTTTCGTCACAGTTACTCATAAATTATATTTATATTTTGAGTACCTAGTGACGTCAGAGCAATCAGCCATCGTCAGTTGCATTGTGAAACACAAAATAAGTCAGGTTAAAAATTGATCTATCATTGCAATAAAAAGTGTTTAGTCGTCTGTTTTGAAACCATTACACTAGCACGCGAAGTTTGTTTGTTTATATTTTACTTGGCACTTTCACTAAGTATTGTAGGGGCAGCAGAAATATTGTGGAAGGAATTTATTATTTTATTCCGTTCCTATACTTTTTATTTTTCATATTTGGAATGTATCGACTAACTGTATTGTAATAGTAACTGTACGGAAAAATTACAACTCTAATCCTAATTTTCGTTAAGTGACTTTCAGAAGTAAGGTTTGACAAAAACACACGACCAGTTCAAAACTGTATTGTCTTTTTCATTGTTGTCATTGTCTCTGTGGTCTAGTGGTAAGACCACATGTCTTAGACCCAGAGGTCTCGGGTTCGATTAGCGGCGGGGGCAACATTTTCTGCTGGTTTGGTTACTGGTAGAGCTTGTTCTAAGTCCGCCTGGCTAGCTACCATTTTATCTAAGTCTGTCGCCATAACGACAATGTTAACAGCATTGTTGTGTTTCGATAGTTAGAGGTAAGACAACTGGCTGTCTTACCTCTAACTACTCCTTTGTGATTGAGAATTCCGGGTGAAGCTCGCTTCCACCTACGGCCTGAATCAACACTTACCATCAGGTGAGATGACGGCCAAGAGCTTCCACGCTGTGGTTAATAAAAAAGTTTTTTTTTCGGAAGGCAATTATTGTGTACTTATCTACACATATTTGTAACAAAAAAAAAAAAATTGTGACTGTTTTATTTATATCCGGTTCTTTGATTATAAACGAACTTTAAAATGAGGGTGTATTCTTTGAAAATTAAACCTATCAATGTATGACACATGTGCGTGATAGACGTTTTCCCAGAAAACTTGATTGAACCTTCATAGGAAAAACTGTTGATGGCTTCGTGTTTCAAGTTTTGACGTTTTATCAGGAATAATAAGTAGCTAACTTAGTAAACTTTATTAACTACTATAAAGGCGTGTACGCACAAACGAACAAGAACGTGGTGAACACGAACATCGAACACTTTGTTCGAATGTGCGTACCACTCACGAAAATCGATCACTGTGTTCGTCAAAAATGTTCGTGGCGATACACTGTGGTATCCATGGCTATTAAAGAGAGTTGGTTGAGCACAAACACAAGTCGAACTGCGTTCGTATTCGCTTTGCTGATTTACGTCCACACGTACGAACCAAATGTGCCGTGTTCGATGTTCGTGTTCACCATGTTTTGTTCGTTCGTGCGTATACGCCTTAACGTGAATTTTAATGTTTTGTATTTTCTCTATTTTCAAATTGGCTGATTTATTTTGTTTTACTTTAAAGGTTTTATTCAATATCTTCGTAAGTAGGTTAAAAATGGGTGTAACATGTTTGGTCTTTGCTCCGGCCTCGAACTAAAGCCGTAAGTACAAACAAAAAATCAATTTGCCTAAAGAATTACTTACTAAGTACCCACATTTCACTGTTACAATCTAACATCAGATTTTCATAATGAAACGCAACAATGAAATATAAGGTTCATATCACAATACAATTTTTTCATGGGGCATCACGCAAAACGTAAATTAGCTGTCATAATACTGCGAGGAAATGTAATTGTATCATCTACATAAACTGTTTTCATAGTACCACTCGAATGTCGGAGTTACATCTACTCTACAAGGCCAGCATTGGACATACAAATATGCAGATGGTCACGTATTACTCATTACAGACGGTTATAGAAATTTATGACGTCATTTGGCCGAATGCATTATCATTGCTTTGTTTTTCTCATAGAATGTATATGCTGTTTTATATTAGGTACAGTCTGCGTAAATGATAATTATAACTAAGAGTTTATTTCTTATTGTAAAAAGTTTGTTTCGGAGGAAACAATTTAGGTAAAGTAAAAAGTTGACTAACAAATGCTAAAAAAACATGCTTGGCAATCGTTAAAATATTTCGTCGAGACTTTATAACCTTCAAAACAACCCTCAAACAAAATCTAGGGTTAAAATTTGCGCTCGACAGACGACAATAGGCTCGCCCCCAACACATGGGACGAAATACCGTCTACGGCGCTGTTTGTGTGACTGCACACCCCTCCGGGCGCCATATCGGAGGGAATGTATAGCTACACATCTTCGCAGCAACAGAAAAATGTATAGCTATACAACTTTGCAGTTTTTTTCTGTAAGAAAACATTACGAAGGACAATCTGCTCATCTTCTCAAACATTATAAGAGTTAATTGAGGGTAAAGGGTTAATGTGGTGCTTGCAGACGATGGGCTAGAAACCAGTGATTACGTGTGCACTATTACATCCTTTTAACCCATACATAACTGCTATAAGTGGCTTCAAACGGCTCCAAAGTAACTTGCTGTGTATCTATCTTTATGGAGAGATAAAGGTAAAATGTATTCGCTTAAATCAGAAACAATTTGGGTGAACTTGAGATCTTAAAGTGATGGTAAAGGGTTATTATACCAAATTTTAAGGGCGTGTAATAACGTGCTATTACTGGGAAATCATTAATGACCGAACCGCGGTAAACAATGTAATTTGTATCTATTTATATTAGTGTAATGGAGTGGTGTAATTAAGGAGATACTTAAGTTTGTAAATTTTTTTAAGGTGTGTTGTGGAATTAATTTATGTGAATCAATATTATATTATTATATATATTTTACAAGAAATTTACTGTTTTATTTGGGCGCTTTACCTAAAAGTATTTTTGTATGGCTTTCATACCAATACACATTATTACTCAACATTTGCGGTAGTGCTTGGGTACTACAAAAAAGGAAATCAGTAAATTCGATACTATCCATATTCATTTTGTAACAATATACTATATTTGTTATCAAAACGAATATAATATCGTTATTAATGTTGTTTTCCGCCCTTTGGCAAGTAGGCTGAAACTGAAAGGTTTTCTCCATTTTCAACTTCCCAACTGCTCGCGTATCAAGATGAACTACGCTTCAATTTCCTACTCACACCTTGTAGTGTTAGAAAAACCTTGCTATGTTACACTAGAAAGTCAAGTACAAAATAAAACTGGTGCAAAAAATATGATACGTTTTCTGTTTTTATGGGGCTGAAAAACTTTATCATTCGATTTCCATATCGACTTTTTAAAACGATTCCATGTCCATAGTTATTAATTACATTATCTCTGTAATTTCGATATTAAATAATTAAGGCGATAAATTAATTAACATACCATTTATATTCAAGACAAATTATACCCAAATTAATAATTAGAAGGGTAGGAATTTCATCATGAAACTAATCAACTGTCAGCCTATTCACTTCGATACCAAAATTTTGATAGGATTTTCCTTTATTACAGTACTGTCGTGGGCGTTTTCTAAAGGAAGTACATAGAACTGAAATTAATTAATTGGTAATCTCTAAAATAAAATTTTACTTCTCTATAATCATTATTATCTTTGAATAAATTTTGAAGATTGAAATTATACATAATAACATTTTTATATTCTTGAACATATATTTGATCGAGTTGAAATTTACTTTTGGGAGCGCGGCGCGTCTGCAGAGTTAAATAACGGTTGAATGGGGACGTTAACGAGTTAAAAGCGACGAAATCGCGACGCGGCTAACATTTTATAAGCGACAGTCAGTCAGCAAGGCTGGCTAGAACCCACGCACTCAAAGTCCACAGGTGTCACAAATGCAGCTGCTGAATTACAGACACTTGTCAAATTTTACGTAAACATGTTCATGAAAATATGCGTCTCAATTACTTTTAAAAATTTATTACATACATACATACAAACTCTTATGAGGATTATAATTTTATTGCAATGCTGCAGAATGGTTCTCACGGATAAAAGAGTTAACTGTAGAGAATTGTAATGGAATTGCGAAACAATTTAATTATTATTTTGGGAAATGAATATATTTTTTTTACATATTTCGCGTAACAAGGCGAAAATAATATTTTAAATATATTATTATTCAAATTTTATCGATATCTCAACTTAACGGTTATTTTAACAACTACAAAACACATTTTCTATCAGATTATTTTCAACTAGAAAAGTGAGTCATAAAAAATATTCTGGCCAAAATATAGCCCGCCAGATAAATCTGAGAAGTTTGCGAACTCTAAAACTTGAACAGATGGATGCAATACCGCGTTTATTTTGTTTCGTGAGCCAAATGCGTGCCACGTTTATTTTTAGGCCATTTCTGTTTTAATTTCCGAGCATTAATATTTATTCTGACAGCACGATAATTTCCTGCGCGCCATAACAAAACAATACAAATAGATCTATGAATTTAAGTTCTCTACAAAATTGCCCACCAACTAATTTAAGAAAAAAGTGGGTAAACTTGAACCGTTCACAGCTAATATCACCGTTACATGCGATTCCACAATTTTATTTCTAGCTATTAGTGTAGCGGCTCTTATCTTATCGCAATATTTAGGCATAAAAACAAAATATCGTGGTTGTTGTGAGTCGTTTAGATCCGTTTGCGCCAAACAAAACAGCCAGACGAAGATTTGTATTATGAGTGTCGGGATGAATATAACAAGTCGATTGATCTGTTTGTTGTTTTTAGTGAGGGTCGAGAGGAGGGAGCGACACGACGGCGCCGCCCAGCCGATAGGAACCACTTGCGGCTGGGGCAATGTGCATCCGACGCGGCGCGCACTCTTCAACTTTACCAAACTTTGTTCCCGAAATAAACTTTTTACAATGGAACACTGAAACCGGTCACTTTAGCACGGATGTCGGTACTAACCCTGAACGTTGTGCAGGTCGGTTCCGTCTCGAAAAAAGGCTGCGGGAGCACTGTCGCGTTGTGGATGGGAAGCACTGAGTTGAGCACTTTGGACATGTAACGTGGGAGCGGTGGAACACGCGAGATGTCGCGCGGCGCGGGCCGGCGTCGGCGCGAGAGAGGGCGCACGAGGAGCGGACGGACGCGGGCGACGAGCGACGAGCGACGGAGCCGCTGGGAGTGTGCCGGCGGCGCGCGGCCGTGCCGGGGGCAGGTTCGCGCACGCGTCGCCCGCCCAGCGCCCGCCCCCCGCATCGACCGACCACCCCCACCCCCGCCCCCGCCCACCACCCCCGACGCCCGACCGACTGTTTTTCTCTCCGACCGGGGGACGCACCTGATTTTTTCCGTGATATTTTTTCCTCCCTTCTCTCTTCGCGACGCGATCCGTTCGCTTTCATTACGGTTTCGAGTTTGATTTATCACCGCGGCGGCTCTGAAATATTCTTATGGAATTTGGTGTCGAACGCTCACCTACTAATTAGCATCGATTGATCGTAATAAATGAACGCTGATAAAATGCACTCTAACCTTATTTCACGTAGTAATATCGAAGCCTTACAATTTATTAGAAAAGATATATGCATTAAATATTTATCCCTAAGAAAATAAATTTAACTTTACTCACAGAACACATTAACATCTAAATCGGCTGTTTTGCACGCCTTAAGATATTAGGGGTTTTATTTTTTTGTGAACCCCCTGTAAAATATATTTAAAATACATTTAAATAAATAACATAAAGCATGAAATATTTCAATGAAACGCACCACCTCCATATTATTATTATTCAAGGGCAGTTAAGAAACTAAGTACGCTCGTAGCCAGCAAGCCTGGCGCGTAGCACGTGTCTACGGCGTAGCAAATCGGATGCAGGGTTCTACGGCGCGTCCAGCGATTAGTATTCGCAGACCACTCGTGTCCTGCATAACCTCAAGAACTTAACATATTTGGCCGCGATTCAAATTTAATGTTTTCATATTTGTGTCATAACCTTCGGTAAAGGGGAAAACAAAAATTACCCCTGTGGAGGAAGGGAGTTATTTGTAAACGGTTGACGTCTCCGCATTTTTATACAAAGTACGGGCCACCCTTGTTCCATTTTCAAATTGTTTAGGCGGTTGGTATGCGATTTTGTTTTATAGTTTAGATGAGAAATACTATCCTGATTCGTGGGACGAGATTGTGGGACTGTAAATACATCATATGCGTTGCAATAAAAGTTGTAAGACACTGACGAATGTAATATGGAGTAGAGAGTCGAGAAACATAAAACTTGGTCTTTGAAACATTGTATTATTTTACAATAACTTGGAGCACTTGAGCTATTCAGAACTCGGTATAAAAGCAATATCTGGTACAAATATATCATGTACAATGTGTTGTATTTGTTTGAAATCATTTATTATGACGACTATTAAGGAATGGAATTTGTTGCCGGTTTTCTAATTCTTATTACGTTATAATCCTGTGTTCTTGTTTCTAGGTAAACGTGTTACAATAATTATTTTGTTCTAAATTTAGATAGATAATTTCTCAGAAGCAGTTAGTACTGAAGTAATAAGGCAAATTTGAAAAATTAATTATTTTACACTTGTAGGTTTAAATAATAACTTATTGAAGCTTTCATAATCTTAAGAATCGTAATTTTGATAAAATAAAGATTCGATATTTATTTATTACCAATATCGAAGACAAACCTTTAAATTAAACTTTTCATATCTTATGCTTATAAGTCTGTAATTCCAGATGTCTACATGAAAATAAAACGAATGTAAGGTCTATTTTTTCCACCTTTGTATGGTGGCAAGCAACATTACATTTTATTAAATAAAACTGCAAATTTTCCTAACAAAAAAAAATTACTTATGACTTGTTTTCAAGTAATTCGAATTCATCACCTTTGCAACATTGATTGTCGCACTTTAAAGATAAAATAATTGAATAGAAATACATATTCTCAAACTAAATTTCACAGCCATTTTTCTTTCCATAAAAAATAACGACATCATTCTAAATTCCCACAAACGAGTGTCTACAAATTGGTAGCAATTTCCTATTTAACTATCGTGTCCACTCGACATTCTAAAACACACGTCAAACCCGTAACTCGATGGCGTTCATTAAAAAATATGTTCCACAAACAGTTTTTACAATGTACAACATGCTTTTCAACGGTTGAAATTAAAAGTAATCGCGCGCGCGCCACGGAAGCAGAGATATGAAAAATAATAGCCATGTCTACCTGGGCCGGATGTGCGGGCCCGATTAAAGGTACATGGCTTAAATCTAAATGCCTCTACTTTTGTATTTTTTGGGGATGAATTTTCAGTTTTTTAACAATCATCATCAGCTGTAGTGTTGTTCCTGACTTAAACTGTTATTTTTGGCGCGGTATTAAAATTGTATGCGTTTTTTTTTAATGATTCTTGCCACCTCAATAAATTTTTAATTTTATTATTGTGTAAAACCAAAGTAGATCTTGTTATTAATTTCTGCCTCCTTTCTATCACAGTAAAAAGTGATGCAGTAACCACGATTTGTAAATAGATCAGTGGATGCAGTAGGTATTTCTGTTATCAACACTAACGAGGATTTTGATCATCACCCTAACATAATCTATAATGCATATCACTAATATTCCTGTTAGCCTCTCTAATTTATTGAATATGTTTGTTATATTTCTGTAAACCCCTCGGATTTGGCTTAAAAGGCAAAATGGAGAATAGGGTGAATAATAACATCTGACCAACAACAAATTTTGGAATGTTAGAGAAAACCCACGTTATTTTTTAAGTCATTGTATATTAAGTAGATGCAGGAAAACTTAAAGAAGGTAGGTATCAGTCGTTTAAGTTTTTCAAATCCTGGCAAATTATATTGATTAAAATTAAGAAATAAAATTCCAACAAGGCAAGAGCCAAAGGCTGGTTTGAAAATCTACCTTTAGAAACATCAAATTATTCAGCCAAAAGGTATAAACATATCGATGCATATCCAATGTTCCATCGCTGAAATAATTCCTTGGTGGTATATTATTTATTTATTTATACGGCGATTGCAATGGGAATATGAAAAATAATAGCTTTCTCTACCTGAAATTGGGGTGGAACTGAAGGGTCCAATTATAGGTATCACTTTAATCTTATTGTGCTTTTAGAATGAATATTAAAAGTCATTTTTAACACACGGAACCTTTACGCTTGTGTGTCAGAAGGTTTAGATGGGGTTTTTATTTTTTATTGTATTCATTTACCAAAAGCGAGTATCTGTTTGTTTGTTTGGTTCTAGTAAATCAATATGGACACAAAGTATAACCTCCATCTGCAAGTTAAAAGTAATTGCTTTGCCTATTTATATAGATACCTCGGAAAATTTCAAACGTAAGTAAAAACATCAGTCAAACTTACACATAGTGTACACAATCAATACCCCCAGATTGCACCACAAAATATCGACAGAAAATGTATAAAAAACAGCGTCAAGTCGCATAACATCAGTAAAAGGCTCCTTTTGTCTGGTGGCGTGATTAATTGTATGGTGTGCACAGTGACAGCGGCGCTGTGCATTGCGTGACAGTAGCACTGTCGCTCAGAAACACTGAATGATTAGCTGGGTTATTGTAGGATAGACATAGAAACTGTAGTAATAACTATATTATTTCTGTTTGAGGCTGTATTTTTTATTTGTAAATTGATGGATACCATGCACAAAAATAAGACGTAATAATTATTATGCTTCCTTTTCCATTCCAACCTCTTGGTAGTCAAATACTCTATAAAAAACAACGCTGTCACGCTAAGTTGTATTACATTAGTTGAAGGCGCCCATTAATTGTATGGTGCGCACAGTGACAGCTATGCATTGCGTGACAGTAGCACTGTTGCTCACAAATACTGAATGATTAGCTGGGTTATTGTGGAATAGACGTGGAAACGGTGTTTATAATTGGATTATTTCTGATTCAAGCTGCATTTTTGTTTGTCAATTGATGGTTGTCATGCTCTCAAATACGACGATGTATGTAATTATTATGTGTTTGAGGAAGTGGTTATGTGTGAAATGGTATGTTAGTGTGTTTGTCTGTCACTATTTTCTTCAAACACTCTTAAATAACCAGCGTTAAGTTGTATTACATTAGTCAAAGGCACCTATCATGGTGTGGACTGTGACAGTGACGCTGCTATGAATTGCGTGACAGTAGCACTATCGCTCAAAAAAACTGAAAGATAATCTGGGTTATTGTAGAATAGACGTGGAAATAGAAATGTTTATAATTAGACAATTTTTGTAGATACTCGGTCACCTTTCGACATACACTGAATTTTACTGATGAAGTTTTAGTATGGCATTTTATATACCTGCCCTACGATGATATCTAACATTCAATACAATACCTTCTTTTTTTTTTTTTTCTTGTGTGAATTTTATTTGGCAATCTTTATTTGTTCATAACTTATTTCACAGCCTGTTATAATATTGGAGTAGCATTGTAATCATTGAAAATAACAATGAATATTGTTTTGCAACTATAATCTCATTAAATAAAATGTAGTTTTCTACCAGCTATATCACTTTCCTTGCTTTATTTTCCTAATGGATGTGAAAAAACATTAGCAACATTGCAACATTTTACCGTCGCATCACCAACAAAAATAAAGCAGCGAATATCAAATATTTCATTTTGAAAACTGATCTCGTAATACAGATACGGAAAGTTACACGTTTTTCAATATTATTTGCTTCTTATCTTGGAGCACCTATCTTGAAGTTGTTGCGAACTTAATATATTCCCAAGATACTTTCTCCGTTAAACATCTTCAAACTTTATATCGCTACACTTTGCTACATATTTTTGGTATCTCACAATTTAATAAACATATTTTCTAAAAAAACATTGGAGGTGAGTGTTTTCTGTTTAGTTGTAATTTATGGCACGTGCTGAAAGTTTGGTAATATATTTTTGATATTATGAGTAATTACTTTAAATATTTTTATGAAAGGTTCCTATCTATTTATAGAACTTAACAATATCAGAACTTTTTCAGCAAATAATAACTTGTGTTTTTACAATGTCGATGTCGGTTAGAAAGTAGACAAAAAAAAATACATCGAAAGCTACAGAACCACTGTCCAAAATTCTAATGTGAGATGGAATGAAGTAATTTAAAAAGAAATTAGCTTGACTTGTGAAAACTAATGCTTACACCTAAAATATCTCAAATATCAGTAGCCAAATAACTAAACAATAAAACAATTAAACACACACAGCACGAGTTAAACTTGCACGGCAAAATGAGAGCATTCGTTAACAGTTAAATCAAACGTCTGGTTTGGAAGTGATACTAAGTTAAGACGGCGAACGGCGGGACTTTCCTAAACGTTGAGTGCACCAGTTGGCCGCAGTTAGTTTTGAAACGTAAAGATGCACAATTTGCTGCAGTCATCGTCAGCTAAAGTTTACTAGAAGTTTGTTTGTACTATCGAGAATTATACTAGTAAACTAAGTGCAGATTTCAACAATGAAATTGATCGCGTTTGGAACATCTAAACGCGTTCAGGACCTGTCAGTGTACAATATTCCATAACTATTTTGACACTGACAGCTTGCTCTTGAACGCGTTTTAGAAATGCTGATCGCGTTCAGTTTCATTGTTGAAATCAGCCCTAAGTAGGTATGATATCAAGAATTTCATTGTCATATTAACACGCTTTTGTTTCATTCATCTTTAATATATTTATTATAATTGGTATCTATTCATTCAATACGATAGGTAAATAACTATTAATAATTTATAAAATTCTGCAGCTATTCATTTTCTTGATCACTATTTGTTTCCTTGATGTTTTATTAGTCTTTAAATAAAAAAATATAAAAAAATAAAGCCTTTTCTTATTTTGTTTCTGAAAGATAGGTAACCATTTACATTTGTGGTTTTACTTTCTACTTCTAAATTTAAACTCCACTGTTAACATACATCAAAATTCGAGCCCACACAAATCATATATACCCTTATAAAACAATAAACTCCCATACTCAATCCCTAGGGTTGTCACTGACCTTTGTGAGTCTACCAGCAAAACGGTCTGTGTGCCGTCCAGTTAAATACGTAAGAGGATGCGCAACCCCTAATTGGATCACAATCACACTGACGTAAGGCACGCTCCGCCGCCAGTCTATAGGGACCGGTAAGAATCGACGTCTCCTTCGGGCCTCCATGTCATGCTTGGATAGTTTTGAGTGAGCACCCCTAATCAGTGCTGAAAAGTTTACCGAACGGTAAGCGTGCGTGAATACGTTCTGATTTGTTGTAGTACTGAAGTACGTATGGGACGTAATTGTTGGGACTTCGATTGTGGATGGAGGGTAGCAGTCTTTTAGGGTTCAGTAACCGAAGAGTGCCAAACAGAACCCTAATACTAAGCCTCCGCTGTCCGTCTGTCTAGCATGAACCGTAACAGGTATACAGTTGAAAATTTCAAAGATTATGTATTTCTATTGCCGCTATAACAACAAATAATAAAATTAAATAAAGTTAAAAATTAAAGGGGAGTCTCCATACAATAAACTTAAAATAAAAATAACTTAAATCAAAATTGACGTAATAAAAAACTGTTGTCTACCTATTCATTGAAATCTATAAAAAACAATGATCCATTAGTATTTCATCTCATAATTATTGCCGGTATAATTGTGCGTTGAAACAGCCAGTGAGCCATGACATTCCGACTACTGCAAATTTACTGCGACCGAAATAATTCATCGAATAAAACTCAACTAAAAAGCAGCTAAGTACGAGCAACAATAATTAAGATCGCAAACAAATCTTAAGCCAGTTGATCGACGCGACTTCAAATCCGAAATAACAACAATTAAACAAAGGCGAACAAAGTTAAATCAGAATGATTGCGCGACGATTGCGCCGCCGATCGAACAAAACAGATAAAACTCTCATCAAATACAATCAGTGGTTGCCTGGACAGAGCTTAAAACTAGGCCTCTGGATCCCGCCATTTCCTCGGAGCGAATTTCATTACCACTAGCTTGTCCGGTAATCCCAAGCGGACAAGTGCCTTAATCTACCCCCTTTTGGTTCGATTCCGACTCTTAAACGCGCCACTTGCTTCATTTTTACGTATAATCCATTTTTAATTGCCTTCTCACTGTACCATTATTAAATTTTCAAAGAGAAATTAATTACGGAGATAAGTTTTGAAGGCCGTCAATGCGACAATAGATTGTATCGGTGTTAATTTAGTAAAGAAAGCCGAGTTTAGAGAACACTGTTGTCATTGATTGACGTAAATCTTGGATTAAGATGTTATATTAGCAAAATGATCCGACATTGTTTGACGACGAGATTCAAATCTATGTTTGATGTTTAATTGTTATTAAATGCAGATAAAATCAATTATTTGGAAGCTTTTAAAATTGATAATTGATGGAAACACTGATGATAATCCCAACCTAATTATTATGTACATTTTCAGTCTCACGGATAAGCTACTAATAAACTAATTTGAATTCATAACAAAGCTTAAGAAATGTAACAATGTTTAAGAAGTTATCGAAGATTTCAAATGGAATTCTCATGAATACTGCTTGATGACAATCCGATAGCTTTTAAATGTTCAAACAGAACATTTGGAACGCAAACACAGTTATAATAAAACGTGATGCGAGATCGACGCGCATCTCTGTCTGTCCCAGCAAATGGGCGCGGATAAATCGAAGACTGCAGTTACGATTAGTCGATGATTAATGCTCGCACTGCGACGCCATCTGCTGAATTAATTGCTTCATTTCCTCTCGACGGCACCAAATGGAATTTTGTATTTCGATTCGTAAAACGTTCGACGTTTTTGTCCGCCCGGTACACTTGTTCAGGTGTGTTATGGACTCTGTGATTTATTATTACTTCACGCCCAAACGAGAGATTTTTGACACATTTTATTTTCAGTTCTGTGAAGTGCCCGTTCTATACGAGTATTTTGAAATACCAATTATTTTACCAGCAAATATCTACCTACACAAAAGGTGCCAAACCATGGCACAGAATTTAGCGTCTTAAGAACGAGTTGTAGACCTTTGTGCGATTCGAAAGTTTCCACAAAAGGGGGCCCCGCATGATTTGTGAATGCGTGTAATTTTTCAAACGTCATATTTTTTGCAACAGTTCCACCGACCTACGGAGTAAACTTTGCTATTGTAGAAGAACGACTTTTTGGAATGTTTTCGTCTTTCCCTAGCGCTTTGTTATGGAAAGTTAGATAGTGTTGGTCGCGGGAGCACCGGTGGCATCCGTTTTCGCTTAATAAATTTCGATGTTCAATAAGGATTCGGGTTGGAAGTTCTGCTATGACAATGTTACTTGATGTTAAATGGGTTCTGGAGATTGTACGAGTTTGTGGTCATGCTGTGAGAGTGCAAATATTGGACTTTTCAGTTCTGAGACGTGATGAACTAAACGGCGATATGAGTGAGTAATGGACAGGTGAAATTGCTCGCAGCCTTTCTGTTAGGTGATCCTTTGTCGGATTGGTTTGCGCGTAGCCGTAGTGCCGTGGAGGCTGTCATGTGTGCCCGCGGCTATCTGTTGTTAGCTGTCGGCGCATCTCGCTCAGATTGACGGGCTTTTCAGACCGAGCTAAATAGAATTTTACAGCGTTGTATTGTTGTAGTGTCAGATAACGCTCTTTGGTAAAAACTGAAGTTCCGTTAGATGCGTCCATTGTATTGTTCTACGCGAGACGTTATCATACAAAATATTGGATGGTTTCGTAGTAAAGGTGCATTTAAAGTATACAATATGTATTACAGAACAAAGTTTTAATATTAATTCAAAACAAAATGATAGTGTATATTCGTATTTATCAAGAAAATACAACAACATGATTGCGTTGCATGTGTAAGGTGATCCATTCCTACAAATAGCGCATTTACAAAACACGAGTAACAAGAGAACACAAGGCACTAATCCCCTGGTTTTATCAAAGTGCGTCTAGTTCAAACAAATGAAGTAGTTTCCGTGGAAACTCGTCAATTCCCAGACAAAGACGCTCTTCGTTTGACATCATTAATATCCAAGGAACACGAATGGCACCGGGTGAAAGGAGTGCTTTCACGGCTCGCGACGATGCACTCATATTTCCGGATTTCATTCCCTCCCGAGCGCACTATATTACACATAGCAAATCCAAATGTCATCATAACGTAACCCTGCCGGTGTTCCCTGTAGATTGTATTAAACAAAGGGGAATTAAATAGCAGACAGTGCGGTGTACCGAGCCGCGACCAACGCGGGCACGAACCACTTTATTCCACCTTCTGTACTGAATGCGCCCGTTGTACTTACGTCACGCATTCCAATTTTTATTTTTTGAAATAAGCGAACGCGAGTGCGAGTAATTTTGTTTGTGTTTTTAAAAATTGCTGCGTATTTTTAAGGCACGGTTTTTGTTGCACTGCTTGTTGCCATCTAGTGTCACAGGAGCGAATATTCGAGCGGTATTATCTTCGTGACAGTCCCGCTCTTTATTATCCTCCTACGCCATTATATATTGTCGCATACCTTTATTATTCACGAGTCAAAAGTAAAATAGCCTACCTTCCTAAAGGTATACTGTGGTGCTCAAAATGTAAATTCCAATAAATTTCATTAATTCGTCATTGTATTACAAAACAAACTGATTAAGTAAATAAACATTAGGCGTTTTCGATTACAATTTCACCGTCGAAATGGCAGCTACTTAATTAACATAATCCCGTTGCGAAAATAAGCAAAGTTAATTTTAGTTAAAACATCGAACATTTAACGTTTTAAATTCGGCGTATTCGTATTCACGGACGCGCACTGATCATTTCGAATTCACTAGGTAGGTGGTCGTTTTTCAAAAAGCGATTTCACCTTCAACTACATTCATTTACACATAATAATTGTGTTCGGTCGCGGCTGCCGACTCATTATCATATAAATGAGAGAGAAAAAGCAACGGTCGACCATTAATCAAGAGAATGGACCAACAACACTGGCTAATACACTTATCAACTTTAATTCAATAATCCGCGGCGCGAGCGCCTGCCCTCGACACTCGACTTTTCGTAACGTGAAAAATAAGTGGCAAATGGAACGCACGACCTCACACACTAATCCCAATTAATTGTGCCATACCACAATGCGATTGGAAGTTTCACTGGACTTTAATTATAAATAAAAACCTCATTTTTTTCAGTTTAATTTGCACAGCTTTTAGCTTTAGTCTTAATTTACCACGAGTTTAAAAATCACAACAAAATTTTCACAAAAAGAATTCAATCAGAATAAACTTTTTATGCGAATGAAATAATTCATAACTTGAATATATAAATTCAATAAATAAACTCGTAACGGATGTAATAAATTTCAGGTACACAAAGACCTGTATGTATTTATTATAAAATAAAATACGTCACATGCATAAAAAACTCTGATAAACTGCCAATAGTGTAGGTACTTAACTAAATAAAATATCGTGTTGTATTTCCACACTATACTCGTATTTTGTATTTTTTTAGATTATTAATATTTATTAGCATAAACTATATCTCAAACTGACTGGTTGTCTGAATTCAGATTTTCTCGAATCAAAATTATTACTTCGCGTAGCGCACTACGCGAAGTAATAATTTTGATTCGAGAAAACGTTTTGGTGTAAAATTGATTCAGTCATTACACAAAAAAAAAAACAATTTTGGTCGGAGAAACAAATAAGTAGTCTGAAGATATTCCAACAACAAAATAATTAATAAAAACATTTTTACTATACACAAATAAATAAAAAATGTAAAGTGTTAAGGCTACATTTCCGCAATAAAATCCCCGTAAACATAAGGCAGTAAGCCATTAAAGTTAACTTTTTGTTTCACAAACAGGTAAAATTGTTATTGCTATACCAAGTCGCCTAAACTTGCAAAATTATTACAAGGACATAAATAAAACGTGTAGAGGCGAGCCTTCGTAGCGCCGTAGCGCCGTAGTGGCGAAGCTCCGTCGGCCTCGTAGCACTTGCTACGGCGTAGACTGAAAATTTGGAGCATCTAAACTGTTAAACTCCTTAAAACTATTATCATAATTCTGAGCTAACATTCTGTCATGGAACTGGTCTTAGCTCTGTTTTCAGCAATTCCCTGCATCCTTTACACTAGACAACTATTAATTTAAACTATGAACTGGACTATGTATTGTTTCGGTATTTGAAATTCTAGGTACTATTGTTGTCGTTTGATTTTACCTAGCATGATTTTCTGTGTATAAAGTTAATATTATACATGAAAGGCTTGTAAGGTAAAGTAAACGGGGGTTTTATTGTAGCAGGTTTATGGATTTATTATTATTTTATATGCGCTCAAATGTTATGATGTATTTTAATGACATTCGACAATACTTTATATTTTTTATTACACTAGTAAAACAGGCACTGAGCATTGTTAATCCTTTTTTTAATAAAATTAAAATAAATTGCATAAAGGCCAAAACTATCACAATGGTACGAAAGTATCATAACTAATCGCCTGAGCATTAATTCTCATAACAAAGTCGAGGTAATTAGTCAAATTATTACATTATTATAATAAGTACGCTTTGTCAAAATTTCTAAATCAGCTCCGCTCCAGTTAGGCGGGCGAAGCTAAGGTTTTGCGAGGCAATTTCATGCTTTCGTGAGCTCATGCACCATTGGCCTACCGTCTACCCACTGGAGAAATTTCACTAACACAAAGTTTATGATTAATTGGCGCAATAACACGAAGACTGGTAAATTGTCCTGACCGCTCCAATCCTTAGGGATTGACTACACCGTACTCACTGCAGCGATCCTTTCTTAAGATCATATATCATTCATCTTTATTAATTAATTTGAGAATGTGATTTAAAAATTATGTGTATACAAGTCGAGTACCCGATGGCATTTACATCGGCAAAAATGATCAACTTACGTACAAACTTCCATCAGGATCTTTCAAAAGTCATCCCCTAAAGGGGTTAAATGGGCCCCTTTAGAGGATGACTTTTGAAAAATTGTTTCTTAGTGTTCAACTTCGTTATATAAGGAACTGTTATGCAAAATTTAAGGCTTCTAGCCCTCTTCTAGTTTAGGTCGTGCGTTGTCTGTCACTGAGTGATTCAATTTAAGAAGTTATTAAGTAGATAATAGTGCCGATTCTCTTGTACACCGAACTAAACTCACAAAACTATCACTAAAATTCCTTACTTTTAGCTATGAGAATCTTAAAAGTATTCTGCAAAAAAAAAGTTGTGTCAAAATTATTTTTAAATATAGAGATACATTTAAAAATAATTTTGACACAACTAAAATCGAATTTGACAACCGGGACTCCACGTGGTACTTGTTACCCCGAGAATTTTTTTTAGAGCTTTGGCTTCGTCGACGTGTTTTATATGGAATTCTTCACTTTTTGTATGGAAAATGTGAAAAATTATTACCTACATGTTGAATTTTAGGTGCTAATAGGTATTATAGAGGGGGTTGAAATTTTCATTATTTTTGTTATAATAAATACACCATTTTCGAGACATAAGCAAAAGAAAAGAAAAAAACGATAAAGTACTGTTTTTGCACTTGAAATCGAGGTGTTGGTGTGAATTTTAGTTCATGACAACTAATAATAGTACTCCACACCATTTTTAATCGAGATTAAAAATAGTCAGATTTTGTTAGACAATCCAAATTTTAAGTGAAAAACGTCAAATTCAGAATAGCATAATTGCGATTTTCACAAAATTAATAACTCAGTGCCATTTTAGTGCTGGAAAACTAAAATATAGTTAAGTTGTGTTAATTTAATCTATTTCAGAATGGAAAATCGTAGTTTGACAGGAATAAACGAAATTTTGGTCATTTTTAGTCTACTTTAGACGCATTTGTGACAAAAGAATAATTCAATATTTGGCTATCTGATGGCCCTTCAAGTGCGCTCACATAAAGTGCCTTTCTATCTGTTTAAAACTAATAGTATCTCAATACTCAATATATTTTTTATTGGAGCAATAACACGAAGACTGGATCCCTGTAATCATAGGTATTTTAATACTTGGCTAAGTAATGGACCTTCTATTCCCCTCCCATAGAGTGCCATTCTATTGATTTTAAAGTACCTATAATTGTATAGAAAATCTACAGTATAAGAAATGTCAGTATTTTTCCGAGATTTGATAAAGAAGTGAAGCAAAGGATGTGTTTGAGATGCGCTGCGGGATGTTTATTTTTATATACTTTTACGAATAAACGTAAATTGAAAGAAACTCTAAGAAAACAATTAATTCCACGCATTGTATGTTATTAAACGTGTTCCATACTATAAGATCCTCGTAATTTATGCTTACGAAGTTTCAAACATGTATTTTGAATGACACGACTGTCAAGCCGTCCCGCGTCCCTAATAACTTTTAACATTCGACCCTACTTCAGCCGAGATTACTACAAAGTTAATACAATGAAGCCTTAACGCAAGGAGGTATAATAGTTGATTGGCTAACGGTTATGTTGTAACGAGTTTTTAATTAAACTGGAGTAGATTTCATTACTTAGAGACGAGTGCCACGTGTTGCTCACAGACACAGCGCTGCAGCGTAAAAGTCTAAGCTTAGATTTTTCTCGAAACAATGCCTATACGCCTCCGCGCTGGATATTCCTTACAACAGTTCTGACTTTCATAGCGGAGACAAAGGAACTTCCTACGTCCCAACAAAAACTCATCCACGCCAGATGATGTGTCTATGGCGAGAAATTGCAAAAAAAAAGAAAAAGTAACTTCTACGTATCTCTATATGTATGCGTGGAATTTTAAAACGAGTCGTATTTTTCCTCCTTCTCGAAAGAAACTGTAGCGGATGCGAGAGGATAGACAAAAGAGGCTCTCTATACTTTGTTAGGTATCTGAGTAGAAGCGAATGTAGATGAGTCGCCCGTCGCCCCGCGCCCCTCTGCTTAACTACTCGTGCAAACACAAAAGTCCTTACATAAATCTTGTCCTCGGGAACTCGCGGCGCCGGCTCACCTCTCTACAGAGGTAACTACGCACTCTCACCCTCCGATGAATTCGATAACACAACAAATTAGAATTTCTCTTCCCACCCGCCTGAATAATGATAAAAACTCGAATTTACAGCCCTTAGCGCGTAAGTACGCTTCACAGAGTTACACCTGAGTGGCTTCTTTATTTTGTCGACACGTTTACATACTGTTCATGAGAATATAAAACTGCTTTGAAGAAATATACGCACGTTTTTGTAGTGAAATGAGGTTTAAGCGTAGCTACAATAATGATGATATGGCTCGTTACTGCGTTAAACTCAGAAAAAATACATTTACAACAGACTACTACATTACTCTTGAAAAATACTTAGCAGAGTGAATGCACTAATAATGGACCATGTTTCCTTCAGATTATTAGACCATATTCTCAACTCAATAGATAAAGAGCATGTGCATGTCACAACAAGCGAGATAACTAATCCCAGTCAATAATCACAATAGGTGCCGTGTAGATTCACAAACACAAACACAACCCCACTCAAATTAGCACCTTACATATACCATCTACAGTTTATAATCCATTGTGATTAACAATACTGTCAACGTAATCTTACACATACCAGTGAACGTCATAGGGGAACTTTTATGATGGCAAACCACCTTTACTTAAAGCTTTTGGATTTAATTAACAATTTCCTGAAAGTCTTTGTCATGTGAACCACAAGAGGGTGATATACTTAGATGGAAGTATATTTTTATGTGCGTACAGCTAATTAATTTCGATTTATGTTAGATGGTACCGTACCGAAGAGTATTAGAAAGATATCGCATAAGTTATAATGCAGCTGCTTAAATAAGCGACAGTCTGATAGCCTATTATTATTTATGAGACGTTTTCAGAGAATTAAGATTTTTGGACGCCCCAGGCGACAAAAGGGTTGTGTTGGAAAAATGTTAAATTATTTTCAACAAAATTAACAGTTCTACAACTAGACAGTTAAGGGTTCATTTTTAGATTTGAAACTTGTAAAACTTATAGAAAAATAAAATTAGGTTGTTTTGCCTAATTTTATTTCAGTGTGTCAGATAATATTTATGTTATTACTCGAATTTCAATACAATCTGAAACCATTACAACATAGCTGACTAATTTAATTGTTACGCAGCGAATTAACCTAATTTCTAGTTAACCATATGTCCGTAAAAAGCTATTCTAATGAATTATTAGTCGTAAAATTATATTGATCACAGGTATTGTAAAATATTTAGGACGTCCTTGGAAAATAATCTTCATACATTTTATCAATAGCAGAGTTTTCAATAGAAGATACTTACATTTCACTCTGCACATTTCACTTTTTCACAACACCAATAACTCGTATATTTATCTCATCTACTCGACGTCCGTATGTCACTGCAGGGATTCAGCAGAATATCAGCGTCAGGTATATTTGCCTGGCACATGCTGAACTGGACTCCCATTTGGTGCAACCTTGAGACGCACACCGCACTTTTTTATGTTCGTTGATCCATTATTTTAAAGTGTGTCATAGCCAATAGTGTCATCACAATGTCTTGTTTTCTTCCTTTTTTATTTGTGTGTATATTGGCACCTTGCAGCTATTTCCTAATAGCTAATTAGTCATTATTTAATCGTGTTTTTTTTATGTTGTGCTGTTTTTTGTGTGCACTAAATAAACGATTTATCTATCTATCTAAGATTCCATGGCTGAAAATTAAACTAATATTGTGTCTACATTGAAAAAGTGTTAGTTTTTTAAATGAAGACGGTTTTTATCTCTAAAATTCATTCCCACACACCGAAAATCGGTTTCCCCAAACCACGAACCTCCGGTTTAAGGGTGAGCTCTTTCACTAATAATTCCTCTATGTATCCTTCACGTAGGTATATTTACACTACACGTGTGTATGTTGCACGTATGCTACATCATCTTGATACATAACGCACACACGGATCTCGGTTCACAAGACTAAAGGTGTCCGGGCTTACTCGCAAAATGGATGTGTACACATTGCGTTTAATTATCATCAATTAATTATCATTAAGCGCCATTGCCGTATAAAACAGGGTAGGTAAACAATTGTGCGATGCTTTGAAACAAACTGCTGTATGTAGAAAGGAATTTGCGTGAATTTCTATAGGTACAAAAATTTTATTTGTATTGCAGAGTTTTTTACAGTGTGTGGCTTACCTTTGGAGTTATTTTTTTTTTGGTGTAAGGACTTAAATGTTTCGTATAATTCCATGGGTGGCTTATGTATTACAATTCAATACTGTTTTTTTTAACGTAGCCTGTTGTCGTAGACTACCCACTGAAAATAATAATCGTTGTAAAGTTCACGTTAAATGTAGTTTGAATAGGGCACCGTTCTAAAGATAGCCTAGCGCTCTGTGGAATTCATTTCGTTCAATAAATCTACGAAGCAACTTAAAACTATTATATATGTCGTAGGATGATTTAATAATTCGAATTTTCGCGAAACCCCTAGGGATACCCTAGGGATATTGCGAAAACACGGATAATTAGACAATGGGGAAAACATTTCTGCTAGCAAGTTGGAAGTAGAGCTCCCTCGGCTCGCGCGTGGTCGGTCACAGTTCTAACCTAACCTAACCTATTTCACCCAGTTCAAAATGACGAATCATATGACTCGTATTGTATGACTCGTCAGAAATGTTTTCACAATTGTCTAGTTATCAGTGTTTTCGCAATATCCCTAGGGTATTCCTAGGGTTATCGCGAAAATTCGAATTCATCAAATCATCCTACGACATATACTCGTAGATACGATTGTTGTTCTACGATTTGTTGGTATTATTATACCAACCACTGATCCCCAGATGAATGTGGAGTCACTTGTTTAAGTGTTTATATTTATTTATTAAGCAAGGTATACCAACGAAATATTTACATGTAGTACAACAGGTGATCATGAATCTTCATTAATGAACATTAGGTACTTTTAATAATAACCGTTCTTCATTATAGGCTAATTATGCTTTTGCAATTTCTATGAAAATATTACGTCAAAGTCAAAGTCAAATCATTTATTTCAAATAGGCCCTTATAAGGCACTTTTGAACGTCAAAAATTTACAAAAAAATTGAAATGATTCTAGTCGCCTTCCAAAAGGTAGCATGGAGAAGAATGGGCAAGTAACTCCACCGTTACTCTTTTAAAGTGTTTTACAATATTTTGTATAAGTACATTAGTTATATAATAATTATATGTGAGGATGATGCACCTAGAATAAAATTATTATACCACAATAGGTAAAAAGAATTAAGAATTAAAAATGAAGCAACAACAGATAAACTAATTATGTGATAGATACATGGCATACGCATTCTAATTTCGACATATTTAAAACAATGATGAAAAACTGTTGTGAAGGGCGGCGTTGATGAGTCGTCCAGGGGACTCCGGAGATTGTCCCCGTTTGCCACGGCCGTGCATCAAATATTCTACAAGTTTATTCGTACTAAACGCTTTCACTGAAAATGAGACTATAAAGTTTCCGGGCGACGCAAAATGATTCTATTACGAATATGAAATGTTATTACCTCGGACGGATTATAAGCAGGAGCAGGTTCTCACAAATGAAATTGCTTCCCCTCCTTTGGAATCCATTTTAAGGATGAATGATATAATTCTTACGAGTAAAGACTTTGTCGAGTTAGATGTGTTTATTAGAATCGTTTCCAACAATGGTGACAGCATCCCGAAATGATGTTGTTGAAATTGTCAATCGTCAAAAAAATAAAATGACAACGTCAGATAATTTGATTCAATCAGGAATATCTTAATTAACTGTTTTTGTAACAGATTATCAGATAATAAAATATAAGCGTCGATAAAAGTTCAATTGAAATTGAAAGGGCACATTGGATTTTTAGAAAATTGGATTTTATGTGGAGGGATGGCAATAACGCGCTTACATCGTATATTTTAAAATAAATTGCTTATTATAATACCTACGGCTTATCGCATTTTAGTTATCGTAAACTGCTGTGAAGCCAATTTAACCAACATTGAATAGTTTGGGGATGTAAGTAAGGCGGATATGGCATTTCATGCCTATTGTTACATTTGCTACAACGATATTGTAAACTAGTCATTATGATAACGGTATTATTATTAAACTTTCCTATTTCGATCCCGAAGCAATTGTTCTATTTCTTACGTTACGGCTCAATATAATATGGTTTTGGGTGTGTTTTTGATCACAGAAATTATTTTGTAAGTTGGATTGGTTCTTTCTGCTTTTATTCTCGCGAAAATATTGTATTAACATATTGGCAATAGTTATGTAAATACGAAGGCATAAATTTATTTTTTCACCTCATGACATAGTCCTATCAAGATGAAACATTCCACAATTTTTGGGTAGAACTACAGTCTGAATTGGAAAATACTTTATTCGTTACAGCATATTTTTATGAGCTGGCAGGGATCGTTCAATATTTTTATGCTCCGCGAACGCAAACGACCAGATGGAGTGAAAAACTATCCAAAAACACATCACGAATTGTCAGAAACAGTGCCAGATTCACTGCTTCCTCATCCTGGTACTTTCCGGCACTTTTCATATGCCTCCTATACAAAGCCACTACGCACTATGTGATCAACACTATTCTCATATGGTCATTATATTCGTGTATAATTTGATGGTCGGCGACAAAAGACGACTAACGTCACTGTTCATATCATCTAAAGAGACAAAAAAATATTCGATACATTATATTTCAGCATTAAAAGAATATTAATAACTCTTAGCTATTATATGATAAGAGTTACTTTTCTTTTAATTTTCCTTCTGTTCCAATTTTAATTAATTATATAGGCAATAATTAAGACTTAAAAAAACTGAAGTGTTAATCGACTTTAACCACTATATGTAGGTAAGTAGTGACATAATTCGATTAACACTTCAGTTTTTAAAATCCTCTATATTAATTAAGAAAATTTTACCTTTAATTCACCAACTTCCTCGATCAGTCTTACCTGAAAAACAAATAAAACAAGCAATTAAATCCACATGCCAGGTACATTTAAATACACCATATTTACGAGTATTGCAACAGTTATCGGTTACAGGGTGGGCAGATTTCCAAGCGGATTCGAACCTAAGACCGTTGGCATGACTTGAGACCAGATGTTATAACACATTGGCTTTTACGATCACAAGTATTTATGCCTATTCTGGTAAAGCAAAGGCCGAAATTGTGGCTGTCTCTATGTTTGTACTGAGCTTGGAAAATACTGGATCAAAATTAAGTGCGATTTACGAAACAAGTCAATCAATTCAAAGATTTGCACGTTATTATAACAGTGTAATGTTATTATTTTGAAGAGGTAAATTATAGTACTCGTATATCTTGAATATTTCATTTTAAGAATTCCTTATGAGAAAAAAAAACCGGTCAAGTGCATGTCGGACCACGCACAATGAAGGGTTCCGTAGTTGGGATAAATTTATCCCAAATACAAACTTAACATTGTAGTTGAAAATCATGTTCTCCCATACATTCCAACTATAAATGTATGTTTGTACGCACAATATTGAGAGATTTACCATGTTATTTTAAGATCATAGATTTCTTATAGGTTTTCTGTAATCTATGAGCAAAGAACGACTCGCTGTAATAAAAAAAAATTAAAAAATTAGCTCATTCGTTTCGGAGATAAGGGGGTTTGGGCGGGGGAATGGTTAATTTTCATCTATTTGATTAAATATCTTTAAATGTTGAGATCCTCGCAACAAGTTCTTTCATTTGATATGTCACACGGTACAGTTTCCAAAACTTTTATTTTTTATTCTTCAATTTGGTCTCCAAAAGTGACCACCGTATTTAAAATTCATTTATTTACGTTACACGTCCATGTTTAGATTACAGAAATACATATGTGTTCCAAATTTCAACTTTATCGGTCCATTAGATTCGGAGCAAATTGGCTGTGAGAGACGGACAGACAGAAAGACACACGAGTGATCCTAAAAGGGTTCAGTTTTTTCTTTTTGAGGTAATGAACCCTAAAAAGTAATGACGTGAGTTGTTGCCTTGTTGAAAATAATGTGAATAGTTTTTGTAAACTCCATTTCACATGTATTTAATTAAACCTTAAATAATTACCTTTTTGATTTCATTAAAATATAAATGGACCTCTAATATAATGAAAGTGCTCCTTTTTAAAAATACTATACTAACTGCGGCCAACTTTGATGTGACGCGGTTGATCTTCGTTCAAGCCCAACCTAACCCATTTGATCGGGGTGTCCTAGCTCAGATACTGCGACCATCTTCGAGAAAAAGCAGCTCAGAAAAGAAAGTTAAAAGAGGCTCATTTATAAAAAAGCAATCATTATTACAAGACCAAAAAGTTTTTAAAGGATCAATGAAATATTTCCTAAGAAGCCACAGTATAATAAAGTAACAGTATTATGTCTCGGCAGTGACCTTGAAATAATTACCTACGACTGTTCGGTAGATAAACTTTCCGTGTCCGCGCACTCGAGACTGGTGCGTACTGATATACACTGAGATTTCGAAGCGCGTCGTTTCGGCCGTTTTCTATGAAGAAATAATACTGTTACTTATTTATACTGTGCTTAAGCGGAACTTCTAAATATATTTCAAAGGCAAAACAGTGACAAGTCACCTACTCGTACTTAGCCCATTAACTCTTGCTAAAAAACTGAATACCCCAGTAATTGCGACCAACTTGAGTGTAACGCGGTTGGTCTTAGTTCATACCTAACCTAACTCATTTGACCCTACTCGTATATAAAATAACATGATTATTTTGTAAAGTATTATACCTATTACTTTAATTATTGAGAATGTGAAAAGTATGTGGATCAAGTTTATTTTCTTTTATTTATTTTTTCTCTTTCTCAGTTAGTTTTAATGATGGTCTGGCAGTTTGTGTACTTTATGCGGCCTACCCAAATGTACTTTCTTTGGTATTGTTCGTCGAGTTGTTGACCTCCTTAAGTTCTGAGTTGAGCTCCACGATTACTGACAAATGCATGCACAGACTGGACATGCCCACTCAAATCTGTGTTGTTATTTTCTCAAAAGACCATTTCAGACACTAATCTACACAGTCTTCACATGATCTGACCAAAATTTATGTCTGGACTTTAAAAGAGACTGTGACCTCTGAGTTTGTTTTGGCCTTTTTCTCAGAGTAGATAGGAAATGTTATAAATACTTCCTATTAAATACTAACTAAGACATAAAATAAACATATTAAACATGTTCTATAATAAGAAGCATACCCGGATCTTATCCTCGAATCACTTGAGCGGAACTTCTAAATATATTTCAAAGGCACAAGTCCCCACCTACTTAACCCATTAACTCTTGCTTAGGATATGTTTTTAGTGGTTTCAGCTTACTAAATGCTCGCTATCTGATGTTTATCTTGTTTACTAAGAGATTTCCTTTAGTGGTTCTATCTAGCATAAGTGTTACAAGGAATAGAGGGAGATACGATTGTAAGTATTTATTTATTTTATTATTTATGTACACACAGTAAAATAGATACAGATACGAAATAATCGTAATTATGAGTATAAAGGTATTGCTTATTTCTTTAGATTGTATTGTGATTTTTTTAAACGAAATTGATTGTAAGCATACAGTGTGTATCAGAAAGATGTAGTGAAGTTTAAAGGTTTGGTACAGAATTAAGTGTATTATAGTGTATCATTATTAATTAAATGTCTGTATATTTTTGAATAAATAAATTATTCTTATTCTATTCTTATAAAATTGAAGAACTTCCTCCATGGGACCAACATGGTAATCGCGAAAAAATTATCAATTGCCCCATGCTTAACTTCAATACCTACTCGACCCAAATGGATGGGACTGCTGTTCGTTTTTCTCAATTTGCGATGTTGATCTATGGAGAAAGTTATTCAGTTTGGTGATCTGTACCACAACTTTAAACTGGACCACACCTTTCTAATATACCCTGTACAAGCCTTACCAAGGGGTATCGTATTACCCAGTAACGGGATTGTGGAGCTCTGAAAGGTAGTCGGTCCATATAAAATACTGGTATTCAGCTGTATACGGTTAGACTGGAAGCTGACCCCAACGTAGTTGGGAAAAGGTTAGGCAGATGATGATGATTGAAAATAAAGGTAAGTTATAAAGATGGTTAGATTTTTATCTGTAAAATTATTTTAACACAATAATTCGCGACATGTGGCTGTAATGCCTACCCACCTCATGTCATGTTATACCTACTGTCACATCATTAGCTGTAACATTAGGCTGAAGAAAAGTAATCAGTCGCTTATGAAAAATTGAAAATTGCCCAAAATCAGACACAAATTTAAATAAAAAGCCTGTTAATTTACTGCCTCCTATATTCCATTCTAAACGAAACACCAAGGTGACCTTATACCTCATTAAATTTTCTTTTAAAATTTTCAATCATTCTCCTGCGATTAAATCTAAACCTGTTCATCATAAAACAAAATCGCTAATCGCTCCTGTTCCAAACAAGCCCGCTACCTAAGGTCCAGTGCAACGGTGCGTGAGGCCCCACAACCCACGGCCGCATGTCTCTGGCAGCTCATGAAAACAAATCGTTCATAATAAAGCATTAGGTGTAGGAGCTTGTACTGGCTTCAATGGCTGTTCTTGATAATTGGACTCGATGCGAGGGTATGTTTACAGCTTTATTATTAAAATACAATAGACGACGTATATTTGGTAACCTAATCCGCGTCGTGTACGGGTTTGCAACAAGTCAATCGTCATCCTGACGATGCCTCGTTGACAGATGAAACACGTGTCGATTTCTTACGCGGATTAGGTTACAATATACAATAATATTGTATTTTATAATGGATTTCTGCAAAGTCACACCGGATTCAATTAACTAGCTTTGTTGCAACAGTAGTAAAGGATTTTTAACGTTATTATTGTTAAGGTAAATTAGTATTGTGATTGAGTAAGAATTTATGCGATGTAATACGTTTTTTATGATGACACGCGCCATGACTATATCAAATACTCACAAAAACTAGCATTGTCATCAACCTTTTCCTATCCGGTTTTCAAGCCTCATTAAATTCGGCTGAAAATCCTATACGAGTATATCCGATTAACTTACTATATTTATAGATAAAATATTTTATGGCTGCAAGTGAAAGATCATCCAGTTTTCATGCTTTCTGCTTTGAAATAATAGTCAAAGCGCTTTGACTTGAAATATATTTGACTGTTCAAATATATTTCAATTAGGCACATAAAAGGCATTTTTTTACGTCAAACTTAGAATTGATTCTAGTCGCCCCTTCCAAAAGGTAGTTTGCGTATGGAGAAGTATGGGTTAAATACTCCACCGCTACTCGTTTAAAATGTTTTACAATATCTTGTATACATTAAAATTATATAATTATATGTAAAGAAAGAAAGAATAATATTTATTTGGACACAGTTCGTGAAACACATAGTATCAAAAAAATAAAAAGTGAAAATAATTATAAATCAATAATAGTGTGTGCCTCACGGCTGCGCCAAAAGGTTCATTTCAGCATTAATGCCCGACAAATGCTGTCTGACGCTGGTTTTCTAATGAACCCTTATGGACAAGTGACGGGGAGTACCAACAGTCTCAACATACCTAATACATAATTTTTATACCTATGTGAAGACGACGCACCTAGAATAAAATTACTATGCACAATAGGTAAAATGAATTAAAAATGAAGCAACGACAAATAAATTAACTATGTGATAGATACATGGTGCTCACATATTTACAAACATTGTAAAAGTATATTAATTTTTTTAACGAATAATACTTATAAGTCAATATATAACATCATTGTCATAGGTACTCGTATAGATATGACAACCTTCGTAAGGAAGGCTTACTTACAAAACACGACAAGCCAAGTGCAGTAAGTCAGTCTAGGATTAAAGACAGATCAAAGCGGAAAAACGCGGCGGAATAACGCACGTGAAGTTCCGCTCAGATTTTTGTTTAGCCTAGATTCATGTATTGATTGACTCACGCGCCTGTAACCTGTAATTTATCCACAAACCTCCTTGCCAAAACCTTACAATAAGGTCCATCATAATCTAAAATTGTTGAATCACAAAGTCAGCAAAACAAATCTTTGCCCATTTATTTAGGTCTATTTCATCTTTGTCTCTGGCATCTTGTGATTAATAATTTCCATCCATTGCCTACGCACTTACATACCACTTTGTAATTGTCGCTTATATCGTTAATTATCTGTATCGCTTTGTTTCAATTATGTTCTGGGAGATTTGCAACGAATATTATTCAGAATAACGTAATATTGTACTTATTTTTAACTAAAAGTAAACGAATTAAGGATGATTTCCACCAAACGGCTCGCATCGCATCGAATCGGAACGGATTTAAACGATATTAAATCGTGTACACAGTATTTAAAGTCTATATTACCAAGCCACGCACAGTAGCTTGACTGCGGGCGCCTTCTGCGACACGCGATCGTAGCCGAACGTATGCTACGTGCGCGATCAAATCCGTTCGCCTGTCACCGCAGGAATTAAACTATTTGTCTAGGCGCAGAAAGGATACGTTTGCAAGTGACGGTACGGAGCCGATCGTATGCGACGACATCCTGCCGGACGGGCGGCGTTTGGCTGTCGCCGCATCCGTTCGTATCCTTTCCGATCCGATGCGATGCGAGCCGTTTGGTGGAAATCATCCTTTACTAGGTATACAATTAAATAATATTTTACTACATTTGAAATCGTTGGATTTATGATACTTAAAAAAAAAAAATATTCAGCAAAATAACATCCACAAAATACAAAAATTAAATAAATTGTGTAAGCTAAATACATTTTCTGCTATCACATCAGCAAAATTCCACAATCACTCATGAAATACGTCTACCTAACGTCTTTCTAATTACAGAACACATTTCAGAAGTGCTGAAAATTACGTTTTTGCGAATCTGTATCATTAGTGTAACACTGAGTGAAATTGACTTAATATCTCATGAAAATATCTCAGTTATCGCTCCATGTAATAATTCCAGTGGCCAACATCTTGACAAATTAGATTTTTAGCGGGTATTACTGGCTAAGACTAAATTACAGCTGACTTTGAGTCGAGTGCAGGCTTTTAAACGTGAATTAGAGGCTACGTCGCTCAAACCTTAATGGCATATTGTGACTGAGTGAATGTCACGAAAATTATGTAGCCGTATCGAGATTTTTAACCGTAGCATGGCTTTGATGGCTAGAAAGATGGCGATTAATAATTTATGATAGAGTGTTTAAGGAAGGAGCTTTTACTTTAAATTTAATACATTTCCAGCTACAGTGTTAATTTTAGGTTAAGTTAACACAATATTATTGTTTGTTGAATCGCACAATCACAATGAGAGCCTTGCCAAAAACACGAGTGCGACTCACACAAGGACGAAGTTAGGGTAAAGCTATAACAACCACATACAAAATGGATGTTCCATCATACCTTTGCGTCCATATTAAATATTAATCCAAACCAAACCGAGTTAAAGCGATCATAACGATTGCGCTCTCAAACTTTTTGTTTGTTTTTTTTTTAAATCCGCTTAACAAAACATACGTTTTAAATTGTACACGTATGCCTACAATTGTTAGGTCGGAGTCATGATATTATAACATTGTGGGCAGGAACGCGCGGCGTAGCAACATAATCGTTCCAGCCCGCCATCTGCCGGAAGTTTTACAATGTTTATGAGTTCCATCGGGAAGCGTACATAAATTCTGACGATTGGATGTGTACAAACGATAACGATACAATGGTTTGACCATATTAAGCCCGTAATTGTTTACAAATAGCTAAGTATAACCTAAAATTACATTATCGTGGACAAATAGAGCAGTGATAGCCAATAGTGAGACCGTCGGACTACCAAGTCATAGGTCTCGAGTTCGAACCCAAAGCACGCACCTCTGACTTTTCGGATTCATGTGCGTATTGTATAATTGTCACTTGCTTTAAAAACGGTGAAGGAAGACATTGTGAGGAAACGGGAATGTCCGAGAGATATTTCTCGACGGCATGTGAAACCAAGTCAGAGGTCGATGATGAAGATCGTGGACAAAGTGTTAGTTAGACCAACAGTTCATAAAGCCTTGTTACGTTGTATATCATTGGCTAACTTTAACTTTGCGAGTTTAACAAGATTTAGAATCTTTTTATTTATAAAAATATATAACACCACCAAACGAAATGTTTGAAGGTGAGACCTAAGCACTTAAGCTTAGGTCTCATCTCCAAACATTTCGTTCTACACAGTTCACTGATCCCCAATCTTAGTTTCTTACAAAAGACATAAACTTCCGAATATATTTTTATAAATAAAAGGATTGTAAATCTTGTTAAACTCGCAAAGTTAAAGTTAGCCAATGATATACAACGTAACAAAGTTAGCGGACATCTACAAAACAGGAAAGAGTCCCAGAATCATTTTAAATTCAGTATTAATCCTCGAACCCAGTCCCGAGCATCGTTTCTTCCATACTTTATGGGATTTCCGAAAGAAAGCTGCTCCTACAAACTTCTTTCCAGATTCCCGTGTAATCTTACTTATAAAAATAAACTTTTGCATTAACTGATTTCGAATCAGGGGCGAGGAAGTTTCGCAAGGTAGCCCAGCCTACCGCCGCTTCCGTACAAGTTGCAGAGTCAATCAGCCAGAAAATAGAAACAAATAAATACACGCTTAGGTAGTTTTGACTTGATAAGCGTAAGTAGACTTGGGCTCAAATTTATGGAAGAGTTCGGCAGATAATGTAAAAGTTGGCAGATAAGACAGGCTTTACTAGGCTTCGGCGCGCGCTCCGAAAAGCTGAATATTACCGACTGAGCCCGAGTACTTGGGACAGGTTATGTGTTAGCAATATTTACGTTGCGCATACACACGAACACTTAGACAGTTTTGTGGTGCTACATATTGAGCTTTCTGTTTTCCTAGAACATTAACACTTTCTTTACATGTGTGTGTGCTCGTTTCTAACTTCTCCACTTACTTTCCGATTATTATATTTTCCGTGTATTCGACTTACAAGTAATACGCATTTAATTGGCCATCACTTCAAAAGAGAGTCATGTTCTATTTACCACAGTGACAGCCAATTGGCAGATTTAACGGTATCATATTTCGTATATTTAGGAATTCTTATAAGTTGTTTGATTCGATCGAGTACCTAGATTTTTTTTATAGAAATACGGAAAATATTAATAGTGACAGAGTATTTTTGTATCTAAAATTATATTCGGGTATTTTTACGTGTGCTTATTCCTAGGTATTTATAAAGCTGTTTGGAAACATTTTAAATTGGAAGCCAAAAGGAAGGGTTATGATTTTAGCAGTCTATGTATGTATGTATGTATGTATGTATGTTTGTTTGTTTGTATTTACGTAGCGCCTAAAATCTTGCACCGATTTTGATGAATGAGCTATCAATGGATTTGTAATAATAGTCCGGGTGACATAGACTATATAAATTTTTCCTACATTTAATATGGTCGACTTTACACGTAAATTTCTGACCTTGAAAAAAAAAAATTGAGATAATCATGACATGTTTGGCATCAAAAAAAAGGCCTTGATGAGAACATTACAAATATGTGTATATATCATATTGTCGATGTAAATAAATATGTTTAAATTGTTAAAAACAACCAAAACTGTCACTGCGCTACTTACGGTGCGGCTCTTAAATTAATACCTATTACCAATAAAAAGCACGATTTAAATATTTACTACTGACCTATTGTATTACTCTTATTTACCTTGTTGCAATGTCTATCAGGCGTTAAGTAAAGTATAAAATAAACATTTCAGTTTAAAAAACTGTAACCCGACTACGGAAAAATAAAAGTGATCTAAAGATAATATTTCAGACAGAAGTCAAAACATAGGTACAAAAATGGTCCAAGTAAAGCTGTTGTCGCATGCCTGTATACTATATGATTGCCACGAATACCTAAAAAATTATAATGGCATGCGACGACGGCTTTACTTTGACCATTTTTGTATGTTTTGACTTCTGTCTGAAATATTATCTTTAGATCACTTTTATTTTTCCGTAGTCGGGTTACAGTTTTTAAACTTTTTTTTTTTTGGTAACCATACAAGTCAAATAAGCTTTTATCTCAGTAGAGTGTTTAGACCCAATTATAAATACCTCTTGATAATGTTCCTACGTTTATCTGTTTACTTAGTTCTGCCCGCCACTTGGTCCGGGTCAAATTTCTTGTTCCCCCGACCCATCGCATTGCCTACCCGCGCTATTACTTCGTTTTCACTTAGCATTCTTTGTATTTTTTTGCTCGGCACCTAACTGTCCTAGCGTGATGTCAAATAGCCTATAACCTTCCTTAAAAATCTAATGCAAAAAGATTTTTTCAAATCCGACTCATAGTTTCAGAGATTATTAGCACGTTCAAACAAACAAACAAACGAATAATCGTTATTAGTATATAAAAGATATTCACCATTTCAAGAGATAGCACTAAAATGGACATGAATTTAGAATATTGGTAACCATTTTTTTTTTCTTTAACTTTTTTTTTATTGCCACCATTGAGAACTTGTGTTTCCTAATTAGACGCATACTCATTATAACATAAAGAAATATTATTTACAACATATAACTAATTAATTAATAAAAATCGCTAAGTTATATACTAACCTAACCTAACCATCATTGCATTACGTGGGATTATCATGTTTAATTCATTTCATCAATATTATAAATCCAATGAACTGTTAGCAAAACATACGAACTTTTTTGGATTTAGATTATTTAAAACAAAAATATTTAAATACGATTTCAGCCCCTTTCAAAGCCTATTTAAGGTTTTTAAAGTCAGATTGTGGCTAAATTCTATTCTATTAAATTGATTTGACAGAGACTCTTGAACCTTACATACCGAAATGTCATAATAATCAGGAATAGTACTTTTTCTTTGTCTTTATTTTATAAATCTGATAATGTCAATCGGATAGATCCCAAAAATATACCGTTATTATCATAATTCGAAAGTTACAGTAGTCGAAATTCGGTTACAAAGCAAAAGTTGGAATGCAAAGTACGACGAAATTTTTGTTAACGTTTAGCATTCTGAAGCGTTTGTCTTTGCCTCGCGTCGCCTAAAATAAAATACATCAAAGTTAATCGAAGTCGACTCTCAATTTGAGAGCAACATTCTAATGTCTTAAAATCCTCTGTGAAAGGTTCTCGGCCTTTTCATGCAGAAAGGTTGATTTTCGTTTTTTTTTTCATTCTCCTTTCTTTTTCTTTTCGGCGAGCGTCGGAGATACGTGTCGTACTTATACCGAAGCCGGGTGTAATTAAGGTGCAAAGATACCCGAAGTCTACCGCGTAGAGGGGCTCAAGGGCCCTCAATGGTCGGCTGTGTACTCAAAACCGATGAGTGTTACGTAGTCTGACGTTACTCCTCTATCCGTGCGTTCAAAGATTCAAACCGAATTTAATTGGGATAAAGTTGCGGTTTTTGTTGCCATTGCCTCGTTAATATTTCTCTTTGAGGTCTTTCTAGCGTGGATTTCAACCTTCGACCTCTCTCTGCGTATCATATTCATGAAAATAAAAGTTACTTTAACGACGTTAGATCGACTAGACGGAGCAAAGTCAACTTATTACAACTTACGCGCACTAACCTATTATATCGCGCACCTAAACGAACTAGGAGATGAAATAGACAGAAACATCGAACCCAATCTTATTACGGTTCCCTAACTTATATTCCACATTACATTAATTTCTCCGGAGACGTCTCGCAAACTAAGCAATAGCAGCTGCCTGCCCGGTCGCATGTTTATTGAGAAATTGCCTAATCTCGAAGAGCTACAAAACAAAACCACATCGGAAATGTTGAACTAAAGTATTTCTTCTCTCTAAGGATGCTAGTGGTGGTACCCTTGTCTGCGCTAACCGATCACACCCTTAAGGCTCCCGAATTACTGTCCGGGCTGATTACCGCGTCGGCCCCCGCGCGCCCCGTGCCCGTGAGCCCCGCGCGGCCCGCCGCCCCGGGCCCTACGTCAACTATTATTTGTGTTCCCTACTTATAATTTGTGCGCTGGAAAAGTTCCACAAACACCAGTCATATTATTAAATATAAGAAAACTTCTTCGGAACTTTTGTAGTGCGCTCCGGGATCGCTTGTTATTCTATTAGTTATCCAGTTAAACCAGATTAGATCGGACAATCGTAACTGCCTGATTATGTCTTCGTTTAACTTATGAGAAACATTAACAATATTACACGATTCTGTACGATAAATCTCATTTGAATAACTCGTAAACCAGTTTAATGAATTGTTACTGAGTTTAATATGTAATAAATATTTATAAATGTGTGTGTGAGCGTTCCACGAAGCAAATAAATTTCAATTTATCGCCTCCTCTGCTTATTCTCATCAGAGTAAAAGATGAGAAAAACATTTTAACAGAAGACTTCAACGAATATTTTCTATCGTAAATATCCTTGACAAGCCATAAAGGTACACACAAAAAGGCAAGAGATTTTAATGCTCTTATGCTTGATTTTCCTTGAAAATGAAAAAAATGTGTTCATTGGCGCGAAACAAAATCATCGTCCCAGATACGTCTTTCAACAACAAAAGCCACCCCCGTGCGTGTTTAACATACTTTTCTTTAAACAGAACGCAATATTTACTGGCTTTCATGTATCGTCTTAAGGGGATAAATAATGGAGTTGCAAATGTGTTTGGCATACGAGAGTAGAAGAACAACGCTTCTGTGGAAGGAATATGATAATTTGACGTAAAATACGTTGAAAAAATACATTAAGAAAATGCAAGAGGCGGAGCTATTGTGGCTGATCAAAATTAAATCATCAATACCTACATCCTTTGATATTACGCAATTCCATACTCCATCATAATCATAACATTCATTGCATAAATGAATGCGCCATGCTAATTGTTATGTAACCAGATGTCAAAACGTCATACAAATAGTTTTCTGACAGCTGCAGCAGCTGGTTTCTGACACAGATTAGGTATTCTAAGCAGACGGCGCGCGAGTCGATTGCCGACTTAACGAAATGTTGCCATTTTTAAATATTATACTTTATTTATTTATGTAGAATTAATTATTGTATATTTATTTTATTTTTATATCATAATTATATTTCATTTTATGCTGCATCGGTCGACGTCATAACGTCAACGCCGGCTATCGCTGAAAACCAGCGCTGGGGCTCTGTCTTGCATAGGGTCGCAGCATTATGCTGAGCGTTGGCCGTTTTGCGTGGATGTGACGCATATTTTCCCTAAACTTGTTTTTTTTGTTATCCTGTTTTTTTTGCGTCATGTTTACCGCAAATAAACGTATTTTCTTTCTTTCTTTCTTTCTAAGTGGCCAAGTTTTCCGATTCGCTATTCGAAAACGAAGTGTTAGAAGAACCAGAAAAGAGCTGTGATCAATTTGGCGAAACATCAATTTGCCCTCGACTTGTGAATCGGAACAGTTGCCTCTAATTTTGCTGGAGTAGCAACACGCTAACATTTTTGGTTGGCGTTTATTAGACGGTCATGATACCGTATATCAACATACCTAGTTCTTAATGAACATGCACATGTTCAAATTAAACTCACGTTAAGGTTATTATGGCAACACCTATCTTCTTGTAAAATAACTATCTTGGTCGTTATCGTCTACGTTTGAAGAGCATTTACATTGTTCCAGTCAAATTGCTTGCGTTTTTATTTGCCGTTTATTGTTTTTCTTTTTTACAGAGTGTGTTATTGTGATTATGTTGTAATTGAGTCGTATCCAATGACATGTTATTAACTACTGAACGAACTAGTACTACCTTTATACCTAAAATCTAAATATGTAGATATGTTCATGTTCAGTAAACTTCTAACAGTAGTCGATTGAAAACTGATTCGAGTGTTAATTATTCCTATAGATAGGTGTTTCTTGATTACTACTGAAATATAGCACTCGATGTAGCAAGTGTAGTAGAAAACGGTTTAAAAAAGAATTAAACCAATGTTTCAAATCAAATCGACCATCGAAATGTCAATATAACGAACGATGTCATCTACCTTGATATAAATTGAGTATACTGACCCACTAAACTGTTTAGTGCATATTGAACGGAGCTCCCAAGACGTAGGGCGGAGCATGCCCGACGCATCGGAAGATGGATCGCGCTGGTAATCAGTTAATGCATTATGCGGTTAACTACAACCAAGATGGAAGCGTACAAATATTAGTACGAATTAACCAGAGACACCTTTTGTCTTGGCGAGTGTACTTAGCTGAAGTTGAACAAATATTTTAAGAAATTAAGTCCGAACATTTTGTACGTAAACTAAGCTTGTTAGATTAAGCGCAACACTGCGCTATGTTGCAAGATGGATTCGCAAGCGATGATTGATACGATAATGATTGATAATATGTCATTAGCACTGCTATATAATGAGATGATTGATTAAGATTAAATTACGGAGATAACGTCGTAACAATTAACGCTTATCAATAACCAGACATTTATAATAATTTACACGAATTTAAATTAATGGAAGACTTTACATAACGTATGGCCAGTTTTAATAATTGATGAACAAACAATACTTGAATATTTAAAGTCCTCGCCAGTACTATGTGTGGCACCAACAACTGTACAAAACCCGAAAGTAAGGTGCACATTTAAAAGATAGATGGCGTCATTCGGATAATTCTGTTATCAGCTGCGAGAGGGCGCCCCTGCGCTCGTATACTTAGACGGCCGTTTCCTGCGACGTTAAGTCCTTATAAAGGTAACTGTTCCACTGAAAAACTCCTATTTCAGTGACAAAGCACGCTCTTAACCACCCAAGTGAAAATTCTAAGAGATTTTGTGTTTACTCGACAAGATACTATCCCTATTGTTGCGTGCAAATAAAGTTTACTTGATTTTTACTTACGCCTATGGTTTCCCCATTATGTCGCAAGAAGTGGAATGAGCAGCAAAACAAATAGGTACGATTATATCATGTCGCACATTCAGCAGATTACGAAGTGCTATCTCTGGAGACAGAAATATCGTATAAGCATGGAAACAGAATTACTTTCTTACAAAGTTTAGATTTATTGGCCATTGCGTAAGTTCGCTCGACAGCATTTAGTTGTTCTTAATACTAAATCATATCTGTATGATTACAGACTGCTGACGGCTAGAAATAAGGTGAGCGACAGATATATCGGAGAGTAATAATATAATTTGTAATTATATAATTATATTATATTGTATAATTTGTCTTTGCGTAAGTATCGGTTCAATATTTTCGAGTTAAAAATATGTCAGGACAATATTATGAATAGGCACAATGCGAATTAAGATTGGGCTCACATTTCGACTGAAAATGACACATTCGTTAGCAACAGTGGGGTTCGTTTTATCGGTTCAATTCTCCCATTCAACGTGGCATGCAAAAAGTAATTTGAAGTAGTGTGACGCATGAGCGCTTACTTATCTATTTTTGAAGGAACGTAGTCCACGATCCGTTAAATAGACTTAAAGTGAGTAGAGCCGACTTCCGCGCATGTGTGCCGCCAGCACGCACCGCCTCACTCGTCTTGTCGCCTTGTGCGAGAACATTACGAGAAATATTCTCAACACTGAGACTTACTGCTGCCTTACAAAGGAGACATCAAAATTTTGGCCTTAAAACAATTTATTTTCATATTTTGTTTCTTTAATCCAAAATCAGTCATCAACTTACTTATGTTTTCGTCTATATAACTTACTATCAAACATGACAAAACAAATTACTATTCACCAACTAATGAGATCGCAACAACAACAATTAGCAACTAACCAGAACAAATCCACACTGTTACGGTTAGTTACAATAATTAAAAGCGCAAATCTGATTTAAAATAATCCCACGTGGCATGGGATTTAACATTAGAGGTTGTGCGATAAACACACTGTTATGTCTGAACCATTCCATTATTACCATAACAAGGTACACTTGCAGGTAAAAGCGTCGAATGACCAACCCATGGAGTACAGGGGGGGCAAGGCAGAGTTCCGCCAGAGGCTAGTAACAATGACGACGCAGATAAAGAGGGTCGATAACGTGAAATAGCAATGTGAAAACGTGGCGAGAAAATAGCATTATTAACCTCTCGGGCATAATACGCGCGCCACTGCGCCAGATATGGTAATGATTATGTAAATCCTCCACTCACAGGTACATCTCAGGAACGTTATATACTTATTAAAACCAAGATTGCCACACCGAGGATCCCATCTGACAAAAACTTTGGGGCAACCCTCACTTCGCAAGTGTTTACAGGCGCTCAATTTTTACGACGTTAGTAATTCGAAATCTCGGGTTCCATGAAATCGGACCATCGGCGTTGCAGTCTTACTTGGCGACTCTCTTTTCAATTTTCTTAGTTTCCCGCTCGTAGCAGGCAAGCATTGTATGGTAGATTCTTATCTCTCTCAAAAGCTATTTAGCTAAATGGAATTTACAGAGCCCGCACTGCAGTTCGACGAAGTACATTGTAATATTTAAAATCTTGAAATTTGAGTCTAAATCCAGGCATTGTATTACGTGTCTAAGATTTTTCAAGATTCATTTTACTGTGTTCCGGTAGCGGTTACTTTAAATTATGCACTTTGCCAGATTGAAATGGTGGGTCCTTTTGAAATTTTCCAGACTTACATAAAGGAGAGTAAAGTATTATTTTAAGCGTCTTACTTAGAGTTTTGTTTCAGTAGTCGATGAAAATTGCTTAACAATTACACAGCAGCGTTGTTGGAAATGTTTAACTTTAAGTACCTAATTGAGCCCCGTTAATCAAGAGAACGAAGTTTTCACAAGTGCTTAAATTATTTACCTCAAACATAAAACATCGACATTCAAAGCGTTTCTGGAATATTTTCGCTTACACAGACGTCGGGCAGAACACAAAGTGAATTATACGAATAGAAAATATTGAAAGCGAGCTGAGAGCATCAAAAATACTGACGCTGAATCTTGTTAATGAACTTAATGAGTGAAGGAGCCGGGAGTTGTATAGCGAAGGAAGTTCACGAAAGCATCTTGCAAGTTTCAATCCCGAATGCTGTTACAACAGTGGTGGGGAGACTTGAACAAGTAGGGAACAAAATGAAATGCATCATAAAATAAACGCGACGTAATTTCTGTCTCATATTTCAACATCTTCGGTTGTGCACGGATTGTTCATACGGATTATTTTTATTTTACCTACCTCGTGGGTTGTACTGTTATTTTGTTCTGTTTGGTGGTGGAAATAGATTTGTAGTGTACAATAAAATACCTTATTTGTGTCTTAACGCTTAACCTCTCTGGCGACTTAGTGACATTAGAGGAGTGAAGTATCTTCCAACATTATTTTATTTACTTTCATACAAACATACCTATGTAACATACAGATCGTGGAGCAGGGTTCAGCACACGCTGACACAGGCAGGAAACGAGCTACACTTTCCCCTTTCACGTCGGGCAAGAGATCATCTATTTCTTTACATGAATGCTGTACCTGAATTCGACTGTAATTCTAAAATCTCGCAAAATAAATTGCTACGTACAGCACAATCCAACCCTACTCTAAATAAAATGAATTTCAAAAGAAATATGCTGATGTAATTAATTTAAAAGCTACAGAAAAGAAAAAAATGAAAATGTTTTCATCGTATCCAAACTTCACTATTTCAAGCCGAGATACTCGCGAATATAGACTTTTTTATTTTAACGTCAAAGTTTAGTTCGAAGTTCACTAATTTAACATCGAACTGGGAGCTCCTAAAATAACAGATTACAGAAGGCATAATCATGAAGTTTTTACTGTGCGACGTAACTCGTACGTAGTTATGCAAATGTGTGAGGCTCGTTTTTGCTAGGATTAAGGTTTTGGGTCTATTGTAATGGGAAGATTTGTGTCAAACGCGGCAAATCCAACGACCCGAACAATTACGCGAGTACAAATGATAATTTGAAAGTTAATTCAGAAATAAATTAAAATATTGTGCCTATTGTGTTTCCACACAATTTACATTCCCCAGAGATAATACATTTTGGCAAAAACCACTTACTCCGCATAGACTGACGGAAATATAATCAATCTTGTTTGCAAAAAAGACATGTTGAATAAAAAAGGCATTGATAAAAAGGAGACAGCAAAATTGACACTAGATGTAATAAAAAGATTGGAAAATAATTTCGACAAAAAGCAAGTCTCCAAAATTCACGTCAGACACTCAGTAAAATGAAATACGTAGCCGGCACCGGCCTTCGGCAAATGGTTTAATATCGAAATGTGATCACTTAGCGCAATCTCTTACAAAAGAAAAAAAAAACACAGGAAAAACCCCGAATGTACTTAGCTTTCACCAGAAACCGAAATATGTTTCAATTTTTATTAAAACGGGCAAAAAGCAAAATTGGATTGATAGCTTTTCAATCCAATCCTTTATTTGGTTGATGTGCAAAAATGCGTTTTTGCTTGTTTGAATTTTGAAGAATGTTGTTTTCGCATTCCGCACGGTTGAGCAGCGTTTAAATTAGAAAAGGCCAAAGTTGTAGAGCACAAAGTTGTGGCTGGAGCACGACCCCACTTCGCCACTTACTCAAATGAAATGCGTGCTTACCGGGCCTTTTACTAGAACCCTTGATGTATAGGCTCTTCTACGAAAACAGCCATTGGTTATGAACGAAATTAAATCAATTCTGCCGCCCTGTTTCCTAACGTAATTACAACTTTTAGGATTTGATTTATCACTAAATATAATGTGTACCTACTAGCTTCCGAATGGTATTAACTTTTACAGTGCTAAGATTTACGAGTTTTTATACATTATTGCCATATCGTACCAGTGACTTGCGAATCTCACAAAAACATAGTGGTTTTTCATTTTGTGGTTTTGGAAACCAGAAAATAATTGTGTTACTTCACATTTCGATAACGGAAACCGAATTTCCTTACCTCCGAAAAACAGTAGGAAACCAAGCGTGAAACGCATTCGAAATTCACTTTTGAAACCAACACTAAATTGCACTTACCTGCTGTAACTTTTCCGGAAAATACTATTGGCCCAGTATACATCGATCCATAACGCCATTTCATAGATAACACAATAATCCACTAGACATCGGCCTTTAGTCCTTATATTGCTTCTGATGTTATTTTAGGCCCCAACAAAAATGATTCCTTGAAACCGTATAAAAAGTATGAATAATAAAAAATACGTTTATTTATACGGGGGAAATGAAATTCGTAATATTACATTTTAATAATTCGAAATGTTGCACGGCCATTGAATTCTTCATAGCTGCAAAAACACCCAGGAGGAAAATATTTACGCTTTTTCGAAATGCAGAAATCAAGTACAAGGATTCGGTTTTAGCGGAGAGAAGCGTAGGGACGGGGCTGTTGAATAAAACGAGGAGCTCCGATATAACGCTTACCTTTCTCAAGTATGAGCTGGGAATTGAAGCTGCACTACCCTGAGTTTATTGAAATGGTCAGTAGTTAGTGTGTTTATTTACTTAGAGGTCTGTGGATAATTGCGACTTTGCGAAAAATTGTGGTAAATGCAAACGGAACGAGTATTGAGTTTGAAAGCTCGTACAATTACAATTTGAAGTGTTACTTTAATCATTTTTTTCTACCAAGATATTGGTAGAAAAAATAGATTTATAGTAGAAAAGATAGTTTTCTAGTTTGTAAATCTTGTCAGGGAAAAAAGTTTTTAAAACAATGAACGCTTGCTATTCATCTCAAGCTGCTCATTATAAAGGCCCATTAATTTGCGATTGTTTGGTATTTGTAGTACAAAAATATTAATTACTTAAGCTTTCCCGAAAGCATCCTAAAAGGCTTCACTGTAGCTAAAAGATTTCAATCCATTTGAATGTAACCAAAAACCCTACTTTTATTTGTTTCCAATCCAAAAATACGCCATACCAATAACATAAGTAAAGCAAAAACCACAAAGCCATAATTCTACACAATATTTCTCTATATAAAAGAGGATAGGCGTTGCCCACTGCAGTCCCCGACCTAATCACGACGTGGTCCCGCGTGCTATTTGCCTGCCCACTCCTTCGATCGCTCACTATAACGATACACTCACTATAATGATTACCTCACGTTTTATTACCATTTATTTTGTATTAGATTGTCTGGCAAAGTTGCGTTTTGATCACGCAGCGTTTGCAGCGCTTTAGGGTTAGAATTTAAGCCATTATGGCGGCTTAATTTGTAAGCCCTATGAAGCCATGTTTTAATTGACATGATAATAATAATGTCTACGCAATTTACCACAATTTTCACCAATATTCAAGTCAGTGTGGAACGCTTATGGCTTTAATTTTAATGCACGTTGTATTGAAGTTTTTTTCTTTGTTGTTTATTGATCATCACTAATGTTATATGAACAATTAGAGTTGGTTTTCATGAAATTACTTTTTTCACGTTTTTAAGTTCCTACTTTAGCTAATCCTTCAAGTCTCTCTACCTATATGTAAAAACATCTAGATTTATTATATTCAGTAAAAAAAGTATTTATAGTACCCAAGTATCATTATAAGCAATTTCGCTAGGCGCGTACGTCAACAGTTTAAGCCATGGATTAGATACGAGACTCCTTCGAGTTCTTTTCCTCATTGTATTTACTGAGAGACAGTGTAGTCCAGCTTAATCCAGCTTAATCGATAAATAAGCACTTAATAATGTAATTAAAAGAATATTTTTATTTGAAGTGTGGTTTCTGGCTTTAGAATTTAATTTTATTTATGTTTATTTACTTAGGTGTATATTCATTGGTATGCCTACATACCAAAGGATACCTTATTTAGGTCAAAATATATTCTTAGCATCAACCCTACAGTTTTTCAAGGATATTAGTCATTTAATATGATACCAAAATAAAATATTTATTTCATAAATCAATCCGGAAAATGAATCGTTTCAATTCAATTTCATCCCGATATCCACGTTCTTGCTTCAATCTGAATTCCTCTTTCATTCCAGATTAACCGAGAAACATGTACGCGTATAACTGTATAAGTGAACACAATAATATAATTTTTATCCTGAGTCGGATCTGCGGTGGGAGAGCTAATATCCTTATTTATTTCCGTTGGGTGTTCGTCCGCTAATTGCGACTCGCTACCCAGTGATTTTCCACGATCTCGCTTCTTATTGTAATTACTTGCGATATTTATGCGCAACTCCCAGTATTAATAGGAGATTCTCCTATTTGAAGTGCTTCATAATCTATCTATACATTTAATAAAATAGTAACGAATTCAAAACTGTACATTGAATATTTTTGAAAAAAAGTAATTGTTACGAGGAGTGGAAACGAGTCTGATGCCGAAAATATAATTTATAGATTTTTTTTTCGTTTGTCTGTTCCGGATTGGTGCAAGAACATATATGGGTGAAATTTGACTCACAGATAGTTTATTCCTTTTTTTTTTTAGGTTTGAAAATATCAAATAACTTCTCCCGCCCTGGGTGGAGCGGGAGGGTGTCAGACTCTTACTGACTAAAACCCACCCGTGTTCCTTCAGTTGCCTGTACGTTGCCAGGGCCACGGTATCCCTTTCGGACTTTCACGCAACCCCGGCAGGGATAGTTTATAGCCTGGATTAATACAAAGGGAACTTTTAATCTTGGTGGTACGTCCCAGTAGGATATTTTCCGACAACCACGCGCGCGAAGCCGTGGGGCAAAAGCTAGTCACAAATAAAACATTTCCATTTCAACACTTACTGCTCTTAATTAAAGCTGCTGAAATACATTTGCACCCGTTTATATTAACAATATCATTCAAACCGTGCATTTCAATGGTAAATGCATCAGAACTACTAAGTTAAATAACAATTTAGAGTTGATAGCAAAAGCTTCATTATCCAGGACGCTTCTGGCTTGGCACGCAGTTAATAAACGCTTTAAATACATTTCGACAGAATTTCATTCACAAATTCAGTGTTGTATTCGACGCGGCGAGAGATTCGCTATAATGGCGACTACTGAAATGCAAATAGAACTGATTGGCTCTCCTCAGTACGTCCGCTTTTTGATACCTGTCTTTTGCCTTCCATATCCCAACATATTCGCTTTAAACACTTGATTGGGTGAAACGGGCCAGAGTTGGTCAACTATTTGTCATTATTTTTTATTGTGGTTTCATCTTGAATTTCGAAATGAGTGTGGATTTTCGTGACGTTAATTTATTTGCAGGTCAACTTAATGTGTTTGCGAAACAATTCAATTTGTTCATTAAATACGATTAATTACTTTTAAGTATTGAAAATACCACATACCTTAAGTACTTACAGCTATCTTAGCTCTCTTAGCCTCAAGATCATAAACCACATGGACTTGACACGTCCAAAATCTCCATGGTGTATCAAATCTAGCTTCGCACACCCACTTGAATAGTCTACGGCATCAAAACAATAACATAGCCAGTCGACGTCTGTTGTCTTTCACGCACAACTCTCCCAAGTCTATGCACGTTTACGCATTGCAAACACGTATGAGTGCATAGGGCGAAGCACATAGCGCTACCCTGAATGCGGTATTCAAATTCTAAGCATCGTGGGTAAGCTGGCGTTGTGAATTGATAAGATTAATGTAAGCAAAATCGTCTGGTGGATTGACGATCCCGCAATGCTGATGCGGATGATAGGTCATTGATTACTGGATGTTAGCCATCTGATGCGTGCTCACGATGTATTTGAAACCACTGACGCTTTGCTTAGCAGGTAATGTATGCGATGCGGTATTATTTAGCCATTTTCGGGTTGAGGTTTTGTAACTAAGCTTGGAATCCAGGAAGTGTGTAGGTGTATAAAATTGAAGCCTTTACTTATTGAAAATGGCAGTCATTCGTTTCACTGTACCTACCTACCTAAAGGTTTTTTTTTTTCAAAATATTTGAATAGCACATATTTAATTAAGACAATCAATTTTCAAACTTAGACATAACAATGTGTTGATTCGCAGGCTTATGTTATTATCTTTTCACATTTGAAACAACTAAGTACACAATCAGAATACAAATCTCAAGTACTTATTCACCAAAACTGCGCTATGGAAATCGAAAATTTAAGATTTCAATATCGTATAGATGCACCGATAAAGAGAGACAAAGGCACAGTATATCTGGTAGATATCTCAAGTGAGGGCTTACGAGCATAATACACGTTGACAAAGCGCAGTAAGCTGTGTCGCATTTCACCCGTACTTACTCTAACATATTTGTTGAATAGAGGAAGAATGTTATGGGGAATAAAAGACATACTGCTTATAAAAAGATCAGAAAGATGGTCAAGATTTGGTAAACTAACCATAGAAAACAATATTATCGTATGAGAAAAAAATATTAATTATTTTAATTTTAATATTTTCTAAGAATATACATCATGTCTTGTGCACATGTTATGTACATTTTACTTTGTAGCAAGATAATTGAAACGAATAATAATTTAATTCACAGAAATAAATTATTATTACGTGGTGTGTGGTAAATATAATTATCATTTCTGTATGCTGTATTCACGAAAATCGCAATGATGTAGGTAAACACAAACAATGTTTGTGTTTATACACAAACGATTCTATATTTCCAGTAAAAGGAAAAAAAAATACTTTAAATGCTTAGTTCGAAATATATTGAATTGAAGGATATTTCATTTTGCTTTGCATGATGTAAAGATATACCTACGTTTCTGCATACATCGATATTTAATATTTTTCGTCGAAAACCAAGCTCTTCGTGGATTGTTGCACAGTTATTGTTTTAAATTAATATTACATTCAGTTTGCCTTTCACATCGTTGGCGGTAACGTTACTTCTTAATTTATACCGTGCGGAAATTCTTAATTCATTTTCCAGACAGACTTCATGACAACGCAAAAAAGAAAACAGATTTAATATTGAATAAAAATATTAAAGTTATTGTATATAATTTTAATGTCATCCTTTGTCGATATTTTTTCAATCAATAATGTTATTGTTTTTCAATTGTCTTTTAAAAGCCACATTCAAATCTTTCTGTCCGTTTGCAAGCTTCGATGTCACAAACACACAAAGGCTCTAAATTTACACCCCTCTTTTTACACCGGGGGTAAGAAAATTATAGATACGACTCCACACAGTCGGAAGACATCCAATTTAACAGCTAAACAACTCAAACGTTCAAGTTTCAATCCCCCAAAAATGGTTAGTTATTAAGTCAAGACGAATTAGATTTCTAGTTCAAGTAGCAGGTGTGGTTTTCGAATTGCAAAATCTTATTTAATTGAATGATAACAGCCGCAAGATAAAGCTGTGTTTATGTAAATTTGACTCAGTTATGTATAAGGCTCCCATCAGACGATTAGCTGTTGTTTGACCGCATCGATGCTTTACAACGCTTCATTTTAGTTTTGATTGAAATTTAGCTTGTTTCAATTTCAATTTGTGTTTTGAGGGAAGATGTTAAATTATGGTTGAAATAGCATAAGTTGCAGTTACTCTATTCCATAATTTTATTTTGCAAGTCAAGACTGCTCCGCTTTTGGTTCAAATTAGTTATATTCAGTATCTAATTTATATAGTAGGCAGGTATAACAATGAGTTGTCTAGCTTTGTTTTGTTAAATTATCAATTGTATTTGTATAAATCAAAATCCATCATGCAATTATTGCCCATACAGAATTCGGTTTTACTTTTAATTAAAAATAAATATTACATCAAAACGATTAACATCATCGAAAAACAATTTGAACTACACAAAAGGAGTTAAGTATGTATTTTTATCAGCCCATTCAAACGGCCGTAGAGAAATTTGCATTAAATCCATTTACGGGGAAGATTATAGGCTCTCGGAATAGTCGGCTCGGCGCCGCGGCCGTATTCCGTACGGAGACGCACAATACACCTCGATTCGGATTACGCTATCGGCCCCCGTCGACGTAAGTGGCTACGTAGCCTTAAATAGGCACTTACGACGCCGCAATGAGATGCCTCACAGCTTCCTTAGCTGGATCGTGCGAAGATTGTGCTATCACCAACGATACGTGACGCGTTTTTTCGCCATAATTGAATTATGACAGGCCGTGAGGTGTTCGAGTGTGATATTTACGATCGCGCGATACACTGCCGTATCAACGAGGCGCGTGAGTTATTGTTATGTTTGTGATAAAGTAAAGAGTTTTTTACGGTACGTGGGGAAGCTACTGACTTTTAGATAGTATTTATTTTTTGGGATGAATGAATTATCTATAAGTTGGATGTACTGAATATTAAATGGTGTAATTCTAGGTGTTTTATTATAATATTGTTTCCATCTACTAATCATTTTTATCACGTAAAATATAACTGAAAATTAAAGCAACTACCTATAAAATAGAATGATAAAGGAGTTCTCTTATCGGGTCATGTTAGTTTACTCCGACTATATGACTGTTTATTTAGGCTAAAGAAAAACGTGTGTTGTACGTGTCCACCTCATATATTTCAGTTTGCATCGATACGATCATATTATATACCCTTTGCGACAAATCAGAACTTATTTTCATGGAAAAAACGTAACATCTATCGTAAGTCGGCACCGGGTGCCATCAAATTCTATGCACATTGTCGGAAAGCAATTTTCACTCAATCCCCTCTCGTCAACAAGTACAAACTTACGCGGCGCACGTGCGCCCGCGTCAATAGTATAACAAATAGGCTGATATTTCGTCAGAAATAACCCGAATCAAGTTTCAGTGTGAAAGCTTTTGTGTGTGGCAGGTGAAAAAGTGTGCGACTTGATTTATTCGCAACGCCGACGCCTATAGCGGGATGATTGAACGGGAACGTGTTTATACAGCATTGGCCAAACCGTGAAATATGACAACTGAAATACGCTCAGGAGTGTTCTCTATTTTTAATAGTTGCCGTCTGTACCGGCGGCGATCTTGCGCGACGTGCGACCCGCCGTGACTCGCGTTTTAATATCACAAATATCGAGTCCGTACGAATACAAAAATTTGATTTATGTCACTATTGCGAGTTGTATTGTTTCTTGCGATCCGGGCCGGGTTATTCTGTTTCTGTCAAACGCCTTCGTGGCGTTATGCACGGCAGCGTTTATTGTATGAGTTGTTATTCAAATAAGTTTTCCGACATGTGATAGCAAGGGAACAACTTTAGTACGGAAAGCCGTTTTAAATTCAATTCCAGATGTACCTATTTAGTGTTACGAAATTTTAATTATGATGTATTTTCCTACAAAGTCGTCGCGGTTTCAATTACGTTTGGAGCTAAGAAATAATATTTACAATATTAGCATAACATCTTGCCTTTGAGCTATAAGGCTGCTATTTGCTATCTACGAATATATTTTAGATTCCTTTTATAAATACACAGCTCAAAATGTTGCCTACACAGATTTATGATTTGGATAAAAATCATACGATTGTGTGGAGCAATTTTTTATGTAAGGCTTCACTCGACACCTCTTATAAATTTAGGATATTTATTAGTTATATGTCCCTGGGGAAGTTTCGACCGGGATAAAGAGTAGTTTATACCTTAAGCTTGGTACTAAGCTGTCTTTTAGTGAGGGATCTTTAAATATTCCTGGAGCGATTTTCTATTTTGTAATATAAGCCCATTCCACGTTTCACCTGCTCACTTTGACTATAGGTTCTTGTCAAAAGGTAATTACATGGCGCTCAATTTAAATTTTCATAATTTTAGCAACGTAATTATAAAGTAATTTGTCACTGTTATATAACACAATTTTGGTGCTATATTATAATTACTATCGATAGCCACGGTAGGCACCTACATTCCGAATCGCCTGTAAAATTAACTCCAAAAGTTCTACCTTGAAATTCAAGGTAAATGAGCGTCGAGTCGATTCTGATTCTGATATTTACTCATTATTTTTATTCAAAATAAAACTTGACACTTATGCATTTTTCTTTTATTGAAATTCACGAAATACCTTTCTATGTGTCTAACTTTGATTAATCATATTTTCTAAGAATAACAAGAAAAAGTTAAATGTATTATAGAAAAAGTTTTTCTTTTGTGAAGATGCGTAAATCAAATATGTTTTGTGTTATTTCAACAATACTATCCCAAATACATTTTTCTTAGAACTTATAATAAATATAGTTTTTTGAAGTTCAAATGAAATCTAAGAATTTATCGAAATAACTTGGGCAGAGGTGTACCTATAGCACACCCACATTTCGCCTGTTATGTTTAAGTCCTATGTAATAGAGGGTGAGCCAATTACCATCAACCAGGCACAAATCGAGACTCCGGTTTGCTACTGAGAAATTGCAGATAGAAAAGCCCAATACCTAACACTTTGTCCGACCTGGGAATCGAACCCAGAACAGCTCAGCAGTAGCGCTTGCGACCTAGATCAACGAGGTAATATCAAAATAATACCTAAAAAATATATTAATAAAATCTAATGGTTTTTAATAAAGAATAAAATTAACTTGACTCGTTTAATAACTTTTAAAAAACTGAGCTGAGTAACATTAAAGAAAGTAATTCTATTTGAAACTTTTATTTTATAAAAATCGTTTTAATAAACCGAGTTATATATAAAATACTGAGTGTCACCATTATTGTAGGTACTGATAACTAAAATTCTCAAAAATAAAATTTCTTTGTTTTCATGCAGTGAACATCGATCAAACTAATATCTCAAAATCTATGTTGTCAAAGACAGAATTTTCGACATAACTTCTATTTAAAGTCTTCAACAATACCTACTGAGACTAAATCTTTACTAATAGCAAAAAGAAATATAGCCATTTCAAGTAGAATGATAAAGTGTGTGAAGAGAACTGTGACAGTCTAAGTTATCCCTCACCATCGACAGGTTACTTCACGCGAAGACTAAGCAAAAAACTTGTGATGTATTGTTACTTAAGCTACCATTTCCTAGAAGAGCGGTGGCTGTCAAATTATAACAGCCGTCAGGAAAATCTGTCATTTTCACCAGTATTTGACATTAAGGTGTCAAAAAACGCTCTTTATTTGGACAGCCGTTATTGTGGGACCATTCACCGCTTTCTTAGGAAAGCTTTATTTATTTGTTACAACTTTTAAAACAGGGGTTAGGCATGCATTAAAATTCCATGACACAGTATTAAGACGCACCCTGTACACTGCAAATGTTTCATATCAAATTATTAAATTACATAATATAATATTGATACTAATTATTACAATTCATTACATTATACTAAATATCAATGAATAATTTATTACATTTTATTTAAAATACCTAAATGATTCCTCAATCATTTCAATCTTACATAACTAAACAGTTAAGTGTACAGGTTTTAGTTTCCTAGTCTTTTTTATAGTGAGCGAAAAATTGCGGCCAGCGACACACCACTCAAGGAGTGTCGGGAGCGCTGAGAAACGCTTGATCAAATTCGCTTATACAAACTCAAACTCAAAGCATTTATTTCAATTTAGAGGCTGTCAACAGCTAAAGCGCGGTCACTGTCGAACTGCGTAGAAAAGAAAGAGAAGCGCGGTGACGCAACGCTGGTAATTTATTGCAAAATATGTAGCAATTATCTATTTACAAAAAATCTGAATGATTGTATGTAAATTAATAATGGTTATTAATCGTAAAAAAATTTTTTTAGAGGTAGTTTGTTTTTTTTTCTATAGTGTCAAATTAGTTGTATTATGTTTTTAACACAATATTTAACTAATATATATTATGAAGAATATAATTATATCTTCTGATTTTGTTTACCGCAGTGGATCATATACTTTCAGGCGTTATAAAACTCGCGTTTAGCTCCTGTAGTCCTCTTAAATCAACCACAGTTACTTTTGAATTTGATCATTCAAAAGTGCCTGTTATTGGTTTCGGTTAGTCAATAAAATAAAGCTAGCTGCCCATTTCAAAGCGTAGTAGGTTCCTATGGAGAAGAACGGGCAAGAAACTTCATGGACACTCTATATACGAATATAAGCACCAGGTATATGCATGAGAATAAAGTTTATATTCGTATGAAACCCTTGCTTCAATTAGCAGAGTAAAGTTAGAATGTGGTGTATGAATTTTGCTTCGAGTGAGCGTGATTCTAGGTGGTCCAAGGACATGGCTCGCTCTGTCGGAGATACATGAGGCATAGTCAGAGACAGATCATACAGAATCAGAGGTAAACGTGAGGTATGTTTTTTCAGAAATCTACAAAACGAAATTGAAGAATTAATGTAACTAATGGCTGTATCAAACCATATTGGCTGGGAAAACGTTAGCTACAGTCCGGCGAGAATGCGTTCTTGACACCTGTCAGTTTCATACTAACGAATTTGATCCTTATTACTACTAGAAACTGTCCATCTGACAGGTGTTTTGTTGAATTGCATCCTATCGATGGCTGAGCTGTAGAAGACGACACTGGAATAAATGAAGATTTTGTTTAGGAACCACCTGATAAAATATATCAGACCTTAGTACGATAAAACTGTCATCAGATCACGAACATATCAAAATCAATGAGCCCAAGTACACACGCGTGCAGTAATACGTACGCAACCTATACACGTAGGTACATACGCCGACAGACGATATTGACTTTGATAAACGAGCCAGTCAGTGTCGCCCTACAAGAAGCCACGTCACTTTGGTGCATTGCGGGTCCTACATCTTAACCAAGCCCTTGTTTACACTCAATCCTCGTAGTTTTTATGACTACTAACATGATATTACGTCCAACAGAACGCTTATGGTAGTCCTTTATTTGTTTTATACAGTTTATGGCACGTAAGTGGAATATTGTAAGTGGCCATAATCGTCGTTTTTAGACGTTGAGGTATATTGTTTTGATGTTCTCTCGTAAGATTTAGTTTCGTTTATCTGTGATGGGTTTTTGTTTTGAGTTTTTGTGTGATTGTCTTTTGTTTGGTTACTCGTAATGGTAGATTTGTGTTTAAATCGAACAAGCGAATGTTCATTCTATCCCTAGTTAACCAAATATTTTTTGTGTAAACAGAGATAGATCATTCTTTCGTTGGTTTCTCATGTCAATAATATTTAAAAAAAATGTTTTTGGTCAGGTTCTATCTTCGTTTAGTGTAAACCCACCTTAAGAGTTTCAGCATGCAACCAGGATTATAAAGAGCTAGATGACCCGGTGTACTTCGTACCAAGAAAAATTTAGTTTTTTTAGATTTTCGGCTCTCTCTTTGTGTTTTTCATAAATTTCTTTTTCCTATACCACCCCAGTATTAAGGCACCAAAAAAAAACTATTCGGTCGGCCCATTTTCGAGCTTTTGTGAGACTAACGCACAGCAATTGATTTATATATATATATACTCGTATATATATATAGATTGAGATCTAATGGACTATCTTTACCCAAGCATCTTTGAGTGTAATGATATTCGCTACTAAATTCATCCCGACATTAGGTTGAAGGCTCTTCGAATCATATAAACCATAAGCTTTACGAGTATGCATACTTCCTCAAAAACTCGTGGCCAGTAATAAATTGTAAGCATTCATAGGTTATATGAAAGACATTGATACATGCACGAGTTCAACTCACGATATCACGACATCACGGTGCTCTTCAAGGTTTCCTTGAATACATACCAAATACCTACTTGCCAGAATACCTTTCAAAATAAAATGTGTAACAGAAAAAGCGCAAAACAAACAGAGTACAATATCTATTTGTAATTAATGTTGTCAAAGCATTTTTTCGAATGGATGTGTAATAAGTATGGCATGCGATTATCCGTCCCAATTTACTTTCCGGATATATCCGGATAATATGGATATTTTGGAAAATAATCCTAATATAAGTTTCCAATCGACTTTTTCATTACAAAAACTCTGTAACAATCGTGTAATATAACATGTAATACTTATGTTACTAATATATCACAATTTAAAAACGTTTTTATAACAATAAGTCTGGAAGCCGATCCCAACATAGTTAGGAAAAGCAAGGCAGATGATGGAATCTTAGAATGGAAATTTAAATGTGGTTCTTCTTAATAACATAAAGCATTTTAAAATGTTTCAAATGTAAATATAATAATAGTATATAGTAATATATAATTCGTAATTTTTCTTCTTTTCGTGTAGTTAGTGACTAACCTGTACCCTAATTGCGTAATACACGATCAATCGGAATTTGAATCGTTTTAAAACCAATTACTAATCTTCATAAGTTCGAAAAAAATCTGCTCAACAACGTAAATAACGCAATTAATGTTGTTGAACTGTCATGATGAAACAAGTTTGTCGTAATTGTTTACGAAAATGTGTTGCATAAAAAGCCGCCCATGGGCCTCTGACTTGGCTTCACATGCCGTCGAGAAATATCCCTCAGGCATGCCGGTTTCCTCACGATGTTTTCCTTCACCTATTTTGAAGCAAGTGATAATTATACAATACGCAAATGAATCCGAAAAGTCAGAGGTGCGTGCCTTGGGTTCAAACTCGAGACCTATGACTTGGCAGTCCGATAGTCACAGCACTAGGCTATCACTGCTTTTAGTTAGTAAATGATAATTGATTTATTTCTGTAAGTAGGTTTGTACAAACACTTTTACACGTCAATCTAATATTCTATTTCATTGTTTTCATTAGATAAGTATGTACATTTGGAACTTTTTCGTCACCAATTATAGCCCAAGGTTGCAGGCACTAAACCAGCGGCGAGGAGCGATGGCCGAGCGGGGCGGTGGCGAAAAAACAATTTTGTACTGTCGCTCTCGCTCCGCTCGGCCATAGCTGGTTTCGTGCCCGCAGCCTTAATTATGAATGAGATCTAAAGAACGAAACTCTTAAATTTTACGTACATAATAATGTCATATCAATATTTTATTTCATTAACAGAATATAAAAATGAATTTAAAAAAAACTCTTATGATGATCTGATCTATAACAGCTATAATATATATAAATAATTCTGAAAATAAAATCAAAACAACGAAATCATTTTATGACATATTTTTTTTCATTATTTGTTAATAAGACCTAAGGAAAATGAGGCAATCCAATGTTGTTTCGCTTAGAGGTGTCCTCAATTTATTACTAAGTAACCAGTGCTGCTGTGGAGGAAAATATCTTGCCAGCTTCGACGCTGGTTGTAGGAATTGTGATGTTTGTTTACTTGACTAAGATGAATGTTTCTTGGTGTGTACCATCTGTATTTGGCAAAGAGTTTCTAAATCTTCTTTGTGAGCTAGTATTCATCAGCTCGACTTCAGTTGACGACAGCGATGATAATCATTACTTTAAAAAATCATTTACTTTAGCAGCACTACGTTCACTGCAACTGCATTCAGTTGCATGGTCTATTTGGCATGAACCTTTCGATCTCTTTGCTTATTTGCTCTGTTGAAGTACATGATTTTTTAGTTTCTCTCTGCTGCTGGTCATCACTGAGTACTACTTCATTATCATCAGTGTCGTCAACTGAAGTCGAGCTTTTGAATTTTATTTGTTATGAATCTACTAATTGTTAAATTAAGTGGATTTTTGAAAATATAGCATGAATTTTCATGATTGTGAATACTTACCTATTTTATTAAAACCACAATGTAAAATGTTATATTATTACTTTATTACCGATTTTGATGTAATTAATTATAAAAAAGGAACTATTCGTATAGAAACAAGTGATATCTAGATAATATATTCGACGGATATCTGGATAATTTGGATATCCAGATATCCGGATAGCATGCCCTAGTAGTGCGATTCAATGCAATTTTTAACTAAATATTATTTCTTGGTCATAAGAACTCTTACTTAATCTTGCTAATAAATAGGTATAGAAGGAGCTATTATATTTTCAATTAGTTGGCCTTTTAATTGACAGCAATCGATTCGAACAGCCTGTTTTCAGGACTTCGTTTATTCTGTAACACGTAGTAAATTCCATCTTCCTATATTCGTAAATAATATATCCTCTGCCCATTAAAGCTTAATGTAACAGAATACCCTTACACAATTTAAAACGCTGCTCTATTAAAATTATGAAAATATACCTATTCTGTACAGCGAAGGCTTTCGTTATCGTTAAGTAACGTTAGCGGAGAAGGCCGGCGGAGGCTTTCAGGCGACTAGCTGATAGCATTTACATAATATTGGAACAGTTCCGATACACCTAGGGATCATTAGCCATTGATCGGCTTACGATATGGAATACGGCTTTGGCTTGTGGTGTCGATAATAGCTTTAGCTTTTGTGTTTTGTTAGTAACAAAAGGTTGAATATTGTTTAACAGCAACACGTGTGTGGATTATTTTGTGTAAAATATACAGGTGTTGTTTTTCATGTCAGATTTTAATTTTATAGTTACTTATATTATATCCTATGTCTATGAACAATAATTTAATGCAGGTATGTAAAAAATAAAAAATCATGTTATTATCTTACAGCTCAATCATACTACCTTTACCTAGTAATAATGCACTTGCTTTAACGTATGAACAACGAAAGAAAAGGCTTTCAGGCGGAGGCTTTCAGGCGACTAGCTGATAGCATTTACATAATATTGGAACAGTTCCGATACACCTAGGGATCATTAGCCATTGATCGGCTTACGATATGGAATACGGCTTTGGCTTGTGGTGTCGATAATAGCTTTAGCTTTTGTGTTTTGTTAGTAACAAAAGGTTGAATATTGTTTAACAGCAACACGTGTGTGGATTATTTTGTGTAAAATATACAGGTGTTGTTTTTCATGTCAGATTTTAATTTAATTTAATTTTATAGTTACTTATATTATATCCTATGTCTATGAACAAAATATTAATGCAGGTATGTAAAAAATAACAAATAAAAAATCATGTTATTATCTTACAGCTCAATCATACTACCTTTAGTAATAATGCACTTGCTTTAACGTATGAACAGCGAAAGAAAAACAAACATAAACACAACCTTACCCCAAGCCAACATACCTATGACACAAAGAAAGCTAGCTAAACTGCATAAACACTCGACACTCATTACCACAACCCCTTAAAATAACACAGCCGATTGGATACAAAATAATCGACAAATTGCGCAGAAACTTAAAGGTGCATATCTAGCGAATGCCCGCTGGTATTACTCAGCAAATAACCATAAGCATTAGCATAATATTGAAACGTCAGCGATATGGATTCAGCAGCTCATTAACGTAATTGATCAGCTTTCCACTAGGGCCGAATCAATCGCACGTCCCACCATTGATTTGCATTAATTACCGTAGCAAATGTCACATATCGCCCTCATACACCAAGTCATTATTTTGATGGACTCCGTTTTGGTTATCGCCGATGGATTTTAGTCAAGCTCGACGTAATTAGTTGCTTTCGAAGTCATATCTACAGTTGGGAAACATCGATGGTCCTGTAATGTAACAGTAAACAAATCAGTTGTTTTAGCTAATCCGATAGTAATGAATGTCATTAGTGCTACTCGATGCATGTGCACAACTGATATGTTGTGGTTAGCCACTGTATGTGTGTATGTAGCATAATGCACACATGTCAACAACACATATAGGTAACTAATACCATCTATCTGGAAACAAACATCGCAAACAACAGTGAGGCTCTGTTTCAAAACATACAACTTTGACATCTGCCAAACCAGAACAAACACAATCCAGCGCAAGGCGGTGGTACACACCCGACTTAAATCAAATAACTGTATTGCTTTTAGCTTTGTAAAGCTTCAAGTGCAATAGCGTCAGTGGCGGATGTTCCACCCCCGTCTCCAGTCTGTAGTCTATGATATTGCTCCACGCCCTTTACATGTTCGGTGGGGTCTGAAGGCGGGAGGCGCGCGGGCACGCACGCGGCACGCCACCGCCACGCCACCGCCACGGCGCCTCGCCGCCACCTCTCCAGAGATATCGCAAGCGTGACGCCCGACCTAACTGCTCCAGTTTATCCCTTTAATTGCCTTTTTTCTGGAGAGTGGCTTTAAGCGCTCCCGCCATATCTCCTCACGTCGCAATTACGGAGACGTCTTATGATAAATCTGCCGTAATTTGCATGAGATAGCATACGCTCTCAACTTTCACGCGAAGCTTCCTACTCTTGTCGTTTATTACGTTAGGGAACGTTTCCAAGAATGAGAATGAGCTATTTAACTACTAACTAGATAGCGTTAACTATCGTTTGCGGCTGAAAAATCCGAGACGTGAATTGTCGGTCCCAAGTTTTTATTTTTCTTGTTCCGCGTTTTTATTTCGCTTGTAATCGCAGTTCTCAGGGGAGGAACTTTGTTTTTTGTGAGATTTGGGGAGTCACAGAATAACAATTTTAAGTCAGATGCACTTTCATACAATTTCAGTGCTGGAAATAAGACAGTAAGAGGCAAACAAAACAGACGGTACAATCTCCGTGTTGCAACGTGGCGAATTGGCGGCCGACACCCCCCAAGGCTGCGGAGCTCTCCTCGCCAATCTCGGCATTTTTTCCAAGTTGCCAGTGCCAGTATGCCCGTGTGCCCGTGTGCTCGTGTACCTGTGCGCCCGTGTGCTCGTGTGCCCGTGAGCCCGAGTGCTGCGCGAGCGAGCGCCAGCGGCAGATTTTGTAGCGTCAGCGGACCGCCCTGCGGACTGCGACGCTGCGCGGCTATTTGTCGAACGATGCGCCAAAACATCGCATCGCAATCGCACGGAAAAATTATTCCCCGCTAGATTGCTACTCTTCGCTTTTTGAAGGTGCATTTACTTTGCAGGTTGAGAGTTTTATATTGTACAGAAGATGAGGTACAGATTGTATTATCTTGTTGGCAAGCTTTCCGATGCAATTCTCATTTCGATTCGATACGAACAGGCAAGACTTTGTGGCATTTTTGAAACACGCTGATGTGGTTCATTGAAGGAATGATCCTACTAAAGGAGTAGTGGTAATGGTGCCCATTCAGAGATAACTGTTTCGAGGTCTGTTAGGGAGATACATTATAGATAAGCTTGACAAAATATGTTAGACGAATTTCACGCCCTCTGTGAAGGAAAGTCATGACCCCTGTCAGGTCATAACAACTGCTAAAAGCAATGTGTAGATACTCAGACACTAAAGAAAATAGAAAATAACAGGTATAATCAGAAATAATGTAGTAGATGAAAAAGTTTCTTGCTTACTCAATCATTGCAAACTTTTTAAAGGTCTCGCGTCGAAGATAAAAGAGAGTAGGGCACTTTTTATTTCAACTGATCAGGTTTTCCTGAAGTGTGTACCAATTTCAAGTTTTGAAAACCTGAAACCAGAGCTCCTCGAGTTATTGCCGTAACTGAAGTTTGAACTTTAATGTACCTTTGAAAAAAAAAATCGAGCGTACACATTGATAGTGTAAGAAAGACCATGTTATTTGTCATGAAACAATATTTTAAACCAAATTAGCAGATTTTCTTTCGTTTAAAATGGTTTACGTAAAACTGCACACAACCTCTAATAATTCCCAAAAAAGGAGAACACAGAACAGTCTTTGAAAATAAAGTTCAAGTCTAATAAACTAAGGTAGTTTGAAACATTAATGCTACCTACCCGAGCGGTTAAAAAGATGAAATGAGCTCCAGTCTCGATGGTCGATAAACTTATTACTGGAGGAGTGTTCGGTGATCGTTGGAGCGTGTGGGCGGGCTCGTACGATGACGTGTCATTAGTCCTTTACACTCACGTTATATCGGACGGTGTCTTTGTAAAATGTTTTGTTATTAAAAGAGTTTTATACGTCTTACTTCAAACTTTTTGGAGTGGGTTGTAAAAGGGAACTTTTGGAACGTTTGTTGTGATATCACATGTGTGAGATATATGAGTGTTGAAAATATTGTTTGTGAGGACTCCTACAATATCCTGTTAGGTACTTTTGAAAATTAAGTAGGTACTTGGTTGGTTTTAAGAAAAAATATTTGCATTCCGAAGGAAAGGTTTGACTCGCTTTTATCTCGGCGTCTAATCAACACCTAAGGTGCTGAAAGTATTTAATAGCAAAAAAAAATACACATGAAAATGTTGATAATATCTCTAGTTTAATCGGAAGCGAGTAATACATTAGCTACTTCCATTGCGCCTAGATATGTAAAAGGAACATTTGGAATAAGTAGCGAATAATTTTTCTACCTCCATCATAGAGAACAGCCGGAAAATGAGAATGAATAAATGAATATTTCAGTATCACTTACATCTACATTATTCTAGTATTTGAACCGCTACTACCTACCTTTTAGGGAGGTCATTTATATACCTGTTTCAGGCGATAAGATTACATTAAGAAGAAACTATCGGTTGGTATATTACTACACTAAAAGCTGCCCCTATTTTCTTGATACCTCAGTCCATATTTCAGTGTAAAACTGGTGTCAATAAAAGGGTGTCGGTCTCGTTCGTCGGCGCTCCTGATGAGCTAGTAACTCGTAAGGCGGACGACCCATCATGTGCTATGACACCCCATTAACCCAGGGCGGACTGCGCTTGCTAACTTACTTCGCTAATATGTTTTGAGACGTACCTACTCGTGTAGCTATGTCGTCCGGACATGATGCTGGGAGCTTGTAAATGAAGCAACCCAGTATTATGGAGTTATTCGTCACCTACCTACACTCAAAATATATGATATGTTTACATTCAACCTGTTCTCCCCTTTATTGCCGCACCCCGAACATTGTAACAGAATTTAACTTGAAAAATACACGTTTTACTCGAAGTGTCGGCAAAATAAAACAAGCCCTGTTTGACTAATAGTGTGAATTAATTTTATTACAGCGGACCCAAGTTTCCAATTTCATACATGGGTCGAACGAGCTGCAACAAAAATATTAAAGTGTTGTATTAAGCTTTGTCCTCTTCACGTTTCGCGCGTCACGGGTGACCAATTTAAGTATTAATAAAATGACAAAACGTGACCCGGGTACAGGCTGCCATCCATCACGGCCGCACGTCAAGTGGAGGCCGAGCGATTAAAAAACTGTACCTAACCAATGTACGCCTCTCCGCAGATAGGGAAAGTATTTCGGGACACACTCGCCCGGTAAATGTTCTAGACAAGGGTGAGATTAAATATTAAATTCGCGGTTAGGAATTTCGGGTTGAAAAGTAACGGTGGTGGGCATGCGCAAAGCCGCTCTGATCCCCGGCCTTTTCAAAATCCAGTTTACAGCGTTAAATTCGGACTAAAAACAAAGGTGTGTAATTTTTTATCAGGTTCGAAATAACACCGGTTGTGAAGGTAGCCGGTAGCTGCGTGGGCACCGGTGGGGAGACGGTACATACGTTTAAATTAATGAAATTAGGTCTTCTCTGAAATATTCAACAAATAACACAAACATGAGATGGCGAAGTTGTGTGAAGGCACGTCGTGTGGCTCCGCGATAACGTAACTAATGATTGATATACTCGTGCGTCTCTGTTCAAACTAATGACAGGGTGAAGCGTGTTGACTTTCAAGTTATTAATTAATATTGCTATTATTTAGGCGATGGTGATTACACATTTCCCGTCACTTCGCCACTGTGTAAGACTGGGATGATGTGAAATAGAATTTTGTTAATAAATATGTTTGGTACAAAAGTTTGTAGAGCTGTTTTTTTAAACAAAAAGACGTTTTATGAGCAAAATTAGACACGTTGTGTTTACTTAGATTCGGTAACTAAACTATGTATTTAGGCAGCTACGGAAGAAAATGACAATATCTACTTACTTCAGTAAATGATTCCTTTTTGAAAATTCCTTCAAATTCGTTCATTTCCAATATTTGTAGAATAAATAAAAGTAAGCGACCAATTTGAAGCTGTCTACAGTGTCCACGGAACGCTAAAAATTTAATGTGGGGGAATGACTGATGAAAAATAATTTGTGTAGCAAATCTGCAGTACTCAGTTAATTAAAAGTTTCAACGAGGTCTCGTTCAAAGAAATAGTCGCTGTCCACCGGCCCTAGGTCATAAAAACTATAGAGAATCTACGCCTCATGGATCGCAATAAGGGTACCTACTACAATTGGACAAAGTTTTACTTAAGGGGCGGTCTCGTCGATCCATAATAAAATGTTGTTCCAACAAATTAAATTATTTCACAAATAAGTTTTTAATGAACTACCAACATACTATTTTCTCGAATGTATGTCAATTTCTTAATAGCTATTTTATCTACCTAACTAAAATAAACTAAAATAGTGAAAAAAAAATGGGTAATTAAAAAAAAATAAGTTCCGTAGCTAAGTACTTCTAATCATAACGCGTCGGCGAATTTGTATGATCGATAATTTGAAACACAGTAAATTAAATAGCTTTCATTTCACAGTCGAGTTATTATTTAGATGTAATTTCGCATTTTGTACGTAACACATAACCTTAAGCTGAAAGTTGTGATGAAAATTACTCTCACAATACGCACACACACACACATGAAACAATTCAGCAACAATGAACCGATCAAGAGCGAGTACGTTCAACGAAAGTTTTTAATTTAACAAAAGTATTTGTCGTAAAAGCCTATAATACGAACTTTTTTATTATTAAAGTAATTGTTGACGAGAAATATGTTTGAAAATTCATAAAATATACGAGGTAGGAGGGAAGTTATGAGGTCTGAACATGATTAAATGCAATTTCTTTAGGAAGTATGCTACCCAGTTTTAGGTGAAAGTTTACCTTCAGATGACCGGATTCTTTCGTCTCACGGTTTTGGTGATATTTTATGAAGAGTTGCATAGTCTTCGTTTGTTCAAGTTCCATTTTATTCATTTATTTAACGAGATTGAAAAAGTAGAAGTTGCATGAACCATGCGTTGTGATATTGAAAAATTTGTGAAAAAGGAAACCTTTTTAGAAAGAACTCAGAATTAAGACGTGGTATGTTATAGGCTAAAAAATGGGTATAGTTAGGTAATAGGAAACAATGAAAAAAAAAGATATAAGTGAATGGTACGGATAACTAATAGTTACAAAAAAAAACCGGCCAAGTGCGTATCGGACCACGCACAATGAAGGGTTCCGTAGCTGGGATGAATTTATCCCAAAAACAAACTTGACTTTGTAGTTGAAAAACATGTTCTCCCATACGGAATGTATAGAAGAACATGTTTTTGCAACTGCAAATGTATGTTCGTCGATTATTACTCGTTAATTTGTAGAGCCTACTTAGCTGTTATAGTTTTCCTTTTAATTTCGTTATATGTACTACTGCCGTGAATTTTTTCACATATCCAAAACTAACCATTTAGCTGGCGGGGGGACACTCAAAAATTTGCACTTTAAAGCTCAATATTTCGCTATCGGATCCCTGAATCCAAAAAGGGTTTTCACACACTCCAATATTTTTAACGATCTTTCTAAAAACACCCCACACCATTGGATAGAAGAACAAAAATAAACATCCCCAGTATACGTGTACGAGAGGTACCATTAGAAAAAAATATTTTTTATTTTTATTTTATACCCATGCCAAATTACAGCTTTCTAGTACTAAGAGTCTCTGAGCTAAGCCGTGGACAGACTTACAGACAGACGGACATGGCGAATCTATAAAGGTTCCTTGTTTACTACAGTACCCTAAAAAAATATACATTTAATGCCGCTATAAGGTATTAAACGGAATGAAACAAATAATAAAGTCTGTTTGGAATAATAGACAATTTTATAAGAAGTTATAACGTATTCCGGAAATGTTGATCGTGTGAACTACAACTCGACGCTAATTCTAAATCCGCCACTTTCTTTTGTACCCTTCAAGACTCATGTTTAAAAAGTTATAATTCATACACATCTTGACAAACGATCTGGTTCACGGCTCCATATGTTCTCATGTCTACGTCAGGTGTAAATGGTAGTAAAAGTTACAACAGCAGACCGCAGGTTTGCCCGTCACGCCATGCCCAAAGTTGGCGTGCAATACGTTTTGTTTTCTTTACGAATACCACGGATAACGGGTGGTAAACAGTCGCGTATTTTGTTACTTTATTTATAAACGTTGGAAATAAATTGAGTGCCTAAACCGCTTTAGTTTTAGGTTTAAAAAAAAGATTTTGTACTGAATTATTCAGTGAATTTTTGTGTTAGAGAGGTTAGGTAAGCTTACCCTGGTTAAGTTGGCTTTAACCAAAATGTTAACTGATAGAAAAAGTCCATAAATAAATTTACCAGTTTAAAAGTACATGACATTGATTTATTCTGCACTAGGTAACTAAACCAAGGTCAATAACAAAAATCCTTCTCAACCTAAAATGTTAATCGCAAGGGTATTTTTATAAAAATACGTTACACTTAAAAAATGATTCTACGATGACGCAACACTTACTCGTAACTTTGGCTAGCCTGTATCGAGCAGCGCACGATTTTAAAATTATGGTTACAATGTAAAATTTTCAACATAATACCTTCACTGGGGTGCAATTAAAAAAAACTACCTTGTTGGTCTAGTGGTCGCAAGCGCTATGCTGAGCATAATGTCCTGTTTTTGATTCCCGGGTTGGGCAGTGTTATTGAGTTTTTTCACATACAATTTCTCAGTAGCCGCCCGTAGTCAGGAATTGTGCCCGGTTTATGGCAATAGGCACGCCTATTTTTACATGGGACTTAAACTTATCTGGCAAAATGTGGGTGTACTGTAATAGGTGCGCCTCTGCATATCCCTTCGGAGAATACTGGCGTGATATTATGTTATAAGTTTAAAAAAAAAACAGTCAAGTGGTTGGGATGAATTTATCCCAAAAACAAACTTAACATTGTTGTTGAAAAATATATTCTCCCATAAATCGATATACGTCACGGTCAATTCTCCAACTGCAAATGTAAGTTTATAATCGCAAAAAATAATGTTTTTGTGTGATAAAACTACAAATTTTTACATCACAATACAACAAACGTTGTATTCATCTTTATAATAGGGTAAAAAAGGAGATATACATGAATGTATAAAAATGCTAACGAATTGGATAAAACCATTTAGTTATGAAGATACTGAGGCGCTCTTGCAACACATAGTTTAACTTACCTGTTTCTCTCTACAGCCATACTCACCTACATAAAAAGACACGCACAAAACACACACAAACTCCCCATCCCCACACACATATACACAATCACGTGAATAATGTAATTCTATTCTGTTCTATTATTTAAAATTAACTTTCTATGGAAGAGCGGAGTCCCCTAATTCAGGCATTTTTTGCTTAAAAGGAGGCTCCAATCATCAACGTGTTACCTTGATTTGGTTAAGAAATAAACACTAACTTTTTTTATTCTTTTATTTGCTGATAGAACTTGCTTCCTGCCAAATGTCATGATTCTAGGTCAGCGGGAAGTACCCTGTAGATTTTGATTTATTTGCGAGTATCAAAATATGTCGCATAAATGGCCGTATTTTTTTATTGCGTTGACTTAGAAGCTTGATTCTTTTAGAGCTTCAAGGGATCAGAGACCTACGTATTTGATATTAATTTCAACTTGATACCTACACGTGTTCCTGAGAAAAAAGGTCTTGACAGACTGTCACACAGACGGACTGACAACGAAGTGATCCTATAAGGGTTCAGTTTTTTTCCTTTTGAGGTACAGAACCCTAAAAAAATCTTAATGCTATGTAAACTATTTTTTTTACAATTTAATATTTTCTATCTTTATTCCCAGAAATAAATATTCTATCATAAATTCACGTTTATTAATTAATTTTCAACGGGATTGTTTTCCTGTAGGTTAGTGAGTGGGCTGGGGAGCAATAGAACCGTGTAACAACTGACTTATGAACGAACAAGAGCTCATAACATCACAGTTTCCCAGGATTCAGTGAACTTTAAAAAAATGTTAAAAGACGCTCATTTGTCATTTGTGGTTACAGAATATTTCTCAGTATGTTGTCTTTTTTTCCTTCCATTTCTCTCTGTAATACAAGTCATGCATGTTGATCATTGACAAACATCATCTTCTAAAACAAGACTAAAATATGAGAGATGACATCTATTAGTGGAGATTTGACTTAATACTCTCACGGAAAGTCTCACGATCTTAATTATTAACCCTTATTTTAATTCCAGTCTTCTCAAAACTATCCACCCTCCGGGGAAAACCTGGACCACCCCACATTACTATTATGTTTAAAATTCGTTGTGAAAATTTAAAATTAATTAGGACAAGAAGCTGGCTACGGAAAAATATCTTAACCCTCAATGTCGACAAAACCAAGTATGTCTGTTTCAGCATAAGGCAGGCCGCCGATATCCAATGTGACCTAAATATCAAATCGCATGTTTGTTCCTCGATAGTAAACTGTAGCTGTCCAATGATTGAACGCGTGAATTTTCATAAGTACTTAGGTATTATCATTGACAGGAACCTCAACTTCAAGGAACACGTAAAACTTCTTAGCTCTAGAGTACGTAAACTAATTTTTATTTTTAAAACTCTGCGTCACGTTGCGGATTCCATGCTGCTGAATCAGGTATATAAAGCTCTCTGTCAGTCACTCCTTGCATATTGTATCACATCCTGGGGTGGTATCTATAAAACTACCTTAAAGTCAGTGGAAATAGCCCAGCGAGCTATTCTGAAAGTTAGCACCTTCAATCCTATCGACTTCCCAACCGCAAAGCTCTACAAGTTGTGTGATGTTTTAACAGTTAGACAACTGTTTATTCTCAAAGTTATCCTCCACCAGCACACTAAACAGTCGTATAAGCCATTACTGCTTCAAAGACGTCGTAAACATAACGTATGTGACATGCCACCTACGTGTAAGACAAGATTTTGTGAAAGATATATCGGATTCCTTGGTCCATTCCTCTATAATAAAATAAATAAAATAATTAATATATACCCCCTAACGTTAAAACAATGTAAATTAAAAACTTGTTGTTTCTTACGGAATCTTAATTATGAGGAGACAGAACGACTATTGGAGAAAACACAGTAAATCTATATTTGTATTACTCTAGAGCACACACACACACACACTCATACAACCCATAGAACCCACTCACACCCTCACACAACACACACACACCCCCACACCACACACGCACACTTACACTACACCTAAAACACACATACATTTTTACTATACAATTAAATCTAAAAATCATTTGTAACATAATTTTACTTACCTACTAAATTCAGTAATGGATAGCATAACCATGTACTTGGACTTGATGATAGTTACGTTTACTTTGAATAACTAGGGGGAAAAGGCGCTGATAGCCGAAATACAGGCTCAGCCTAGTTCGGTTACAGATGCTAAACTCTCAGTTATAATAATATTGTTGCCAAGTTATAAACTTTGTAAATTAGTATTAAGTTGTTTGAGAAATAAACATTTATTATTATTAAACATTTATTAAAAAAATTCTGTATATTAAGCTAAATAATGAAGGGGAGAGCCGGGGAGTGATGGAACAGATGTAACGAGTGACTTATGGAGGGGACCGGGGTCATAACTACCGTCCAGCGGCGCATAAGTCCCGCGACCGCACACTGGAGCTGCACCCCGGTGTACATCATTCACGGCGATGTTGTATTTAACGTGGATATCTTGATAGAATTTGTAAATTATTACGCGCTATACAGGAGGTCTGTGGGAAGGATAATTTTGGGCGTGTGTGTTTTTGTTGCTTTTGAGCAAAATTTACAATTTCATTAAATCCTCCCTAAATAGTTATAAAGAACTTCGTTATTTGGCTGTCAGTCAGCTTTTAAAAGCCCGACAACAAAGTTAAAACGAAGTAATTAAAAAAGAAAACACAAAATACTTACAAAGTCGGAAGCTCGGCTCTCTTCACTTAAATTACTTGCGATTACACCGACAAAACGTTTTAATGAAACACGTTAAATCGCGCCAAGTGGGCCCGGCGGCGCGCGCCACGCCAAGCGCCCATACCCTCCACGTCTGCCATAGTTCGGCAACTTCACCACTTACTGCGGTAGGTGGCGGGTAGTTTTTCCTCAAATATCTTAGCCGTAAGTAGAGTTGAAACTACTTCTGCAAAGTCCATTAAAGAGTATAAACTCACGCCGTGGTGATTACAAATGCCGCCGATTTCGGCGACCGTTTCGGGGTCGATTAAAGCTTTTTAATTGAAATCACCTGTGATAAACTTTGAGCAAACGAATGGAACTCGTGTTAACCAAATATAATCACAGCTCTGCGAATCAAATTACCTATCTATCATAGGTTTACCGTGAGCAATTCAAATGTACTTATTTAGGTAGGTAACTGAGTTATTTTTGGAGTTTGCGTTGGATAGCGGTAAAAGGTTAACCTTTGATAAACACTTATCCTTTTGTGTTTACCTACGATATTTTATAGAAATGTCAATGTGTACAATTTTGAGTGACATTTTTATTTCTGGGATTATTTTCGACTGACCAGTGATTAGCAAATAAAATCATATATATTTGCGAAAATGTCAATGAACCGAGAGAACATAAAGTATTACTGCGCATCCGTTAGAATTAAAAGCGTATATGTATTATTTCATGGTACAGCGTCGGAGAGCCAGTGCAGTCGCTCCATATAAATATGTAAGCGGAGGAAACGCTGACGTCTGCGTTCCGCCGCGTCGTTGCGGAAACCGCGTCAATTAAGTTGCCCGCGATGACATATTAGCCTTTGTTCCCCTGCATCCCCTCTCCCACTACGACCGGTATTTACGCGCAAGAAACTTGCAGTATATACTACCAGATAATAGATAGGTAATGTTGCTCGCGGCTGTGCGTGATTTCCTATGCACTTGGTTCTACGTTCCAGTTTATATTCTATTCATCTGCATCCGAGGTTAATATGTTGTTGCGTTTTGTGGTATGCTTTACATATGGCGACGTATTTATGAACATACTGCTTACTTGTATTTCATTAGACATATTTTGGAACAAAAAGAATTTTAAAGTTGTGACACTTATGGTAGAAGAAGACTTCTTTGTTTTGACATTAAAAAGATATGAAGACTCAATAAATATATTTCGAAGAAAAATAATAATCCAGGCAGGTATAAAAGAAAGAGATTAAAAAATGTATAAAATTTTAATATCTGCCGCAGTCATCTGCCAGATGCTGACTGGACAATTAAATACCGCTGAATCAATTCTAAATTAAATAGATCCACTGTGAAAATATAAAGTTTAGTGACTGTCAATGTCAAACAAAGAAGATGAAAAAAGTTTTTTCTTCCAATCCCATTTTGCTTTCACAATTCCTCTTTTGCAGTCTCTAAAACTTTTCAAAATAAGAGGTTTTCCAAGTAGTCTCAATTATCGATAAAGACGATATTAAAAATTCGTTTGTTTTGTTCTTAGCTTGCGCCTTGGAAGCGGTGTCCCCTTTTTTCCATTGTTTGCGTAAGAAGGGAAAGCAGAAGTGGCGGCAAACGATAATCAGAAATTTGAATTTCGCCCCCACAAACACTGACGAAATCATCCGATTTTGTGCGTCGTTTATCATAGCAATTAATTAGGCGAACAAAAAATATCATGTTGGTTTTTCCGAAAATTGTTGATGTCAGCAAACAGTTTGTTGTGGTCGAACTTTTCTATTTTCTGTTATCTCAAACCACTACATCGTGCGGCTAAGGTACAAGCAATCGATAGCGAGTTATAAGCGGAATCTATATTCATAATTCAGATATCTACATAGTAGCCGTTCGGTGGTATGATGAAGGAACATGGTCTAAATTTATTCGTGAGCATTACAGTGTAACATGTACGAGGCAGCTTAATGTATTCATGTAATTCGCATAGCCGGCATCCCCTTTGACCGGCCACGCAACACCGCACTGGCTGCCCGGATAGAGTAATATAACGTGATGTTTTAAAACCATCCATCACGTTTAATGTCCATATAAAAAGAAGGAGGTAGCGTGCCGACTCTATCCGCGGATTTTTGAATTTGCGGATGGTCCGATTTTTTCATTCGGTTTTTCGCCTAAAACAAGCTAGACGCGCCACACTCACTTATCTTTAGCATCTCTAAAGGAAATTCACTTGTTGCAAGACGCCCCGACAACCTCAAGTTTTATAAATGTTAATACAAAACAACACCGTCGACTTTCTCATTTTCACCTCACGAAACTCTCTCGCGTCCGTTTATTGCGGGTGGAAATTATCAATTGACTACACTCTAGTATTCAGCAGTGCAAATACAAAAGCAAGAGCTTACCGTCTATTCTGTGCGAGGTCAAATAAAACCTCAAGTATCAGCTACTTGAATGTAAAAACGTTGGGATGCGGCCGGCCGGGCGGCGCGCCTGACGCCAATTTACATTAAATGCGGCTTGCGCCCACCAATGATAACTTACACTTGCTGGAGCCGCAAAACTAGTGTTTACTATTGTGAGCTTAATATTTTGTGTGAAGTAAAAACTTGTAAAATTATGCGCAGAACAAAAACTCATAGCTCAGCGAAAAATCTTGGTTCTCGCTGCTTCAGCGAAAATTCACAAAATAGCTAAGATATAAAATGGAAGATAAGTAATGCGGTTTTTAATATCAAAACACTTGCAAAGTACATTCGTGTTTAGAACAGCAGCCAAAATTTTGGGCTTTATAGAAATAAACTTTAGTTGCCAGCAAATTAACAGCTCTAAAAAATCATTTTAACAAAAAAACACACCTTTTTTTTTTTTTTTTTTTGGGTGGGAAATTATCAAATAACTTCTCCCGCTCTGGGTGGAGCGGGAGGGCGTGTCAGACTCTTACTGACTAAAACCCACCCGTGTTCCTTCCGTTGCCTTTACGTTGCCAGGGGCCACGGTATCCCTTTCGGACTTTCCCGCAACCCCGGCAGGCATCGGTCCTATCGGACCCCTTCCGTTGTGCTGACATCTCTTTGAGGCGCGCGTGGAACACAACGTGCCGTCGACCCGGGCCTGGTCCTTATCGGACGGCGAGCTACCCATTGCTCACCGTTCGCAAGCCCGCGCCTACGGTGGCCGGGAATCGGCCTGCGATTCCCGACGCCCAGGGCGTCTCCTGCGGCGGCTAGGGGCGTGAGGGCGCGAAATTTGCCTCTCCCTCACGCGTTCTGCCTCCTCCTTCGCGAGCATTACTGCTTCGCAGAAGGAGGTGACGGCCTCCCATGCCCTCTCGCTCCGTACCATGGCCTGGACTAGGGCCGGACGCGAGAGATCCCCGCCGCCGATCGCCTCCACGAGGACACGGCGATGCTCTGCCCAAGCCGGACAGACCTCCACCGTATGCTCAACCGTGTCCTCCGGGCGATCCACGCAGTGATGACACCCGGGCGTTTCCTCCCGCCTGATACGAAACAGGAACCTCCCGAAACAACCATGTCCGGTGAGGACCTGCGTCAGGCGGAAGGTGAGGACGCCGTGGCGCCTCTCTATCCACTCCTCAAAGAGGGGACTTATCGCCGCAATAGTGGCGTGCCCACAAAAATTCACACCTGCCATCATGATAATAACTTTTTTATTTGCAAGACGTGGTTAGTCATCGAATTTTTTATGCCTAATAAGCTTTTCCCTTATTTATTTTTTCCTTTGGATACTATTACATAATATATATGTATATTTTAGTGTTAGATTGAATATGAAGATTTGTTAAGTATAAATAGGTACCTAATAGAAAAACAGAAGAAGTCAATCAAATGAAGTTAAACTGTCAATGGACATTGTCAACCAATTAAATTGCGACAAATTCATCAAGACCAAGTGCTGCAGCTCAATTTGTGAAAGGTTTTCCAGCTTAAACTGGAATTGATTGATTCATTACAATTTTAACACACTAAATGACAGAAAATGGCTTTTCAGTGAAAATAATGCCAAAATGGAAATTATAGTATGAAACAATGAATAATTTTGTTAACAAATAATAACAATTTACTTCTCATTTAATACAATTTAAAATAGGTATATCTACTACAATAATTAAAATTTCACTATGACTATTTATTTTCTGATTCATTTAGCATAATACGACTCTGATTCTATTTCTTGGAACAATAACAAATTTACTTTATATCCTTTAATAAGCGGAACTATTAAATGTCCATTGTAAGATAATTATCCGTTTCGTACAATGCTGTATTTAAATCTAACAATAAAGGACTCGTCACACTGGAGGCGTTCTGCGTCCTGCGGTCCGGTCAATTCGAACACTGCCCGCACCCTATGTGAAATAATCGTCATTTGAATTTCATATATATTTTATGTAATTACAATCTGACTATGCGAGCACAAGCAAAGAACGTAGGGAACGGACCGGGCAAGCGGTCAGGATAGGAGGGACGCGGAAGGAATAAAAGCTTGCGGGGAGGCGGGCAGCGGGCAACGGGCAACGGGCGGCGGGCGACGGGCGCCGGTCCGGGCAGTTCATTCTTATGAAAATTAAAAAAAAAATGACGTGACAAATAATTTATAAAATAACTTTTGAAAATGCCTTCTTGTGTGATGAAAAATTCAGATCGCTACCGATTGCCGTGCCCGCTGACCGGTTGCCGTGCCCGGAACGCTGACCAGTTGACCGGCCCGGATCGCTGACCGGCCTGGTTCACTGACCGGTTGCCCTGACCATGATTAAGTTCACATAGGGTGCGGGCGGCATTCGAGTTGACCAGACCGCAGGACGTAGAAGTATCCAGTGTGACAAGTCCTAGATTTTATCACTTGCATTGTATTTTGCTTGCACATAGTTAGCCAGACAGCTGTCAAGTTCAAAATATTTTGTTATTTTGATTGCAAATGAAAACATTTTCAATATAAATCTATCCTGTTCGTATTTCAAGTAATTTTAACCATCCCTTGATTGAAGTTTATTGATTTATGCTTTCATAATTTACGTTTTACTAATCCAAGACGAAATTAACCGACAGACAGTCGTAAGAATTTTCCTGGTAAAAACACCAACTAAAACTTGGAAAATGAAAAGCACCTCTTAAAAAAAAACATAACACAGACATCCCACACCCTAGGGTCTTTGATGAACATCTCGTTACAATAAGCAACCCTCTCCACTACCTTTGCACAAGTCCTTTTGCCTCCTCCACGTTTTTTTCACGCGAGCTACTTCTGAATTCTATTGTTTTTATTACCCTAGTAAATATGTGCCGAACCCCTCTGCAGACGAAGCCATTATAGTATCGTTGCTGAATTCAAAAATGTCTGCATTATGCAGGGTTTTAAAAGAAACCTTTGAGTTTTTACAACTATGAGAATATAAAAATAATACCTATCTAAATGTTACTGCTACATAATTTTTCTTCTATCTGGTCTGTGTTTTGGAAGGGTAGGCAAAAATAAACGGTTATGCAGTCATATAGTTTGCTGATATTTGGTCCTTAAATGATAGGGAGCCACCCTAGTAGCCATTTATCAGTCACAGTCCCAATTTCTGGCTGGTAGTGGAATTTTTAAATTTTAGTGCTTCGTAGCCCTAATTTCGTTTTGACCAGGGATTTTTTTCAGGGGCTTGTCAGTTTATTGTTTTCTAGTAACAAAATCCAAATGAAAACTATACGATAAGAGCCTAAGCCTTTCAGTTTTTTATGAATAACAATCGTGCTGAAATAGTAAATTGTTTGCCTAGGCAGCAAACAACAATTTTTAAGGCGAGAGTGTTTCTTTGTTCATCCGACGTTCAAAGTACGTCACTCGAGCTTAAAATAGTGTTGCTGAGGTGAACAATCTACTTTTTATCACCCTCTATGAAAAAAAGAACGTGTGCGGTCAGACCCCCGTCAGGAACGAAGTTCCTTCTCACGTATGATTTAAAACAAAAACAAAATTTTTGCAGCCGCAATCTTGGATTTACATTTTGACCTCACTATTGGCTTTAACACCCTTGAAAACCAAGAAAACGATACCCATGAAGTTAAATTTTAAAATTTTCAGAACCGCCATCTTGGATTTACATTTAGGCCAAATTCACACTTTCTTTCTTTCTTGCCAGCCTGTTACTTATTCATACAATGTTCGTGATTGATCTCTGGTAATTGGAACTTTTACTAACAATATCCACACTCCAAATTCAAATCACTTTGAGTCCCTAGGGATTAAAAAACTATTTTAGTCCCTGTTTACGAAGAATAAACCAGCTCTTTTGAATTTTGAATAGATGTGATAAAAAATTATTTAGAACTTGTTTTTCATGGATCCCAAATAAAAATAACGCAGATTATAATACATTTGTCTCCCTAATTCATCTATATCTGTAACCCAATTTGTTCAGAATATTAAATAAACGTACTCAAGAAAACGGGGGAAAAAGGAAATGGACTAAATAGACTGTTATGCGATTCAATCACAGGACCATCTAGGTTGCGGACGGCCCCGAGATCACAGGCCGCATACTAAATTATTAGCCCTTAGTTATTTATGCACCATGAGCCAACATCTTAATAGCGAGAGGGAGTAATGTCCAGCCTAAAATAATATTTTGTGTAAATGTTCGAAAATAAACATGCCGCCTTGAACCGACTACTTTACAGTTACAATATGTCGTAACTTTGCAACGCTACTTCGCCGTTTTGTGGCAATATAATGTCGGAATGAGTTTATTATAAAGGTTTAATTTTCAATTTACGTCTAACCACAACGTGATGAAATGTTATCAAAAGCTTACCTTTGGGTGTGCTCTCCTGGGGAAGGCCACTTTGGGGTCAATCTGAAATTGAAAACACAACATTTTAATACAATTAGAATCAAAGGAGATATGTTTAATGCGGGGTTGTTCTAATTTTGCGAGGGGAGCGTGTTTGGTCCGGTGACTTTGCAAATGTAAAAAATTCACTGAGACGCGTCGAGCCCAACTAATCACGGACCGCACGTCCGGCTGGGAAGCGAGCACGATAAATTCGCATCGCCTCTGCGGCTGCAATGTCCAGTCCTAAAATCCCGGCTGCAAAAAACCATCGGACTGAAAATCCTGCGCCGTGGTCCTGTCACTCGATTTCGCCTCTCGTCTTTTTCATGTAACCGAGCTCTACTATTTCATACGTGGCACTGTTTAAGCCCTCAGATTTTCTCCCGGCAGCGAGCGGTCGCTCCAGGTCTTTTTGCTCGTATCTCGACGCGCCGTTGACCGCTATAAACGCAAAATATAAACCCAAAGAAGCTACCTTTGACATTTTAGAGGTAAAACGTTTCATTTCCACTCGTGCTAACCGTTTTGTCGAACGTTTTCTACATTCAGCAGAAATGCTCCAGGATTTTTTTGGGCAGGTCTTACTTAAAAAAATTACGAATGTAGATAATACGCGATGTATAAGCACGTACATATATTCGTTAAAACTCTAAATATGAATGTAGGATGCTGCCTTACAATTAAAGTGTTCATTTATGAAGACCTCTATTGTTTTATTTTGAAGAATGTGTTTAAGTAGAATACAGTCTAATTCTATTCATCAAAGTTTAAATATTACGTACATTTTTAAGTCGTAGAGCGCACAATAGTCGCGAAGCCGGTAGGCATCCACGTCCGCGTAATTACGAAGCAAAAGCGTGAGAGAATAATTTAAAAGATTTCGCCCAAGAGGACTGCATTATTACAATATCAGGGAAACCGCTTTACAGCGTCATTCATACATTCTTAATTATTTAATTATCTTCTGAGTGCGCCACGGCACACCACGGCAGCACAAAATCCGGTGTAATTTGATTAAATTGGATTTCAACCAAGACAATTTGTATTTTTTTTAATGAAAATGTAAATTGTAATTATTATAACGAACGGCGCGGCCCACGTGTGGTCGAAACAAAAAATATCACTACCCGCAAAACAGGAGATGTAAAACGTTGTTGGAAAGCTTTTAACCGCCTCACGCAAGCAATTTTGTAAACGTTGTAAAATGACCACGAAAGTATACAGAGCAAGCAGAAAAATCATAAAATCCCAGATGGTGGCGCTAAAGCGATTAAGCGGGTCGATGATAAATTTTAACGAGTTATTTTAATGGAGGCGATCGCAGTCAGTGGCTAGCCGGCAGCCTGCGTCGATAGAAAAATAAAACCAAACTCGCCAAAAAGACTGTTTAATACGTGACCCCGTGATTTTTTTATTGTTTCGTAAACGTTTAACGATAATTGCTTTTTGAAACGACGCCTTTTGTACATCCAAAATGTCATTCCATTTGTAATTGAATATATAAAATGTGGTAGCGTCCTTATCTACAAGTCCATTGCTACTTTTGTAACAAAAATGGATAAATGTGTAAAGAAGAAACGGAAAATGAATAAAGGAGGGTGTGACGTGAGTCGATCTTTGATCAAGCAGAGGGACACAACGTATAAAGATTTGGCTTGAAGACATAAAATGTCTATCTTACCATATCGATGGCGAAACGTTTATATAATATCTTTGGCCCAAAATTCAGCTACGCGAACTCCACTCACTGACGCACTCATCAAGTGCACAGGTAACAGGGCATGTGGCGCAAGAAGGGAGGTGGGCCAATGTCTTATGTTTTAACTTTCGTAAATTGTATATTCCCGAAAATACTGACCAATACAAAAAAAATACAAAAATGCATTATCGTTAACCATCGGAGATATTAAACATAATTTGTATGTGTTTTATTCAAAGTGAAAGGTTAAGTTATGCTACGGCGTAGCAGCCACTCAGTTGGCGTAGCAGTTCAATTTAACGCGTAGCAGCGCTACGCTCTACGCACATTGTTCGCAGATAAGAATCTGTTGGTTCCAATATTTCAAAGAACGATACTTTCAACTTAAAAATTTCAATAATCCTGCGCAAAATGACAGGAAAACATCGATACAAATGTGACATTTTGATATGGAGCCATTTGCGTGATTACAATCGACGCAGCGGCGCACCCTCTAGCCGACTTCGACCTCCCCCTTCCTACAACTTCCCTTACGATAAAGATTGACATCACCCACCTTAACTTTCGAATTATCCTAACTCAAATCCCCCAAATAAACTAAATCCAGCTCTAATCTATACAACATAGAATACAAATTCATTTAAACCTCACGAAAATTTTAGCGTGTCATCGCAAGAAAAGATTGTAGGCGAAAGCACATTAGTGGGATATCACTACTGGTAGCGAAAGAGCATGTTCACTTTATGTACTCGGTACGATCGCATCGACGTAAAGTCGATTACGTTAAATTTTATATTAAGCAAACAGTTTTATCGATGTGTTGTGTATTTTCAAGTCATTGCGGTAACGTGCAATGAAAGTTCATTGTATCACTTTACTGTTCAACCTATGACACCCGACACACCTGCTGTTATTGAAGTCAAAATGTCAGTTTTGGATAGTATTTCGTGCACCAAGTTTAATCTATTTTCAAGACGTATAGTTAAGTAAACAGGTGTGTCTGCACTATTAGTATCTAAACCCAAGTTAATAATCAAACGTTCTCCGTATCGTGTACTGAACCGAAGTTAATAAGCGAACATTCTCGGAACGCAATTCGATCAACATGTTGTTAAATCCTGATAATTAACAAACGTCACATGTCGGGCTTGAGTTACGGACAAGAAAGTTTAATGACGCGCACTCACTGCAAGCGGTAACTGAATTTATTTACGTGCAGACGACACGTAAGTGTCGCCCCGGGCGGCGTTAAGTGGGGACCGCATCATTTGCTGTTCAGTCAGCAACGCGCACTCTAACTCCTCCTAATTGGAACGAATTTGGCTGCAGGTGCAACACTCGACTTGGCTCAAGATTAGGGGCGAGCTATTGCGAGTATATTCTGCGCCGTTTCCCCTTGAAATATTCGATGTGCAACGCGCGACTTGCGGCTCGCAGCACCGTCGCCGCGCGCGCCGTCATCCACGTGCGCTCCCACTAACTTGAATTAAATTAAGAACAATATTTACCCTCGGAGCCGAGATAAATGATATTGCACACTTAAGCCAGAGTTAATGTTTAGTGACGACTTATGTACCCACATTCTTAGCATAAGCTAGTGAAAATGCCATTGCGAGAACGAGACGCCCTCATATATGCTCCATGTGGTAGAAAGAGAGAGGTGAACAGAAACACCTCAACAAGAAAGTCTTAACGAGGCGCGCTTCAACGTAGACAAATAACAGCACGCCAACAATGTTACGTGGTGTTATTTTAATTGATACAGCTTTAACTCATTCCGTACAGAAAAATGCAAACAAGTTGCGACGCGATCGGAAAACACTTGACACAGACTGTTTATAAAGTAGGGTTTGCTTCAACGTTTGGTGAGACAAGCAGTAATGAAACCGGGCTAGGGAGGCTCGACAAACGTCATTACTGGGGCACGCATAAATATGCAAGGCAGGTAACGCACATTTTCATGCGACGTCGCAAGAATTTTATCGCTCGTTTAATTCTGTGAGAAAAAAATGGGATTCTTTTGGGTGTAACACGAGATAGGCGGCCGCGTGGGAACCGGCACACTGCCCTTCTTGGCCAGGCTTCGGATCTAAGTGCAGCCGAAATATATTTTATCCACTTTGTCAGATATTACTTTCTCTTAGCATCGCCTCGAAAGCGTAAACGGCGGAAGAGACGAGACGTAATCTTATCCATCAGAGGCACCTTATTCGTTAGGCGTTAATGTGGCCGCTTTGTGTTGTTAGACGTACGCCTATTAACGTGTGTTTTATTCATCGCCCTTTTCCTCCAGTGTGTTACACGTCGCCTACAATTGCTAGGGACCTTAACGACATAGTTCTCTTTTCTTAATGCCCTTGTTAATTTCGTTTACATTTGTTTAAGTGTTAGCGTCGTTTATTTACTTCGCCCCAGACGGAGCTGTCACGCTTTTCTAGTTTATGTTATAATCGTTTATTTGTGAATGATGAATTGTACCTGGTGTTGGAGTAGCAATTATTTTTTTTGTTCTATCTTTGTACTTGTACGGAATAACATTATTCTTGTGAAACATGTTTTTCTTTGAGGTGTAGGCAGAACCTTTTTTTAATTAGGTAGAACTAACTGGCTTTTCACGGTTTTAGTTTTCAAAACCTGGTACATACCAATGGGTTTTAAGTCACAGTGAAGGTAAATATAAAAAAGACACCTTGATTCAATAATCACTCACCTTTTGAGTCGTCACGAGACCCCTAAACCTTAAAGTAAAAAACTACAATCGAACATTATTACACCTCTTAACATCACAATAAAATGCAATACTTCCAACGAATTCCACTAAAAAATTCAATAGTTCCACAATTGACAGCGAAGGTACAAAGTTTAAGCTTATCTAGCGTTTCAGGTCAGTTCCAAAGCCGGGTGGGCATTAGCACAATGTGGTCGGTGGTCTCGTGAGACAAAGATTACGCACAGTTCGCTCGCCGACGTAGATAACAACGGCTGGCTGGGTACTGGATGGTGCACCTTTTGTGTAACTTGCTTACAATTTTGGTGGACTAAAGGTGGGTTGAAGTTGTTGGTACGTCTCTATGTATGTTTGCAACTATGTGTTTATACTCCATAAGTTTAGGTAGTTAAATAAAGGTAAACAAATCGTAAAACGGGTTTTTATAGATGACACTTTCTTGTAATTTGGTTTTATCGTACTTTTACGATAAAACCAAATTAAATTTATTTTAGATTTTACAATAGTTTCCGCTTTTACTAATGTATGTTAAACTTTATCATTTATTCTTAAACTACTCTTCGTAGATGTTACTGTTTGAGCACAATTGTTTAGTTAGATTTATAATAATAATATAATATTTTGTAATCTGTCTATTGTAAAGAGCCGAAACTCTAAACGTCAAGGAATTATAACGTTGCTTGAATTGAAGAGTACAACTGTGACGTAGCATGACAACTGAAGTGACGGGTATTACGTTTAGTCGGTTACTTGACAGTTGTCTCGTCATGTGTTTTTTTTTTGTTTACCTTTATTTAACTACCTACACCTATGAAGTGAGAGAGAGATTTATCATCAATTGCTAGATTTTTTTGAGGAAAAAAAAATAATTTGTTTTCCTCAGTGAAGAATCTATTGAGAGTTTTGTTTGATATCTTAACTTGAACTTTGGCATTTTATTCTGTCAGTCACTGTATCACAAGCATTGAAAGCTGTGGTATTCAATCCATTACATATTACATTGGTCTCGGAGCACACATAATATATTATGTAGATGCTGTAACTAACATATCCTTTGCAATACCCTGCATATACTCCCATCCAATATCCTTTGGCCAACTTCATAAATCCAAGAACTCGATCACGTCAAGCGCAGAGCCGTACCGCTAGGCAGTTCTCTAATCCTGTTTGTTTGATTGATCAATGACCTATCTAGTTACCAAACAATCTACGTCGGCCGGCAGACATCCGGAGCAGATATTTGCAGTCAAAACAGACTTAGGGCCAGTACGAACTGCACTCTGCGCATGTCACTCCACTTCTGTATTATTTATTAACTCCAACGAGCTTCCGATGTTACTTTATTCCATTGTGCAACTATCTACGGTTCGTGATGTCCGAGCTCGGGAAGTTCCGAACTGACACGACTGGGAGAAACGAGAAACTTTTCGTGCATAGAATGAATGCCTGTCAGCCGAACGTAAACATGCAAGCAAAATACTTGGTATATTATTTAGTTTGCGGATTGCGGATAGCCGTTGCTACGGGCGTCGGATTGTTTGCAAATGTCACCGCGAACCAAAATTCTGCGTCGAAAACTTTCCAGGTACTTTTAATTTTGGAGAAGTGAATTTTTCTTGAAATAAAAAAGTGTGAATTTGCTCTGCTTCTTTCATTTAGAATGGAAAACATTGAAGCTAAAATAAAATTGTTTACTTAGTGAAATGTAAATGTTTTTACAGTGGAACCCCTCTGAAATAATATAGACAGAACTGAAGAAAATCTGTCACAAGGAGAGAGCGGGGCGCTCGTAGGTAATGCTGGCGAAGTCGGCAATGTTATTTGGCGAGCCGGTGCAAGTAAAGGACTCTATATTAAGCATTCCTGTCCCCCCAATCTCTTCAGGTGGGCGGGCGCGACATGAACTCTACTTCAACTTATTATTTCGGGGCCGCATGCGAAGCGTTTGTTTTTCTCCAACCTACGCCTCTAATATACATTTACATATGTATCATAAACTTAATCCCTTTATTAAATTCCTCGGGAGTTTTTTTTTCTTACCAATATTTCTTTTTTATCTCGCATTTTTAATTTTTAAAGCCAATCCTATAAAAGCCTATTACTCTGAACGGTGCAGTTGTTTGCGGCCAGCTGTTATCTTGCGCTAAATAAAAGCCTGCAGTTTTAAAAGTGCCTTTATATCGTCCATCATTAATGAACTCGTTATAACGCTAATTGTTCCCACAATCGGGCCTGGGCGTGACATTAAAGCGACATCAAAAATGTATGTTCACTATTTAAAGATTCCCATTTCGCGGTGGTCGCGTGCAACCGATTTACGAAAGCGACTGGCCCCGTGCCCATTAAAGCAGATTACGGACGAAAAAAAATCAACGAGCTCTTGGCGTTATGAGTTAATTTTGTAAGAATAACGCGGGCGTCGGTTAGTATTTCCCTTTATTTGGTGTTCCGGCTGCTCTGTTTGTTTAAGCGGGTAATCCAGCGCAAAAACAAGCCGAGACTACATTATGTAGCGGTGCCACACAAATGTGTGTTCTCAATGTTGTCGGAACGTAATCGTCGGACGATAAAAATCACTTAGTGAACCGAGTAGCCGCTCTAGACGTTACCGCTAACTACTAACTACGGGGAGTATAACATAACAAGAGCGTTTACGTGGAACGAGACTTGTTATACTTATTTGAAAATTAACTTTCACTTCAGAAATATTCTGCACCGCTCGGTCCGAGAGAACCTCTCTAAAACGGAAGAAAATGCTAAATCCCTACAAGTAAACGTTGTAAACTATAAGTGCAAATTTACTACAAAGAACCACCTTAGTCAGAGATTTAAGATGCTTGTAAGCAACAGAGATTTTTAAAAACCTTTAGGAACATTTTTCTCTTAAATTAAAAAAGTTGATATAATGCAGCGTAGCGCAGCATTCAGTTGCGAAATGTACTATCGCCGAACGCGTGCGCTCCATATTTTAAAGGTGTCGATAAGAGAAAAAACGAATGTCCCAGAGTTGCAAGCGCGCTTGGTCTAAACGTGTTTACAAGTTATGCAATAATTCAAATAGCGTAGTACAGCAAATTTATGCTGGTGCACGGTAACATACTTCAATGGCTGCATTGGAAAGCATTTTATTTCCATGGACGTCGGCGACTAGTATAGCCTTCGTATTTTCGAATTCAGCCAGGGAACGCTGAACGTGTTAGGTGGCAATATGAATTTATGATCATGGCGAATTAAATGCATTTAAAGGGGAACGTGATTCAGCGGAAAACGCATCGGAAATTAATTAAGGACTTTTTACACTTGGATGACCGGCTACTGACTGCTTTTCGTGCTTCTAGTATTTTGTAGTCGCAATATAGGATATTTATTGCATTTTGGTGTACTGTTTTACTATTGCTGATGACAAAAAACTGTACACAGTTTAACAGTCCTTGCTTTTCGAATTTATGGACACTTTTATATTAAAATTGTAACTCCACTTCTGTTATTAATTGGATGTATGAATTTTTATTCAGATCTATACCAGAGAAAAAAAAATCATTTCATTTTATAAGTTATAGAATTTTATTAAGTAGGCACGCATACCTTTAAGCCAGGCATAGGTATTTTTGCTCCAAGTCTCGATAAATTTCTGGCAGTTTCTCGTTGTCTCGTTAGGGCTCACTAGATGAAATTTAAGAGTCATCTCAGGCTGGCGGAGGCTCCACACAGATCCGGCCGCGACAAAAGGGAGCCCTAGGGACCGAGTACAGCGGGAAAAGGAATTTTTAATTGGCCTCCAAATAAAAGCCCATATAACTTACAACATAAAAGGCTTTTTTTCACGGCGCAATTCGTTACGGGCCGCGGTTTTAACTATTTTAGCGAAATGTTTCAAAAAAATAACGCTCATTTTTTAATTGACTCTCACGCGGACTGGTTGTTGCCGTATCGTATTTTCACAAAGAAAGATTGGGCAGATAAGGCGTCAAAGACAGACGGTGGAGAAGGAAAAAAATACGGTCCTCTTCCATAGTCATAATGGCTTGATAGGCCCTAACGGCCACTTAAAATGAAAAGTGTGTTCCATTTTAAACTTTATTCATTATACAAAAGTTCTTGTTAGTGTAACAGACATTTTACTTTCATATTTTGGAGGAAGTCTGAAACAATTAGGACAGTTTAATCGCCACCTCTTTACGACGGTCTGTTATTTTAATGAAACGGAGAACATTGTATTAAGTTAACGTCGTGTATGTATAGCCTTATAAATCCTAATTCCAGGGTTATCTACGCTTTGTAAATGTTAAAATGGATCCTTTTACTTTCAACTATATCTTCTATAATTGTTTCTATTCTGTGCGACTTTGACTATAAAGTTTCCGATAACGTGATCATGAATATTATTATAGTTGGAACATTTAAATGAACCTATAGTTTTAGCAAAAGTTGATTTAATTTTTCAGCAGTATTTGTGTGCTCTTATTGACAAAATCAACACAAAGGTCCGCTACGGTATTCATAACAAATTAATGCGAAATATTATTATAATCATTATACATTCCACAAATAAATGTTGGTCAAACACATTGTCACAGCGTTTCCGTCACTACCGCGTTACAAAGTGCATCATATTTTTAAACAGCCACCGATATGAAACCGCATAAAACATCGAACATTTCCTGTGGAAGTGAAAATTTTAATTTTCCGAAAAATTCCGCTGCTATATTTTAAAAGTCGTGATTTATTAATGCGGGTTCGTAAACGCCATTTATGCCGTTTATGGTGAATGAGAGCAGACATTTGTGTCGACATGTGTCGCGCCCATGGCTCGTCAATGACGTTTTGATTGTCCACTCTGCGTCGGTTCCTATTCGTCTTTAAATCTGACTATGTCTGTCAAGGGTTACATCATATTCGACTGTTCTACCCAATGTACCTACCTATGTTGTTAAACAGAATATATATTCTTTTATGAACAAAGGTTTGGTGAGAGAATACTTAGTTACTGTTGTGCAAGATTAGATCATTCTCAATATCTTACAGCGAAGACCTTAACTTAGGTCTAAACGCCACTCCTACATCGGATGTTTTGTTAACGTTAAAGCAAACATTAGTCTGAAATATCAGGTCCAAATCCCTACTAAATCAGTGTAAAAGTAAAACACAGTAGAAGCATCTTCTAACATAAATTCTAAGTCAACTAAGCGGAATTGGTTACTACAAATAGTTGCAAGTTACTGGCCTGTGAGCTGTCAGTTGTAATTCACTGTATAGTACTAGAGTACAAAGTGTTTTATTGACGTTCAATGCCTCAAACTGTGCCAATCTTGTACTGATATTGTTTTGTGGGCTATTGGCGATATATGGCTGGTAGTGCTTTATTTAGGTTGTGACTTTTTCGGACAGGCAGTGTAACTATAGAATGTTAAGGAAGAGTCCTGAATAATAAGAATCTAAGGGCTGATTTCACCAATGAAACTGAATGCGATCAGCATTTTCTAAAACGCGTTCAAGAGCTGTCAGTGTCAAAATTGTTATTGAATATTGTACACTGACAGCTGTTGAACTCTTGAGCAATTTAATTGGTGAAAACAACACTAAATAGTAATCCTTTCAAATTTTGTTTTAGAAGGAAGGATTAGCTAGTCGTTACAGCGCATTTTTTTATTTTAGGACATATTTAAATGGCCAGTTACTAAATGGAACATTTACGATTTCACATTTTATAAAATGCAACTTTTTGATCCCAAAACGAATTTTAATAATAAAATTTACGTGCATTTTTATCTCAATCGCGCCTGTTAATAGCTTGAAATAAAAACATATATTTTTCGTATATTTACCAAAAATGCAAACCATTTTATAGCTAGTAAAAAATAAATTTGTTAAAAATCTGTGTATTTTTTGCGCCCTGAAGCAATTTTAATTGTGGGCCTTTCAAAGAGCGGTGTTAAACCTAAACTCTATAAAGCTTGTATTTATTACATGAATCAGTGAATGCTTTAATATTAATTTTCACACCTTATTCAGGACAGATTTTGACTTTTATCGGTAATATATTTAAGGAATAATTTTCATTAAAACAACGAAACTTTCGCAAACCACAAAGATGGGGAATACATAGGGCTTGCTTTCAATACTTCCATAATATTAGAAAAGATGTACACACCGAAATAAGAAAGACTCTTTATTCATTAACAAAGAACAGAAACAAATCGTAGCAAAGTTAAACGAGAATATTTCTTTCTCTCTACCATCAACTAGTTATTTTGAAACGTTTCAAATCGATGAGCCTTGGAACAAACTTCGATGAGGAACTAAATAAGTTTCAATATTTCTTCTTAATAAAATATAAATGGGGAAAGTTTAGTTATACACTTGAGGGATGGAGCGACCGCGGTTGTACACGTTCAATATCGAATTGAATTTATTGTGTTATATATTAATTTATCAAATAGAATCAAAGTAAGAAAGCTGTTTCGAAATTTGAAGATTGGTTTGTAGCTTTTAGTTAATTACAGATTCGTTTCTCTTTAACATCTGTTTATAATATATTACCAATATAAGAGGGGCTTATGGCTTAGTCATAACAGCCACACAAGTCGATCAATCAAGTTAAGCTACGCTTGCCGCGGTCGGTCCGTAGATGGGTGACCATCTTTACTTGCCGAGACTGCGTGCGAGTGTGCATCGGAAAGCATGTTAGCTGTTGGTGTTACGCTTTCACGCTTAAACGGCTGAACGGATTTGGATGAAATTTGATACATGGGTAGACCATGACCTGGATTGGGACATAGGATTTGTATCCCGATATTCCCACGGGATTGAGACTTATGCGGGTAAAACCGCGGGGCGCAGCTACTTTTCAATAAATGATTTACGTCAGTTAGGTGTGTTAAACATCAAAAATTAATTATTTTGATATCATCCAAAAACCTACAAGTTTAAAGTAACATTTCGTTACAGACTTCAGAATCTGAGAAAAATCAATAAACAAATAAGTTTCAAGAGCCTCGTCGTATGTAGACAATTTTTATAGCATAACATAATATCTCACCTGTAAACCCCGAAGAGTTAGGCAGAAGTATTGCTATACAGTGTTACCGACATTTCACCAGTTTCATTTAAGTCCCAGGTAATAAAGAGCGAGCCTATTGCCATCAACCAGGTACAAAACCAGACTCCGGGCTGTTACTGAGAAATTCCTAATGAAAAACCCAAGAAGACTTTGCCCGACCCGGGAATTGAATCCAGGACCTCATGCTCAGCAGTAGTGCTTGCAACCACTAAACCAACAAAGAAGTTTATTTTCATTTTCATCTTAATATAAACCTTCACAAAACATACAGCCAACAATAAATAAATAACAAAATAAAATACGAGTATAACTAACCGAAAATATATGATTTAGCAGTAGAATATCGCATTATGACCTTTGATTCCATACAAAGGGGGGCGGCGCCATGTGCACAATGTTTAGTGGTACAATCGTAAACCTTTCTATAAATATTGATGACGCTGAAAGCTATTATGTTCAGGCATACTCCCGAAAAATATCAACAATTTACGATGTAAAGACATGCGATTAACTTCTCTGTAGTACGGAATTGAAACAGTAAGTAATAACAATTGAAAGTCATGTCTTAAGCTTGGGTTTAATAGGAAAGAGGTTCCGTCATATTATAACAGCCGTCATGACAATCTGTCATTTTCACCAGTATTTGACATTAAGGTTTCGAAAAACAAAGGTTTCCTAGACGAGTGGTGGCCGCACTTAACGGTTGCAGTGACGACTGTCATGAAAATGATGACAGCGGCACAGATTTAAATCGTTAGATTCGCACTACCGCGTCAAAAGTTAGTCGCGTTTCTGTTTCGTTTTGATACCTCTGACACACAATGACTTGATTTGTTTGTAGGTAATGAAAACGCTATTTAATAATGTGTGAGTTCACTCTTCTTAGTATGAACAATTTTTCGGTAAGTTCGGTTAGGGCAAATCTAGCGATTTAAATTTTGGGCAGCGGAGTTTGATTTTACGGTGTTAAGAAAGCTCCCTAGACAAACACACCAATTTACTTTCATAAATAAGGTTTCAGTGACGTCATTGATCAGGGATTTATTGTCATCATCATCATCCACAGCCTGACTTCGCGCACTGGGAAGCCTCTAGTATGCTCATGTACAGTACCTGGCCGTATATACTGTCACATCACATTTTAGAAGAAAAAAAATCCTAATGGTAACCACAAATAAAGCGCGCACAAGTAACCATTTACTTGTGCGCGCTTTACTTGTGATTACCAAGTGTACAAACACGCTGTGGATATGTGTGTAAGCGCAGCTCTCGGTACTGTCCGAGACAATGGCGATGTCAGATGTGTTTATGTGTGTGTGTGTGTGCCCGCGTGTGTGTGTGTGCGTGTGTGTGCGTGTGTGTGTGCACGTGTGTGTGTCTGCGTGTGTGTGTGTCTGTTATGTGCTGACTCTACTCGTCTTCAGGCAAACATTTGGTAATAAAAAAAACATAAAACTGAGCTTATGAACGTTGCTCATATGCTTAGACGCATGGAATATTACAGTCTTAAGATTATTTATAAAATTGCTTAAAGCGGATATAAAAGTGTATGTCGATTGTAAATGGTTTTACGATATTATTATAAAAAGTTTTCAGATTAAGAGTCGTCAAAATTAACATTCAATACAAATTCTATGAGATGTTTTAAGTTTGATAAATCTTACTTAAGTTTAAGACCCTAAAGTTGTATACAATAGAAAGCAAATCCATGTAGAGTTAGTTACCTAGAAAGATATTAAACGAAATAGGTGTTATTTACGCCTTATATTAGTAGGCGTTAGAAATGCAGTATTTATTATAGATAAGTTAATAAGTTCTTAGAACGTTGTTATTTCTAAGAATAGTAGTGGGCGGGGTTAGACTTTAACACCCTTGTTGGCGAAGGGATGAACTATGATGTTTTATTTCTTGCAAAGTCATTTTTTATGACAGATGTCTATTTCATCATTTTTATTTGCGAAGAGTTTTTTTTATTACAAATTTTCAAAATTATTTTATTAAGATTTGACACGTCCTATTAAGGCACTATGATAGACATTGAACACGATTATTCATCCTGCTTTACAGCTGAAAAACAATCTATCTAAATAATCTTTTACTAACTATCAGTCTATTAATTTACGCCCGACAGCAAAAAATCTATAAGCCTTTAAATTCTATACCCTTTTCAATATCAGGATAATAAAATTCTGAGCAAACCTTATGATTTAAAAAAATAACTGGATTATCCGGAGCTTGAAAAATCCTTTTAAAGGTTTTAATTTTTTCCGAATCTTCAGCCATCGCTGTATTTTCTAATAATGAATTTTCGATTAATACTTCCTCTTTTTTTGTAACGAATCTTTTATGTTAAACGATAGATTTAAAGCATTTTGCAACCTACGTGATTTACATAAATTGTATTGTATTTGTATCAACACTTTCCGTCAAGCTAAAGCCGCCATTTATTCAGAGTAATAAAAACAGCGCGGAGTCGTTAATAGTAATTGTCGCGAATAATAATAGTGTCAATAATCGATAAAGAATCGTGTCGTGTAAACACAGTTGCGATCTTCCGCGTTCGCTCTATGTAAATTGAGAAATGCTCTCTCTGCTCGCTCGATTTGCGAGGCTTCGGCTAATCTTCCGCCAGTCGACTACAATTTAATCAAAGTAAACAACGACGGGAGCTGTAATTTATCTGGATTATTTCGTGGCGAGCGATAGTAATCGACTTTTTTCTCCATCTGTACACAGCGAACGCTCCAAACGGAGCTCGTAATGTGTCTCGAATCCCAAGATACAAAGATGATTATTATCTACATAAATGGCAAGACGTTATATAAATAACAGTATCTCTTATGTTTTTACCACTATACTTGGCGGGAACTGTACGCTTTATCGAAATATTTCGTTATATTTGTATAATAAAACATTCGCAACAGTTGACCCATTCGTCTGTTCCTAAAATACATTCGAAGCCAGAATAAATGGACAATAAACATAATAAATTGGCGTAAATACAAAACCGTTTCCATCATACGAAAATACGCCTAGTGTTTTAACGTAAAGCCGAAACTTGAAACAATACAACTTTTAGTTAATGAAACATAAAAATGTTGACTGAACGAAAATTATACTACGTACTTTTTAAAAAACGTTATGCTTGGCATTAATAAAAAAATTGCAACTGTAAGTTTGACGCAGGTCACAAGTCAACCGCGCGAATTAAAATTGCATGTAATATAATTGGAGGAAAACAAATTTTCGTGTATAAATATTAAAAGCATCTGTGATTTAACACTATATGGTGGCGGGCTTATATGGCCGGAGGAGAGGTAAAATACAACACCGTAATTAATGTCACCGTGTCTGGACATTCTGCATATAATTTTACGTTTATCGTTGATACTTTTCCGTTTGTGTGGAAAACGGCAGCAAGTGCTGTTTCGCACGTGTAATGATAGCGTATCAAGTATTGTAATGACAGCATACTGCGATATAATGAGCGGTTGATGTTACTCGTCCATCCTACCCCACTTTCTTTGGTTTATTTTTGTGTTTTTATGTTTATACTTGTTGTTGGATTAGTATGCAATTTAATGTGTAGTTTTTTACATTTTAGAATTATATCTTATTTTCTAAAATTACATTGGTCTCATAAAATAAAAGGGAATAGTACAGATACCTACCGACATGATGTTGTCAATGTTAACAAGAGACACTTCTACAAGTAGCAGTGGCAATTGTAAAAAAAAATACTATATTTTAAAAACGGAAATCATTAAAACGCAGCTCGGCAAAAATGAATAATTCCTAGAATAATATTATCAAGAACCAACAGCATAGTTTGAAGTTAACCAATAGTGAATAAGATTGTTCATTTCTTGATTTGATTGGCCAATCTAATCTCTTTAAGAATCGCTCCATTGAAAGCAAACAACATTCAATCGGAATTTAATTCAAACTAACCTTTTCTTTTTTTTATTTATATTATTTATAAGTCTTTTCGAATTTTACGAGACCTTGGATTAAGGAATTTAAGATGATATTACGATTTTTGTTGCCTATTTTACTACAAATATCTATTACGAATTGAAGTTTTCTTATTTTCTATAAGGCAGGATTTTTCCTATTTCTTTTACAACCAGTCAGCAACAGTAAAAGCCTTTGATTAAATATCGTATCTATGTATGAGAAGGAAGGCTAAGAAAATCATATATTTTGTGAATCAAGGCGAAGAAAAAAATGGCGATCCGAGCAGTTTCAGGACTAAGGCTAAATAAGCCCTTGAAAATACGACGAACTCAGTTTATTCAAGGGTTATAAATCTGGAACATTTCTGAAAAAAAACTGCCTCTCAGCTGATATAAAGAAGAGAGAAAATAAATGCCAAAGTTCATTTTAATATCTTATAAAATTATTTAAAGGAGAAAAGGACCTTTTTGGTTGAAAGAAGAAATTTATTTTAGGTTTAGCTTTTATTCATCATACAATGTGCACTTTTTATGACACATTATTATTACTTATCAAAAAAAAAAATGATTTGAAATTGGATTGCTTGGATATTTTTGGCATTGAAAACTCTAAAGGACTAAAACTGGCCAAAATTGCCGACTCATTGATTTAGAGACATATTTAAAGAAACTAAGTGAAGAAAGAGACACCTAAAGAGACACACTCGATATAACCTGCCTACTCAGTTTTCTACAGAATGGAAACTCAACAAATAGCACAAAATTAAGTTTAAAGTATGACTTTATTATCCTTCAACTTTTTGTAAATTACCACCAAACCTATTTTGCATAGTTCGCAAGTTCTTTGGGCGAATCTTATGAAGTAAAAATAACTTGAAACTAACTTAAGTTTTTCGTATTTTATAACACTGCTATTGAACTATCGCGGTGCATTTTTTCTTTTTCTTTATTTTATTGAGTTCTACTTTTGATATATTATGCTCGGAGGAGTTTGACAGACTTTTATGTGAAGCTTACCTTTTTGCCATCTAATTCGTGTGTTGCTTGAGCTAATACTTTGTCTACGCTAGCTGGGTCGCCGAATGTGATGAAACCAAAGCCCCTGAAACAAAAAGAAAACACATTTATTTACTTTTCAAATACTTAATAATGTTAATGTAAAATAACAGAAGACGCAATTTTCGTAATAAGATGTTATTAATCGTTTCATTCGCTTTCAATTTAGTGCAGTAAGAATACTGGCTGCAAAAATAGGTACCTACTGCATTTACACGAATAAAAAGTCCCTAGCACACTCTACAAAATTCTTTATTCAAAAACTCGCCGTGAAACATTAGAATCGTGTAGTGTCCACAGAAACAGGAACAAGTGGACAAGCCGATAGGAACTGTCTCGCTGATTGCGCGACGACCCGGCACGGGCACCCTAATGACGCTTATATTTGTTTTGCACAACCTTCAAGTTTATTCAGCTACTTTTTAAAAGTAGAATACGGCCTTGGTATATTTTATCCTGGATTTAGTTTTAGTGATGGAATTAAAGGTTTTCAGAGATTTAGGTTGGAATCTAAAGAGGAACAAAGATGATATACAAATACAAATACAAATACAAAATATTTTTATTGGGAAAATAGTAGGTTACATTACATAAACGTGTTTGGAGCCTCCTTTTAAGCAAACAATGCCTGTATTAGAAGGCTCCGCTCTTTCACATCAAAATAGTACAATATACCGACCGGAGCCGATATATAGATAAGTATGCAACGTAAGTATATTCTCCAGAATACAAATTTTATATTTTAAACTAAAAGTATAGGATATAACTAGTGCATGCTTGTGATGATAGTGTATGAAGTTGAATGTGGTGTGTGTATGTGTGTCTGTGTGTGTGTGTGTGTGTGTGTGTATGTGTGTGTGTGTGTGTAATTTTATATATTATGTATTAGATTTTTATTTTTTTAGCTACCCAACGTGTTCCAGGAGTGCCTCGGTTTCCTCATAGGTAAGTGTTTTTATCCAATTTTTGATACTTTGTTTACAGTCTTGATAATTTTTATTGTATACATAAATATGTTTGTTGATTTTGTTATACAACTGTGTGGAGCGTTTATTGAACTGTTTACTTGCAAATCTTGTTTTGGTCTGGGGAACTGAAACAATTAAATCTTTCCTCCTTTTAGATATAACCTTGTCTTTAGATGGTCGGGTTTTATGTACCTTTAGTATGCTTTGAATTACATAAAGTTTTCTTACTGACAGTAAATCACTAATTTGGTATAACCTATCAGTGGAGAATCTTTTATTTTTAAAATACATTACTTTTATTAATGCACGCTGCGCTCGTTCAACATTTAAAAATTTTGTTTTTGCTGCTCCGCCCCAAATTGGGATACAGTAAGATAATACTGACTGGGCAAGTGCTACATAGATTTCGTTTAAGAGATTTCTGGGACGATTCTTGCAGCTTCCTATTCTAGATGGTACAATATATCTGAGAGTTTTAAATATCCAACTGAGTTTTCTGATTCTCCCAGAGATTTGCTCAAGTTGGGGGTACCAGGACAGTGCTTGATCTACTATAACTCCAAGATATTTTGTTTGGGCAACCTTCTCAATACATGCGCAGGTACAGCCCATGTTAGGTATGTTCCCACATGTGTGAACCTTTAGCCCTAAATCGTTCCTAGGCTGTGTACGACTACTGATACTAAAGCAGATGTAGTTTGTTTATACCTAAATTTCAATATTATTGCCGTAAAACTTAGATGGCTTAGGTCGGATTTTTCCTTGGTATTTCAGGACCAAAGCTGTTGACGTAACATTGTAAAGATTTTTAAAACCAACTCATTTTCTAAAATATGAATAAAATAAACTTCCCTAATTCTTTTTGGCGTAATAATCCAAATGAATTCAAACGACTCGTCCTAAAAACACAACTCCATAAAATAAAAACCAGGAGAGTGTCCAGTCCACAAGATATGATTATATAAAGATTATTCATATCGAAGTTAATATTTCAAACAAGTAAATTGAATAATAACACAGCGATTTTCAGTAAGCGGGGCGCTGGCCGCGACCGGGAGGCGATAAATAATAAAAAGCCTTCTCCACTTTAGGACTTGCAAAAATCACAATTTATAGAGCATTTTAATTTCACTTAGCCGATCCATATTTTACATGTGGCGGCGCGCCCGACCGTTCTCGGGCCTCGAATTAATACTAAATTGAAATTGTAAAAATGGAAATACAATTTTCTCGTTGTACACCGACGGCTTGCTACCTACAGGTGTTGCCAGAAATGTGTTATGATAATAACAAGGCTTCCTTAATATTTTTGAGTGGGTCTGTTCCCGAGAAAACTGTCACGGACCCAGCCAGCTCGGTTTCTTTGTGAGTTTCGTAATACCTCGATTGCTATCGAGTTTGATTCGGACAGGTTTAGATTAAAATGTTCTTGGAACTAAAATGATACCTCGGGAAATAAAGGTAAAATAATTATTTCGGGATTTTTGTTTTGGGTTACTGTAATACATGATTTCTTAGTATCCTCAAGTTTAGTTGTTCCGACTTGGTATTTACTTTGTGGCATTATCGAGCCTTTTTTTTTAAAGTCTATGTCAAGTCATTTATTTCAAATAGGCCCTTATAAGGCACTTTTAAAGCTCAAAATTTACAAAAAAAATAATTGATTCTAGTCGCCCCTTCCAAAAGGTAGTTTTCGCATGGAGAAGAATGGGCAAGAAACTCCACCGTTACTCTTTTAAAATGTTTTACAATATTTTGTTTAGGTACATTAGTATATGTGAAGACGATGCACCTAGAATAAAATTACTATACCACAATAAGTAAAAAGAATTAAAAATGAAGCAACAACAGATAAATTTATTATGTTATAGAAACATGGTGCTCACATATTTACAAACATTGTAAAAGTAGACGATTTTCCTAAAATTTTACATTAATAAGTCAGTGTGTGAGGAAGTAATCACAGAATGCAAAATCAAAGTTTTTTTCTTTTTTTAAACTTGTTACCATACTAGGAACTTCTCCTGTATTGTGAGTGCGTTTACAAAGTTTTAAACTCACATACACAAACAACCCATATAAATATACAATTGAAAAAATACAATAAATAAATTATACAATTGAATTAGCAACCAGTTTGATTTTCTCTAGATTCTAAATTATCGTATGGAGCAGAACCAACATGTTTCCAAGCATTCTTATCTTGGATACAATTCTCTAATTTGTAATATGCTTGTTTACAAAATTTACTTTTAATATGAGTTTTAAATTTTCTTTTATTTAATTGCAGTATATCACAAGGTATTTTGTTGTAACATTTAACACAGTGCCCCTTAAAAGATGTATGTACGAGTACTTTAGATAATTTGAAAAATGGTTGATCTATTTTATCTTTATTTCTAATATTAAAATGATGTCTATCACTTATTTTATTAAAAAGATATACATTTTTTATTAAAAAGATGTCTTTTTTTTGACAGAGTTGATTCAAGTTTTAGTAAATAAAGACGATGAAATGCCAACATAAACGAATGAATCACCAAGAGTTTAATTTTTTTGTTCGACATAATGTTACACAAACAAATTCTATCATGACTAAGTAGATTATTTTATTTATACAACATAAATGTCAACGTTTTCTGAGAACTTATTTTGGTCCTGAAATCTATTTATATAGGTACCTACCTAAAAAACCTTGTAAATCTGTTAATGGTATTTTCCTTTAGAAACATCATGGATTTTATAATAAGATCTAAAAAATACAAGCTATAAATAGCAGACTCTTCTAGGAGTAATTTAAATTCAATTTAATTTTAAAAGGTAGCAGCAGAATTATTGTCCTTGTGTTTCCCGGCTTAATGCCAAGACACGGTTCTTCTAAAAGAATCATGTACTTAACCAGTTACTTGTTAAAAATGTGAACAACGGTTTCCTGGTTTAGTTTAATTTTTTGACCTTTGAACAAGTTTATCTTATGTTGTGCTCCAACTATAACAATATCATGATCAGGCTGCTTATTAGACATTATAAAAAAACCCTATAAGTATCAAAATTGGACTAAATCCATCTAAATATGATACTTTAAATATTCATACAGATAATCTTTTAAATACTCCTACACCGAATGCAAAATAATATCACCGTACAATTATCAAATCCGAGAAATGTAAAATTTAATCAGCCCCTAACATATTAGCTAATGCATAAGTACCAATCTCTTTATATTATATCGTGCATTAATACACAAACGCTCATTTCATTTTGCTAAAAATTCACGTAAGCGGTTTCATAATGGAGTTTTCCTGTGATACTGTATGCCGGAAAAAACCTTTTTTAAAACCTTATGATAATGTGAAATTCCTTAAATTAATTTGAATTTCGCCACGTTTCGACAGACGAATCTTATCACGTGTTTAATTGGTTTTTCTCGGGTAATGTATTTTATGACGACATGCTGTGTTATAATGTTGTTTCAGGTATTTTTACATTCCGTATTTCAGTAAAAGAAAGAGAGGTGACTTATTGTTTATTTGCTCTCACACATTTGACAATATATCAATGTCGGTTTTTGTACATGAACCCTCTCAGGGCACTGCAAAGCACAATGTTGGTTTGCTGTTGAGTTTATGAACATGAAATTAACATATTTACATAGTCAACACAGCATGTTACAGAAAAAAAAAAAAAAAAAAAAACATGTCTAGAAGTCGTTATGATGTCCAATTAACAGTAATAAACAAAATACAGTAACACCCAAAAACATATAAAGTTATTTAGTCAGATTATTGTAGTAGATAGGTAGTAAAAAAGTAGAATAAAATAAAATAGGTAATCATTAAAATCATGTCATGTCAAGTTATTGATTAAATTGAATTAATTGTGCTTGGAAACATGCTGGTCCTGCTCCATAGGACAATTTAGAATCTAGACAAAATCTAACTGGTTGCTAATTTAATTGTATAATATATATATATATATATATTTTTTTTTTTTTTATTGGTTTTACATTCTGTGATTACTCGAACTCACACACTGAGTTATATTACTTGTAAAAATGCTAGGAATATCGTATAATTTTACAATGTTTGTAAATATGTGAGCACCATGCATCTATCACATGATTAATTTATCTGTCGTTCCTTAATTTTTCATTATTTTTACCTAACGTGGTATAGTAATCTTATTCTAGGTGCATCGTCTTCACATATAATGATATAATTGATGTATACAAGATATTGTGAAAACATTTTAAAAGAGTAACGGTGGAGTTTCTTGCCCATTCTTCTCCATACGAAAACTACCTTTTGGAAGGGGCAACTAGAATCAATTATTATTTAAATGTTGACGTTCAAAAGTGCCTTTTTGTGCCTAATTGAAATAAATTATTTGACTTTGACTTTGACTATGGTATGTCATTTTACAATACAAAATAAAATAGATTCGATTTATTGTCACTGCAATAAACAAAACATATGCTTGTAATCAGGCCGAATCTAACAAAAAAAGAGAAAAAGTTATGAATTAAGTACCTACATCTATAAAGTTTTATCCGTCATGAATTCGTCTACTGTGTAATAGCATTTCCCTATTTAAAGTAATATTAGTTTGCTATAGAATTAATTTGTTTTCTCGTCATCTTTTATATAATTCGACTTATGGATTATATAAAATGAATGGGGCTACCCGTAAACTGAAAACGCCATGAAGCAATGCCAATCCGTGTGCCAACGAAATTATGTTCATAAATTATTGAAATTTTATTCCTTCCGAAGTTCCACGCAAGCGTACCGTACACAAAAGCCTGTCATCGATAAACTCCGTTTTATTAGTATTTCATACATCCAAAAACAATCGTACCTATACTCGGAAACGTATTAAATCAGCTCAGGTCTTTATAAGATTCATGGCTTAATACACTCGCATCTCATACTCGTATACGAAAACGTATAGAGGGAAGGGCGTTCGTGTATGGAAATTGAAAATAACGAGGGCCTCCGTTCACACCGCGCATCAAGCCGACTATGTGCAACCCGACCACTTCTAATCGACCTCCAGTGCACCTTCCGATAACCCCTATCTGGCCCGATCTTCACACCGATACGGGGGGCGGGGGGCTCTCGTAAACTTGGAGCCACTACGCGAGCTACGAGTGGAGAGGCCCTTTACCGAATGGAGTTACGTCGTACTTATCTTTAAGGGGACGTGCCTTATTTTCTTCCACTTGCAAAAGAGGAACAACTCAATTCTCTCGTACAAAACGGTGGTAATAAGCTTATGAATGGTTTTTGTTATTCCAATCGGTGTTAAGCATTTTATGTGAGTATCGTTAAGCATTGATTGCCGAAAATTGCATGTCTGTTGATGTTTATCAAACATCGCAAAAGCGTATGTAACTACGGTTTTTTTATATGTTGTTAGATCCCCTGAGAGTAGTTTGTACCCAAGTTTGCACCCCGAAAACCTTGTGCTACTCCCACCGACCATTAGTTCAGCCGGTACGTGTCTTGGCAAATGAGCCTAAATCGATAATTTGGCACTTTTTGGAAAAAAATGCTAATTTTGACTAGCTGTATCTTCGCAACTAATAGACCTAGAGTGCTAGGGTTGGGATCAGATTGCATCAAATTTAGCTTGCTTTACAACAACATAGAACAAAGATACCGAAAAACGCGTCCTGAAGGTATATTTTTCAAAAAATCTGAAACAAATGCCAGAATTTCGCAGTTTTTCGAGCACCTTGGGAGTAGTAAAAAATAAAAATAAAAAAAAAATAAATAAAAATAAAATAAAAATAAAATTTATTGTGTCAAATAATAAATTGGTCTTACAAATTGTTGTGTTCGGAATCTTCTTTTAGACAAATAATGCCTGTAGTAGAAGACTCCGCCCCTCCCTATTTTGTATAGCGTGATAATTAACACAATATTTTTAAAACGTAAAAGAATATTAAGTCTAGGCTAACCAAAATAAGAAATTAAAAAAGAAAAAAAATTAAAGAGTATACTTAAAGGTTGTGAGTGTGCGTCATGTGTTGTATGTTTGTGTGTGTGTGTAAGGGTGTGTGTGTGTGTGTGTATGAGCGTGTCTGTCAGAGTAAGTGGGTGTGTGTGTCTGTGAGTATGTGAATAATTCCGTGTTATAACAATGCTTCTGTGTCTTCATACGTAAGTGGTTTTATCCACTTAATTAGTGTGTCTTTACAGTCATATTTATTATCATATTTAGTAGTTACATGCGCGTTTACGACGTTCGCTATATATTCAGTTTTATAAACAGGTACATCAATTTTTCTGCACCGACTATTCATTTATTTATTCTAACCTTTCTGTTTAGAACAGGAAGCTGTTGTTTCGTGTCCCTCTTTGGTTATGCACAATAGCGCTTAAACGGCTCAGCCGGTGGCAACCCAAACCGCGCTCCTTTAATTTATGTATGAAGAGATTTTGATACTACCACTACCGTAACGGTTATCCGGTAACAACTTAAACGAATCGCTTGTCAGTGTCCACTAGAGCTGACCAATGGTACGACAGGATAAATAAAAATGTATGGACCGATTAATTTGCCACATTCTCTACTGAAAAATGGTGGTGTTTTGTCTGTTGGTTCGAGATATTTTCAGAAATGATTTTTCACACATCTCAGACCAAATAAAAAACCAAGACAGCGCTGTCAACATTATATAAACAAAATAATGTTTTATTAGCTTGTTTTGCTCTTTACATCTATGAGTTGAAATCATGTCTATTGATTTAAGTTTATTGTACGAGTAGGTCCACGTCGTGATCTAGTTTAAAAACGGAAAAAGCTATCATTCTTGTTTAAATTTTGTCAAAATCAATAGTTACAGAACTAATTTTTTGTTTAATTCGTTCTGTAACTATTGATCTGGTCTAGAAACGTTAATTTACAAATCTCTATTACCAAATAGATTATTTTATAGGTACCTACACGTCTCAGACCAAATAAAAAACCAAGACAGAGCGCGGTCAACAGTGAAGTGAAGCCGGTTTCGTATACATATATGCACTTTGAGTGGTGTAGTTTGATTGTAGTGTCAATGTAAAAGGTTGTAAATGTGTGCGTGTGAGCGTGTATGCACAGAGCGGCCGTGTAGTTTAGGCATGCTTTACTGTATTGTTCGCAGCGCTTTGTCTTGGTTTTTCATTTGATTTGAGGTACACATTCAACCTTTTTCAAAAAATAACCTACGCCGTGTTTTATATTTAAAATGACAAACACAAACTTGAATCTGCAAATATTTATTTGTAGGCTGTTAATTGTAACACACAATAGTGTTATTTGAAATAAGCCCATTGTTTTCCGCGGCGTTAGGCTCGAACAGAACTATCGAAACCCGGTGATAATCCACCCGCTATTGTTGGGACAAAACTCCAAGAAAATAAATATACGAGAGCGGGGTCGAGGTAAAACCCTAAACCGCAACGTCAGGAACAAATAGCGGTAACTCCCGTATTCATGGTTCATGGCTGCAGCCTCGGGTGGAAACCGATAGCAATTACTGGCGAAATTAATATCACGCCCCAAATACTGCTCGCACATTTATACGTATCGAGTGCAATATTGTCTCCTTTATTAGTCGGCGGGCGGGACAAATGCTGGCTGTGTCGTAATTCCACCCTTATTCCCTCCAATTGGCGTCTTTCTTATTTAATCTTGAAGGTAATTAATGCTCCTTACATCGGCCTGCTAGTGATGTGGACAGTACTCACCACTTCTATTGAACCGTTGATAAATTAAGTAGATTTACTGCTCGCCGCAATTCGGTCGGCATGAATATAATCAATGATGCAATTTGTAAGGCAAACAATATCGAATTTGGCTTCTCTATTACCGTACATAAATCACTATGTATACGTAATTGTATGTGATGTATAGATATTAATTGCACATGAGTTTAATAGCAATATTTCTCGTGTTTCATAGATCAATATTATGTTAATTTAGAATGTTGCTATTTAACTCTTATACGTCATGTTTGACCGTTTCCATACCGTTTCGATACCACCTACCTACTATTCGATTTGTGTGAAATTAAAAGAAAAAAAAATGTTACAGTTATATTCTCACTGAGTAATTAATTTATTGCAACATTGTCTTTAATTCAAAGCCTTGAAATAATAATGCGAATAATATTTCATTCTAGGTCAACAACCAGAAAGTAAAATTAGAAAAATGTCGGAACACAAAAACTAATTAACCAAACTCTATCAACATTAAGTACTAAGTACTAAGATTAAGGCGCGGGACTAAATACGGACTTAGAAAAGAAAATCAGCCCCAAGGTCTACTTAAGTACTCACAGTTTTATTTCTATTAGGTACATAAGCAAATATCTTCCAGTACACTACCTAATTTGCTTCAAAAACAAAACAGTACGGTTATCTAAATATTTTCTATACAACGAAGGTATAAAATATACCGCAGCGAAATTAAGTAATCCAATAATTAATCTAAATGGACCGTACAGCCGAATGGTTCAAAACAATCAGCTCTGCCGCAAAATACGCGCATTAAATGAAGTGAATGGCCGCCTCCGGGGGGATCCCTGATAAATTAAATTGATTAGAATCCTGTTCGATACCGGCCGTCGATGTAGCCCCGCGTAAAAATAAAGTCGGGTGAAAAATAACGCTCCTAGCTCCACGATTACTGTACAAACCACTTAGGAGAATAATTCCTTTTGCGTTACTTCTTTTTCTAATCTTAGAACTTACTCTCGTCCTATTCCATAAATACGAATAAAGGCTACACAACACTGTCACGCTAACGTCTCAAAATTATCCGCCTGATTAAAAAGCACACATTCAAGAAAATGACGTCGGAATTTTCAATATAGAGCGGAGAAACTCGGTACGAGAAAGGTTTAACTGGCGATTAAAATTTAAGCCCGAATTTAGACGGCCTAATCTCATCGCGGCGCCGGTTCACTGCATTTTGTGACCTGACAAATAAAACAATAGGGGTTGTGTAATGTATAATGACGTCTAGGTGTCTATCGGGTGCGGGAGGGGTGCGGGGGGTGTACGTCGCTGCGACTCAGTCTTATCGGGCTGAACACACACCCTGTTTATTTATTACTAACCTAGTAGCCTGGTGGCTTCGCGACTGCTACAAGTTCGGTAGTGATATGCCGTCTGTTGTGAAATGTTGTGTTGTACGTCGATAGTTGCTGGCTTGTACAATAGATACTGTTTGATGTTAGTGCTCTGGTGAAATACGAGCTCCTGTTTAATTCCCGAAACTGTGGAGATTTGTTTACAATTTGACTCTATTTATTTCACAATTTCGGGTTAAGTATTTTTTTTAATATCAAATGAGAACATTACTTTTGACTGATTCATATTACAAAAATGCACTTCTACTTTTAAGTCATAACTTAAAAAAACACTTTTCCAGTCCTTTGTAAGTAAAAACACTTCCAGAACTAAACATGCAAACGGAAAATTATTTAACTCGATAGCTAATTCAACCAATGTGCTAATTTATAACATTTTCTTCTGAATTCCCTTCACGTGTACTCGCATTTTGCATCATAATAAAGCCAGACCGTCACTACCCCAGTATTTGCCGACATGGCATTGTAATGAACCTCGTACCTAAGGTGCGTACACATGATATCGATTCGTCTGATTTTAGACGTCGATGCATTTGATTTACATAAAATTAGAGTAAGTATGTAAATGTGAGAGTTTTTGCAAAAGTTAAAATAGATCAGAGAAATTGTAAAAACGATAAAAGACTTAAGTCAATGTTTTCGACTGTTGGTTTTACTACTTAATTTATTGAAAAATTTATCGACCCGACTAAAATGTCAAGCAGGATCGATCAAAGCTCTAACTGTTAGCTGATGACTCCTTACTGCTAGGGAAAGGTTACTGTATCGATTTTCAAACAGCAAGTTGTTGAGCTGCTGTTGACCATTCTATGTAAATGATGTCATATTGTAGTTGGCATTCATTGAACTTAAACGCATCGTAGTCGCCACACAAACGCTGCGTAAACGCGGCGTAGTTTACGCCGCATTCACAGCTACGTGACAAAGGTTATGCATTTACACAGCATCTACATGACGTCACCGATTTCGCTAGACATTGCAAAGACACGTTAAATCTGCCGATCTCGGCCGACAATAGTGGCGATTCTCTTGTCACAAATGCCTCTAAACTAGACTAAAAATCACCAAAATTTTGTTTATTCCTGTCAAACGACGATTTCTCATTCTGAAATAGACACAAGTTAACAATATTTTAGTTTGACAGCACTAAGATGGCACTGAAATTTTAATTTAGTGAAAATGAAAATTTTGCTATTTTGAATATGACGTTTTTCACCTAAAATTTTGATTGTCTAACTAAATCTGACTATTTTTGATCGTGATCAAAATGGTGTGGAATACAATTAGTTGTCATGAACTAAAATTCACACCAACACCTCGACTTCAGGTGCAAAAACTGTACTGTATCTTTTTTCTTTTCTTATGCTTATATCTCGAAAATGGTATGTGTGTCCTATCGCAAAAATAATGAAAATTTCGACCCCCTTTATAACATGCATAAACCCCTAAAACTCAACATTTAGGTAATATTTTTTTATATTTTCCATACAAAAAGTGAAAAATTCACGGGGCAGGGCAAACAAGTATGTACCAAGTGGATTCGCGATTGTCAAATTCGATTTCAGTTGTGTCAAAATGATTTTTAAATTTAGTTTTTTTTTTTGCAGAATAGCTTTAAGATTCTCATAGCCAAAAGTTTTAGTGATAGTTTAGTTAGTTTAGGTCGGTGTACAAGAGAATCGGCACCATTATCAAACAATAATATTGAGCCAGTCTATATGCCCCTTACTCCCACGTCCATGTTATGGTATACACGAATCCGATTAGAACGATTCGAACGCCATGTTAGTTGACAATGTCGGAGTTACCCGCTTTTGTTTTGCCTGTATTTGCCCAAACTGAATTAAATCGGATGAGAATTATTGTTTTGACTATTATTATGATGCGTTGCGTTCGCTTTCGAGCCGAAAACTGTATCATCATGCCCTGCCCTTATCCCAATTTTAAATCTTTAAAATCTTATTGGAATTTTAATTTGGGGTCGTCGCAACATGTCTTATTCTTCCATATTTCTCTATTAGTCGTCTTTGTTGTACATTTTTATTTGATAATATTACTATAGACCAATACAATACAGTTTTCTCTAGGGTGTGGATCTCTCAGGGAACTATTTAAAAGGATTAATATTATGGCGGTACCTTGCCAATTCATTTATGAAAATATTATGTATGTAAGAAAAAATCGACATCTTTTTAATAAAATAAGTGATAGACATAATTTTAATACTAGAAATAAAGATATCAGATTATCTAAAGTACATACATCTTTCATGGGGTACTGTGTTAAATGTTACAACAAAATACCTTGTGATATATTGCAATTAAACGAAAGAACATTTAAAACTCATATTAAAAGTACACTTTGTAAACAAGCATATTACAAATTAGAGGATTATATCCAAGATAAGAATGCTTGGAAACATGCTGGTCCTGCTCCATAGGATAATTTAGAATCTAGACAAAATCAAACTGGTTGCTAATTTATTATTTAGCAACCAGTTTGATTATAAATATTTTTTTTTTTTTGTATATTACATTGATTTTACATTCTGTGATTACTTCCTCACACACTGACTTATTTATTATTATTGTAAAATTTTAGGAAAATCGTAAACTTCTACAATGTTTGTAAATATGTGAGCACCATGTATCTATCACATAATTAATTTATCTGTTGTTGCTTCATTTTTAATTCTTAATTATTTTTACCTATTCTGGTATAATACCTTTATTCTAGGTGCATCGTCCTAACATACGAGTATAATTATATAACTAATGTACCTACTTATACAAAATATTGTGTAACATTTTAAGAATTTCTTGCCCATTCTTCTCCATGCGAAAACTACCTTTTGGAACGACTAGAATCAATTCAATTTTTTTTGTATATTTTGACGTTCAAAAGTATAAGGGCCTATTTGAAATAAATGATTTGACTTTGACCTTGACTTTGTGTCACATTTATTTTCGGATAAATTCAGTATTAAGTTATAAAAACATTAAATCATAAATCACTTAAGATTTCTATTATTATAACTCCCAATTAAGATTACCATGACAAGTTTAAAAAAACCGGCCAAGTCCGAGTCGGACTCGCACACGGAGAGTCCCGTGCCACCGTACAATAAAATAAATAATAAATAAATCATTCAAAATCAATACTTAGCAAAAAAACGCCTAAAAAAAAACGTTTCTTGTATCTTTATTGTCTATCCCCTTTAATTTTTAACGTTATTTTATTTTTAGTATTTTTTGTTATATACACAATCTGCGAAAATTTCAACTGTCTATCTATTACCATTCATGAGATACAGCCCACTGACAAACAGACAGCGGAGGCATAGTAATAGGGTTCCGTGTTCCCTTCGGATACTGAACCCTAAAAAAAGCACAATGACTTCTTATTTTAGCAGTTCTTTTTGAGATTTTGTCTTCAGGCACTAAATAGAAACACAGTTTATTAACTGACACTGAAACTGAAACTGTTTTTAAATTCAAAATATTTTATTTTACATAAACCTACATTCAGAAGCTCGGTTCCAATTAGTTGTTTCCTATCGAGAAGAGCCGGCAAGAAAATCCACGGTTACTCTTTTTAAAATAATTGGCTTACAATATTTTCAAATAACAGTGTTATTAAGTATGGGAGGACAGTGTAGGTCTTTCACCAAGTACCAGGTTCTTAACAGAATAATGATGGTCAACAAATCTACAGCGTTCTCACATTCACAAAATAGAAAAGAATCTATAAAAAAAAAATATATATATATAAAAATAAAAACGTATTTTTAACGAAATGACGTGATTGCTATTATAGCTGTAACAAATCTGAATAATTATCATGTCTTACAAAAGCCACTCTAATAAAGAGTTGAAATTAAATTGTAGGTATATATGTAATGTTACATTGAATCAAATAACAAAGACAAAGACCTAACCCTACCATCACATATCGTCACCCTTCCCGCTAAGTGTTGTATCTCACAAACTGACGTATCTGCACTGACATTACCAAAGTGTTCATAACTTTTTCGTGTTTAAAAGTTTTGTGGCCTTTGGGTTTTAGGGCAACTACTAACTCAAAGAGCAATATAAAAAAAGATATTAATCCATGAATAAAGCCACACATTTGTAGCACCTGACTGAAAAACGATTGCCCTGGAAAATATATCAATTGCTAGTTAGGACAGTTAGCGGGGAGAGTGACGATATTGCGCACACGTCATAATCAGCTGACACAACATTTTCTTAATACCCCGATCACGAATGACAGGTCGCTATCATAAGCGTCAAAGCCAACTTATCGGCCATAATTCATGGCATATTATTTGTTTACATTTGACAGTGTTTGTCGAATGAGTACAAGGATACCGCGATAGAGGCTGTGTACTTAGTTAATAATTACATAAGCTACGTCCATATTCCAGGTTATTGATTATGCGTCTAGTATTTGCAAATACCTTGGCGATGACCGTAATGTTGGCCTAATAATTGTAATTTAATACAAATATTGGGTTGGTTGAGATGTTGGTACTTTCAATCTGTTAAGCTTGAGTTTCCTTGGAAAGGTTCTGTCATATTGTAACGATCGTCAAAAAAATCTGTCGTAATTTCATCAGAATTAGATAAAATGAATAAAAACAGAATGTTAGTGATTGACATTGACGATAGGTACGTAAAGGTTGTCTGCAAAAGGCGACCTGACGTCGCTCAGGGGGCCTACCACCACCTCTTTAAGCAGTATTATTTTAATATTACTTTAGTGTGGGAAAGAGATGAAGCTCTACAGGACGTATTGCTCCATCTCTTTCCCCCACTGAAGTAACATTAAAATAATACTGCTTAAAGAGGTGGTGGTAGGCCCCCAGGCCAGTAGAAAAATAATTCTGGTTGTATCGAAAATTTGGTGTCGAAAACTCAAGCGCATTTCGATTTAGCTTACAAAATAAAATATTAGGTTTTTGTTTTGAAAAAAAAACAAAAGTTATATAATAGGCGCGTAGATGTGAATACGTTTTTCTTGAAATAAACGAAATAAATATAATTTTATTTATTATTATATTATTATTATTTAGGCTCCACAAAATATTGTTCTACCATCAGCAATCCTATAGTGCTGATAGTACCTATGTATATAACTGAACTACAATTCGATGGAAAAACTGTTGATATTAACTACTTGAACAATAATTCAGTTGTTATATTTTCCTTTCGCCCGCCTTTTACCTTTCATGTAATAAACCAAATAACGATTTCATTTTCACATTAAAAAAAAATCAATCTGCCTAGCCTTTTCCTAACTATTTCAAGGGGTCAGCTTCCAGTCTAACCGGATTCAGCTGAATACCAGTATTTAATGTTGACTTTATCAATGTTATTTTCACTATATTAATATTTATTTTATAGTGCAAACAATATGTATTATTACTATCATTTGTGATGCAAAACAAATACTTAACACATGAAGAGAAATTTTTAATTAAATGAAATAACATCTCGATACACGAATCGCTTTAATATTTAATGTGACAACTCAATTGTTTAATGAACATCGCAGTGTCAAACAAAACATACTGATAAAATAAATAAAATATAATAAAGCTGAAGAGTTTGTTGGTTTGAACGCGCTAATCTCTGGAACTACTGGTCGGATTTGAAAACACTTTTTTTTTATAAGACAATAGGGTAAAAAAAATGAAATTCTATTTAGTCCGTCAGTTAGATAATAAAATAATATTAGACCCGTATTTTTTGCTTTATTATATTTAAAAAAAATGACTTAGATATTAACGCATTAAAGGTGGTGAGTGGGGGTTGATACGTCACAAGTAAGTATAAAATCTACATACTCGTGACGTGATGGCTCATTTAAACTCAATGTATCGCCGTAATCTTTTGATAACGTAAAAAAAGAAAAAAAACGTGTAGGTACTTAATTATTTTATAATCTAAAAGACGGACAAAAAAAATTTTTTTGTCTTCATTCCTATTCCTCAAGCTTCGTGCAGACTAGCGCGACGCGACAGCGCGACGCGACACCGGTTATTGTTATACCGTGAAGTTTTTTTTTAAATTGTATTGTTCGAGTCGCGTCGCGCCGTCGCGTCGCGCTGGTCTGTACGAGCCTTTAAGGTTAAACTGTTATAGGCTATTTTACACCACGCTACGACACATATTCAGCCAATAATGTTTCCACTGCACACAGGCCTCTTTTCTGTGAGAGGGAATGGGTCGTAATCCACCACGCGGGCCCAGTGCGGGTTGGTAGATGTCACATGACGTCATTTTTTTTTGTTCTAGGACATGCCGATTTCCTCACGATGTTTTCCTTCACCATTTTGAGAGCAGTGGTAATTCAATAATTTACACAAAGTAAAGCGCCCGTCAGGTTTCGCACCTATGACCTGCAACTCGTAAGTGGCGGCCGTTACCACTGGGCCACCACTGGTCTCGACACATAAAACCGAGCAAAAAGAAAAAGTCAGAAAGAATGCTATGCGAAAACGAAGTAATAGCGCGGGCGGGCGATACGATGCGACGCGTTGGGTCAGGGGAACAAGAAATTTAACGAGCAGAAGCTAGTACCTATATTTATATAAAAATAACTTGAAATAGTTGTTACTGAAAATGTGACAGCTATTTTAAAATGTTGGACAATAAAACACTGGTAATTATGAAATTGTTAATGTGTTAATTATTCACAGTATGATTGATGAGAATTTTAGTGAAAGTGGGGTAGTTTTAAAAATAATATTTCAAAACTAACAGTGCCTAATTATTGTTATAATTAATGTTTCTTTGATGAATACTCGTTAGTGAATGTGTTTTAAAATTACAAAGGTAACCTACCTAGTATTTTAGTAATATCTGTAAACCAGAACAAAACAGACAATTTCTGGTATCTAAGAATGTTACCATCTTACACAGATGGTCAAAATTGTATATTATTATTATCATTATATTAATGATATGGTAAATTATTAAAGTCTCTTATTGTGACAGCTGATAAAGCTCCTTCAAAAGAACTTACCCTGGGAGATGCTACATCTTTATAATTACGTGAAGAAATAAGTATGGTTTCTTATGCTTCTGGCACCCAATGAACGCATATCAATTTATTGAAAACTAGTTTCTGCTCGTGATTTCGTCCGCGTGAAATGATGGCCCTTGACCTGACCCACCACGTCGCATCGCATCGCCCGCTCGCGCTAATATTTAAGATAAGCGTTCTTTCTAACATTTTCCTTTTTGCTCGGCTCCTAAGGGTCGTAGCGTGATGTTACAAATAGCCTATAACCTTCCTCAAGAATTGGACTATCCAATGCGAAAATATTTTTTTCAAATCTGACGGTTAGTTTCGGAGATTACTTCCCTACGTACAAACACACAAACAAATTTTTCCTCTTTACATAGTATTTTTTTTTTTTACGTCTTTGACATTTCTCGGGACCCTAGGGTCCCGGACCTTTGGAAGGCGTACGAGGGGCCGAAGCCACAGCAGAGGCCCATTAGACGTTTTTAATTAAATGAGGCATCAACCGACGATTATCCCTATTCGCGCTATTCTAGTGCACTCAAGGACAACCCTTGGTTGGTTCAGGACTATTGCAGAATATGGAAACAAATATATTGGATTATGGGTTTGGGTGGTTAACTGAACTGGTTATCTAGAACTGGGTCGCTACTGCTCAACAACTCGCCACATGCTGCCCTGCGGATTTCTGTATCTCTCTTGGTCTGGCTCCTCATCCTAGACCTGTTCCGGCAAAGTAAACTCTACCGGCATAGACCTAAAGTTCGGAGCGCGCAAGCCCTACCACGACGTCAACGTAGGTGGCGGTGGGGATATTATTATTATTATTATATTATTAAGTATAGAAGACTCTGTTTGAAAATTGTAATATTTTCATTTAAGTCCACATAAAATTATTCCACATTTGAAACTCTCCAAATAAAAAGTGCTACAGTTATTTATCCCATACAGATAAATTTTTAATAACATAAACCTATACCTGTCGAAAAATTAATAAATAATGAGTCAGGTAACATTACTGGCCACGCGAATTGTAGCTATTAACCAGGAAACCATCCGTCACAACAAAATAATGCATTCGTAATAATTATTCAGATGTTGGTAATCTATGTACTGTAATGTAATTAATTTGTGGGCTGTAACGGAAAGCTCTCCCGTTGTAGATTAATGGATGGTGATTATTGCAAACGGGTACTTTATTGTTATATTAGTTGTTTACTGTGATGCTGTTTTTGATTGTATTGGAGCTGATTTTTAGCTCAGTATTTTTTTGGACTATCATTAATTTTGGTGTGTGCGCACAATTTGGGTTCACCTTACAACTAATAAACTTTCCTATACAAAAAGGCTGTAACTATCCTTGAATGAGTTTACAAAATCACAGACTTTCACTGGTTTTCAGGACCATAACAAAAGATTTAATATTAAATTACTTCAATATTCAAAAGTATATAAATTAAAATATTTTTAGACTAAAAGAGAAGAAAAATATTTTATTTGAGACACGCACAGTAAAAAAGGAGCATTTAAAACTAACAACAATAAAATGTAAAAAAAACTAAAGTCAAATTAGGCTGAGAATCAGCACTTTTCGAACTTCAAAATTACATAAGACAGTCCCCATCAAAACGCCCACCCTTCACCACTTCCTAGTGGTTCAGCTGGGAAGAAGTGGCGCAACAAACTCCCCAGCAGCACAGCTGTCTGTTCTAAAAATAAACAAAAACCCGTGCAAGACCAAAAAGGCTCCTATCACAGCATAATGCTGCGACGGTTAAAACCTAAATACCAAAACGCTGGTATTCTGAAAGGGCCCGATTTTTAAACAAATCAACGACAATACATCTCAAGAAATACAGTTTACAAAATGAAATTAAAAATCAAGTAAAATTGATCAAACATCCATCTTTACATGTCGTATAGAACCGTCTTAAATATTATTTTCTCTTATCCTACAAGTATTACCAAGAACAACCCCAACAAATGGACAAAAACAAAACTCCATCTCACAGCATATTTAATCACCAACCATAGGCCTCTACAAGTGCTTGCGTGTTAATATCACTAATTGTAGTGAAAATAATTCTGCTGACCACAATTTAGTGCTAAAATATGGTTTTATTTACCGGTAGTTTTCAACGTTATAATTTATTACGTGTTGACATGAGATAGTAAGGTTTTAGTTTTTAAAATATACTTTTTTTTTTTTTGTGGTAATAAATATACTTATACGGTTTTGTTTTACATGCTAAAGGCAAAGTGTGTGAAAAAAAATAGTATTCGCGTCAGAAATCTGGCAATAGTGTGGGTCTGGTTTGAACATTGTAATCCTCAAAAGGTAGGTAATACGTGACACAAACATTTTAAAAACTCATACCTATTTGTAGGTACAATTTCAATTGACAATTATTTTTATTAGTTGGTTGTTTTTTTTAATCTACCCTTTTTACACCATGCAAAAACTAAACTATACTACACTATACAAGTAACGATCTTTTTTTTCATTTGGTTCAGATTTTCTTAGTTAACTATACATAAGTTTGCATCCCTTAACTCTTCAGTAAATTCATGTTAATTTATTAGGGACACCTCTATTTTATTTCATGTAGATATATGCAGATTTAAATCCATTATCCATTTCAATATGTATAAATAAAGGGGTACCTGTAACCCGGTGTAAAGTTCTGAAGGAATTCTTGGAATTTCAGTAGCAATATCTTGTGAACTCTTTGCAATTTAGATCAACTGTTTTACAAAAGTAACTACTTTTGTGTCGAGTATTTTATTACGGTTACTACTTCTATTCAATATTCTTTCTTAGATTTGATCTCATCTAGTTTATTCGACGCTTGGAAGTTTTACTGTTTGTTTAAATTCTATACAGAGCAACCTTTAAAGGATCTCTTCATAAACCAATTCATAAACCTCGAATAAACTCAAACACTGTATACAAAATAAGATAATGTAAACTGAATTCTAATTTACAGTGTAGAGGCTGCATCCTAGAGTGCGCTCAGTCGCCGGTAAGTCCAGGGTCTTATTCATAACACCATAATAACGTATTTTAATAAACTGAAATTGAATAGCCGGCAGTGTACTTCCCGCCTGTCTCGACTGCACTAAGCACTATCTAAATCTCAACCTCTGGTAAGTTCGGCCGGTGCTCCTCCAACATTATTTCCATTTCGCCAAAATACATTAGGCAATAGTTAGCCATTAGGACGGTATTATTTGACCAGCCAGAGGTGGCGTGCTGGCGGGTCGTTTTGCTTCTGCGAAATTTACACTGGCAGATACGTACCATGCTAGCAGACGGTCCGATATTAAAACGTCTGCAGCTTTTGTGCAGGAAACTAACTGGAACCGTTTAGACCGGGAGCCTCATCCACGCTGAAGATAAAAGTTTATGAGTTATACATAAAACGATTTTCAAATCATATTTATGAGTGTCGTCCGAACATCTGCAATGGCTAGTTCGCGAGGAAATTGAAACCGTCGAGTGCATAACGTTTTCACGAACAATTTAAGTTGGTATTGTGCTCAGGACGCCGCGAACGATGCGCTTTTTGCAATGGTCAGCAGATCCAGCAAAACTTTATTGTTGTTTTGTATACGCCCCCTTCGGTGTCTTTGCGGGAATGTTTGTGTTGTTGTATTAGGAAAGTTTTCTGGCATATCCAGAATAGTTTGAAAGTACATACGGTTGGCTCATTACAGATTAGATGCGCGATATATATTCCTTAGCGAGCGACAAGAAACGAGTTATCCTTCCAACAGTGTGGCGAAGTCAGCGAAACTCGAGTGTAATTTAATTTGCATCGAGGCCAAAATAAAGGCGTCAGCGACAACAGGGCGGCGCAAGTATAATGACTCGGGCAGCTTGCATAAATCTGTGTAGTTAGTACACCGAGTAGCGACCGACAGAATTGCTAATGAATTATTGTCATTGTGAAATATTCCACTGACTTATCTGTGAGCTTCGTATTAAGTAATTAATAGAGGTATTAAACATCAAGAGGCGCTTCTATATTGGTCACAAATCACAATGTATGGAACACGTCTGCGTTTGCTACTTGAACATTCAGTCGTTCCTTTTACCATGTTAAATGCGTCCTCTAAAGTTTCAACCGCGGTTGATTTTACGTATATTATAGCTAGTGTATGTCATAATCCTCGCAGCATCGCACTGCTCCGTCACGCTCCGCAAGTCAAAGTTTTCTGTTGCAACTAAAACGTTTCTTAAAATGCATTAATCATAGTATTCCGAGTCGCTTTGATATTAAAGTTTCGATCCTATTCCCGTATTTTAAAGTTTATAATGGCATGCACTCAATCTTGCGTGAACTTGGGCGTATCGCATGCGATATCTTACTTCGCTTTCGGTCCTACCGCATGTTTTGCATTTTCTTTGAGGGTTCGAGCCACTGTACGTCTGAAAGGGTTTCTCTTCAAAAAAGGGCTCATGTATAATGGGGCTTAAACGTACATTCATGGTCTCACCTTGATAAGAAATTCACTTAATTAAAATAAACGTTGAAGACAAAATAAGTGGATACTTAAGTTCACAGTAAGAGGAGCACCCACAATCATACTAATATTAACCGTAAAGAGCCATCGCTGAAAATGAAACGCTCCTTTAATTTTCTCGAAATCACCCGAGCTCGATCTCGGTTTTAATTCGACAAGGAGAAGCTAGCAATCAAAAGAACTAACGGCGGCTCCAACGAGGCATTTCCATACGCGAGGGGGGCTTTGCGAACGACACGGTATTAGTTCGCAACTGATTACATTCCTCGCCGCCTCCGCTGCAAACGACTCACAATGAAGTAGCGACGAATAAACTTCATTACGCCGAGTTAAGCATGGGAAATTATAAGGAGGAATTATCTTCGAATGGCGGCGGTGGCACGTACGCTAACACTTCGGGATTATGGCCTAAGGCACTCGTAGGACACGTCGCCTGCCCCGCTCATTGTCGCGTCGTTCACATTATACGGCTTCAAAGTTAATATGTACGAGAACGTACCTGGAATGTTCGTCGTATTCGATTTGGGGGGAGTGGCGCCGATGTAAAGCGCTGCTTTTTCGCTTTGTAAAATTGGGTTCGGACGCCACTAGCTGACGAAGTGCGGTCCCTTGAGAAAAGTAAATAGTGGCTCGGTAGAAGGCTTCGCCAGAGGAGATCTAAATCGCTCTTTGTCTCGTGCTAAACGCTATTCTTTTGAGAGATTTTCCATCTTTGCGGAAGCTCTGGGGTGGATTGTATTGGATGTCGAAATTGAAGGCTGTAGCGCATTTTCTGAACCTATGTTTCATATTACACACGAATACGTTTGTATCAAGGATTATTGCGAATGTTGTGTATATTTATGTAAACTTTGTTTAGGAAATAAATCTTCAAAAGTAAATTAGTTTGTTTCTAACTTCTCCCGTTATTTACACAGACAGCCTAAGTTTTAATCAATGCCACTTAATCCCACTAATCTGTTATCCAAATGTGCTCCATAACAGTAAGTAGAAGTTAGTAACTAGGCTCACGGAGCGGCTGTTTGTCGTTCAGCGATCGTGTTTACCGCTACAAAATAAGTTTTAATTAATGGATTGGCACTTGGAGACACGCGTACCGGCCGGGGCAGCGTTCAGTTACAAGCCTGTCAACCGGACACTGCTGACCTTTCATACATATTACTGCGAAAGCATGGCGACATTAACTGCCCCATTCCCAGTGGAAAGCCACAGAACCCACACGTCATTTTATTAATAAAAATGAACCTCTTAACTACAACAAACAAGGTAAACAAACCCGTAATACTTCTTCATCCGATGACAGGCCATTGCGCAAGTTTTTATATAAATTCGATACTTAACTAAGGTGTAAGTATAAAAGCGTAAGAAAAACAATTTGCCAACATAACTAATAACAGGAAGTCACCTCGTTACTCACGAGTGAATGGTAGGTCGCCAATCTCGCGAGCGCGCCCTCCACTTCTCGACTTAATGAATGAGAATAATTTTGCCAAAATACTTCGGAGAGACGGGACACACGCCCCGGGAATTTTTCAATTTGCAACTGACATAATGTAATAAGAGTTACACCGTGAGGATGCCGGCGTAACGTAATTAATAACCTGTGAAATATTACCTGTTACAATGAATTTAGAGGATAAAAGTTGAGTGATAAATTTAAATAACAAGGAGAGCGGCGTGTGTTCCGAACGGTACCCGAAATACTTATGAATAGTTTGTCCGGGGTGATAAGTGGGTGTGTCTGGAAGCTTTACGGGAAACGCAAGTTTGTATTCGCCAGCCTAATGAACGCGTGAACGCGGAATAACTTCGCGAAAGCTTGAATAATGTATGCTTTAACGAGATGTTTTTCTTGAGGGAATCTCATTAACCCACTTTCTGATTGTGTGAATGTAAACTTTGGGAAGTTCTTATTCTTTAGTGAGAGGAATCTTTTATGAGTTCCCTAAATCAAATCATCCTCCCCAAATTAAATGCCAGTTTTTTCCTCCGCCTAAATGTTATCTGTAACATCAATAATGTTCTAGACGTGGTTCCATATTGTTCGAGATAAATTCAAAATTTAATAAAGGTACCCCTCTGTATCAAATCGAGTCTTACATAATCACATACAGATGACTGGCTAAAATCGAATTCCCTTTATTACGATCGTAAAATTTACCGATATTATCTCAAGCGAGCCAACCGGGCCATAAAAGGAATCCTTCTATTTTAATGGTCCTCCAACCTGCGGGATGCAACAATGTGTCCAATTTGCTTCGCAGTTATCCGTTCCTGACACCTTCGCCAATTTTATACAAGAGTACAATTTGCAAGTAACAATATCTAACTTTATCTAACACGTACGATTTGATGTTCTTCTCTCGGATTCGACTCAAAAAAACTTGCTCTAATTCCACAGACCTCGAGATCCTACTTCCCTCATAAAAGTTTATTGTTGGTAAGCAGTAGCGATAAATTAACGTTACAAGATGTTACATGAACAATGGACTTGTTTTTCTGCTGAACTAGAACCAATATAGCATTTTAAATATTCACATAAAATCCTTCGCCCGGCGTTGTTTAATCGGCGCGTTAAATTCGAGAAAAGTCGAGAACACATCAAATATTAACAGAGCTCGAGCGTTGTTTCGACAAATGGGATAATATCGCGTTCATGCATCTAAATCTAAACACGCTTATTTTCAGATAAAACTAAACCGTCCGAGTGAAAACGATTCAGTAATTCGTTCTCTATAGAAAATCGAACGGCCTAAAATCGTTTCTTTTTCTCGGATCCCCCCGAATCACCATTAATCAAGTGGAACTCTGAAGTTTCACGCTACCTTCCGAATCTAATTTCGCAAACAAAGAAAACGAAAACCTGTCTACCTTTATCAATCAAAACTGTTTGAAAATTCTATTCCGTTAGTTCGCAGTGCGGAGTCGTGCAACGGAGACAATTGGAAAAATGTATCACGAATAAAAAGTCGTATCGGAATGTAATATCGAGAGGACGCGGCTCGGAATATTCTTGTCAAGTGAAAATAAAGGGTCAGGAAAATACAGTGACAGGTTGTGAGTGGACGGTGGTCATCCGAAACGGCGCAACTTTCGAATAAATAAACCCGGGAGCAAATAACGACGTCACCTTCACGTGTGCTGCCGCCTGCGCGCCTGTCAGGCGAGGGCACCTGCTCTTATATGACACATTTGTGACAACGAAGTTGAGCTATTGTTAATTTTGCTCCAAGTATATTCGGTCATAAGAGGGACTTTCTTTGAAAAGGATTATTATACCTAACATGAATGCTAACGCTTTATCAACTCGACGTATTGGTTCTAGTATAACATTGCATGACGGAAGCAACGAAGCTATGATTTATAATCTCCGCTTCGACTTGGAAAGGTTTATGTCTTTCGAATGCTGCAATAAAAAGCGTAATACTTAAGTTTCCAGATTTTTAGGTTACGACCACGATGAATACCAATGCCAAAACTTTAAACGTTTACATCCAGCGTGACAGGTGTTCCTACTATCACCGTTTACGATTCCGACTTTGAAGAAAGTGAGGTTTTACGATTTTTCTTTTCAAAACCTAATGACAAATTAGCTCAGTTTGTAATACTTCCTTATACTTTACCACTGAAAGGCAAAAGAATAAACATTTTCCACTTTTTATATTGAACAAAATGACAATAGCAAAGCCATTTTATTGTTAGATAAATGGGAAAATAGACAAGTTGGCAAACCGCGGACCTTTCCAATCCAGAACTTTTGCCCGAAAGAAATATATTTCGTTGTTGTGTATCTTCTTTATTTCCCCATTTACTTCGAATCATATCAAGTTCATAATATTACTATGATGAACTAGGCATGACAAGTCACGAGGCTCATCCAAGTACTATCAAGTTACCTATTTGTCTGTCCCCCATTTGGGTGAAACAAAACAGGTGATCCCTCATATTTTCTTTATTCAGACAACCGTCACCCTACGCAATATTGTCTGGTTTCAGCTTGTATATGTACGTAGGTGACATGACAATCTGTATACTGAAAGCTATGCGATATTAGAAGTGAGTCATCTATCAAACAAAAAACTTTTACATCTGCCGTTATCTTTTTCTTGACAGTAAGGAATTACAATAAATATAAGTATCTCTTAATACAGTAATTAAGAGAAGGTTATTCACGAAATAACTAAAAAACTCTCTAGGTTTCCTACTTCTTCGAATCTAAATATAAGTAGGTACTGGAAACGAACCCATGGTTAGCAAAATACATAAACTAGACATTGCTATTATACCAGCATTAGACCAAACCTTTATTAAAAACCATCTTCCATCTTATTTATTTATTTATTTATTGGATCTCCAACAGAGGCAACACAATTTCATGCAAGTTTGTCTACAAACAGGGACAAATACAGTGTGCGGTTCCAATTATAGGAGACCACATCATTCTCTTATAATCTAGGTAGATACATTAAGTTTGATAAAGCGAAAATAATTATAATAATAAAATAAATTAATTGGCCGGCTTGAGTGGAGATTTGCAGGAGCAAACGAGCTCGGAGGAAGGAAGTTTTCCAGTAAGATGCTGGTAGGGATCTTGACCGTACTTCCGGGATTGTCCTGATAGCCGTGGAATACCGCTCCATTCCTTATAAGCACCTCAGGACATGTTGCCTCCTTGTCGCTACGACACTTTGTGCTAGCGGCCGTTTTCGGGGGCCCATTATTGAGTGTGCAAGTCACCCCCTACTATTTTACCTGTGTATTTTATAAAAAATATTGGTCAGGCAGGGGCCATAGTCTTTCCATAGTTCTAGATAACCAGTTCACTTAGCCACCCAAATCCATAATCCAATATCTTTGTTCCCATATCTTGCAATAGTCCTGCACCAACTGGGGGTTGTCCTTGGGTACACTAGCATAGTGCGTACAGGGATAATCGTCGGTTGGTGCCTCGTTTCATTAAACACGTCTAACGGGCCTCTGTGAGTTGGCTTCGGCCCCTCGTACGCCTTTCAAAGGCCCGGGACCCTAGGGTCCCGAGAAATGTCAAAGACATAAAAAATAAATTATAACATAATAAATTAAAACATACAACACGAAATCAACAAAAATTTCAATTCAAAACAAATGAATAATAAAAACATAAAAAATGAGTTATAATAACCATAAAAGACAACAGACAAAAATGACAGTAATTAAGGCTTGGATATTAAGACTTCTCTTGATCTTGGTTTTTCAAACCATCATTAACCCTAACCCTTCTAAATACAGCCTAATAAAATAGCTAACGCATAAAAAAGCAAGAATCCGAGCAGCGCATTTCCATCGCATTTGACTAGCCAAACATATCAGACACAGCCCCCACTATCGGCCACCACTGACTTCATTGGCTTCTCACACTGAAAAAAGCAATTTCGCCAGTCTTTTGTCGGTGGTTGGTATATTAAGGAAGCAATATTATGCAGATTGGATACAGAAAAACCATGACTTTTAACAATCTGGAGTATAAAATTAAAAGCTCATTAAGCTTAACAATTTTGATTCTTGTTTGAGTTTAATAAAAACAACAACAATTCGTGAGAAAATCCTGTTAATTCTTATGTTTTAAAAATAGACGCGGCCGCTGACTTTTATATTTAATGACGCACATTAAAATTTATATAAAAAAGTGCCCAACCACACACAAGCTCCAGTGTCGAAATGTAGAAACTTTTATTTTATTTTCGGCAGTCCGATGACCCCTGAACTCGCTACCCCAGGGTCCCTCATTTTCCCGCATCTGTAAATCCCCTCCAACCCTAGATGTGTTCCGTTTTGTTTCATAGTCCTACAGAGGAATGTTAAGGAAGCAATATTATGCAAATCCAAGCGTGGATGCCGCAAATATAAAAAGCTCTCGTTCGCCTCACACTTTGCATCTCAAGGCTATGCATCCCACTGATACCGGGATGCCCCAAGAGAAAAAATGAAAACGCAATTTGAAATTCTATGCGTTTTAAAAGCACCTGCGTAAACTCTGTTACAGTGCTCGAGAAAATAAGAATTTGCTAGAATAAAAATTCTATTCGCTTTACTATGCGCGTCTACGCTAGTAAGCGTCTGAATATAATATTTAAAAAAAACAGGATAAATGATACAATTTCAATAGATATTGATCGTTTTATTCAAGACTTTCATTACTAAGGGACATGTAGTTTAATCAACTTTCAATTGGATATTGCTATGAATACAATAGTTCCCATATAAACATGGTTGTCAACATTTTTTAGTTTGATAATAAATAAAAACCTAGTTTCTTTATCACAAAAATGTCACATTCAGTGCACACCATGTTCCATTTAAACAAATCCCTCAAAAAAAAAACTATCTGAATAAATTCAAAGCATAGATAAAATTCTATTTTTAAATTCGACAATGAAAGAAATCCGGAGTCGTAAGTTCGTAACCCGGGGTATATAATCTGTAATGACTATCGCATCCCTCGTCATATTGCCCCTAGCTATCAGCATGTAGGGTGCGGGATGATACACTGTCAGCCGACCAAGGTTACCAGTGTCTAGAAACTGTAGGATCATCCTAGGATTATTTGCGTACTGCCATTAAAGCTACTGTCCCAGAAATTCTTTAGGCAACCGTAAAACTTTTTTCTTTTAATTCTAGGTTTTATTTTCGGCCTCATTTCTTAGGGTAAGATACGGCAATGTTTGAAGTGCACATTGTTCTTAAACTAGAAGCTCCTTTGTCTTCAAAAATGCTGGTAGAAAGCCGCCTATAATTTTTATCCTGGTCTATGCTTATCTAACAAAGACTATGTACTGAAAAGGATAGGTAAATAAGACTCGATTCGATCAAGAGATGGTATACCTAACTTCGTTTACCTAATAGCACAGGCAAGTTAAAATCAACCTAACCCGAAATCCTTATACTGACTCCCGGCAGCCCTATAACAAGACTAGGGCCAGTCGAGTGGATTCATACGATGTGGAGCTGATAGCTACAGCCGATGTCGGTCGTCAACGTCGCTTTGTCTTGTACACTGACGCCAGCAAACCGAACCACGAGTATTTGCATAACAATGGTCCGAATTTGATGCGTACCTACAAAGCTCGTCTATATATAATAGGGGGTAAAAAAAGGTAATTTTAGGCATCATCGATGCTGGTTAAAGATTTTATGGAGTGCTGAATTTGAATTTCAAACTGTGAATTTACTTTGCATTTTTTTAGTGTGTAAAATACCTACATTGCTATAAAAAAACATCAGTCATTTTATCGTTAGGTCGTTAGAACTTCTTCCGGAAAGAAAACATTATCATTCGCAATAAATGCTCCTGAAGATGTACCACGGACATTATTCGAAGTCCATTATGTGTAAACGTCCACTAGAATTTTATAACATTGGCAAATACTGACCAGTATTCGATAGGAAAGTTTCCGAACAATCCATTGTCGAATTGACAAAGTGCAAGCGCTTTCAATAGGTAATACGTAGACGTCGATCTCGATCAAAATCAAACCTGGTATAACATTTCAATGCGAGTTCGGCTCTCAGATTCATAGCCTGTTCGTATTATGCCAGTTAGTTCCCCTCGTATGGAACAAGATGAAGCTACTCACATAATAGTCCTATTGTCCGCCACTGAAGATGTTATCATAGAAGCAATTCAACCAAGAGAAGCTGACATTAATTGATTTAAACGTTAGCAAATAAAGGACGCAACACTAGTTTCATTTGAGACGATGTTACACGATATCTTCGCAGCTTTAAACTTTTAAATGACGTACAAAAAGTTAAGCCACAAAAATGAATTCCGTCTAAGAGTTACATTTTTCTCGGAGATACCGCCAGTAATCTGCTAGAGCAGCAGGAAATCTTCAGCCTCCACTCCTTCCTTAATTAGCAGAATATTTCAGAGAAAAAAAGAAGCTACAGGAAGCATTGCAGAGAGTAATAAAAGGAAGCGGCTCGTGACCGTTACGGCTGCCTAATGGAGTCACGTTATCTGGGAGGCGAGTAAACAAGTTTAGAACGATAATTTAGTTAAAATCAAAATTGATCGTGTAATTTATATTAAATTAAAGATGCAGAATTTTACTCTTGATTTTATTTATATTTCCACTGTTCACTTGGAGTTCGTTTAGAATTTGAATATGGATTTAGCATGAAGATGTTTTGGATTATTTTATGCGGTCTGAGACAGACTTCGCTATTGATTTTATACAAAATGGTTACCTATTCATCTTTAGATAGTTACTACATCATTTAAAATAATAAGTACCTACTATAGTGTTAATTGACATTAATGATGTTCTAAGAAGTTTATTGATTTTCTATCGTATTAATTTTCTACCTACACGCGTAGCTTATACCTACTTAACGCTATGAACGATAAATTAATAGCACAAAACAGTGGTGTTAATTTATAATAGTAGTTTATGTAAAGAAAAACTTTTACCTACGTGGGTAGATGTTCTATAAAACAATTTTCCACTATCAAGAAAAAAGTTCCACAATGTAGTAATAACGTAAGTACTCTTTCGTAACAACTAAACAGTATAACCGATCACATTACCGAACTTCTGTTAAAAATAACTTTTTTACAAATCCCACGTAAAAACGACCAAAAAGAGAACTTGATTTGCGACTTAACTTCCATGCTTTGGCATTTAAGTCAACCGTAAAAGCATCGAATAAATTGTAGGTCAGAAGGGACAGATAAAACGAGAAACGTTTTTCCTCTACTTTTTTTCTTTTTAACTTATTTTGTAGAATATTGACTAGCTTACTTATTTCTCTCCATTTCTGCTTGCTCTGTGATTTTGTAGTTTATTTGTCAAGAATGATTTGGCGATTTCAGATATAAGTTGGGAGTAAGAACTTTCTATAGATTTTGTTTATCTTCTATCTAGTTATGGATCTATAATTAGTTATACAACATTAATGTGTACAGGCTTGAGAGTTCATGTTACTTAGGTAAAATATTTTATTTACCTATCCTGGACAGCTTCAGGCTGGCCACTAATAATACTTAATAAACAAAAAAAACATTATCACATCAAGAAAATTTGCCGTGATTTGATTTACAACTCAGACAGGCGGAACGAGTGTTTAAAACACAATTCACACTTACAGAGCGCAATTAGCTTAAGCATGACGACTTAGTGCTCATAAACATGAGGGACACGTTGCCAATGGCAGAGGCAACTGCAGAAGCTGTAGACGCATCGACGGCAACCGCCGACGCGTCGAAGATTGCCGCCGTCGAATGTTGGCGTTGGCAACGTGCCGCTCATGTATTTGAGCACGTACTAAAATACACGAGAGGCACGTTGCAGTCAACGCGTCGGCGGCTGACGTCGACACGTCGACAACTACAGTTGCCTCTGCTGTTGGCAACGTGCCACTTGTGTATATGAGCACTAAGACATCTAAACACACATCTAGTTTAGGGTCTACACCATATTAATCTGTACTGGCTTCAGCGTTCAAGCTACTTAGGTACCTATACTATTTTAAGTATTTTTTATTTGGACAGCTTCAGGCTATCCATTGATATAACTTAAGCAACGAAAAAAACAGCATCACAGCAAGAAAATTTACCGTGACTTGATTTACGACTCAGATAGGCGGAACGAGCGTTAAAATACAAGAGAGGTTTGTTAAAATATCGGCGCTTCACACTTATATGGCGCATTTCGTTTTTGAAGTATCACGAGTAACTGCTTATATACACGAGCGACACGTTGCTAAAAGCAGAGGCAACTGCAGCCATCGACACTCACTGGCGGCAGACGTAGACGCCTCGACGGCAGCTGCCGACGCGTCAAAGGCTGCCTATGCCGTTGGCAACGTGCCGCTCATGTATTTGAGTATGTGCTCAAATACACGAGCGGCACGTTGCGGTCGACGCGTCAACACGTCAATGACTGCCGCCGGCGAGTGTCGACGGTTGCAGTTGCCTCTGCTGTTGGCAACGTGCCGCTTGTGTATATGAGCACTAAGACATCTGAACACATATCTAGGTTTGGCTCTACATAACATTAATCTGTACTGTCTTTAGCGTTCAAACTAATTAGGTACCTACACTATTTTACGTATTTTATATTTGGACAGCTGCATGTTATCTATTGATATAACTTAAGCAACAAAAAAACAGTATCACAGCAAGAAAATTTGCCGTGATTTGATTTACGACTCAGATAGGCGGAACGAGCGGTTAAAATACAAGAGAGGTCTTGTTAAAGTATCGGCGCTTCACACTTTCATGGCGCACTTAGTTTGAAGCATCACGACTAAGACATCTGAACTTCATCCTCAAAATGAGTATCGGAAATTTACATCAGCTCGTAATACCGTGCCGGCTGAGCCTTTATTGTAAACGCCGTAATTTGAATTTCGTCTTTGATATTCAAATGAACCTCTACTTGAGACACTGCCTTAGTTATTTGAGTTTTTGTAAAGCAATCAAGTTTGTTTATAGGAGACCGTGTAATTGTAAATCTCGGTCTGTGGTCTTAATTAATGCATAAAATCACTTTCGATTCCTTTGACGAGACGCCCCTCCGTAAATCTGGAATAAACAAAGGGAAAATCGACCCGGGCTCTTTTAATTCGGTTGTTACTCGTAATAAAATTGGTGACAACCAGCTACGTCTTTTATGCAGTTTGAATAAACCTCAATGTTGTAACTCAGAAGGAGGAAACTCGCTCACACGACATAACGCTCGTGTGGGTTTCCCAATACATTTTTGCAATACCTATTGATGGATAAATGATTTATGATGCGGCAACATGACTACAACCCTTTATGACGTTAAACGGAAATTGTCATAATTCCCAAGATTTATTGATAAACATATTTATACTATCGTGTGCCGTCATGACATGTATGTATGTCTAGCTTTACAAACAATATTTAGGGTTCCTAATTTCCATGCGGATAACGGTTTGCGTGCGTTGGATCACTTTCCGTGTTGTAAACTTTTCAGTCGGGCCGTCTGTCTTGAGATCGAATCGATATCGATGTGGTATCGACGAGTCACGAATTTGACTTTAACATGAATTGCTACAAACGTGGAAGCGTCCGATGACGTACCAAGGTACACGATTCAATCGTGATTTTGTTAGCGAAGTTAACTAGATAAATTGCCTCAAAAGGCAGGGCGATGACACCTGCCCGGTTCACGTGTGACGCTCACGACTTTGTCAACGATCGAATAAACATTGTGATACACCCATCGTAGTGAACGCGTGTCTAGACGCGCTGGAAGTGGTGTTCATTAGTGAAAAATTATAAATAAGTTTTTTTTTAAATTTCAAACCTTCGTGGCAGTAATTACAGAGGAAGCGAAGCGAAAATATTGCAAGCTCGACAACGTGTCGACAAGGCGTCGCGTTAGCACGTTAGCGTGCATTCTTTGCTTGCGTTCATTAGCATAACAAGTAGTTTCGTTAATCAAATGTACGAAATTAATAGCACAGTTTAGAGTCGACGTTCCGCCCGGCAATCACACGGCCATTACAAATTGCCAGCAATTACTGTGCGACACCACCCACCCTCCTTTTGCGTTCGTGACGTTTTTTTTGCGCTCATACGGTAGGTAAATACTCCATAATAGTTGGCATACGTACGTCATTAATGAATAATTGAAAAGCAATGCCATTTTAATTTAACTACACATTACTTTGTTTTTTTTTTTTTTTGTTTTGCTCTATAACAAATTGTTGGGCAAAGCTCGTTGATTGCAAATTATTAAGTTTCATAAATATCAATTTCAAAATATTCTTTCTTTAATTTATTTGAATTGCCCTTTTACCTTTTTCTTATATCCTTTAGATATTTACCTACAAAGTACAGAAAAATAAGTTTAAAACCCAAAATATTGTTTTTAATAAAAATCGAAACAAAATTCTCCGAACTGATACATAAACAACCCTTCCAACTAGAATACTAAGTAACAAGAAGTAGCGAATGTTCGAAGAACTACAAGATCCAGAGATATTTATTTTTACTCACTCAAAGGTGTATAAAGCTCACCATTCCTCATCCTTTGAATGATGTTATCGCGATTTCCCAAATGTTTCGCTCTTTTTGATCTAAATTCTTTGCGTTTCGCCTTTTCCCACCACACATCACGATTCTTTTGTGGTGCGATAAGATTTTATAAAAAATCGAATGCTTATTCGAAATGGACTGCACCCGAAATAGTTCGAATTTTATTTTTGTTTTTCTATTTTATTAACGCGTCAAAATGGAGCTTACATTGTTTTCGTTTTTCATTTACATTATTCTTATAAGCTGCTTGGAGTCCTTAACAACACTAGGTATACCAGAGTAAACTTTTATAAAACCTTCTACGCATTTAGGGAAAAAGAAGTTTGACTAATATAAGGAGTTATTTTTGATGATTCTAATAAAATTAAGGAATGTCGAAATAAACATAGGTATATGGAGTCTATTTGAATATGTATGATGACGAAAAGGATCTTAATTTAATCTCGGCTGCAAGTACAAAACGCCACCCTCAAACGTTAAAAATGCAAAATAGAATTTAGGTTAAGTAAATCTTTGTGTTATTAAGCCGTGCTTATCATCAAATTTATTCACGGTCAAAGTTTTAAAGAAGCCGCTTATTCAGAGATAAAAAATAATAAAGATATTCATGCGATCAGAAAGTGAAGAAACATCGAAAAAGAAAACTTTAATTAAACTTTCCGAAATCATTATCAGATAACATTATTCATTAATTTTAAATGGTCTCAGCCGAGCCGATGCCTGATAATTTTTGCCGAGCACCAAGAAGACAGGAAATGACGTAAAATTTATCTTCGAACCGGAGGAATTACTTTCTACCAAGTCTGCGAAGAAATGGAAATCTGTAGGTTTATAACTTCGGGAGAAAATTGTTTTTTCCGAATCGGAATAATATTAGCTTTTGGTGATGCGGCAACTTTTCGCTACAAACATTATTAAATCTTTTTTTTAAATGTCACGTCGCAAAATGGCTCATTTGCGATAGAATCCCTCGGTGGGTTTTCATTAATAAGAGCTTACAGAGAGTCAACAAATTTTTCGCGGCGCCGAGTATTTATTGAAGGGACGGTCGGCTATAACCCGAAAGGAATATAACGCATTCAAATATCAAGGAAATTTATCAACCTCCTAGGATCGGGTCCAATACGTTTGGGTCGTTTATGGCATATTACAGCCCAGGACTCGTCAGCTCTCTGCCGGAAAAGTCAATTTGTCGCAGATTACGGACGCCGACGACTGACCATGAATCTTACTAAAATGTGCATGTTTGTAGACGGTCATTTGACATGAATTATGAATAAAAAGAACGCGAGAATTGAATTCAAAATCTTTTTGTCCGTTAGTTAGGCCAGGACTATGTTTAAAGCTCTTGTTTATTACGCACTTGAATAAGTAAGGCATCCGACATAATTTTGCATAAAATTAGCAATTCCCTTTTATAATCCACACGTGTAAAACAGGCTTCCTGATTATGCAAACGTCTTTAAAATAGCTTTATGAAGCGAATCTATGAGAAAGTTTTAATGTAAAATATTTCCTTAAATGCCGTAAAATACACGGGAAAAACAAATAAGTTACGCTTAAAAACACGATTTGTTATTTGGATTGCGTGTCACGAGACCGTTCGACAATCCGACGGAATGTTCTACATGACGTACAATAAATAATGCCACAGCTGTATAATACTCATGTGTACGCCGCCTAAGCGTCCACTGAGTGGGTAGTGTAACTCCATGGGCGCGTTTCGCGACGATGTTCTATTACAAAAGGGAATTGGATCTTGATTCATTGGTTCGGAAAATCGGCAGCGTACCTTGATAATTTCATTTCTGTACAATTTGACCGCGTCCGTGGTCAGACGATTCTTGGAGGCCTCCGCGGACCCGAACACAATACAGGGACTCCCCTACGGTTCTCACACACAATACTAAGCTTTTATTGCCTCCTTTTACAATCTCCCATTACCTCCAAGCCTTCAGCGCTACTGGGAATCAGTTTTGTTACAGTTTTTTCCTTTTGAACGATTTTCATGTCCATCAAGTTTCGACGCTGATCAATGTTATTCTACTCGATCGTAATCCTCTTTCACGCTATTAGTTAAGAGGATCTTTGAGAAAGGATTTTTTTTAACTCTTCCTCTTCTATTTTGAAATATTTACTCCTTGCAATTCTTGAGATAAAATCTAAAACAGCGCTTGCCACAACAAGAGGTACAATAACGGTGACACAGCTATTGATGGCGGCAGTAGCATCAAAAATATCGCATTACAGGCTAGCTTTATCGCTGATTTGTGCCGCGGCACGAACGCCGGCTACTCCTCTTTCAGCTTTTACACAGATTGTATTGGCGCAAATACGACCTGGCAATACTGTAAATACACTTGCTGGCGGCACAAATTGAAAAATTTGTAAAATTCATGAATATGAATAAGTATTCCGTACCGTGAATGGGGCATCAATTATGCAAAATGTACTCGTATTGCATTGATCGGTCGCCGGACAGCGCCGCGGACGGCCCGGGTTCGATTCGCTACGACGAGCTGCTACAATCGATATCTCGTATTCATCAACTCCCGAGTTATATCGATACTCATTTAAATGTCCTCCCTTATCACATATTGGCAATGTTCATCCAACAATGTTCACGTAATAAACGTAACAATGAATGTGACGGTCCGATGTGATCGCTAAAAGTGCCCACGCACAACTGTCTGAAATTTTCCGTCGAAATTAGACTTTAGCGCCATATAAATAGGAGTGCAGGTAGTGTCTATAACTTCATATTTTTGGATGGATCAATTTAGACCGTTTCATTGGTACAATCTACACCAAACAGTTGAAATGTGGATGTGTTTCAATTAGAAAATGTTGTTGTGCATATTCGATGCCTTTGAAATTCCGTGCACTATCTGGTTTATTTGTTGGTTGAGTTAAAAATAGCCGTGGTTTGAACAAGAGCGTAGTGAAAGATAATCCAGATAGTGGCACTAAAGTAGTAACGCGGCGCTCGGAGCGAACCATGTCAACTTCAAATTACAGGGCGCAAGAGCCGTGTGTCCTCCGCTTGGTCCCCGCACTTCTTCCATTCAAAGCTTTGTGGGCTGCGGGCTGTTTTTCAGCTTTACTTGCACTCTTTATTCCTCCGATAGACCAAATGGGATAACAACAGTTGCACACGTTCGCTTAACGTTTGAATCTCTTCATAGACTATCCATATAAACACTTTTATTCAATCAGCTGCTTTTTCTTTTCAAAAAGTCTAGATTCCAAACGTGGTTTTCACTTGAAAAGTCTTCAAACACTCGTAATGATGTAGTTAAGTCGAACTGCATGCCTCTGAAGTTGGGGTTTAGAAAATTTCTGCGGAGTGCGACTATTTTTTATTGCAAAGTGGATATAATCCATTGCGATTTAGATCGTTAGAGTTTAATGCTCATAATAAACTTATATTAAAACAAATACACAATTTCAACAAAAAACCACCCCTAAATTCCCTTTTAAGCAGTACATTTAAAGATAAAACGAGTAAAAAGAATTCATTAAGCTACCGGACGTAGATTGACATCAGTCAGTTCATGATAACACCACGTCGGTATGTGCGAAATTTGTAATCTCACTAAATACATGTACACGGACGCGTGCATTCCGCTAATGAAAGGCTCTCTTGCATTATTTCGCGAGCAAACAAACGTTGAAAATAATTTACGTTAAAAGATCGCTTGCATTTACATAATTATGTAGGCAAACATAAACTTTATACACGATAAAGTCAAATTTATGTACACTCGAAGCGAGCGCGTGGATTTATAAAAAAAAAACTAGAATATTATATTATTGAAATATTTAGACCTGTTTTTATTCGCCACGACATATAAATAATGTATCAATCCCACTAATGTTACTTTTAGATTTCGGTTATTTCTGTTATGAAGCGTTCTTATGAACGTTAATTGAATCCCAAAAGACCTAGTGGATAGACGTAATTATTTAAATTAATTTAACGAAATTATTTTTTGGACAAACTGTTTCTAGAGCACATAAAAGCTAATACGTTTATTTGTCAGAGCTCATTTTCTCGCTGGAATTTTAATTCTTTTAGCGTTTTACGTGAATTAAAGTTACGACGAACAATATAATTTTACGACACTAAAAAGAATTGTCTCAAAAAAGGAAGATTTACATTATAACAGGAAAGAAATTGTCGAATCAAACAAAATATTCGAGTGGCATTAATAGCAATCGATTCGTCGTGGAGCGCCGGCGAAGGGCTTCGTCTGATATCCTTCCATCTAGTCGCGCCCGGTCTGTCCCGGCACGTTCAGTCAATAATTTTCTTGAAACATCACAGATCTCACTCGAGAACAAATCGAGGTGCAGTAAACATCGAATAAAGCGACTTGTCTATAAAATATCATTTCTAGCTCTTTTGTTTTTCCATCGAATCCCGTTCCACAAGTGGGCAATAATTGAAAACGAAACTGTTTTGCGAAGGGGCGGGATCGCGAGACACAGCATAAAGGCGCTCAGAATAGATTGAACGTATAAAATTTTCAGTCGAAATTCGCACGAACCGCCGCCGCGGGAGGTGCTCTGTATCTTTTTACTTTGTAACCTTACTTTTTATTCCATTAGCGCGCGTGTGAGGCACTGAGGCCCCTCTAGCCAAATATCGTGGAATAATAAAAGCTGTTTAGTAATGATAATGCGGAACGCAGCTCTCGCTACACTAGCCTAACTGAATTAAACTTGTGCGATATGAATTTCGTGTTTATGCTTATTGCTACGGGAGTTTGTTTTCATCTAAGCAATTATTTTATATTAAAACTAAAATTGCATTAGAAGTACAATAGCAATGTAATATCTTGAATTATAAGTACCCCCGTCAGAACTTTTACAATGGCTGTCTGATGTAAAAAAGTTAGTCACATTTAAGTCTGGAAAATCCAGGAGGGTTTCAAATAGTGATCCTCTTGGAGCTTTCTCTTTGCTTTATATGCGCATTGTACAACGCTATTGCTCTAACACAAAACTTTTTATTTCCGTTTATAGCGAGTCAATCGTCCGCGAACATTTTTCAGGCAAACTTTAACAGTGGAGGCAATCGCTCCTGAAATTCGAAAATGAAATCGTTCCGAGCGTCGCCAAGATTTATCGATGGATGTTCGAATTTACTTTGAAACTTTCGGGGCATAAAACTTATGACACGTAATCGTATATTCCAGTCGAGATATCTGCGAAAGGGAATCTTCTAGAAAATTAATCTTGTTTCGTATATTGTTTACTCTGTTCGAGAAGTGCGTACCGTCATCTCGATCCGAGATAAAATGTACAACTTTAATATTGAGGTAAATGTACAGTGTGATATGAGAAATTACAACATTCAAGAAGTGAAATAACACATTTCCCTTCTTGATATTAAATAATAAAAAAAATCACATACAATTTTACCACCTATAGGTAGATTGATTTTTGGTACTTGTATCATAAATGCACACTGAAAGAATAACATGGATAAGCCATTTTTCCGGAAAGCAATTCCGGTATTTCCGGATTCAATTGAATATTGTTAATGTTGGTAGTGATATTATTTTCACAACACAGTAACAAAGAAAAAAAAAAAAGAAGAAGCGCACTCTACAAACCTGGCATGTCGTCGGCGTTTTGATAAGCGGTTAGTGCACCACCCATGATCCTTTCTTCTGATTGGTCGTTCGGTTGTGTCAAATCGTGACTGTGTGCCGTTAAAAAAAATTATGAAGAATATAATATTGCTCATTTTAATATAATTACTACCTAAGTTCCAGTTTTTTTTAAATAATCTACCAATTCCGGAGGAATGTCCATATTAATATATACGTTTCGGATCAATGACCCCAATACAATCTACCTACTCCGATCACTGATTATAAGATGCGTTTATTCGACGTTTAAGTATCTGTAAATCTGTTTCAGTATAAATAACTATATATTGACACTTATTTACTTTGGTTCATAACAAGAAAAAAATAAACGAAATTCCTTCCATCTAAAAAAAATTGAATTCTGGGGATAAATAGGCTAAGGTCGTAGTTATGATAAGGTACCTGGGTAGATTCTCATTTGTACACTCATACCTTTTGAATTGTTTTAAATAAATCGATTTTCTTAAACCAAGAAAGACAAAAATTATGTCAGTAAAATATGTACCTACTCCTGAACTATGAAAAACCTTTGCGAGGCCAACGCTAACGCTGTCGATATGGCTGAATTCTGGTTAAAAGATAAAAAAAAAATAGAACATAATTTTTGTATTATATACAATACCAATTCTAAGATCGTGAAACAATAGTAGGAGCCAGCTTCACCTCCGAAGCGCCAATAAACCTGAACACTTCGTACGGAGTCGATATATTTTTCATTAATTCATCTCATTCTCACTACGTCTAGACTTCCACTGGTAAGATTGCTTATCTCCTCGTATTAATAATACATGAGTTAAAAAATATGAGACCCAACTTTCATTTTGTGCGGACCAGTAGAAATTAAAAGATTTTATTGGCATTCTTCCCATAGTCTCTATCAACTGAAATAACAGGAGCCTTTTGCAAACATTGAATGTAATGCAATCAGGGATGGGCAAAACCAGTTCTAAAAAAAAATATTTTAGTTTTTTTATTACTTATAAGAAATCATGACGGTTTTTGTTTTTTCTTTGATGTTTATATAGTAAAATTGGTTTTACTTAATAAAAATTGTTTATTTACCTGCCATGTTGACCATCTTTTCTACCAGTCTTGAAAACATGCACATTACTGTGACATTTGAACAAAATTTTAGTATTAAAAAATTAATTGTTTATTACCTACTGTTATGTAATGGCTCGTATATTGCATTTTTTTAAACATGTTTAATACAGATTTAATTGATTCTTTGGTTATGATAATTTTGATTTAAATCGTTGATTTTAGTTAAAAGAATCATTTGATTTTAGTTAGCCAACCCTGAATCCAATCAATGATGCTATAATTATTTAAAGCAACTAATATATATAATATAGCCAAAATAAAGTCCACGGAGACTTTATTTTGGCTGATCTAGGTTTGAATGTAATTACAGAAGCGTTATGTTTATGATATGTTTGTGTTGAATTGAGCCAATCAAAATCAGCGTTTATGTACAGTGTATTTACATCATATTATGGAGTTATTACATACTGGAACTTAATGCATGCTCTCACAGTTTATGGGTGTACTTTGGCTTAATAAGGTTAACAGATCCCGACATATAAAATTAAATGGTTGAATAATAGACAATCATGGAAACTATGCAAAAGTAATACAATGTGACTATTATTTTGGTGCAAGCTTGAGACGCACACCGCACTTTTTTATGTTCGTTGATCCATTATTTTAAAGTGTGTCATAGTCAGTAGTGTCATCACAATGTCTTGTTTTCTTCCTTTTTTATTTTGTTTGTATATTGGCACCTTGCAGCTATTTCCTAATAGCTAATTAGTCATTATTTAATCGTGTGTATGTTGTGCTGTTTTATGTGTGCACTAAATAAACGATTTATCTATCTATCTACTTATTTACTTTACAAAATTAAAACGAAAATTCAACTGTTGTTGCAGAAGAGTTATTATAAACGACTTATCTTTGGAAAAATCAACTAATCTCAAATGAAACCTCATGTCTTCATTCAAAGAGAAATCCAAACCAAATCATTTATAGATAGGCTATTCTTTACTACAAAAGATATAATAACATTTCATCTTATCCCCGAAAAAGATAAACAACTGAAAATTCTGGACTCGTTTCGAGAGATAGTCTTTAATCCTATTAACTGAAGCTAATGTTAATATTTGAATTGCTTTTAAGAAACAGACTGTGTTGTGCCGTCTGGCTTCACTTTTGTGGGAAAGACATCACATTTCAGCTGCCCAAAGTGGAATAGATTTAGCTGGGTAGAATATTCATTACACTATACTCATTTTCAGATCGCAATAAAGATTTTAAGGAACATTAGGATTTATGAATAAGAATTTTATAAAAATGGCTAGTTCTTGTAAAGTTGAAAAAACAGGAAGATAATGAACTGGATATAATTGCCAAATATACAACAAAATAGGAGTGAAGAAATACACAAAATATAAAAAACAGAAGTGTCAAAATGATGTGTGTAAGAATGACCTGAACAAATAAACGGAATTAACATCAATTTTATTAGCTTTGCAACCAACAAACTGACTTATTACAGTTATTACCACGACACAATATATAAGTGAGTCACCATAGGAAGCAATATTGACGCGCGAATCAATCACTACTGATATGTAATGATGCCTATTTGTTCATGTCCGACATTGCAATGGTTAATCCTTGGCACACTGCTAACGGCATGTTCGCATAAAAATATCAATCGGTATAGAAATCCTCCACTACTCAACACAATCATGCAACTATAGACGCTATCCACCAGCAATAGAAACCACTGTCCCATAAAAGCAAGGAATTGATAGATTGTATAACTAATTGCGTTGGCGACTGTATCCGATTGGGACGTTCTTTTTTTAAGTTTTAGAGTGGAATATCAAATTTCGTTGATATAATGCTGGGGAATAGAAAATGTACGAGTATGTCTATTCTCTATGAAAACATTATTTTTAAACGTTTAGATAGTTTGTTCAATAAATTATTACTTTAAATGGAGTAGTTATTTATAAAAGACTCTAAAACTAAACGAAGTAGAGGTGCGAGTGCCTATTTCAAAGCGTAATAGCAATTTCAACGTCTTAAAACTCATTTCATTACGTTTGATTTAATTTTATGATTTCATATTCTAAATGTTAACTACTTCGGCATACCTTTCAGGATAATAAAACAAAATACTCATTTTATTATCATAATGTTCTATTTAAATCTGTAGAGAGGTTTCATTAATATTGAAGTATTTAATAAAAGAGAATTCGTCGTCCTATCAGAAATGAATGGCTAACAAAACAGTGCCTTCATACCTTAATTCTTGGAACCAGAGGAAATAATAGAATATTTTGCATTTTGTTTGACAGAATTTAAAAATCTAAATTCATATTTAAACTTTTACTAGTGTTTTGTAGAAGTGTTATAAACATAACACAAGTGTTAATAATTTTAATTAAAATATGTCTGTGAAAATGCTCATTTATTTTGCTCCGAGTTTTGCCAATAAGTTAACAGGAAACGGGCGGAATTGTTACGCGAGGCATGTAAGAGTGAGCTCACACCGAATTCCAAGAATCGTCTCATAAATCAAAGAAAGAATAAAATTCTAACCCTACGCTGCTACGGTAGCAACATCTGACCGGTACTAGGAGAAGTCGTTAAGCAAAATCGTTATACCCACTTACGTTACCGGGATCCTGGTAAATTTAACCAAATAGGCAATAGGAGTGAGTGGTGGGGTGCAGCGAGCGAATGCAACAGTACCCGGGCGGTCTTGTTAGTCCGACCCAATCTGGTTCGGCCCGACGCGACTGTTAGCCGGCGCGCACACTCACATTCTTCGTGTTACAATTTAATTTTCTGTTGAGTTTTGTTTAGATTTGTCTGACTGTGTAAGTTTTTATTTTTTTTGTCAAAATGTTGCAGGTCATGCGAAAATACAATCTCAAACACAAACATACCTGGTGAGCGATAAAGGATTTGGTTACGAACACAAAAAATAAACAAATACCGAACAATAGTTACTTAATAAGTACTAATTTACCTCATTTCTATTTTTAAGGTCAAATGATTGAAGAAAGCCTTTAGCTTATAGGTAAGTCAACGACAAAAGGCCTGAAATAAAGCAATTCAGGGTGAATTTTACAGATCAGATAATACCTCAGACCAAAAACCAAAACTATGAAAAATAGAGAATACTTATTATTGAAACAATGGGGTCATTTTTAGAAATCAGCACGTACGTATATCAGTAAGAATACACGAGGTCCTCAAAATATAAGAATATAACAACGCCATATTTAAAAAATAACTCGAAAATGTCTCAAGAGAATCAGCACCGCCCAGTATAATACGCCACACGCAATTCGATCGAACGCAGTGACGCACCAGAACAGAATTGTTAGTTCGCCGTCGGCCGCGATCGGTTCACCGACTGTACCACTCCCGAAGATTGCGCGAATTGTTCCCCCATCGACACTGTGTTACCTGATCCTCCAATTTGTACTTATCGGTAGGTAAGAGTAGTCTGAACGTGTTAATTGAGTGTTTAGAACGCGAAATCTGGTGCATTGTTTTCGAAAAATATTTCGGTATCATGCTTTTTTATTTAAGACAATATTAGATGAATTGAATCTGCAATTCATCGTTTGCCTAGACTTTTCGGCTTCCAGTCTAACCGTATGCAGCTGAATACCAGTATTTTATATGGATCGACTGCCTACCTGACCTCCACAACCCAGTCACTGGGTAATACGATACCCATTGGTAAGACTGGTTGTCAGACTTTCGGGCTTCTGACGACCCGTAACGACAGTCAAAGATCCACGAATGACAGCCGGGACCAACGGCTTAACGTGTTTTCCGAGGCACGGAGGGGTCTTGGTATGTAAAGATGGTCACCCATCCACGAACCAACCGCGGCAAGCGTAGCTTAACCTACGGCTGTTATTGCTTAGCCACAAGCCCCTATTCGAATAAATTCAATTGCAATCCTCGCAACTAATTTCTGAAAGCTTGATCAAGTCTCTGATCAGTTAATCCGTTGTTACTGTATTGCCAAATTACCTGTCTAGGTTGTCCCTATGTAGAATTAAGAAGGCATTAGAAGCTATCACCACATCGAGACGATTGGTTGGTTCAAGCAGAGAAAACCCTATTTGTAGTTGGTGAAAACCGTAACCTTCTAAGAACCTTTAAAAACATTGTCATAATAATTACTTCACCTGAAAACCTAATCCATAAACTAAAAACAAACCAATCACTTTGCAAAACTGACTCAATCCCTAACCCTCGCATACCTACCTACACGTGGCACCGGTAGCCGTGCGATATGTCGACCTCCGTCATGTGATAGCGAGTTGATAGCTTCATACGATGGCCGATTAATGAAGCCAACGTACCACAGAACGTTGCCGTAATAGTTTTACGACTAACCCTCCCCCCCGACCCGTCCTAACCCCCTACGGGCAGACTCGACTACTTGATTATGCATCCGCGGTACTTCAGACCGATTATCGAACTACTAATGAACGTTACTACGAACATTTTAGTAACTGTTGTTTTTGTGAGGAAGTTGAACACGGTCGACAGTGATTGGAATAAGGGTATTTTTCTCTTTAACTAAGCTATCATTGACTTTACTTAGCTAGGTGCTTCTAGTACCTAAGTAAAACGTGGGCAAATTTCCTCATTTTACTCTGACCAGCAATGGTGGCCCAGTGGTAACGGCCGCGACTTACGAGTGTAGGTCAGGCGCTTTACTTTTTTTAAATTATTTCATCACCACTGCTCTCAAAACGGTGAAGGAAAACATCGTAAGGAAACCGGCATGTCGTAGAACCAAACATTCAAAGACATGTGTCATCTACCAACATGCACTGGGCCCGCGTGGTGGAATATGGCCCACTCCCTCTTACCGAGAGGAGGCCTATACCGAGAGCAGTGGCAACATTATAGGCTGAGTATCTACTCTGACTCCTGACCTACCATTTGCAATTTAATTCTTAGAAATCAAAAATGAAATATTCCAATGAATAGTTTGTACCCGACACGTGTAAAATTAACAACTGAATCGCAACTCACTATCTACATGTTCTGAGTAAACGATATTAAGACCTCGTCTACAACCATCGACAGGCCATTCCTCGAATTTATAATGCAGTGACGACTAACAGCATAATTGCATCTTAATAGATTGCCTCTCATTATATTAATTAGTAGGATGAATTAACAACCGTCTACTACATAATAATATAGTGAGGCTACCGATAACTTGATAGTGCAATAGGGCTGCGCAATCGGTCAGAATAATGCGGCGATGATGCCCCAACATTGTTATTATTATTAGATACGCTATCCTAGCATAGAGATTTGATGCTATCCAACCTATTGCTAATACGATATTGGATTGAACGGAAAAATTGGATTTTGGGCGATGAGGATGCAGATTTTTTGTTTTGTTCTGTAAAAAACCGAAGGGTTGGTGTACTTTTGATTGGATTTGTGTTCACTAAAATAGGTACAAAAACATTTAATCAACGATATTCACCTAGTCGCGAACAAACTAGTGTACCTCGAGCTCTCAAAAATCAATAACGCAAAGAAAACTTTCAAACTACCTAGCTATCAAAGCGAGAAAACTAATGAAAACAGTTGAAAATCCTTTCAACTATTGCTTAATGATTCGTTAAAATATGAAAAAGTATTTGAACCATTTGCGAGGCAGCTACTAATACGACGTCGTCTTAAGTAGAGGGGAGACGAAAGGGGGGAGGACTCGCAATCCCTCTCATTTAACACCGTTCTATTCCTCTGTAGGTGTTTGCCGAAGCGATTTCAAGCAAGGATCCTCCTTTTATGGTGCTACTTACAGTCTCATAGTGATTCGCGGTTTTATTTCGGACGGCTCATGTAAAGGCGCGTACATTTTTCATGTTACGAATGGAGCGAACAGTAATCTTTGCATTTATGCCGTGATCCTTTATTGATTTTAGATTTTTAGTGGAAAGCGAAACGAATGAAGCCGGCGTGAATGGAGACGCGCCCGGTAAAGCCGATGTAAGCCGAGAGATGATATAAACTGCTATTCACTGGGGAACATATCAGAGAACCCTGAAGTTCATTCTATGTATGCATGCGCGATTTGTGTTCTGCAATTAACAAGGACGTTTGAATTTAAGCGACGCAATCGTATTAAAATTACGGTCTCTTTTAAATTTTGTGAATCGTATACCTTTTATTATAAGTTAGTAGGTACTTTGTTTTTTTGGTCAGCGCTTCAAAGTATCTTTAAGATTATACCGTGGTCACGTGCAATGGACAATATCGTTTTGTAAATGTCAGAAACGTGATACAAAAATATGTGACAAATAACAATATGATTTATTTAAACAGGCTAAAGCCAATTAACGTTTTCTTAGCGTTGACAATAAAAAATATTCCCCCAAAAATGACTTTCATCAATGAGAAAATGCTTGTGGTTCCGTAGGAAAAAAATAAATAGGTTTGACTTGAAAAATCGTTTGAACATGCGACGAATGTGAGCAAAGTCGCGGTTAAAAGCTAGTTAATTACTAAATCAAATCTAATGGAACCCTTCACACGAACTAGAAGCTTTAAGGAGCTGTGGTTCGTAAAATTATGATAAAAGGTTTCGTTTTTACGACTTGAATAAAACCATGGTTTGTGGTTAAATACATAATGCCTACAAATAATAAACTTTCCGGGTGTTATCAACACGATACTTTCAAACTTGTTTTGATCGGACGATTTTGTGTTTTTATTAAGACCTCTTTTTAATTAAATATTAATATATATGTCCGTCTGATTTGTCTTACCTCGAAAAGTACAAGATTTATTAGTTAAAAACGCGCTTTTCCAGGAAGACATACAAAAAAACAATCTAAACACCCTCTGGTATCTTTTAAAACCTCTTAGAATGTCACATTTCATCTCAAAACCTTCATCCACTTAAGCGAAATCCGATATAAATCCGTTTTTCCTCTTCACAGAGAGAACTCTAATGCCGTAATTAATTTTCTTTTTTACAATCGTAACTAAACCAATTTGTTTCACACCTCGGTATAAATTCCGACATTTATAACGATAGGTACACAAAGTTAACACATTTTTTTTTTCTTCACGAAAACCCTCATTTCCCTAAGCCTTAAAGAAAAAACAATGAAACGAGACCTACCATTAAAATAAATAAAAGGAAATAAAGCACCGACCGCAAATTATTTCACTTACCTACTTCTTTTTATAAAAATGCGAACGACGCATTAAATTTTGGGGAGAAACGAAACTCCCTTGTAAGCAATATCGAGCAGGCAAATTTTTCAGATATTGCCTTCAGGTAGAGCACATTTATTATGTACCCGTATATATTACTCTTGATTCATTGACTTTCTATATTGATTTACTTTGCTTGCATAAGCTGTAGTTGGCCAAGACTGCGGTAGGGCAACTATGCGGCCTTTGATATGAAGAATTAAGCGCGAAGTTGGAGTGTGTGGACACTGGGAGAGCCACAACTTTGACGAGATACAGACGAGACAGATTGAAACCGCACGAAAACACTGATGGACGATCGACCTTTTGAATGATAACCTTTTCAGTATCATATTTTATCCAACAAACTTCAGATTTACGGCCCTTGTATCTCTTTATCATTAAGTTGACCAACTTTATTGCTGACTGTAAATATCTGTGGCTAACTATGCAAGGTAAGGCCTCCTAATATCGTTGTTTACGGTAACAACTTCCAAACTGTTATCACTTTCAGGACACCAGGACGGTACATCTCGGCCGTTGCCGATGTCCGCTTGATTTACGGTTACGATAAGGTGTCGACCTAAAAAGTTTTGTGCTCCCCTACGCGAAACGCAATCGCGTAAGATTTAAAACCAGAAAAATAACACCAGGTTTTTTGGTTTAGTGAATACCTTTGTATAGGTAATTGATTCAAATTTGAAGTAAAAGTTTAAATGTTACTAAACCAGTATAGATTAATTAATAGGACGTTGGGTCAAATAATACCCGCTAACAATAAACATAAACAAAAGACGTTTACGTTACATTTGGCTGAGAGGCGGAGCACGTAATGGCGGGCAGGCTGCATTCAGATTCCCAACTGAGCCGCTCCAATATCGGCTCTTGGTATATTATTTCAGGGCGGAGGGACGCGGGGCAATATTGAGTTGTGAAACCGACGATTTACCTAACAGGAGACGCTGCTAACGGAGCAACTTTAGCTCGACACTTTGACAACTTATTTCTTGTCTCCAGAGTTGCTAAGCCACTCAGTTTGTGTACGTAGCGGCTTGATTGTTGTTCGCCGAGATAGTGATTGTAAAAGCTTGTGTTCAGACTTTTCAAGGACGTTAACTATTTCCCTTCAGAACCAATAACGTACATTGCTTTTATTTACAAACTCCACATCAATATTACACGTAATGAACGCTTAAAAACTTTAAGGTAAACAAGGGTCGGAGGAATGCGCAGAGAAATATTCGAGCTATGCCCAAAGCAGTATGGCTATTAACGGAACTTAGTTTAGCAACCTGTAAAGTGAAGGTATACAGAAATCCTCATTCAACTCGTCCAAACGCTTAATTCAGTTGGAATAATTCGAGTTCTATTGTTAAGTTCCTAAATTTGAAGTCCAACATTTAACTGCTTACAATTCAAAGGTAACCGCAAATTTTGAAACGAGTGTGCCTCTCTATAGAATGAAACTTATTTGCAAACCGATAACTTTTAGTACGAGTCGAGTTGGTCAGTTCACGCCATCGTGGGCGGCCGACCACCGCTCCCCAACTATGCAACAAAGCATTCCTCTGATATTGTAACAATATTTCAAAATTTGCCAATTAGCTTCATGTTCTGTTAAAATTAAGGCTATCGTTTCAGATAACCTCGATTATTTTACTAGAAAACTCTATAAGCTCAGCCTCAGAGGTATGCAGTAACTTTTCCTGAATATTTCTGCGGTTTTCATAGCAATCCGTCAATTTGTCTCGGCTTCAGAGTACGCGAAGTACATGTAAACAAGATGAAGTTACTATTCCTTGGAAATGCCGATAACGAAAGTTATTAAAGTGAATGTATCAGAACATACCTCGACCGCCTCGTTGTGGGATCTTTCATAACCATAACTTCTGTGATTTCGCCGAATTTGCTAAAGTAGTCTCGGAGACTTTCTGAAAAGGAAAGAAAACTGTGTTTAAACATGGTGAATATTTGATGAATTATCGAACATGTGGGGTATTAAAAGATTTGTTTAGGATATATTTACATTTGCAGGTATTGGAGCGTCTAAAGAGGTAAAAGAGTTGTTTTGCGATGCGGTTCTCTAAATGGTACATTGAGAATGCCTTAGCGTTAAGTGCACTTAAAGAAAGGTTTGTGAGTGAAATCCTTACAATAACAAAAGAAGTCCGCCTTCTAAAACACTGCTCTCCAAACAATACACAGGTAGGTATTATTACCAAATTCGGTTTTATTTTTGGACCGAAGACCTTCTCGGTATTTTCCGAAGTCCGTATTGGTACAACGACAAAGAACTTTCATGGCACATTCGCTCAACACTTCTACACAATAGAAGGGTCTCGTTTTGTAACGTTGAAGCCTTTTCGATTCGCAGTCCATAAAAGTAAAACGATAAGAGTCATTCCCTTCAAATGACTGAAGGAATCGTCAGGCAAATGTTTGAGAGCGCACGCTCCACAGAAATGTTCGTGGTGTTTATCGTGTCACAAGAGATTTGGTTCGCAAGACGCTGGAGTAGTTAGTATCATGTTTCTCTATTTATATTGACTTGTAAAAATGTCTCGTTTGCCGTAAATACATGCAAGGAGCATCCGCGTGGAGACTTGTTTGTGACTAGCTGTATGACTCACTAATGGATAGGGCGGGTAGGCTCTCCCTCTAAAATGAATATGCTGATTTCCACGTCCGTGTTTTTAGGTGTATTTTACATAATTTCCGGTCAGCAACCGACACGTTCACTGTTTAATCACTTTCGTAGATGCACCCTACCTAATATCTACGAAATAATTACCATGCTAAAATAATGTAAAGGATATTGAAACTCATTTTATCGTGTACCCATGTACCAATATTTACTCGATCTAGATTGTGATCATAACCAAGCCGAGGACAGTAAACAAGCGTCAATAATCTAGGTATCCTGCGTAGTACTGTGTACTTACCACCTATAATAACGATCGGAATCAGTTGAAAACAAAAGCTCGATACTAACTTGCTGTAAACCTGTGAAGTTCCCGATTAATACTAATTAAGAACAAACAGGCCAATCACGAGAGGCTTATTGCGGGATACATTCCAATTTAAACTTGCCTTCAATTCGATAACAGGGGGCGCTTCTAAAACCAAATGTTGGTCTATGTTTTTAAAGTCGATTTTGGACTTGTTTCGCGCAGAACTTTTCTAATCTGACCGCTACCCCGGCCTTCGGTTCTGCACTTCCAAACAGTAATGAAAAGTAACGATTGCATGCTGACTGTACCATTAATCACCAGCAACATTGTGTGAGTGTACGTTTTTAGATCCGTGAAGAATGACCTCGTTGTTTAATGGGAACGTTTTTTTGACTACGACGATCTAAAACTTCAATTAGGGCGAATAGCTCCTCACGTAGCAGGGTTAAATTGCCACTTTATTTTTGTGTTGCCCTGCGGTCACTTTGCAATAATGTAAGAATAAAATAGATTACCTAGGTTGTTGATGGCATTTATTTTATACTCAAATGGTGATCATCACACAGAGTAACTACAGTACCTACTTACTGCACGGCACACTTATTGCTCAATATGCACGATTACGAGCTGATTATGATTAATTGGGGCTGATTATAATAATTTTTTCTCCTTTTCCCCTGCACAATAAAGACTCTCTCCCACAGGCGCGTTTCTATCGGTCGATAATAACGCAAGCGTTATTGCGCTAATGCGTCCCGATTCCTTGCACACATTTGCGTTTTTATCGTCCGATATTTCTAACGTCTGCGTGTAACCCTACAGGCCAGCCCGCACTACACCGTACTAACGTTATTAACGCAGGTGTGTGTAAGATCGCATGCGTCCTAATACAAAATATTCTAAGAACACATATCGGAATATCGCAGGACAGAGAAACGCAAGCGTCCTACTTCTATTGCGTCGTTATTATCGCAACAGTTTTTAACTTCGTAGCCGTCCGAATACAAAATGTAGGTACTGAACACAGATATCGCAATAACGTCATAATTATCGACCGATAAAATCGCGCCTGTGGGGAGAGGGATTATACTATCTATTTCTGCTTCTAAGGTAGTTTACAAAACATTTTACTTCCAACTGCCCACGCATGCAACATCAAAACCCGACACGAAAAATAAATTAATTAACGCACAATGATGAGTACACAACCCGCTAAACTAGTCGCAACCCTTGTTATCTACCCTCTGGATTTATATTTTATTTAGATGACGCCTACCAGGCAATACTGCGGAGGACAGCGCGACTGGATTCGGCACAGTTGTTCAACCACCATAAAATTAGCATTTGCTGGCGAGTAGCATTTTCATCTAAACAGGCTGAGCCACCTGAATTATTCGACCGCTCTTCTTCAAGGGTTTGATGTGTTATTTTTTTGTGGGTAGGTTGGTATTAGAGGGCTACGCATTGTTTTTTAGTAGATTTTTTGGCAGTAGTTTTTTTTACAATAGATTTTAATTTTGTTTAAAATACACACTCGACTCGACAATTATGTTTTGAAATTTGTAATGTTAAGTTTTTTTAGTAACGCAACAGAAGAATTTCTTTGTGTTGACTGTGTAAAAAATGCCATGAAATTGGCAACATTAAAATGTTCTTGACCATAGATCATTATAACGATTAAGTGATGAACAAGAAAGTAACTTCCTTTTTTTAAATTTATTTTCAGTACCAATCTAGCAAGGTACTATTTTTAATAGTGAAGTAACAAAACATATTTTTTTATACACTATCCGAATTAAAATATGTCATTATTAGACACACAAATCCCACTAGTATAACACCGTTCACTATTTATTTTTATAAAACTGCCATTACCTACCTACCAGATAAAATGACCGCGAAAAACACTAAAATTCTTTATTTTCAAATATGACGTATTTGGTTTAAAATACACTACAGTCGTTGATGGTATACTTTTGGAATTTGTAATGACAGATATTTTGTGACAGCGCAACATTAGAACTTTGTGTTGACTGTGTAAAAATTGCTATGAAACTGGCAACATTAAAACTGTTCTTGACCATAGATAATGAACGATAAAGTGATGAGCACGAAACTTTCTCTTTTCAAGTTGATTTTCTGTACCTACCTAGCTAAAATTAAAATTATAAATAATTATTTAGACATGATCCGAATGCGGGAAGTGAAACAAAACACAACAGCACGCGTAGCATGACAACCATAAAAAACAGGTTTCCTACGGGTTTTGTCGACGGAACAATAGATAAAATGACAGTTTGTTATTATTTATCGGTCATTTTGTCTATTCTTCCGTCGACAAAACCCTCTTCTATTGTGGTCTAAGCGTGCTGTTCTACCTATAACATCCTACCACTATATTTAATTTATAATACCGCCATTACCAGAGAAAATGGCCGCGAAAACATTTTATTTCCTTTTTATAAAACATTCACAGTTTAATGACGTATTACGTCTAGTTTGCAATAAAATTATTAATATTGTCAGTGGGGGGAAACTGGGGGGAGGCGACGCAGCACTTGCTCAACCACCATTAAATTGGAAGCTGCCACACTTCCTGAACTACCACCTTGCTACTGGATTACACCGTCATTATATTAACAGTTTAATTTTGATGAGTACAGCAGAACTCTGTCGTTTATATGTTTAAAATTTGTGATGAACTTTAGAGTCTAGTCCCATATTAATAATTATGCCTAAGTCTAAAGTGGTTTTAGAGAAAGAACTTTACAGAAAATATTATAATATATAATTCTATAAATATTATGTGTCAAAGTTTTGCCTGAAATATTTTAGGTGTAGTAGCATATTTTTATGTAACTATTTTTACACAAAACTGTCTTATGTGTGAATTGAACAATTATGTATTTAAAGGTTAAAAATAGACATGTGTTACCTAAATGATATAAGTAAATTTTAATGCTAATAATTATCTACTGAAAATAAACATTGAAATGACTGAATGAATCTGTCTGTTTAAACACGATAAACTCTAAAACGACCAAACGGATTTTCATACAGGTTTCACCAATGGACCGAGTGATTCATGAGGAAGGTTATAGGCTATTTAACATCACGCTATGACCCTTAGGAGCCGAGCAAAAATACAAAAGTCAACGCGGGCGGGCGATGCGACGTGGTGGGTCGGGGGCCGAAGGAATTTTATTAAAATGTGCCTGTAATTTTAGTATATTGTATATCTTATGACTTCCACGCGAACAAAGTCGCGGGCAGAAGCTAGTGAAATATAAAAAAGGTGCTTGTGTACTCGTTATTATAAGCTTAGTGGAAAATAAATCTAAAAGAAAACAATGACAGACAACCCAGTTATCAAAATAAAATAATGTCAAATATCCATCCTGGTCCTGTCTGTAATTGTTCATCCAACAATAATTACGCGAATTCTAAAACAACTTGGAATTCAAATGCTCTCTAATTGGCAGTTTTAATCTACTAACTTTTGTACAGAATTCAGCGAAAGTAGGGAACAAGTTGTCGTGGTTCGTGGCGAAACGAATCAAAACCTTCTAACTGAAATTTATAAATTTATTTTGGCAAATTATAATGACTGAAGAGGATAATTTGCTTGATTTAAATTCGGATCGCTTTTATGGTGTTTCAGAATAGGCTATATATTTCTTATTAAAGTTGGACGGAAACTCCTTCAGGCTCTGGTATCGTTGACATTGAAATTGCTAGTTTTGGAAATGAAATCATTAATTTATTCGGTGCGATTATTAGAGAATCTATTGTCTATTTAACAACGTAAAGTATAAAATAGAATTAAGGTATGAAATCTTTTTGTATTCTATTTTAATATTTGATTGAAAAGTCCCAAATCATTTTAAAATTTCAGACAAAATAAAAAATCATGAATCTGAACGAAGAGACAAAACTACAGCTACTAAAATGTGGGTAAAAATAGATTTAGATCTTATTTCTCGCATAGTTTACTTTGTTACCTTTTACGGAAGTTTGCCAAATTATTCGTCCTATATGCACGGGGCCTACGCCACTTGTGCAACCACCATAAAATTGGAAACTAGCCGGCGAGTCCAGCCGAAATGAACGGACACATTACGTAAAAACAATATTAAATTCAACGTAAACAACACAGGTGAGCTTTTGATTTATTGTTGTGTAGAATTGTAGTGCGAAAACTTAGAATTTAATCATTTTGTTTTACGAATTGCTAAATATTATTAAAGGGCTGTGGCTAGGTATTACGTTCGTATATCGAATTTTACTAGCTAAAAGTTATGATAAAAAATGCCAATATGCCTAAAAAAGTACAATAAGACCAAATATTTACTGAGTTACCATGACTAACCATTACTCGAGTATTTTTTCTAACCAACCGCAGTAGAAGTGTAGGTATAGTGTATTGCCTGCCTAACTACATATATGTATGGCATACAATACAAGCCACAAAGCACTGAAACGTGTATCATAAATGCCACTACACGTATCGCGACTTATACGATTGTGTTTACAAGCAAAAGGATTACCTATACTACATTGGTTTAGGTAAATCACTAAAGGTAAACAAATCGTACAAAGGGTTTTTATAGATGACACTTTCTTGTTTAAAAATATGTTATAACCAAATTCAATTTATTTTAGATTTTTACGGTAGCTTCCTCTTTTATTAGTGTATGTTTAACTTTATCTTCGTAGATGTAACTGCTTAAGCACAATTTTTTTGTTACATTTATTATTATAATAATATAATATTTTGTAATCTGTATATTGCAAAGAACCCAAAAAGACAGGTTCACTAAACGTCAACGAATTATAACGTTGCTAAATTGAAGAGGACAACTGTGACGTAGAATGACAACTGAAGTGACAGGTATTACGTTTAGTCGATTACTTGACAGCTCACTCGTCACGTGTTTTTTTTTTGTTTATCTCTATCTAACTACCTAAACCAACAGAGTATAGTTGCTTAAGTAAACCTACTGTTTTAAATAGCTCGTGTTAATTCAGATTGCGAAATCTACGGCTGAGCTATAGTCTTATCGTAATTGTTCTGTGTAAAACCAAATACACGTTGAGCAAGAAATGGGACCTGAAGACGAGACTTTGCAACCCCTTATGCGTGATATTTTCCTCTTTTTTCCAAATGTAAGTATCACGTTCCTACTTAGCGTGATTTCACACACGGATTCCTCTTTTCTTCACGTGTACTAACGTACCTACATGCACGTGGGTTTTTTCTGCACGCATGATTATGTTATGATTTTGAGGTTGTAATTTTCCCACCCAAGCAGTACCTACGTTCTTTTGTTGAATATACGCGGGGTATCTACCTATCGTCTCTACTTTTCTTGTCATGTATATTTCTTAAGACAGTTCATTTGAGAAGACCTTTATACATATACAGTCAAATTAATATTTAACCCTAAAATGCAGAACCAAAAATACAGCCCCAAAAAATGCACTTTCAGTTTTCCCGAATTTCCCGAATTTTCCCCACAACTTTCAAATGTTCTTTCCGCAAGAACCTGATTCGGACTGTTACGAATTAAAACAAATCATTAAACTGTTCTGAAATGATGCGCTTACCAACAGAATTTCATTTTTATTACAGTCAGACCTCAGTAAGTGAGAACTGGGTAAGCGGGAAATTTCTATAAATGAGAGTAATTTCGTCATAGCCCTCTAAAACCTTTATAAGCGAGAAACAGAAACCTCGATACGAAAATATCGTTTTCACTCGTGGAACTCTATAACTGAGACTGCTATTTGCCTGTACCTCTATAAGCGACAGCCGAACGTATTTAACATCTCTCGTGGACCTCTATAACTGATACTGCTACTTGCCTGTACCTCTATAAGCGACAGTTGAACAAATTTAACATCTCTCGTGGACCTCCATAACTGAGACTGCTACTTGCCTGTACCTCTATAAGTGATATTCGAGCGTAATTTAACATCTATTATTTTACAAACTTTCGTGTTGAAAACATAACGCGCGCTAGAATAAATTGCTATTTATTCAAGTTAAATGACTTCTAATAATAAGATCTGTTTGGAGGCAACACATAAAGATACCACAATATTTCAAGATTATTGGACTTGGATCTTGGATAGCAGACAGTTTTGTAGCTTTTGTATTACTCGTTACGAGTAGATTTTTTTTTCGAATAAAATTATAGATTGCTGAAAAAACTCTTTTAACTCCCTTACTTTGTTATAAAGCAGTGTAGTGTTTCTCACAATTACAAATTAAAGGATGATTTCTACAATTCAAAGATTTTTATAAAACTCTTTATTCCATACTAGCTATTGCCTGTGACTTCATCTGCGATCCAGGATAAAAAGTAGCCTATGTCCTTTTACAAGTCATGGTCTATCCATGTGCCAAATTTCATCCAAATCTGTTCAGCCGTTTTAGCGTGAAAGCGTAACAAACAAATAAACTCACTTTCACATTTCAGTATAGTATTAGTTAGGATATAGTAAATGCATTCTGATTGAGCTTTTAAGCAGTTCTTTATTAATTAGTGCACTAACAATTCACTAAACAAAAACGCTCAAGATGAATCTTCGTTCATGATTCGAATACATGCACAAAAATCAAAGAATGCTCTGTTTTAGCTTCACAAATCCTATTCAAGTCCAATTTCCATCGAACACGAATACAAAATCCAATTTTCCAAAAACAACGCGGTAACGCACATCCGAGCTTAATACCATGCACAGATAGATCCAGCCACTGATCAAGATGGATCGATGTACTGCATACAAGCTTTTATCATACGTCACTGAAATCATCGACTACACGACAAACTCATCAGACATCAATAGTAATGACGCAATCAATCAATATGTAAACGAAAACATTCCGCATTGCATATTTTATCTTTAACAATCCTTCCCACCAAACCAATTAGTGTGAAAACCTCCCATAGTAACAGTTCCAATGTTATAAATTTGGCACTTAGCCTGACGCAAATTTTCAGTGCTGTCAGCAAATAAAGTGGTGCAGTAATAGTTTTGCGACGGTCCAAACTAAATTGACACACTATAGGTAGACAACATATTTTTTGAACGTACATTTTTCAATTAAACCATTCTCTGTTTTCTGTGTCTGTAGCTGTTTGAGGTATTAGTTTGAAGGTTAGACTCGCAATTCGATTTCAGTAAAATAAAAATGAAATTATTTTTTCATCCTGACTGTATCTATCTAAATTAATCCAATGTTCTAAACCGTTCTTGCCATTCATCTATACTTTTTATATAATCGATGAGTTTTATTATTATTATTAATGCACAAACAACATCGAAATAATCCTCATTGTATTTTCATCTAATGCCCAAACGTATAAAACCACCACGAATGACCTGGGATATTTGCATTTATACCACCAAACATTGACGATAATTTGAAAAGCAAAACAGGAAAAACAAAGCACTACAGTTACTTAATGTTACTTTTTAACGTTTATAGACTACTTTAAAATTGTGTCCTGCGTATAAAATCACCCACTTAAATGTGTATTGTGGTTGGAGACCTGCCAACCACGCAGGAACACGTCCGATCCTGAGAATCTCTCGCCCGACCCGTTGCATTCGTCTGCAATGATGCGACAATCGACAGATAAATATTGATTTATCAAACGGTTGCAATTTGAATATCGATAAAGATAAATAAATCGGTGTTTTTTTGTGGCGGCATTACTTTTTTCTCAATTAAATGACGTATACCTATTAGTGATGTGCCTCGATTTGGTATACTAAATCGAGAAAATAAAAAAACAGGCCAAGTGAAGGGTTCCGTAGTGGGATGAATTTATCCCAAGAACAAACTTAACTAAGTAGATGAGAAATATGTTCTCCCATACATCGATATACGTAACTGTCAATTTTCCAATTGCAAATGTAAGTTTGTAATAGCAAAAAAAAATGTGATAAAACTACAAATTATAAATTACCAAATTTCATGATTCTAGGTCAACGGGAAGTACCCTGTAGGTTTTGATTTATTTGCGAGTATCAAAATATGTTACATAAATGGCCGTATTTTTTTATTACGTTGATTTAGAAGCTTGATTTTTTTAGAGCTCCAAGAAAACATAAATCTGCGTATTTGATATTAATTTCAACTTGATACCTCCACGCGAGAAAATGTGTCGTGAGAGACTGACGGACGGACAACTAAGTGATCTTATAAGGGTTCCATTTTTTCCTTTTTAGGTACGGAAACCTAAAATGTACCTACATGGAACTAAAATAGAAGACCGACGCTCCAATAGAATTATGTCAGAATTTGATTCAACAAAAAAGATAAAATTTGATGCCACTTTCATAAAAATATTCTCAATAAAAAGGAAACATTCGCGTTTCAATTTCAAGTGCGCCTCCGACTTGAGTCCAACCACTGCGGAAGGGACGCGCGTACATCAAAGTGATTACGAGCGAAAAACGCCACACAGTCAAGTGCGAGCGTTGTAAAAATCACTACGACGTGTGAAGTGCTATCGGGGCGTCTCAGTGAAGTGGCGATCGCTTGTTTTTCCCACTTTCGATGAACGCCGCGGGCCGCGCTCATTCGAGTGCCCTCTGATTTCGTCCCTGCACAGCTCTGTGTTTTATGAGGTCAAGAGAACCTCCACAAAAAACACGTACCCCGATAAATTACGCACTGACACATTCAGATTCGCCCATAATATACACGATCGTAATATATTGTTTTTTTTTTTTCGTTTTTTGGGATTCGGTGGCTGTTTTTGTGGCAGGTGCACTTCATTTTTTCCGGTACGCACTTTTTGTTGGTAGGTACTTTCAGCTGAGTTTTAAGTGCGTTTTATTATGAAATATTCAGTCACTTGTAGCTGAGTGAAATTAATGTGCTTGGTCACAATCCACCCTAACAAAGTTACCTTGTTAAGAGGCTTACAACAGCTAAAGCGCGGTCACTGTCAGACTCCATAGATAAGAAAGAGAACCGAGATGACACAACGCAGGTAATTTATTGCAAAATATGAAGCAATTATCTATTTACAAAAAATCTATTGATTGGACTAAAAAGTTTAAATACTATTACGCTAATATGTTCCTTGTAGAATAATCTGACAAAAAATCAGAATGATTGCATGTATATTAACATGATTTTTAATGACAAAAAGAAATTTTTAGAGGTATCATCCTGATTTTTTTCTATTGTATCAAATTACTTGTATTATGTTTTCAACACACTTATATCTTACTAGCATATATCCTGAATTTGTTTACTGCAGAGGATCATATACTTTTAGGCATTATAAAATTTGCGTTTAGACACGTTTAGGTCCCGTAGTCCCCTTAACTGAGCTTACTTCCACATACCAACAATCCTTAATTATCTTCTCACAAAGTCCTCCATTGTAAATAGTGGTAGTACTAGGGGCACTGGACTATTATGTTGTCACTGTGCGTCCTTCAGTTTATGCACTATTGAGTGAAAGCTCAATTAGGTTGAAAGTTCAAACCTAACCAGTCTAGTCGAAATTGCCCAGGGTTAAACCCCGCTGTAGGTACTTACCTACTTTGTTTCTAACTCGTAAAGAGGGGTCATTCGTTTCCACCTAATTTGGATCAGCCTTGAAAGAAACAAATCAATTTCACCGAATTCATTAAATATTTACAAGTAGATTAGGTAACTCGCTACCATAAAGAATTAACTGAAGCTTAGAACTTATAATTTTTCCTTAAAAAACATATATTTTCTAATATCAAATTATGATTATTTTAATAAGTTTCTTTTGACATAGTTTAACTTACTTAGTTCACATTAAAAATTAATGAAAACACATTTGAATTCTCATAGAAATGGTTCGTTTCTGTCTTCTTTGCTTTCAACCTTGAAAGAAACAAATCAATTTTGATCAATTTAATTAAATATTTACGAGTAAGCCTTACCCAATTTTAACACGGTTGTTGGTAGGTTTCTTAGACGGAATAAATTAACTTTTACTTGATTTGATAGACAAGCTGTCTTTATTTCATTACCTACACAATTTAAGTATTGCATTGTTCATAACGTGAAAAAAATTGGTACATTCGCTTAACGCACTCCTAGTGACATAGTTTTCAGTGGCGAAAATACCAGGGTAGCCCGAGAAATTCAAATATTCTTCCTTTTTTTTCAGTTTGCAGATCAGTATTAACTTGTATGTTGAATAAAATATAATTCGCGATTGCAACAAGTATGCATTTACAGAATAATAATCAATTTAACTCCCTAACTTCAAATTACCCTATTGAATGACTATGTAATGAAATCAAAATCAATTCTAACTGAGAGAGTTTTATTGATGATTCTAATGATTATAATTCGGTGAACATATTTGTTACTGTAGCGAATCATATTTTGATCAAGATTATTCAAGATACAACCTTACACTGTCCTGCAAATTGCAAAAAACCCAAGATATTTCTGTTAAACACTAAAATAAGCGCGCGCGAGTTCGTCATAGTCAAAACACACGTGTGATTTAAAAACACACGGCGCAATGGATATTGTATAATATCCTATTTGAATTGTATTATTATTATTATTATTTTATTTTTATTTACCATAATTTATTTTCATTTTATTTGATGTTTGATTTTATTGTATAATTTGTTAATTTATGTTTGACTATGGGTGTTATTTACCTGAAATAAATGAATATATAGGTATATATAATTGCCAAACAAATTGGCTACGGAACTACTTCTTCACTTAATTTTTTTCGCAGTAATAATAGGATGTGGAGTTTCTATAATGTAACAGTTTTAAAGTCCTCATAATTCCGACTTCTACGAACAATATCCTAGCCATTATTACTTTTCCTCAATAAACTGTAATATGAAGCCAACATGTGGGCCAAAGACGGTAGTTCAGTAATTTATTCCCAATAACTATCACGGCAAGTGCAGATGCTGTACTGTTTCAATTTAAGGGAAGTTGCAAGAGATGAACTTACTTTGAGGAAGTCGCTTCGTGTGACATTGTCAACTAATCTTGAGACCGTCGGGAACAAACGTCGAAGTAATGTTCTTATTACCTTCAATAAATGTTGGTAATGTTGGCATTTAATATTGCTGGGAAGACATAGAAATAATACCCATTGTTTTTGGGAACAGATTGATGATTGATGATCTTGGTAATCAAATTCAGTCATGTATTTCGAATAAATTAAGTAGGTATTTATCTGATCATAATTATTACCATTAGTTATAAAAATTTCCAACTTGAATTCAATTCAATTAATAACAATAAAGCCACAAAAATTGAACAACTATTAATTCCAAATTCAAATCCAATAGCTCCAATTGAAATTCACAAACAATTTCCCTTTCTAAAGGTTGAAACTGTTGGCACATCTGAGTTGCTACTGATACTGTTCGAGGCATTCCTAGGCGGTGGATAGGTAAATATGTAGCTAGAGCGTCACAGTAGAGTTATTGTGGCTGCTGTGTATCCCGGCTCTGTGAGATTAGTTCACAATGTCATGACGAACTAAGTTTAGGCAAACATCAATTGTATTATTTTGTTTAAATTGGCTGGGTGTTCAAGTAAGAGTGCAGAAATAGTTGACTTATGCTTACTATCAACTCTTTGAAACAAGAAAAAGGTTTTTAATCAGTGAATCATTTTATTCGCATTGGATATTTGAATCTTGACGTAGTTATAATATGTTTTATTGTACTACTCACACCACTGTCAAAGCTCATGGATAGTAGAAAATTGTTAGGTAGGTATTCAATATTAATTACGCAATTCGGATAAATTAATGAATTAGAAAGTATGTGGTACCTATTCATATTAAATTATGTGAATAAAACTAGCTTATTTCCCTAATATTTTTTATGCAAATACGACTTTACTTACCTACATCAAAGCTTTTAACCTAACACACATTTCTATGGAACCGAAAACCTCTCGTATTCAGTGCTCTGTGTATATTTGTGTAATTTATGCAAACGTGGCACGATTTATATCGTTTGACGTGACGTCTCACAATGATTGAGTGTGCGATAGTTGCATAGCTCACCTACAATATATTATCAGGTAATACCGTATAATTGTCGTGATCTCTGCGAACAACCGTCGCTGTCTCCTGTGAGATATGAGCTGGCACGCGATACGTTGCTAATTTCGTGACATCCATTCATTTACCAATCCCGAACGTGAATGGGATCAGACAACAGGAAACATAATACGAACTCCCGCGCAGTTATTCATCTTACGTCATCGGTGCACTTGCAGTTATTTCAGTTTATCTATTACGATACTGTTCAGTTTATTTTTGATCGGCAACATAAAACTCTAACTGGCTTCTGTACGTGCCACTAATTTATGATTGGACGAATAAATAACATTGGAATAGAACCGGCAATTAAATACACGACGATAAATAACGCTCCTATTATGTGTTCCTGGTATTTATTGTTCCAAATTCAAAATCGACCAACTGAATTTCAAATTCGAAACGAATATAGCCGACTTTATTACTCGTATTGTAAAATAATAATTTACTTCGAGGTTTTGCAAAACTTATTTCAAATATTGAAGTCAAAGTAAAAGACAAATAATTTATGTCAATAAGGGACCTAAAAGGGACTTTTGAATGTCAAAATTTACAAAAAACAGAATTGATTCTAGGCGCCCCTTACAAAAGGCAATTTTCGTATGGAGAAGAAGAATGGGCAAGAAACTCCACCGTTACTCTTTTAAAATGTTTTCACAATATATTGTAGGTACACATTAATTATATAATTAAATGTGAAGACAATGGGCCTAGAATAAGATTACCTACTATACCATGATAGGTAAAAATAATGAAAAATGAAGCAATGACAGATAAATTAATTATGTGATAAATGCATGGTGCTCACATATTTACAAATATTGTAATTGTAAAATTATACGATATTCCTAACATTTTAACAAGTAATACTAATAAGTCAGAGTGTGAGTTCAAGTAATCACAGAATGTAAAATCAATGTTATAAAAAATAATATTATACAATTAAATTAGCAACCATTTTGATTTTGTCTAGACTCTAAATTGTCCTATGGAGCAGGACCAGCATGTTTCCAAGCATATTTATCTTGGATATAATCGTCTAATTTGTAGTATGCTTGTTTAGAAAGTGTACTTTAAACATGAGTTTTAAATTTTCTTTCATTTAATTGTAATATATCACAAGGTATTCTGTTGTAACATTAAACACAGTTCCCCATAAAAGATGTATGTATTTTAGATAATCTGAAAAATGGTTGATCTATTTTATCTTTATTTCTAGTATTAAAATGATGTCTATCACTTATTTTATTAAAAAGATGTAGATTTTTTCTCACAAACATAATATTTTCATTAATGAATTGGCAAGGTACCGTCATAATATTAATCTTTTTAAATATTTCCCTAAGAGATTCGCGACGACGTAGATTATAAATGGCTCTGACAGAAAGGGCTTTGAGAAATTTATATTATTTCATCATCCGAATATTTGACTGTTGCAATTGGCGGTTGCAGGACTTGCAAGCATTGCTGAAGTGTGTAACTGTGGAACACTAAATATGAATACTGGTTGTGAACATAAAATACGTCACGGTATGGATTTTAAAAGATGTTTAAAGATTCATAAACGTAAGCTACCTCAGTTGGAGTCGTAAACTTGAGTGTAATGCGTCTGAATATCGTATTACGTATAATATGACGGTAACTTGTGGCATTAGGCCGTCTTTTCACACCTGGTGACATGAATAAACTGTGTCGTTGTGGTCTAATATTAAGTTCGGCTTGTTTATAATGTTGCTTCCCCGCAACGTTTGCTTATGTAGACGTGTCGTGTTTGCCTTAACTCGGAGTCTCTTGTTTGTACCTACAGATACGCTCGTAGGTGCGTATGATATTGTTACCGATTCAAACTTATTGTTTTGTATTGTTTTCGCTTATATGGATAATCCAGTTTAATCTAAATACCACCGCGTTAAGCAGATTTCTGTTACTGCGTGGTTTGTTGAATCAGTTATAAAGTATTTGTTCGATTGAATTCTATGAAATAAATGTGGAGTTATTTTTTTTTGGTGAATAAAATGGTTCGCGTAATGGATATTTTTGATTGTTCATCTGAACAATACCGATGAAAACCAACAATAACAAATTATATTAATGCAAACATAAAACTGAATTGAAACAAAATGAATGTAAAGCTTGTAAAAGTAAACTGTTGGGCGTATTTTTTTATTATTTCTTACGACAGTTTGCCTTTGTACCATAGTACTATTTAATTCCCGCTTTAATCCTAAGAAACCTACTTAACACGTTCAGTGCCGGGAACCCTCCTGGAGGGTTCATCCATTCGCATATGGGATATCGGGAGCCCTCGCGGAGGGCTCATTTAAAATGTAGGTTTTTCTTAGCGAATACAGCATTATAAACTGTGAAAATAAAATCTGATGATATTTTAACAAGAGTTATTAGTATATGCGTTGGTTTTAAAATCCAAGCATTTTTTTTTATATATATTTTTTGTTCACGGTTACAAATATTTACTAAAAATTTAAGATAAGATAAGATATAACGTATTTCTCAGTAAATGGTACATCAAGATCTTAATATGAATAAAAAAGCTTCACATATACTACCGTTGCCAGAAATATTAATATTAAAATTAAAATACAATTAATATCCCCATTAGTAATTATAAATTAGTTTGAAATGAAAATAGGTAAATTTTAATACAATGTCAATTGCAATTTTTTTCTTATTATTATTTATGAATTCAATGTCAAAATTTACCAATTATATAATGTAAAATGTGAAAAAAATAAAATGAAAAAACGTCAATAAACACAAAATATTGATAAAATGTAATGTCAAAATTTATAATTTCATGCAAGGCAAATATTGTTTTCATGAATTGATTAGTGGGCAACACTGATGCCTGGGGGTAAATTGTTGAAGATTTCCTCCTTGAGAGAATTCCTGCTATACAGATGTAATCTCTGGCTAGGTGCAAGTAATTTATTTGGGCTTCTCTTATCAACTCTTTTAGAAATGTGGAACATGTGCGGATACCTTTTTATAAATAAACAAATTTCAAAAATGTAAAGGAAAGGAAGTGGAAGAATTTTTTGTGCTTCAAATAATGGCTTACAATGCTCTAAGTATTCTGCCCCATATACAGCTCTGACAATTTTTTTGTGTGCAATGAATGCCCTGTTCACGTCTACTGAATTACCCCATATAACAAGGCCATAACGCAGCACTGACGAAACAAGCTATGATATGCTTTAAGGGCTGTTTACCGGCTATTCATCTCAGTTTTCGAAGAACAAACACAAATCTGTCGAGTCGAGTGCAGACTTTTTTTACGTATTCTTTCCAATTAAATTTTTCGTCAATAAATATTCCTAAGAATACGGTTGCTACTGTACTGTATTGTTGCTGTTGTACTGATTCCAAAATTGAATGATTGTATTGCATTTCAGGTGGCTTTATTAACGAATTGTATGTTTGCTAATTTTGTTTTTTCAATGTTAACACGTAAATTATTAGATTCCAGCCATTTCATTGCATTTAGTATTTCATTGTTAGTGTCAGTTACTAGGGCATTCCTATTTGAAGATTTTACTGTCAAAGTAGAGTCATCAGCAAATAGTGTACAATTATGTTTTAGGCTCTTGCAAAGGTCATTTATATATATTATAATAGTGGCCCTAATACGCTTCCCTGAGGAACACCACAACTATTAATTTTTAACTCTGAACTATATGTTTTTTTTGTGTTATTGTCAATTTTTGATACTACTGTCCTTTTCTGGCGACTCGATAAATAACTTGTAAGCCAGTCATGCGCCAAGCCTCTTATTTATTTATTTATTAAAACTTAATGCACAGGTAAAAAAAATACTGTACAAAGGCGGACTTAATGCCTGAGGTATTTTCTACCAGTCAACCTTAGGGTGGTGCAGAGACAAAACATGGCAGGTGCAACATAAGTGATAGTTAACTTGAAAATTAATACCGTACCGTATCTTATGCCATATTACTCCATTTTTAAAAGGCTGGAAACTACGTATAGCAGCAAGACCCCCTGAAAACACTATTTTACTTGGTTTTACAGTGTTTTATAACACGGTTTTAAACCTAATGCCGTTGACCGTCCGCGATGGTTAACTTTAGCGCAAACGTAATGCCGGCAACCCTCCCGGAGGGTTCACTTCCAATATGTATGGCGGCCTGGCGTATGAGTTCAATGAAAAGTGGGTGGAGTCGAAAGTGTTAATGGAATTGGAAGTGTCTGAAAATAAATAAAATAAGAATTAAAAAAAAAACTATATGTTTCGAAATTTCCTTGACACAAACTATAATTTAATTAATTAACCACAAGCTATACAACTCAAAATAGGATTACAAGTTACAGCATAATTCCTGATACCAAGATTGTCAATTCAATTTCACGAAATCTTACTAACATTAATATTCAAAACTGGCAACCACAAATAAATTAATGTATCCGAAATCCGTCTGAATCAGTTACATCTAATACCACTTGAAGTAATATCAACGCAAACAATTAATTACAAAACCGAACTAAAGCTGTGTCTACACAATAGGTATCTCCTGTACAGTTCTCGAGTCAACTAGTCTGAGTGACTTTAATTCATCGGCGAGCACGCCATCTGGGATTACTTGAGGCTGTCACGGCGAGGACCGTCCGAGACGTTCAGATCTTCGATCGGAACTTGTAGGTTATTTCGAGGATCAAAATTGAGAGGGCACGGGCGAGAGATTGAGTTTCCGCGTGTGAGTGCTCCGCCTTATGTTAAGGGCTTGACAATATTTTGTGAACTAAGCAAATTAGAGAGATACTTCAATTATTGTCTCGTTTTAGTAAAGTTAAAGTGTATTTTCGAGCTAATTACGTAACGTATTTTCATATTTTTTTGCAGCGCCTGATAGAAATAATATTATATGGTTTTTACATGCTAAAGTAGGTCAAAGTAATATGCAAGGCAGCACATATTGAAAATAACGAGTAATAAACTTAAAAACTCATTTCGATATTAATAATTAACGGCGGCGACAGCAGTTGTAAAGCATATTGTAGTGGTGATATTTTTCGCTTGTTTCGTAAAAGATACTCGTATATCAGGGAGTTTCAAGACAGATTTCATGTTCCATTAATTTTATATTGAATCCTTAATTTTTCGGCAGTTCTTGCTTAATATTTTATTCGCAATAAGATCAAATCAATCGGAACTTTTTCGCTATAGGTTTACTTTTTACCTGCTTAGAAAGATGAAAGATATTTGCTAAGCATACAATGAGATCCATGGCAAAAAATTGCCATTCTTTAAAGATATATATTTTCAGCTATTAAAAAAATATTAAACTTAAGTTATTGCAGGTACCTAAGTATGTATGTAGGTACTGTTTTCAATGATCATTCTTCAATTTTTATCATACTTAGTATCTACCTATCCGAAACAGTCGAGGTGTAATTGTTATCATGAATATTTTATCTAACTTTCTATGATTTCACACATATTCGAGAAAAGAACAACAAATGTCATCCTTATTCAAAAAATAAATCACGCAAACATTTCTAAGCGGAGCCACCCCATAATTTTCTAAACTCGAACGCCCCAACAAAGTTATGTACCACAAGTCAAACGATTAATACTTTGTATGGAACTCTCAAAACATCTCGGTGTCTAGAAGTGTATCTTGTAGATTTAATAGACAATACCACTAAGGATAGAGTTTCTTGTAAACTTTAGTTGGAACTTGGATAAGTTTCTGTGCAAGCCCCTGTCCTTAAATTGAAATGGGTACCAAAATAGCTCTAGTTGCTTCATTATTAACTATTGAACTAAACTATTGGGATATCTTTGGGCTTCATTGTAAGGTTAGCTCTGCACTATATAGTTCGTTTAATTTGATAGAGTTTGTGTAGGATCTTAAACGAATTTAACATGAGCTACTTTGATAATTTTGTTGGACTTCTGGTTCTGACTCTGAATGTTCTGAATTCAATCCTAAAGTTATTGTGCGAGTAGGTACACCCTTTTCGTAGAAGAATTTGTAGATTATATTTGAAACCTTGAGTAACGCTTTCACTAACCTTAATGGAAAGTGTTTTAAAGTCTAGTCGCGTTTCCTTTGAAACTGTGCATTATATTTGCTTAAATGTGGCGTTCTAACAACGTTTACATACCCCTACACAATAACACAAGTCTCTCATTGCTAAAACGCAGCGGCGTAACTGTACAGAGTACGTTACTGCAGAATGCACCACACTCAAGTTCACTACGTCTCTATGGGGATGCTCCCGCCACTAATGTCTTCAATAATTGGCAGTCGAACTTCCAATGTACCCAATCATGAACTCAATTCGATAAAGACCCACCAGGAATGTAGCACGTAACCTTCTATTTGATTAACTAAACTCTACATTGTTTACATTCAGAAAAAAATATGACTGAGAAATGACGCATGAAATAGAATTTCTAACCAATTACATAACGGCTACCTTTTCTTGTGTTTTACTTTCTTGTGAAAGTACAACTTAGGGAAAAGGACAAATAAATCTATTTTTTACTTGAACGCTTTTAGTAAAAGCTCTGTACAATTTTTGTCACAAAAATTTCGCGTGTTCCAAGACCAATTTTGAGCAGTCTTTCATGTTTACCAAAAACCACTTTCCTAGCAGTTTCCAGCATAAAATTCAATTACCTAATTCAGTTTTAACACTTAAACGTGCATTGTTTGCTGGCAAACGATAGACCGCGAGGCCGAGCCTACAAAGGCTTTGCGGAGGTATATTCCCAAATATTCTACACAATGAAAGCAAGATTAACAAACAGTGGCTACTCTTTCTGGTCGAGCTGAGGTATGGCGGCTTGTCACGCGATACCCGCTTACACTGAGAAAATAAAGAAAAAATGAGAATAGATATTAGGATTCGGACGATTTAATACTAGTTTATTTTGGTTGTTCACTAATTTATGTGGTAGATACGACATTCGAGGAAAATGGTTTGTTGTTCTGAAAATTAGAATGAAACTAATTTGTTGATGACCGTTTCATTGTCAGTATTTGTGGTTTTTCAATTAATTTTGATAAAAGGTTTTGATAATCATCTGATATTATAACAAATATTATTTTATATACCATATACCATTTGCTCCGGAAAATTTTAATTACGACTAAATCATCCAACTGTACTACATTATAATTTCAACGTTTATTTCTCAATGACATATTATTAGATGATCACACACACTTTTTACAGGAAAAATCTCATATCCCATTCCAAATTGTATCCTTACTATCAAAATACCTCCACCCCAAATACGAAGACCTAGTTACAAACCCGTTGTCCGCCGTATTACTAGAATATATCTTATATTACACGGTGTACGATCGGCAATCTTGTCCGGCAGCTTTGAATGCGCCTGTGAAATATAATTTCGATCGGATGGCAATCAGGGCCGGTTGAAGACGGGGCGTGATGGGACTTCATAAAATATTAAATGTGGCGCTTTTGAGCAAGCCACAGCGATGTGCATCGAACAAGTGGCTTGTAAATATTTATTATATCTATTGTCACTGGACAAGTGGATGTTAGGTACAGGGTAGAAGTGTTGTAAAAATGTGTATTACAGTGTATTTTCGAGTTTTGTTATTCGGATTTGCGTTGCATCTAATGTGAGATGTTGGATATGTTGACATATTTTTGTATCAAGTTTTGTTGTGATTTGATGGCATAATAAAATAATATCGATTTCACTCTGTCTCTAGACATGCTGAGCTGGACTCCCATTTCGCGCAACCTTGAGACGCACACCGATTTTTTTTATGTTCGTTGATCCATTATTTTAAAACTTTTCATAACCAATAGTGTCATCACAGTGTCTTGGTTTCTTCCTTTTTTATTTGTTTGTATATTGGCACCTTGCAGCTATTTCCTAATAGCTAATTAGTCATTATTTAATAGTGTTTTTGTACGTTGTGCTGTTTTTTGTGTGCACTAAATAAACGATTTATCTATCTATCTATCTAAGGGAATTTAACAACAGCCTCATCAGGATTGACATGATCATCTCATATTTGGTATACAAATTATGCATTGATATACGAAACACAATATCTGTACGCTAAACCCTAAGGTCATATGCAGCAACAAAATTATTATTCGTTTGGTATTTTAAACATCATATCAACTCTTGAGTTATAAGCCGAATGAACATCATTACTTTCTGAGTGTTGGTAACACTATGCAACAGCTAAATTAATGCCTAAATAAAGGCACGCTGTTGGATTTTCAACAATCGGCTCAGCACCGAAAGTAAAAAATCCCACAGTGCGTTTTTATTTAGGCATTCATTTAGAGGTCGTCTAGTGTTTATGATTTAGTCCTAATAAATTATGATGAAACCATGTGTCGCTTTACCAACACCTTGATCGTAGGTTCTATTCAATTCAATAATCGTAGTGATTGCGGCATTTTGGCAATATTCCCTAATGAACGTGCATTGTTGTGGTCCAGTGTCCCCTTCAAGTGGGAGTTTACTCTCTGATTATAGACCTATACTTCTCTCTATGAAATCTGCTTTCCTATCCCAGCATTTACCTGAAACAAACAAGAAAACATTCAATATTTGGTACATGTTTAAGAAACATTGCGTAGGGTCGGGCCCTGATATAAAATACCGCGGATTATATTTTACGACGATAAACCCTGGCGTCTTTACCAGCACACTTGTAGATCAACATCTAGCTAATATTTATTCGGGACACGGAAAAATCTTACTTTTTATATATTCCGTACAGTTTATTTGCCTCTTAAGATGTAGATGTGTTCTTATTTTCAATAGGTTTATCATGTTTTGAGGAGCTGTTTATAAAATTTCTTGGTGGTTGCGGGTTCGCAAACCTGTTTTTAAAGCACCTCTAATGTTTACATCTTAAATGACTAGATGACTAGAAATCTAGGCATTAGAATTTTTTTTTTTTCTCAGAGGCTTTTTAAAAAAAATCAAACCTATTTACTACAAAACGTTGGAACACGGAATGTAAAAGACCACATTAGTAACAATAATAACTATATACCTGATACATAACAAACTGTTCATCCCAAAACGGTTTAAACCCCCAGACTAAACTGAAATCCCTGCTTAAAATCGTCAACGTAAGTGCATAGTAGTGAATTTTAACGTTCAAACTTGTCCGTTCGTGAAAAATCCTTGCAAGTGAAGCTGTATCATGGTGGGGGAGGAATAGATCACTCCCTGTAGGAAAGCGTCAATCGCCGGCTGATTTATAGAGGGCGGGCTCCTACGACGGCACCGACTAAACTGTACGGACTTTTGCTCGTGTTAGAGGACCCGGCCCACCGGCAAACAAGTCACTCACCTGCCGAGTCTTTCTCATCGAAAATGCGAACCCTAGTAAATGCCTTTATAAACGAATCCATTTTAAATTCGAATAGTCTACCGACAACACGGAACTTCCAGACATGACATGCGTGTTAACGAAATGTTGGCGCTTGGTCAATTTCAACGTGAACATTTTACACAGTTTACCTACGTCGAATTTTCGTGACTATATTAAAATAACATCCTAACAGAGCCATCCGCGTCCAGTCGTGTCTAACTAAGCCTGTTTCAGCTTCTGCTTTAATTACAGAATTAAGTCAAAAACAAATAAAGAATCCTCTGTTCATTTGCAAGGGGTCTTTTATGCAAACTTTCAGCGGAAACTTGACCTAAGAATTCAATCAGGACTCCGGTTGTCAATAATTGCGCGATCCGAGAGTGCACTATTGCTTAAATTTTCACCCCGTTGTTGGCGTTCTATTGAAATCATCTTAACGCTATTCGTAGTTTTACATGCCATGGTAATAAATTGCCAGCGAGTAAACTACTTACAATCGGGAAAAGTTAAAATTTAATCTCAAAATGCAGGCAGAAATTTAAAATTACGACATGATTTAAACAAATTGTCGAACGAACATTTAAAACAACGTCATTCGTGCAATCTGCTCGAGAATTTTAGTATCGGTAGATAGCCGTCGGAATAATGTATAAAGTATAAGATCAACATTTGCATTTACGAAAATATAGATATAATTGAAACGTTTTAGGGGCATTGAAGAAGTTTTTAGTTCAATTTAGCGGCAATCAGGACGGCCGTTGAAGACGGAGCGTGAGCCGAATGCTTAAAATATTAAACGTGCCGGAATGACGGGACGACGGGACAGCGCCCGCCAATTTGATATCTGTGTCAAATCAAATGAGCGCCGAAATACCCCAAATATATGATATCACACAAATGTTTTAGCATTATTTCCTGAAAACAATGTTTTCATTGTACAAAATCATGTGAAAACTGAGTGTTTCGCCAGTAAAGATATCAAATATCAAAAACTACTCAACTTTATTCTGAAATTTCATGTTATTTCAGCAGATTGAAATGTAACCTGTCATCGCGTTTTCGTTAAAGCACTCTCATTTATTTAATGATCAGATGATAAGAAGAAAAATATAAAAGAATACAGAGTCAAATTAACGTCAACATAACGTTAAAAAGGGAAAAATGTAAAGCAGTAATAACTAAAAATAGGTAAAGATAAAATTGTGACAGCTCGAAGGAAACGGGCCCAGCCGAGCGTATCTCACGAATGCAGCAGCGGCGCCCGTTTTGATTTTAATTCAAGAAAATATAATTTTTTAATACTTTGTTTACTTACATATTATTATTCGTTGAGTTTTTAACGACTGCGCATTTACATAAGAAGTTTCTTTAAAATATTGGCAGTGGATACGCTAACTTACTGAGTAAGTTGAGGATGTTCGAATAAGCTGTATAATTTCGGAGAAATTGGCATAGGTAGCTTCTTTGCATAGCTTCGTATACCTACAAAAAAACCCGGCCAAGTGCGTGTCGGACCACGCAGAATAAAGGGTTCCGTAGTTGGGATGAAGAAATAAGAGAAATAATTGTCCCAAGGACAAACTTAATATTGTGGTTAAAATACATGTTCTCACATTTATTCCAACTGCAAACGTAAGTTTGTTCGCACAATATTAAAATATTACTGCTGTTTAGTTTAGTCCAATTACCACCACTAGTTTTATCAACAATAGTACATTACTGTCGCGGCCTGCAACAAGGGTATTGATGGACGATCGTGAATATATCAATGCCTGGTTGCGGCCAAGACTTGTATAGTACTTTTCTCAAATAATGCGTGGAAATTCAAACTAAATAAATTAATTATAAATTCCAGAATCAATGACGAGCAACGAGAATTTTTCACGCGCCATTATGTTCATTTGTGTCTTCTTTACTTTAAACAGCTCTATTTGCAAGCCAAATCGAAATTTAAATAAAATATATTAATAAAAGTTAGTAAGATAAGTTACCTCCTTAGTAGCCATGTGTTGAAGTAAAAAGTTTGTTCCATTTTTAAAAAACACGACAGATATGAGTTTTCATAATAATATATTTGGCCGCTTAACACGACAGATATGGATTTTCATACAAACATTGCCGGCCGGGCGCTCGCATGTATTCGGCCAGGGGCCTTATAATGAAGTATTAATGCCATCATTATTCCACTGCGAAAAAAGGATGGTGCTAGCGGCCTTGTATAGCACCGTCTCTCACTCACACTGGAATAATGGTGGCATTAATACGTCATAATATGGTACAGCAATTTCTATTTATCTCGAAGAAGGTTATCAAAACAATGCTCGAATTTCCAAATATGTTTGAGAAAAACATAATTTCATACACACTATAACCCTATGCAGTGGTAACCTAGATTGTATTTTTTTCTTCTCATAGCTTATTCAGTATTTCCATTGTTTCAAACAGTAAATCATCGGTTTCATAGATTGAAATCAACCAATCGTTATTGCGTACATTGTTTGGTTTGAAAATGGCAACATCAATATGTGAATATCTCATTCAAAACTCCAACGGTGCCTGTCGTGAAATATTTATCAAACAAACAAATGAAAAACGAACCAATTAAAATGAGGTGCATAGTTTCATTAAAATTTTAAGCAGAGTGTGTGTTATGATGGTATCTTTTGTTTTGATTTGTGACTGAAATTATCAGTCGGAAAAATATTTTGACAAGTGCACAGTCGGATTTCTTTTCTACAGTGTGTGCAATTACAGATATCTAAAATATAAACATATAAACTAGATATTGGTCAACTATGTATATTAACACTCTATTCATACACTTTATAATTTTTTCAAGAAAACAGAAATTCAAGTAAACTAGATGAGTTTCTATTTTCATATTAACTGTTATCTATTCTCATTTTATTTTTGCCTTTATAAAAGCTCACAGAAATCTCAAGATCGCAAAAATAAATAATCCTTGGTCTGGAAACTGAGATGACGAATAGAAAAGTGTCATAGAAAAATAAATATTCCTATTCTTGGAATTAAAGCAACGCGGAGAAATTGTGAAAATAAATCAAAATACAAAAAGAAAAGCCAAGTCTCTTGTAATACAGAAATATTACTATTTCACATTTTTACTGTAAATAAATTTGACTTTTTCGCATTTAAATTTACAAATTTTCCGGAATGCTAGGCCGACGCAATCGCACTCCTCGACCGACGTGCCTTCTTGCTTTATTTGCTTCATTTTCAACGAGATTCAGATTGCCAAGAAGTTTTGCGTTCAATTTATATAATATTACCATCTTTTGTGCTGTTCTACTGAACGTATCATTATTTTACCTTCTATACATCTTACTAAACCTCTAAAGCCTTAATATTTTTCGCAGTCAAAAATTCATCCCACTTGTATGTAAATACTAGGTAGCCTCATCGGAGCCTATACTAGGCAACTTACTCCCAATGTGTGAAGTGACACCATCAGGCTACGATTTCCACGCAACCCGACCCTGAGACTTCTGTGGAAGTCTATGATACCCATACCCGTAGCACTATAAATCGATGAACTATAAATCCATTGTCTAAGTTTGCACAGACAGAGCTCCTCTGGACTCAGAAGATTAATTTTCTTAGTTTAGATTGTTTCGTGACCCATTGTGCACGCGATAATTGGATTTTCTCGACTATCTGTGATTTAGTTACCTCTGGGCTCGGATTTGTCGTAAAATTCAATGGTGTAATACTGTGGTGCTTAATTTATATGGAGGTGCGTGTCTGGGATTTTGTATAGCGTAAAATTAGTAGGTTTGAACTCAAGTGTCGATCTAGAAACAATAAGCTCATTATTTGGAACTTTCTGTAGGATCTGTTATTACACTGTCTTTGTGGTCGCAATTTAATTATGTATGATAGAAACCATTATACTATTGCCCCAGATAGAAAATTGTTTAAAAGATAGATAGATTTTCAGCTGTGATCTAGATTTAGGCTTCTTTGTAGGTCAGTATATTTTGATTTTATGTTCGGTTATTTTTATTGAACAATTGTGTTAGTTAAGATACTTACTGTTTCAAAATCTAAGAACAGTTTCTCTATTTCAACATAGATTTGCTAAATAACAAAGCCTTTTCATTAAATAAAACAAATTTGCACACAAATCTCAACGAAAGCATTTTTAGAACGAGGAAAATAATGAAAAAAACAGCAGCAATAACACTAAAAAATAATTTCAAACGTACCCCTTTTCGCCGTAAGGTAAATTTTTGTGCACTTATCTCAAAAACAGCTGTACCGTTTTCAGCAAGACACTAACATTAATATCGTGTCAAAATGGCGTAGGAATTAACATTGTTGGCGGACAGGAACGGTGTCTTTTTCTCAGCGGTTAGCGACAGCAGTAAAATTGTATCGTTTTATGGTGATCGTTAAACTAAGCTCGGTGTGTGGTTTCATCGCATGTGTTAAGGTAATTGCTTACTGCAAGCTAAGCTAAAGCGTCCCAGCTCTTTAAAGAGTATTCTTCGTTGAAAACTTTGCTCGAATACTTACCTATCACCCTAGCTAATTATCAAACAAAATGCTCATTAGTAGTAGGCCTTTTAGAAACTGGATTTCGAATCCTGATCATTACAAATGAAACATTAGGAGAGATATTATTGTAACATAGGTTTTTTTTTTTTAATTGGCCTCGAAAGCATGTTACATCAACTACATTCAATGATGAACAAATAATACTTTTCAAAAGCTATAGTAAACACATTTCAATTGCTTGTCAAACGTAAAAACAGAAGCAATAATTTTCAGCACTCTCCGCACTGGACTTCAATCACAAACCACGACGCTTTTTAATTTTATTGATGCGTAAATCGTCAGGACTATTATTAAAAGTGTTAAACACTGCACTACGAGCAAATAAAACATTATTCAAGGGGTGACGTGACAAAAGCTTTGGATAGTTTTTATCAAACGTCCTAGTTAGTAAAACAACATGTTGTCATGAAATATGCGCGATTTTTTGACGTGTTCAAACGGTGTGGCGTGATCCTAATTGGTTGTTTTGATTACCTTTTACGCCTAATTAAAATGTCGTGTGTCAACTGGTTGTGGAAAAGATTTTGTTAGGATTGAATTGTTAAAGGGTGTTGTTAAAGGATGCTTTCATTGATTTACGTTGGAGGTTATCTTCGTCTTTGTAAATAGAGAACTGACTTTTACTAACTGAACAGACAGCTATGCTGCTGGGGAGTTTGTTGCGCCACTTCTTCTTCCCAGCTAAAGCACTAGGAAGTGGTGAATAACTAGTTTGAATAAATGACTTTAAAATTTGAATTTTTAGAAGGTCCATGAAAAAGTACGTAAGAGACAGCCAAGATGACCACCTTCAGCATTATCAGCAACAGAACTGTTCATAAAACAAACTGATTTCTGAGTTTATAACTAATGACTTCATGTTTTCTTGACTTCTTCTCAATAGCCAGCGTTCCTACTACAAACAAAAGTCTGGCCAATTAGTAGAACTTAGAAGAATTAAGGGTAAATTTACCATGGGTATCACCTGTTTTTAAATTGATACCTATCTACACGTTGACCTACAACTTTGATGACTGTATTAGTGACTTTACATTATTTTTGTGAAAAAACTAATTTTTAAACCCCATCCCCAACAAAACACAACAATAGGGATGTTGACTGGGGAAAAAAATAAATTTAGTCCGTCAGTCAGATAATAAAAAAATACTAGACACGTATTTTTTGCTTTATCATACTAATAAAAAAATATTTAGATAAAACGCATTCAAAAAAAAAATTCAAAATTCAAAATATTTTTATTTCATATATACCTACATGGGCACTTATGAAACGTCAGAAGCTAGGTGCACGGTTCCAATTGGTTGTTTCCTATGGAGAAGAGCCGGCAAGAAACTCCACGGTTACTCTTTTGAAAATAATGGGCTTTTACAATATTTACAAATAACAGTGTTATTAGGTATGGGAGGACAGTGTAGGTCTTTCAACAAGTACCAGGTACTTAACAGAATAATGATGGTGAACAAATCTACAGTCCACTAGGCCTACAGCGTTCTCACATTCACAAAATTGAGAAGAATCTATATAAAGATAAATAAATTAATAAAAATAAAAACGTATTTTAAACGAAATGACGTGATTGCTATTACGGCTGTATCAAATCTCAATAATTATCATGTCCACAAAAGCCACTAATAAAGAGTTGAAATAAAATTTTAGGTATATAATGTCAAATAATAGGGTGATTATGTCAAAGAAGAATGTAAAAAAAAATAAAAAATGTATACATGGTAATTTGGGAGCAGTTAATAGATTCTTACATAATTTGCCGTTAATCAGTAAAGTGGGGGCTCGCTACTAACGATTCAGTTTAAAATCTATCGGAGAATGACGCCATGCCACACTCAATGTATTGCCGTAATCTTTTGATTACGTAAAAAAAGAAAAAAATATGAGTCCAATATTTTTTAATAATCAAAAGACGGTTTTTTTTTTGTCAACCTCCTTTTTTTTCTGCTAAATAATAGAAAAGTTAAGGTATAACCTTTCGATAAAGTAATAAGGCGACTCCTATTGATTTTTCTAATTTTGTTACCTACGTGAATGTCGGCCAGCGGTTCATTAAATATTTCTTAAAAGATCGTAAGTAACTTGTTAGTGGGAATAGACGAGGGTCTAGTGTCGTCCCTTTTTAACTTGACCAACATTTAATACAAAATCGAGCGTTTGAACTGAAATTGATAAACGATTTAGTCTTAATTGAACGCACGTGGAAAAAGTATTGTGGGGTTATTTTACCTATACAAAAACAGTGATTTTTTTGACAAAATAGCATGACTAAATTATAAAACCCACAGCAAAACCACTTCAGATTTTTTTAAATTAACTGTTCGTATATCTTTATCAATAAATAAAATAATGAAACAGTGACAATAATATTACAGTGACTTTCAGGGGTGTACAAAAATTTCCAAATACTTATTTGAAATGTAAACTATACGCATTCTGACAACAGATATTAGCCAGAATTAGGTGCAATAAGTTTTAACAGATCTACAGAATTAAAAGATCAATGAAAATCTCTATCGCTGAAAACCAGATAGATGCTCTGAAAACTCAGCAATTTTCTCAAAACTATGCTGTTTTTCTGTAATTTTCTTGTGATACATTACAGCCTACATGCGAAAAACAGGAACTTCCTTCCCCAGAATTATCACAGTGACGTTTATCAGGCAGATCTCACACCAACGCGTCTGAATTAGCAAGTGTCGCTAGTTAACATGTCTCAGTGTTTGCGATTAGCACTATACGAGGGAGAGACGATAATTAGCGACTCCCCACAAATCGGACGAAGCAGGTTTTTGTCAAGATTTCGTCAGGAGGAAATTACTGGCGATTGACTATGTTTCTTCCTAAGTAAACGGCTATCGGATTGTTGACGTTTAATATAAGAGATGTAGCTACCTACCCTCATGTTGGCACCATTGCTTGTCAAGATTATGTCAAAACTAAAGTTCAAAAGGGCAACTGACGGAACAGTGCTACCAATCGCGTCATAGGACAAGATAAAATGAACGCACTGTACAAAGATCTTTTGGCACCTAAATGAAATTGACAGAGGGAAATTGTTTGGTAAACATCTGTGGTATACATTTGGTAATGTCACATAATTTTTATTTACGAAGCAATATGGCGGCGTTAGTTCTGATTTTAGGCACGCGTCAAAAGAACCTTGCGTACCTTGAACCAGCGTTTTGTTACCAACGTAATATTTAGTTGGTCACATTTTTTTTTAAATATTATCTGTACCGGTAAACTGCCCTAACTTTGCCTGGCGTCCTAAGTTTGCCTATAATGAAAATGATGTAATATCTTTTTAATTTTACTTGTATGGCAATCGAAACTTAAAGCTGTCTATAAAATCTCAAAGTTTCCTTTGCCATACAAGTAAAATGAAAAAGATATTACATCATTTTCATTATAGGCAAACTTAGGACGCCAGGCAAAGTTAGGGCAGTTTACGGTACTAAGTTAGTTTGTAACAAGAGATTAAAAAATAATAATAATTAAGCAATCTTATCGGTGGGTTTCACACACATCACTAGGGAGTGCTGTGCGAAGAACACATCCCTGGTCGAAAAGCATTATAATAAGTTAAGCCTAATTATACTCACTGAGGAAACGTATTCAGCGATTCTTTTTATTTATACTGACAGATACTCCTTTCTTTTTAATATAACGTTTTCCTGCACGGCGCCATTGTTGCACAACGAGTTAGAATTATTCCACCGGCCAACAATGATAAACTGAGATTCCAAGATGAAGAGTCGCAACGACCATTAAAGTTTCAAAAGGTTCTCTTTAGAACAATACAGTGAAAATAAAATAATTTATACAGGAAAGCTTAACTTCAAAAGAGTCTTTCACTCAAAAATAAAGCGTGTTGTAGTACCTAAACAAGGTGGAACAATGTTTTGCATAACAAAGGAAAAAAAACACCTAAAGGAAAACATAAAGCCACACTTTATTCGCAGAATACTTATTCAAATGAGGCTGTCCCTTCTAAGTTTGTTTTCAATCAAAAACTCGCGCAGCTTTGTCCCGCTAAACTTTATAAATGAGGCGATTATCCGCGGCGCGGCGTCGCAGGTCCCTCTCGCGATAGGTGTGTGGTGTCCGGCCGCAGCCCCGACGTCGCCGCCCCGCACCCGCCCTGCCGCCGCCCCGCACCCGCCCCGCCGCCGCCGCGCCGCCTGCGCCACTCGCCGGCTGCGTCGCGCTGATAAACCGCTGGTCACCTGCGCTGCATGAATTGCAGCGCTTTTTAACTTTCATCCCGCTAAGTCCTTTTAACTTCATCCGCTTTAAACGCCCGCGTTTTATTTATGATTTAGACGCTGACAACTACACAGACAACTTTGTAAAGTTTTCGCAATATCCGACGAGGTAAAAAAACGGTGTTTTTAAGTCACAACGCCATTATGTAAAACAGAAATTCTTCGTATAATTAAATAAATATCAACCGTGCTCGCAGACGGTATTATCTAAATATTCACAAGTACATAGGCAGCCGAGGCTGGTAATAACACGAACGTGAAAAGAGTACAATAACACGAACATAGCCGAGCCTAGGAATAGTACATCAAGATTAGCTCGAGGCTGCAGTCTGATTACGTCGCTATGTAAGACGAGAGCCCGTCGCAGCCTCCTCCGATTCTGAGATGAGGATTTGTATACACTTTTTCTGAAAAAAAGTTACTTTCTTTTCTCGGAGTACAGTCGCTAATCCCGAGAAGTCAATAATATGCTAATTTAAGCCGTCTCCGTCATATATATCAGAAGTGTTGATAAGTCGTGTTCCCCGCTTGCTCCGTAATAAGATCTCTTGAAATTCTCAATATAAACGTGTAAAGTTTTCTTTTTATTGTAAAGTAAGGGGAAGTGTTATTATTGACGCTCGTACAAAGTCGGCGCAACAAGGTGCTCTTGCATTTGTTCTATCTCAAGTATTATATTGTGCCCCGGGCACTTCCCCACTCGCGCCTTCCGCAAGTTTCTTTACAATTTCCTCCTTGAGATTTTCTGTTCAATTAAATTATATGAATTCAATTCCGCAGTTTTTCATGGATCTATTTTGCGATCCGCGTTAAATATTAAGTTAGTATCGGAATCAAAAAATAAATGAAATAAAAGTGGGCAATCGCCTGTTCAAAATGAATTGCAAACAATATTACATTTTGGAAGCAATCTACGTTAACCCAAAAGGGAATGATGTGGCAGCTCTTTATATTGCAATTTTTGTGTCCAAACAAAACGAATTTGCCGCGCAATCAAAGCGGGAATCCGATTGATGACATGGCGGAATAATTGTTTCGTGAAATTGAAAATATCGCGGCTTGTATTCTGTGTAACACCTTATAAAACATACTTTTGAACGCAATTTGGGAACTCGCTCAACTTTGATATAAAAGTAATATTATTATGGAAAACGAAATACAACGTTGGTATAGAGAGTTGATGCGATAATCTAATAGGTGGATAACTTTTTATCTTTTCTGGGTCGATTTGATACTAACTTTTATCGCAATGGGGGAGTCTCACGCCATGCAAACATAATGTCTACCTACGATTTATATTTCAGCATAACATGTAAGCACACATCCGAAGGCGTAAAACTCTGAAATATCGGTCGCGTAACTCCAAACTCAATCTATAAACAGTGTAACGTTAAAACTAAACTAAAACATCGGAACATCGCACCTGTGACAAGTACAATAAAACTTTACCAATAAACCATATTTCACAGTCGACTTCAATCTCAAACACCAATAAATTATGAGGCTATTTCCTACGTAGGTACATAATTCAAAGAATCGGAGATAACTTATCGGAGTCCCGCATATTCATAGTGTCGGAGTCGGTGCGGTGTCACTTCGGATTACATAAACTGCGGTTAGTCTCGATGTGTTTGTGCCCATCTAAGTAGGCAACTTGCGCCCGCAAAGCACTTTTGAAAAGAGAGTCGTCGTGAAACGTTTTCTTTTTCCTAACTACGAGGTTTGTGGAGCGAGTGAGCGACACAGCTATAGACATGTCTGTTATGTCAAACACGTGGGCCGTCGCATCACTGGAGTACGAAATGTAGTAAATAAAACGCCACTGACACAGCTTAGCGCACTGTTGCAGTTTTTGAATATTCGAATTTAGAATACTGAATGTAGCAAAAACCGCTGTTGCTGGCTGCCAGGAACTGCTTGCTTTGCCAGTATAAATACTTATAAGGCTTACTTTATTTTTTATTCTACAATGGTTTTGCTAATGAAAATATTACTTGAGAGTATTAGAAAGCCTAATCGATATTAAAATCTAAACAAAAGAGTGCATAGAATACCACTTCTCATAACAATTAAAACCTTACAGAGTAAACTCTTAATGAAAACCGACCTAGTACGATGAACGGAAAAAGAAAAGAACAACTGAACAATTTTTTCTTTATTTTAAGTATAGCCGATATAAAAAACCGCGGCTGCTAATAAAACTGTTCATATGCACTAAGTGATTATCACGATAATGTAATTCCGCTGGTTTTCTTTGCTAATTCCATAAACAAACTGACTAAACGAACCGCTTGAGCTCTGCGTTGCTATCCATTTAGTATTTATTCGATTTAAATCGTTCGATGTAATGTTTGGTATTATAGCTCTTTTGTTTTTGATCGTTGAAACTTAACACAGAATGTTAATTGTGCATTCGATTAACGAAAGGGTTACTTTTATTCGATTCCAGGCTGATTAAGAAGTTAGATGTATTGATTTTTATTCGAAGGGTAATTAAAAAGAGACTACGAAAGCATTGTAATATATTGTACTGTCAAGGAAGTTCTGTTCAATTTTTATTAAATATCAAGCAAAGCCGATGTCGATTATTCTGCCAATGTCTAATAAGGAAGAAGCAGTGTTATGTCTATACCATACAACTGTCAAAGAATCACAGTTGTGATTTGAATATACGGACAGTTTAGGTTGGTAGTCAATTTACTAAAGGGGACGCTAAAGTAGCACGCCAAATTCAATTTTTTTTAAGTTTTTTGCAATTTACAGGTCTATGTCAGGTTGTATGTTAAATAAATATGATTGGTGACCGTAAAAAATATAGCTTTACAGAATTATAATCATTAAAATCAACAATACAATTCCTTAAGTTAGAATTTGCCAAAAAAGTCATGATTTCATGAAATAGTCATTCAATAAAGTAATATGAACTTAAGAGAGTTGTATTGATGATTTTTAAGATTATAATTATATAAACAAATATTTGATATGACCACGAATCATATGTAGATCAACATGCAACCGGATACTGCAAAAAACGTAAGAAAATTTGAATTTCGCAGGCTACCCTGATGCTTTCGCCTTAACAGTTAATTTCCCTAACTTTACAGCAATAATAATGCAAAAAAATCTCGGAAACCGAAACTGATGCACACTGGATTAAATGCTTCCTAAGGGAAAGTGTACCACAGCATTGGGTCAGTACTTACGTATTAAAAACGAATCGAAGCTTGGAAGTACTGAAAATATTATGAAGCGTAGTGAAAAAAATATAAGACCTATACTCTATAATTTCCTGTGGTCACACAAGTCGTCCAATACTTAGTGAGTAATGACGAACAAAATTATAGAGTAGTCAAGTAATAGGTTGTTACAGTTCTTGTAAATTGTTAATGGGTAGTCTTTCAGCTTTCTTTCTATAAAGGATGTTTCACTTGTGGAATGTGATCATAGGTATTACAATTCAATTTCTAACCTGTGCATGAATTACACAGACTCTTACCTCTTTGCAAACCATAACCATTTCTTAATTATATGTTTAGAGGTATCAGGAAAAGGGTGTAAAGTTCACTCATTCTCTATAGAAAAGGGCATCCTTCGACCAGACGGGTGTCGTGTCTGGCGGGCAACTGCCCAACGGTTGAAGTCGGGTGCTTGTATATATGTCGATCGCGCGGTAAACTCTAATTGCGCGATGCAGGATTTGTGTGACGTCAGGATTTTGTGTGACATCGCTTTGATGCGTAGTTCGCATGTGGCGATGTAAAAGCCGCCAGACATTTTTCAAAATAGCGCTCTTCTGCTTTTCAGAAGCTAACTATATTTTTTCAAAAATCTTTTTTTAACCGTTTTTTATTTATTTACACGAAGTTTGATTCCTACTGCAAGAAGTAACTAACAATGACAATGACAAGATTGTTGACTGATTGAATGACAGGATTGTGTGGATAAGGGAGAGGTAGGACTTCGCTTGACTCTGCAGTGGGACAATACACGCTAGTTAAATAGATTAGAAAGGAAAGAAAGAAAGGATAATATTTATTTGGATACAGTTCGTGAAATACATAATAACAAAATAAAAAGTGAAAATAATCTTATAGCAATGTGTGTCTCACGGCTGCGCCAAAAAGGTTCATTTCAGCATTAATGCCCGACAAATGGACAAGTGACGGGGAGTACCAACAATTTCAACATACCTAATACATAATTTTGATACCTCTAATTCAAACTAGTAAACAAATATGAATTACAAAAACAATACGAAATCAACAGGAACTGTCCAAGCAAAAACCTGTTCATAACGATGACCTAAACAGATTGATTCATCGTGATTCCAGCCAACATCATAATCTTCGTAATTGTCTCCTACATTTTACAGACAAGCTATAGACAGAATCAACAAAATCCAATAACATTTCACCTTCATCACCGCTTTTTCCCAAAACCCAAAATCCATCTTCAAATGAGAGCCGAAAACGCGTCTAAAATATCACGAGCACACCACATCCATAAGTTCTCGTAGATATTAGTCGCGAGTTTGTCTGGCGAGATGGATTACTATGCGCAGGCACGACGCTGCCACACCTCACGACCAAGGATCAAAGCACCCGACCAACTTGCACTTCCGACTTGTTACAACATGTCACATGTTGCTATAGCCGGGTTAATTAAAATAGCTTGTCTCGAGTTCGCTGGAAAAATTGTGGGGAAAATGAATTAATTTTAGGTGTGGTTGAATTGAGCGTGTTGAGCTGAGATACCGTTTTTATTAATAGATAATTATAGTTATATGTATTTAAAAAAATATTAATTTCTTCTGTATAATATTTTCGAAGATTTTAATTCAAACTCCGTTTAACAAAACAAGATTCAAATTGTACCAATATGAAAATATGTTACCAAAAAAAAATGGTTTCAAATTTAAATAAATTAGTGACGATTCATCGTAAAAACTAACAATCAAACTTATCAATCGATCTGTAAACCGAGACAAATAAATGACAATCATTATGTTTTATCAACAACAAGTTAAATAACAATACTAAACTACAGTTAATTACATAAACCAGACATCATTACAGCAAATAACAACTATTATTCAAATTCCCGTCAATAATGATCGTATAAATGGCATGCGTTATAAAAAGCTCGAAGCTAATAATGGGCATTTAGTCCGTTATTCATCTATCAAAATGAATGCCTAATGAAAACGTCGAATTTGAATATTGACGAATGAAATGTCCTAACTAAAATATTATTTGATAGATGCCTGCAGTCGCACGGTGCAGTCCGATAATTGAATGATGAAATATTAACATACGTAATAGATAGGCACAGACTATTGTAGGTTTATGTGTGGTACGATTTGCGTATGAATAATATATATATGTATTTGAATAGTATTAAAAGAGACGGTGCTTGGGGGAGGCCTATGTCCCGCTGTGGACGTCTTTCGGCTAAAACGATGATCATGATGATGATTAAAAGAGGCCATTGATTTGTTATTTTTGTGCAAAATCATCAAGTTGAATGCTTTTCATGAGAGTTGTTTATTTTTTAAATAAATCCATCTATACATTTCTGTTTTTTTTGTAAAAACACAAAACAAATCATTTGTATTTCATTTTCTTACCAAAAATATCCATTAATTGAAATCCAAGCATAAAAAAATGTTCTTTACAAAAACAGACCAAAATATTCATACCAATTATATTATTAATTGCGAATAAAAAATATAAAAAATCACTCGTTTATCAGCGACGTACGATTTTATGAAATTCAGCTGAACTTAAATTTACCATTCCAATCTTTGATCAACAATACACTGTTGATCAAAAATACACAGTGTGTTATGGACCGGAGATTCAAATTAAACATCTGCATTTGCTTTACAATTTGTTGATTATTTTATATAAAAATGTTATACAGAAATTAATTAAAATTAAGAACAGTTTTTGAAAGTCATTGGAAGAATGTAACTAACCATTTATTGAAGCAGTAGATAAAGGGAAAAGAGAGCGATTACTAATTATAAAATATGTGTAAAAGCAGTGTTTGTGCCTTTGTTAAAACTAGGTATTTATTCTCGTATAATTATTTAAATACAAAATAAAATCGTAGCGAAGTAAAAACTGTACATTGAATATTTTTGAAAAAAAGTAATTACGACGAAGTCTGGGAACGATTCTAATGCCGAAAATATAGTTTTCAGAATTTTTGTCTGTTTGTCTGGCTGAATGTATGTTCCAGCATCACGCAAATACTACTGCATAGATTCTGTTAAAATTTTGTATAAACATTCCCTATATAAGTCTGGTCAGTCTGAAAACTTTAAATTATCACGCTAATTGATATGGGAGATGAGCAATTTTGCATAATGCTCGTATTCTCCTATAGTTTAACGCAAATTGTAAAAAGACGACCCAATAGTTTAGATTAATGCAGATAGTTACAGATTTGACCTTTTAAATGGTTACCATGACGCTTTACTTGAATGGTACTAAGCAGTCAAATAGAAGTCAGTAAATGTTTCACAAAAACTTCACACACAGGCCTCCTTTCTGTGAGGGAGGGGGGAGGGAGGGGGGGGGACCAAACAACTCCATTGGACCAACGAAGGTTGGAGTACTAGAAAAGTCAGAAATCGCAAAACTTTCCCATACATTTCGTTGGAAATTAAACTGAGATGAGAGATAACACAGTAGACCAGTGTGTGACAATTAACAGTTGAATTATTCCATTACTTTACTGAGTAGGGAACGAATATAGCAGATCGTTACAGATTTAAACTTTTTAATTCATTATCATCCCGCATAACACAACCCACAACACTGATATACTGACTGAAGTATTCTCAACTCATTAATTTCTGAACTCTTGCTTTCCTGCATATACCTACTATATTCAATTCAATTCAATTTATCTTTATTGTAATCTATAATGTACACTAAAAGGTGGTAGGAATAAATAAATTGAAACAATTATGGACCCTGTCGGGCGCAGCTTTAAATAAGTAGGAGAGAGGAAGCTTATTAATAAATATTTAAATTATATCCTATCCGTTTATTTATATTATTTTTTTGCAGCAGCATTGGTTATTACATTTATTTATTCTCCGAATATAATATATGTAGGTCAATCATTATTTATTTTTGTATTCATTTTTTTTTATTGTTAAAATGTTTTCGTATTAACTACGTACTTACCTATTTACAGTAGACCAAATCCAAGATGGATTATACAAACATGTAGATAATTTTATACATTAACTTAAAATTAATAAGACAATTAAAATTATAAAGAATCATAGTCACAATAACACGTCAAAAAACTAGTCAAATAACCCGGCCCTAACTGTTCCCGGCGCAATATTAAATTATTATTATTGCTTATTTCATTATTAGCTTCAATATTTTGTATTGTTATTAGTGCACTGAATATAGTTATATATTTAAATTATTACTTATAATCGTCATATATTTTGCTTATTGTTTTGCTTATCTGGTAATGAGTTATATATTTTTGTCATTGAATTATATTACTAAGGTATAAGCAGGATAGCAGGAGTTCGTTAATTCACTTAAAACGAAAAACAAGCAATGATAAATTGCTACTGAAAGCTGCAGGTGTCAACCTCGGACGAGCTGCTTCTCACACGGAACACTGTGCTCAGCATCAACAGCCTTGACTGTCTTTATATTTTGGCTGCTGAGACTACAACTATAAACGTAGTACAAAGTTTTACCAGTACATTGTGGCGTCTTACCACTTCCAGGCGAACGAAATCTCGGGCAGATATATGTAATTTTTGGTTTCTCATAAAAATAAATAAAAAAATCGTTAGTTTAGTAGTCGCAAGCGCTACTACTGAGCATGAGGTCCAGGGTTCAATTCCCGGGTCGGGCAAAGTTTTATTGGGTTTTTCAATCTGGAATTTTTCAGTATCAGCCCGGAATCTGGATTTGTGCCCGGTTGATAGCAATAGGCTCGCCCCCTATTACATGGGACTCAAACATAACTGGCGAAATATGGGTGTGTACTGTAGGTATACCTCTGCCCAACCCTTCGGGGAATACAAGCGTGATATTATGTTATGTTATTATAAAGACTTAACACGTAAAGTCACCTTCCACATAGCACTTAATCACCACCTATTTTTCTATAAACGTTAAAATATGTAAACTACTAGCAATAATAGCTGTGTATAAGCTCTTGTGGTATTAAAATAATGAGTGTTCCTCCGTGCAAGGTCACGGCCAGCAAACAATCGGATCCTGGTGTAATCTCCACTTCGCGACAGTTTTGAGTGTCTCGATTCCCGTCATTACAATGTTTGTTGCGACATCATAACGAGCTTTGCCTGATAGTATTGCTTTGACAGGGGAAAATATTATTTTATAAGCAATAAGAGAGATAATGTACTGTGATCTCCATATTCAATAGTGGCTTTAACGGCTTGATAATCTTGGATGTTTTTAAATTTTGGTGGAACCATTCATCAAAGTGGACTATTTTTCGTGATGTTTTCTCACTAATTGATCATTAAAATTTTGGAGTATAATTTTTTTTTTTCACCTCAATGTTTTTAAGTTTAAGGGGTTTTACATGAGTCAGGCCCAGGTCTGATTAATAGAATAAGAAGCACTTGCTTTTTATATCTAAATAGCTTCTGCCCGCGACTTTCTCCGCGTCAAATGTCTTGTTCTTTCGCATCGCCCGCCTGCGCTGTTTCTTCGTTTTCACTTAGCGTTTTCTAATTTTTTTACTTTTGCTCGGCTCCTAAGGGCCATAGCGTGATAATAATCAACCTTGAATATGAAACTATTTAGTTGGATAAGGATTTATATCATAACAAAAATATATCATCTTTCGATTCTACCCGTTTTGATTGAGTAATTTGACCAAAAACGGTTATTGTGATTTAACTATAATAGGACTATAATGAGGGCTATAAACATGTAGCACTTTATTTTATGTATCATCAATAGGTTTCACAGTGCACGCCAAATAGTGACTTTAATAGGCAATTTTTTTATTTACATTATCGCAATTTCAGAAAGGATCTCAAATTTTTTGAAAAATAAAATACGACTATGTTACTCGTTGATAATGTAGCTTTCTATAGGTGTTTTTTTTTTGGCGGTAAAGTATTTTTTGAGTTTACCCATTATAAACAAACATACAAATATACAAACAAAAAAAAACATTTTTTTCCTCGTTATAATATTAGTTTAGATACAGACATTTTCAAAAACATTGTGAGCGGATTGTAATGAGACTAAAACGTATCTCGATATTGCTATCTCAACTGTTTCTATATACATTTAAACGAAGTATATCTACTAGGAGTCAGTAATCTACTTATTTATTTGTCTGCTGAATAAAACGAAAGTAGTTGCATGCCCGCAATAAAAATTAAACTTTTGCGACTCTTGTTACTTAGGGTTCCGCTTGCGTCTTAAGAAACCGTCTAACCTTTGAACCGTTTTGCGTGGATGTGACGCATATTTTCCCTAAGCTTATGTCTTTTTTAATTTTGTGTTCTCTTTTTTTTATCCGTCATGTTTACCGCAAAAAAACGTATTTTCTTTTTTTTCTTTCATGAAAATATTACCTACTGATACACATACTTAATCCATTTGAACAAAAAATTACACGATAAAAACGTGTAGTTTTATGGTACGTGAATATACGATTCTTTGTTTACCTACCCTTAGGTAGGTAACCAAAGAATATAGATACGTTGACAGATTCAAAACAAAGGCTTTTGAAAACCTTAATTTTCAATCTGTCGATTATTTTTAACTAAAGAAATCTTTTAAAAATGAAAAACACTTAAGCAAAAACTTTTAAAGAAAATAATTTCAATAAAAATAAATGTTATTCTCATAGAAAATGCAATAAAGGTTTAATGTAATGGATGAAAATATAACGAACACATTCTCTCATGATTAAATCGCACTTGACTGCTTTTTCTGCAGCCAGACTTGAGCGGATAATAATGGAAAGAGCAATTTTATTCGAGAGCAGACGATACGATATCTAACTATGTTCATTGCAGTTTCGCGACATCTACCAACACTATAATGTTTCACTTTTACCGACTTGTATATTAAACTATTCAAAACAGCGATAATTTCGCTTATCTTCTAGGTTTAATGAACGCAAGAATATTTAAACCCATTATCTTTTGTTGAATGAACACAAATGAGTCTTTTTAACCAACTTCCAAAAACGAAGAGGTTCTATGTTCGTCGGTATGTTTATTTTTATTTGTATGTGTATGTCCATCGATATTTTCGTCAATTGTGGACCGATTTTGAAAATTCTCTCATTTGGTAGAGGAAGCTTGCGCGGTGATCCCATATAAATATTATCAACTATGCTTGGATAGTTTTTGAGTTATCTTCAATAATATGTCTTTTTTTTCGCAATTTGTTTATGTGGATGATGTTATAATAACTTCCCGTCACTGTTATTTACATAGCAGGTAGTGCTATTCGGACTTGTGTGGGGTGCGTACCACAACTAAAAAGCGAAAAATAAAAACATTTTCCAAAAAAAAAATGAAATTACGTAAAAAAAAGCTATACCTACGTAACTAGTACAGTGTATCTAGTGCTGTGTATCTAGTGCTGTGTAACCAGTACCATGTAACTAGTACTGTGTACCTAGTGCTGTGTATCCAGTGCTGTGTAACCAGTACTGTGTACCTAGTGCTGTGTATCCAGTGCTGTGTAACCAGTACTGTGTACCTAGTGCTGTGTATCTAGTGCTGTGTAACCAGTACCGTGTAACTAGTACCTGTGTAACTAGTACTATGTATCTAGTACTGTGTAACTAGTACTGTGTAACTAGTACTGTGTAACTAGTACCGTGTAACTAGTACTGTGTAACTAGTACTGTGTAACTAGTACCGTGTAACTAGTACTGTGTAACTATACTCTGTGTTTAAAATACAACGCAGACGTATATTTTCCATTCATAGAAACGAAAATTTCCAGTGAACTCGTTACCTACCAAAATGAAATTAATATATCTTTGGTATATAACATTACCAACAATCTCATCTACCAAAAATTACGAGAAACATGTCAGGTACTTTAAAATTCACCCAAAACACGTGAACAAAATAAGCAGATTTCTCTATAATTCAGTGCACACCTGAGCTAAATTCCCGCTACGTGCGGTACTACCTATGACGGACAGTATAATCTGACAAGGAAATCTAGTTTACTCGCTAATCGGCCCACTAGATGGCTATTGTTAAACTGTACGCTGCGCCACCGAAATTTTGTCGAATCGAACTAGAAAATATATCACTTTATTTACCTTACCAACCGCCAAAATTCTGTACTTTTCAAAAACACACTGACAGGTTTTCACAAATTTAACATGATTAATTGAGTAATACCAACAACAGAAGCCTATAGTGACTATATTTCAGTCACAATATGCATATCTAATCCAGAATACACTTAACCTAATCTACTTAATACCAAATTGCATTGTAAACAAGATGGCGACTTGTAATCGAGTACCGCTAGTATAACTAACTCGCGTGTACGAGCGGTAGCGTCGTCAATAATTCATGCGGTAGGCACGTCGTACCCGCCAGCCGTTCCTAATTGATTCCTGATGCGGTGAGCTGATCGCATCACTGACTCCTTGTACTGCCCTCCCAGGACCCGTCCGCTTCATTACGCACTTACAGGCTCGTGCAGAATGAGGAAAATCGTAAGAAATAATTTTATTATAAAATTTCATGTGAGCCTCTGTTCTCAGGGAGCGATGAGCGTGGCTTTTTGCAATTTTTTTCGCAAGTTAATTACTCGGTAACTTGATAAGCAGCTAAGCGTGATAAGTAGATTACTTGGCATTCGCTAGACTTAACTACGTCATAAACTCTCATACCCTATCAACAGTTATCCTGTTGTAATAAGCGACGCAGTTCACACAGAAAAGGTCGTATATTTCTAATATTTACGTACAGAAGTACCGTTGAAATTCAAAACTGAGTCGCTGAGTAAACAATCCGTAATTTCAATTTCAAATACAGTTAAAAGTTCCATTTTGTTGGAAACTTATGCGGTGCAACTGATTGTCATTCGTGGCACATACATAATCCCGCCGGAGAGTCCATGATCTTGAACGGGGACTGACAGCTGGCCGCGGCCTTATTCAGGAATCCTATGCTGATACGCAACGTAAATCGAATTCGAATACACGGCCACCGCTGCCGTATGCATGTCCATCACGACTAACTCGGTTACCTTGCTGTCCGAACGTGCAAAAACTTTAGTTCTGCAACTTAAATCTGGATTGTATTTTATATTGTGTTAGATATAGTATGGCCAAAGGTTTATTTTCCAATATCATATTTTACTGAGCCATATGAAAAGAAAGATGGTGGCTATAAAATATAATGATCTCTCGTTGGAATTAATTTTATTAGAGTCTTATACGTATGATTTCAAATTCCCTGTTGCCTCCATTCCTATACGACCACAATTTTCTTGCTGAACACACACTTGTCAGATCATAATCAAATCCATCAACATTTAGTCCTCCGTCTAATTGTATCTTCAAATCCAGTACCACCACTTTCATTGGACCACACAAGACAGTAACAGACAACCCGTTTAACTTCAGTACTGCTCGTAAATCACAGAATAGTACCGTCCGATGCCCTTCCTTGCTCGTTACGGTACTACATGAGTTATGGAAATAACGGCTCGTGACAGCTAGTTGACTTACAGCTCTAATTGTGATATGCACTCCTTATTTTGTGAACCATCCGTAAAATTGTGGGCTCGTGTTAAATGTAGATCTTCAGTGGGGACTTTATTCTTTATAAGCATGGTTTGGTTGTTGGTAATAATAGGTTTTGTTACGATACTCGTAGTTGCTTGTATAATGCCATCTACGTTTCCATTATAATTATTAGCATCGTCATTATTCTTCTTTTCACTGTAGATTTTCCTCATAAAAAATCTAGTCAACCGCCTACTCTACATCCCACAGTTGACTTCATTACTTTTTACTCTCACGACAAGGGATGTGCTACAACTTTTCATAGTCCTTATTTCGTATGCAAGCGAGCGCATAAACAAATTGGCGCGCACATCTCATTAACGTCACTCATAACGCGGCATCGCCTGCTGTGTTTTTGTCCGCGTTGTCACCAGGTGTAAGCTTTCGCCTCCCGTATTAAATAACTATGTAACATTGTATTCGATTACACTAACTGTCACTTAAAGCGGCCGGTTGTTTCAGTTTAAAAGGTACCTGCATGCTAGTGCTGGGTTTCGTTGATGCATGAGTGATTGTTATTTCTTGCATAAAAAATGAATATAGCACAAACATACATATGTAACACATGCATACAAATTCGAAAAATACTAAACAAAAATATACATACAAATTTAACCTTCACAAAAAATATAAAAAAACATAAAATGAAAATGAGACGTGAACATGACTTTTTATAACTACACCCAACCCGCACAAACTATGGAAGAAAAACTATCGTGTACGAAGGATCTAAAATGTTTAATAAATTACCGAGAGACCTCAAAGAATCTAAATCCAAAACCACTTTTAAAAAGCTACTTAAACAATTTATATTAAAAAATTCACATTCCCTACAATAGTGTCGCACTGTACGACTAAACGCCGACAGACACTACGCCGACAGACTGAACACCGACAAGACTTTACTTCGACGGGACTCTTCGCCGACAGGACACTTCGCCGACAGGACTCTTCGCCGACAGGGCTCATCAGCGACGCATAGTGAGCTCGGGACTTGGGGCACCCCGACTCGGACAGGTTAGGTTAGAAGGGGATGGTGGTTATTTTTTTTAAACCACACAGAAGTAGGAGCCCCGCAAAGCGGGGCTCCGTCGACAACGCCTTACAAAAAACTGATTATCGAAGATAAATTGCGTCGCTGTCTGCTGATGAGCCCTGTCGGCGAAGAGTCCTGTCGGCGAAGTGTCATGTCGGCGAAGAGTCCCGTCGAAGTAAAGTCTTGTCGGTGTTCAGTCTGTCGGCGTGGTGTCTGTCGGCGTTTAGTCGTACACTCATAGTGTCGAGCCACATCCAGTTACCGTTTATCTATGTTACACGGATACTTGTTTACATGTATCGAACGAACACTTGTCCATAATGATTTGTAATCTACCCTCAAAACATTTATATAATCGACGTCTAATTTTTGTAATACCCCAACTTTTTGTTCTTTTTAAAGTATTTACATGTAAGTGAATAGTGTAATTCTTATGAGAATAAATGATCTTAAACCACAAAAGCGATACGTTCGTGGAAATTTCACATAATCATACGAGGTTTTGAAGAGAAACAAGTAATTAATTCGGTGAAAATTCAATTCTTGAAGTTTTCATGCTATATGTATGTTTTCAAAAACGTATTCAAATCAGAGCATATTCACGTCCAAAGCTTCCGCCGCTTCATTTGCATAAAAAAGCCAAATGTACAGAAAACCAGTTTTCAATAAAAACATTTCCACTAAAACTACTCCAATAAACTTCATTGACGCAAAGGATTCTGCATGTAAGAACGAGCCAAGTAAGGCGTTCATTGAATTTGTTTGTATCTACTTTTTATTTTGAATTTTCTTAAGCCACTGATAAAGTACTCTCTGTTTCTGTTAAAAGTTCTTTTGTTAGCAGGTATTGTTGTTCTGTTATTAAATGAACGAATGAGGAGCCTTTTAGTGATAACTATGCTGTTTACAAGAGATGAACGTCACATTTTTCTTTCACGTGAATATCACTGTTGTTAGAATCCACCTACCGTAGGGTGAATGGTTACTGTTCATAGAATTCATCAGATTCTATTTCACTTTTGATAGAATTTCAGCCTGTCAACGTTGAAGGCTTCTGGATAAAAAATTCTAGAGAATCAAGTATTAGATAAATCTGTATTGCTGAGAATACTGCTGCCGTCGCGTCATGGTGACATTATATAAGTCCCTTCCACGAAAAAAGGCAAAGTGGTATTTTTATGGGAACAAAATGGCTGATGTTGCCATATTAAAACTTTGTCTTATTTATTTATTTATTTAATACTTCAAGCACACAAATGTACAGAGGCGGACTTATGACTTCTTAAATATTATTTTCTTCAATTAAAATATTTGTGTTTTTTTAGTTTATTAATCATCTCAACGACTTATGTGATGGGACAGCCGTCTACAAACCCGCAGTACAAAGAGTTTTGACGATGCTAGACCAACCCCAGAAAAAGTAGAAAGTTCATGCCTGCAACTTTACCGGCAACCCACACTTTCCAAAACCCAATAAATTCAAGGTTTACAAATATTTATTTCTAAAATTCCCATACTTTATAGGCGTAACAGTTGTGGCATCGTTCCGCGTCGAACGAAGCTCATAACAAGTTTGTAACTACGTTTTACGACAACACCCACCATGCTATCACAATTTTCGCAATCGACTGTACAGTCTGTAAGTAACTGTTGTCACTCTCGACCCCTGAGGGATTACCAGGAGTCCAGACTAGGAGTGTGTAGATATAGTGGAATAACGATAACGTTAACGGGCTATAAAATTTAGGCTAGCGGCATAATAGTAGCGCTGCCTCGGCCCGGCTAAAGTGCCGTAAGCATTGCATTGTCATTGTCACTGTCACTGAGTCACTGTCACGTGTTATCTTGTTTGATTTTTGAGGTTCGGTCACTGTAAAACACCACAATCCCAAAACATTACATTCTCTTGTGCCTAAACGGACCCTGGCACTCGCCGGCCTGCCGCAGCACCGCCCGCTTCGCTCGCTCGGCTCGTGCGTTGTGTGATCACAGTTCTAACCTAACCTAACCTACCTTTCAGCCATTTTCATTTGATACTGCATATTTCGTAAATTCAGACATTGTATTGACTTTTGATATTATATAATTATCTAGAACAAATGCGATCAATCAATACAAAGAGCGGCGAACTAACCTCAACAATCAAACAAAATAAAAAGTGACAATGCAATGCTTACGGCACTTTAGCCGCGCCGAGGCAGCGACACTATTATGCCGCAAATAGCGGCACTTTATCTGATAAGGATAAAGTGCAGCCTAGTGGCACTCTATACGCTTCCTAGAATTTATCTGAGAGGTAATTAATTGGATATTTTGGCCTTTTAGTAGGTGTTTACAAATATTTTTATAAATAATTTTTACTTATCATTGACAAATAAAATTTGTATGATGGAAAACTACAGAGCATAGATAAGGATGTTGATCAGTTGCGATTTTTTTTCTAAATTATTATCGTTCTTTAGCTCATTTCCAGTTTCCCATAGACATTTAATATTACCGATAAGGTATAACTTGGTCTTGCCTACTCACTACAGCCGCATAACTAATTAAAATAGGCTTGATTGTAGGCTTGATCAGATCTCAGTCAGTAATGGGTAGGCAATTACTGACTGAGATCCGATCAAGCCTACAACAAATATTATACTAAGTAATAATATAATCGTTCACGGCAGCCATTTATTATTCCAATTTCCAATAATTATTTGCCCTAGTCCGCAAATACCTATGTACCTACTAGTTGAGTAATGTCTAGGATTCAAGAAATTCTGGACATGACGTGTTGATGGAAATGTTGCTTTAATGTTTCCATTTTTTCCGTATTTTACCCAATGTATTTGTTGCTATATGAATTTGGGTGACGAATATTAAAGGCAGAAATGTTGCCCTTCTCATCATGCTTGGCAATCATATCTGCTGCTTGATATAATCAATGATAATTTGACATTAGTAGAAGTAGACATGCAACTAATCAATTCTAATGTTAACTAGTAAATTTATGTCGCTTTTTGTAAGAACCACCATGATAACCTTTACACAAAATATAAGTACATAATTAAATTACTATCAGTGTGGATTTTTTTGTGTCATACAATCAGTCTCACCAAGGGATGTCCCCAGATACTGGGTTGTGGAGGCTAGATGAACAGTCACTCCATGTAAATTACTGATAAGTAAGCATTAGCATCTGGTTAGACTAGAAGCCAATACCAACATAGTTGGGAAAAGGCAGATGATGAGTGTCAGTGGATTTGTAAGTTCAGAAAATATTGAGGCAACAATTTCCACACACCTTCGTCATATCCAGTATTTCTATCATCCTTGAGTAACACAATATGGTAGCTACAGTACTTGCCAACTATACTCGTGTCAAAGTTCTCGTACAGTTGGTACCTACACTGTGCTCAGTAATTGCAACTGCTAGCAACTATGTACACTTAATATCCTATTAAACGTTGTTTTTAAGCTTTATCGTCGTATATATTGCGCCGTAAAATTGAACGTTATGTCTTGACAAGTGTGTCTTGCTTGTAAACTTTGGTGGTTTGAGGACAGAGTGCTGGTGTTATGGCTTTGATGAGTGAAATATTCACACATACACATTCATACATACATAAACTCATGCCTTCGTCCTATGAGGGCAGAAACTATAGAACGCCAGCTGCTACGATCCTTACTTACTCCTTTGGCTTCGTATACGGTCATGCATCTGGTCATACACGCACGCCGGTTGCAAGTACTACACACCTGCCCTTACTGAAGAACATCACCAATAAGGTCATAATAGGGCGTCCCAGCGAATATCTCCTCCCGCAATATATTCGCTGATGAATAATCCAGTTTGCGCCTTGCATGATGCGATGAAATCAAACTGGTCTGGAACGTTTGGTTGCAAAAAAAGTAGCATGGTACAGTATGAGTATGAAACCACAAAGATTGTGTGTGATGAGTTTCATCACGTTCTATTACAAATAGCTCGCTGGACGCTCCCGTTTAATACCTATAGGTACTAGGGGCCAATTATGACTTTGACTGACTAGCCGACTGGCCGACTAGTCGGTGGAGTTCGGGTGTACAAAACCAAAACTATGATTCTAAAATTAAAAATATAAACATTAGGTTACTTACGTTCTTAATTCAAAGTTGTAGTAGCTCTCGTTTAGAATTTATTTTAATGTTAATATTATATTTTTTCTTGGTAGTCTTCAATTATTGACTACCAAAGGCTCTTCCTTTGGTAGTCAATAATTGAAGACTCCTCATTATCATCTTCCTTTCCTTGTACCATGCTACTTAAAATTGTTCATTTACATGATTCGTTTCAAAGTAAGTACTGGCGCATCGTATTATTAGCTAGGTAATATATTTTATTTATTGCAAAGCGATTTATTCAATTATCGTTATTGTAGAGTGCTATAATTGCAAATGAATAACGGATGCACAGCAATTTATTTATACAACAATGTAGTTAATTCGTAATTGAACTTTAAAAACGCTTTACGGTGCAGTTTAAAGAGAATTAAATCATTTAAAGCCTTGCTGGAAAAACAAAAAAATCAATCCAAAATACAGGATAAATAAAATGGACAAACAGGACTGATAGAGTCAATAGAACATGCATTCGTATAATAATGGACCTTTTACAGTTCATATACGAGTATATGTATAAAAATACAATTTTGTCTGACAAATATCGAATAAAACAATTTAACAAACCCTTTGTTCTCTTAAAAGCAGACTACATGACTAAGCTGCACTAAACGGACTGTCGACAACTTAGCAGTACTCAGCCGGTCAAAGGCGGTCCAGAAATTGTACTGATTGCCAATAGACCGCGGTACTGCGCCCGCGTCTTTTATTTCATGGGTGCCTACTTATCAACGTCCGCAGTATAAAAGTCGCAATGTCTTGTATGTAGCACACAATAAATGCCCGTCGTGAAATCCTGTTACGGGGAGCGAGCCTCGACAATTGATAGAGAAACTGTGTGCACCGATGAAATTTAAAAAGTCATTTATTTCGAAATGCTTTTTCTCGGAACGCCCGCGGCTCGAGCGATATCAATTTTATTTTCCGTTGTGGCTTCTACCGCGTAAGGACAGCGGAGCAGAGACAACTCCAAATGTGACCCCCGGCCTTACAGCGAATATACAAAGTTAAGGAATTTGTTTTACAAGTTAGTCGTTATTTTTATATCGAAAGCAATGAATGTCGTACAATCTTATCTGGACACGTTCTGTGTCACCTTCTTGTTTTGTTTGGAAATATTTGTTTTTGATAGCATTTTTTTTTTCTATTACAGCTGCTAAGTAGGTACTGAGCTGGTGACAAATTACTCTAACATTTTACTCTATTAAGCGTACTATGCTTATACAAATAAAATTAAATTGTAAAAATAATCAATAATTAATTATATACCTATAACGCAGTCTTGTTTCATAATGAAGTGTCTGTAGTTACCTAATGTAAAATATTTGCAGATACAATGTAATTAAAAATGTTAAAATTACTCCATGAGCAAAACAAACAATAACTCTATAGATACTAATATAACGTTAACCTTTAATTATAATTGTTGACATTACAAAACACAATATTATTATAGTATTTACGCTCTCAATAAAACATTGTATCATATCAGCGTACATTAATTTCCACAAAATAATTGTTTTATTAAATATTCGCAATTTATTATTTTGAAATTGAAATTCGCTACATACCTATAACCTTGAAGCTTTCAAATCTTGAGCATGCTATTCAAGAATTTCTAGACAATCCTATGCTTTCGTCGACCACGTCTTTAATTACCATCAGGTGAGTAAATGGTCCATAAGGCTTCCAATAAAAAAAAACAATAAATATAAAAAGTGAGCAACTCTTTATAACCAAACTATATACATATATATACTAAGATCTAATAGAAAATACTAATTCCATGGCTAACATCGAACAGCAAAATTACATTTTAAAAATAGAAGACAAGCGGCTGAACCCAGCTAATCCAAAACTCGATTTAAGGTAGCGACCATAGACTATTTTTATTTTAATCCATTTTCTTCGTTGTCCATGGATCACCGGACTTCCGGCTGCGCGGTCAATGTAATTAAGCTTTGATCGCATAACGACACATTTTCTGGACGTTGTTCGTCCACAATTATGAAATACCGACGATGTCTTTCTTTTTCAAAGAAATATTTTATAAAAATTTATTGAGACACAATGCAAGACAGTTTTATTTTTGGAGATCGGTTGGGTTTATTTTTAGAATGGAGAAAAGGTGTGTGTTTTTCCAACGTAATGTTAAGTTGCGCTTATTTTTTTGCATTGACTACAAGAGAGAAACTTCTTCTGGTATAGTGTAATAAGGAAATACAGAGTTACATTCAGTGTTTGAGCAGTTAGTGGCATTTTTTTTCACCTTAGACTCAAGAGAGCCATCGTCACTCCGTGAATGTATTATCACTAGCGAATTTGGCTTTACGTATTTTATATTTCATCATTATTACTAAAAATATCCAGGATGAAAGTATAATTATGTCCTTCTCCATATCTCAGGATACCGATATAATTATGTCAACTGTCATAACGATCCGTTCAGTGTTTTAGACGTGATAAGGTAACAGACAGACGGACAGTCACTTTCTATTTATAATATTAGTATGGAACATAACATAACATCACGCCTTGTTTCCCCGAAGGGTTGGGCAGAGGTGTACCTGTAACAGTTACACCCACATTTAGCCTGTATTTAAGTCTCATGTAATAGGGGACGAGCCTATTGCCATCAACCGGACACAAATCCAGACTCCGGGCTGCTACTAATAAATTCCAGGTAGAAAAACCCAATTACACTTTTCCCGACCCGGAATTCGAACCCAGGACCTCATGCTCAGCAGTAGCGCTGGCGACCACTAGACCAACGAGGCAGTCAATTAGTATGGAAATTTGGATTAAACCAACCAAACCTAAAGGCATTGTACTTCCTAATTAGCAATATACCTACCTACTAACAAAACATTTTCCGAGAAATACTTGAAGAACAAGATCTTAACATAACAAGTAACCACTTCAAAAGCTAGTAACGTAGGTCATCTATCACAAATACTAAGAGGTACTAAGGATCTCGTGAAGCAGTAACATGTAGGATTCAAAGATTCCTCGAAATAGTCTGCCAGCTAAATAACGTATGGCTTTCAATCGACTCTCACAACTGGCGTGGAATGATAAAAAGCATTTACAGTTAGTTACTAGGTTTTATTTTGGTAGCCTAGACTGGCAAATATCTTGATAAGTATGTTCAATTCGAGGACACCTTAATATCAATGGTAGGTTTTTTTTTACACTAGATTTCATAGTTTTTAGGGGTCCGTACGAAACGGTGCCATCGGGACCCTATTACTAAAGCTCCGCTGTCCGTCCGTCTGTCACAGGGCTGTATCTTTTGAACCGTAAGAGGCAGACACTTTAAATTTTCACAGTGTGTACGACTATGGCCGCTATAACAAAAAACTATTTAAAAAAAAGATGGTTCCCGTACAAGAAACGTGTTTTTTTTTAAGTAAAGGATTTAAAAATGGCTTTTTATTTTTACCACTGTGGTTTGACATGAACGTTTGTCTTGACTTGCAGGTATCTAAATTATAACAAGAATGTAACATTTTCGTTATATAATTAAATTAAAAATAAAACTATTTTATTTAAAACTTTCCTTACTGCTTCGCACGGGTGCACTCTACTAATGTGATGACATGTCCAAACATCGAGGTTACTGTGCTATCTTAGTAGTTAAATATGAATATTTTTATACATAAAAACTTCCGGTATAAATTCTCTAAATGCTAGTGAAAACCGCATCAAAATCTGCTGCGTAGGTTTTGATGTGGGAGTTAAAAATCAAGCTAAAATTAAAGACTTTAGAGACCAAAGTTCAAAATCCAAAGTAATGCGGATTTTACTACTGCATAGTTTTGCTCTCTGGACTGCGAGTTCAATTTAGTAATGGCTACTAATAAATTGTTAGTTTCAGTATTAGATGTTTCTTTATTATGATTTATGTGCAACGGAAGCATGCAGCAAATACTAACATAGTCACTATTATTAATTTAAATTGAATGACTAACCCAACCATCCATAACGGTCACTAATACAGCTTCTACGTCCTACTTTATTAGGTATAATAATATGATTTTATGTGAAAGTTAGAACATCTGTTACTAAATCATGTTTTAACAGCTGACCGAGTTTGGATGAAATTTGGTATACTTAAAGGTATACTGAAACATCCTAACTTTATAATATCATAAATGCGAAAGTGAGTTTGTTTGTTTGTTTGTTTGTTTCGCTTTCGCGCCATGCGTCATATTCGTGAACGGGCGCCGTCAGTAGGGACTGGTCATCTCTTAGCTGCCACGGCGATTTTAATTTAATTTATGTTTGAATTAGTTTTTATTTCTAACGGACGCTTTTAATGTTTTGCATCGTTCTCACATGTATAACTTCAACTTGAATGATGTAACCAATGTTATGTAACCATATTTTGCTTTAAAAGAGTGTCCGTGGAGTTTCTTGCCCGTTCTTCTCCATAGGTACCTACTACGCTTTGGAATGGGCGTTTAGCTTCATATTTCTGACTGACCGACCCCTTGACAATTCAAAAGTGCCTGTACCAGGTTATTTGAAATAAATGGTTTGAGTTTGAGTTTCATTGGAACCGATTTGGATGAAAATTTGACACATGTGTAGACCATGACCTGGAAAAGGACATAAGATACCTATTATGCCGATATTCCCAAGGGACCGAGACTTATGCGGGTGAAACCGCGGAGCACAGATAGTGAATTAATACATAGGATACTTTTATCCGGATACATGAAGAAGTTTCCCTAGCATGCGAGTGAAACCGTGGGCAACTGCTAGTGTGACATGATTTGTACTTTCTTCAAACCATAATAAATAGAAAATATTGAGGTTTTAATGCCGGAGTAAAAAAAATCAAGTTCATTATTTAAAGATACATATTATATAAACCCAAAGTCCAAAAGTAATGCAAACGGATTTGGCATGCAGGTAGACTGACTGACTGACTGACTATAAGGATTAATAATACAACAATTTTACTTTTACGGGCACTTTTTATCCAGGTACCTAAATGACGAAGTTCCCCCAGAATGCGAATGAAACTGCTGAGGTGTCATAAGCTGTGCCTACTTTCTTCAAATTTCTAGTATAAATTTCAATTTAGAAACTAAATCTAAACACTAAAATAGCTAAGTAATCCCGAATCCATTTCCTTTCGACCAGCTCATTTGTATTCGACTACTTCCATTTAGGTCTCTGTTCCTACATCTGATCCAAAGTAAGATCAAGTCAAGGTGAACTTGTTTACTTCATCTCCAATCTAACTGTCCTCGGTTTTGACTTTTAAAACTATGGTAATGTCACCAAGCCGTCCATCAAACGGACCAAGTGCTGATTTTACTCCCTTTAAATAATCTCTCATGTATTTTATTCTAGTTATTCTGTGATCTTGTTGCTGAGATTTGCCTCTCGTTGTTATTTGAGATTTAACATCTGCTGTGTCAAGTTTGGGTAGATGTGGAATTGGATTTCAATTTTGTTTATTTGGAGTTAATTTTGAATAAATTGGAACCGTTTGATATTACAAAATTGGGGTATAAAACACTTAGATAAAACCTTTTCAAATTTTTGAAAACAGTCTTGGGTCAGTTCACACCGAGACGTGCCGCGCTGCGACGCTGCGAGCACTTTTTAAGATAGTGATACAAAATTTAACTTTATTCACTACCCAAAAAGATTTATTGAGATAATTCGAAATTGCCTGGCGTCGTAGCGCGACGCATCACAAAGCAGGGCGTGGGGCTGCAGCGACTTCACGATGCACCTCGCGACGTCGCGCGGCGTCTCGCGGCGCCGCGCTGTGCAGCGCGAAACCACTGGCCTCTTCAAGCATCGTCGCGTCGCGTCACGTCTCGGTGTGAACTGACCCTTAGGATTAATCTGCGTTCGTTTTTAGAACAAGAGAAAATCTTTATAATTTGATATTTCTTCGAGTCGAGCACGAAACTAAATTGTTTATAAACGGAACACTACAAGCAGTAAAACCTCATAGCGCTGTATATTAAAAGATTACGCAGACTTTCAATAGAATGAAAATATTTTCATGCCGAGTACCGGCGCCACCTTGTTTACTGAGATAACCTCATCTACAATACGGTATCATTTTCAAGAAACAATTTCCTTTGAGTCATGCTCAAACAAAAATTAATTTATATCGTTCCCGCTCAAAATGAAATCATCACGAGCCTTAAAAGCGTTGAGAGGCTCAACTGCTATGACATATTACCGAAATTTACGTAATACTAACACCATTCGCGCCCAAGGCGTCTATTACGAGATATGAAAAGTAAAACGTTTATAATACGAGCAGGAATGAAGTATGGGCGGTGGAGTTAGAAAAAGAAAAGATAAGAAAATAATGCGCCCTCATATATCATCACAATCGCCAGAATTCTCGAGTTGGTCCGGGGATGGCCGGCCAACCCTCCTCACGCGGGAGGATTGCCCGAAATATTTAACTAAGCAAATCGCGTTGCTATGGTGCCTAACCTCTTGTTATAATACCCTATTTTACTACGGCATTAATAAAGGTATTAGGGATTTATTATGACGAGCGCCCGTGATAAAATTGCTGTATCTAGGCATCAGATTAGTGATTTTAATCGTTATCCCTAACGCAAGCACTCTATTTTTTTTTATCATTTTCCTATTTACTACGCTGCGCTTAATTACTATTTGTAATGAATAACCTGCCCTGAATCGTCGATAAACATAATATTACGCACGGTCCACAATTTCTAACAAAATCATTAACACATGGTGTAAATCGACGCATTTGTGTAATCGGTTCAAGAAGCCGTCATCGACAACCTAAATTAACTCGGCACTGAATCTTGGCGTCAGAAACACGAGTTGGTTAACGAGTTCTACCAAATGTTTGGACCATTTCATTTGCGTGCGCATACAACAAACTATACAAATTATTTCTGAGAAGTATTCGTCACGCATACTTGGGATTTGTTCGACCCAAAACCCGGTGACTTCGGGCATCATTCATTCAGGAATTGACTGGACAACCCAATTCTAGTTAATGGCGAAAGGGTTGTCAATTATATTTCGAGTAAGGTGCGTACGAAAAGCCGCAAATAACGGTTCTAGAATACGAGTTCGAAACTCTAATGCGTTATTGCTTTACTTCTAAAGTCGTCTTTAGACATGAAATATGTACGTTTAACAACACAAGAAACTCGAATATGCTTAAATACTTGTTATAATTTACAAGAACACCACTAATACTTTTGTAACAATATATTTCCACACCACTCGAGTTAAATGGCGGCGAACCTATCCAGGTTATATTGTGTTTAGACAATGGTGATCATAACAAGCGCTAACAAATTACCTGACCTTCAGAGCCTAAAACTGGTTGTGAAAACCCTGTCATTTTCGCAGCAAAGCCACGATGAGTGGTAGAAAATTATTAAGAAATAATACGTGGCTAAAGAGGCCACTAAGTGAAATTACATAGGCCGATGACAGCGCGATTTCAGAATGGGGGTAGATAAATAACGCAATTAGTAAGGTGATTGATAGTTCCACCAGGAACCAAACTTGGGATAGTTATCTAATACCTTTTTTGTTATAGATAGGTGCGATCCCTTTTCGGTATATTGCCGTGGGGTGTTTACATCGTCATCGTGATTTCACTGTATGTAGGAGGAATATTAGCGGTTTTATATGGGCATTCTAAAAGCATTAGGACACCGCTGATGTGTTTTTGTGAGAGGTGCTTACTGAAGTAGATCTGTATTATGATATACTTTTGTATCTAGGTGTAATAGACTGAATACAAAATGTATAGAAATTATAATTGGCAACGCAAAAATTGGTGTAAAATTGTGTGGTTGTAACATCATACTTTCTCTTGTCCAATAATATTATAATGGTATCACCAATCCACTTGCCAAATGTGGTTATTATAGGTACCTAATTGTATTAGTCAAAGTCAAATCATTTATTTCAAATAGGCCCGTATAAGGCACTTTTGAACGTCAAAAAGTATTATTTACTAGATATCTATTCAGTAACGCTCGTTGTATCTCTCTTCAGTAAGACATTGTTTTATAAATAATTTACTACAAAAATGTATGAAAAATTAGTAAAAACTAAATAAAAAAAGTAAAAAATTAATAAAAACGCAACTGTAGAGTGAATATAACGCAGTGCGGTGTCGTGAGACTCCCATTCATTGCGGTCAATTTGGCGTAATGTAATCAATTGCTGAACCAATAAAATAAATCAGAGGAGACAGTTTTAATTGATACCGCTCACTATTAACTGTAAACCATAAATATACTGACTGAAACTAAAAATCTGCTAAATGCATATGTCTAATAGACATACACACATTTATTTTTGTAAGAAGTTAATTGGCTTCAGATTGAAGATCTAAAGCAGATTCCGACTATTATGTACGTTTTTTTTCTATTATTCATGATAGATATCTGAAACAACATCACACCCAAAAAAAAACTTCTGTTGTAAATACAAAAGGTAAGAAGACACTTCTAAAAATCATCCCACCATAAATTCGCAATGCAGCCCAAACTGATTCTGTTCCAAATGAGTAAATAGATAATAAATTAATTATTACACTGTATAGACCACAAATTGAAACATGACCGCCATGAATAGTTAAGTGATATGCCATTTGTACTGAATAAAATTGATATTACTGATAGAACATTCTGCATCACCTTTATTTGTTTTGGCAAATTAAAATATCAACTATTTATTGTGTAAATGGTTGTGGGTAAATAAAATTGTGCGTCAATGTTAATTCATTTGCATTTTTAATACCTATGCCATGTAGTTTTAAAATGAGACCGGATGGTATTTCAATAGAATTCACATGCGGTTTCATGAAATGTTTATTATGGTGACCATATTTTTCTTTTTTTCGTCACACATGGGTAGGGTAGAATAGCCAGTTAGAGTCCCTTTGTAAAACAACAAATAGATACGCAAATACCTACGCAGACAAAGTACCGAACAAAGTTTGCTAACAATCAGAGCACCGGTACAATAAAATAGCACTACTACCCTTTGAGTTCCGCAATGATTGAGTGAGGCTCGCGGCCTGTTTATTTACATATCGACTCAATTAACGAATACACCGGAGCTCATTATCCATTCAAATCGCAATCGTAGCTTTCCCACGTTAGCCGATTTTCCAGCGAAAACTCAATGAAAACTTCATAACAGTGTTGACTTTACGCTCGGAAACGGATCGCGTAATGGCCTTTGTCGTGCACAAAAAGCGACTGATCCGGCCCAGATCCGCTTTGTATAGCTCGCTTGCTTTAGTCAGTTGACAACATAATTATCGACTGTTGTGCAGCGTCGAAATGGGCCGGTCAACGCACCGACGACGTCGAAATAGACGATGCTACGCCGCTTTTGCGACCGCGCTCTAAGCCTTTAAGGGCTTCCTTGTTTTTTACAAGAAGTCCTGTGCATAAAGCAATAAAGTCCAAATTACATTGTTGTAAATTCAACCAGGAGGCAAAAGATAAGTATTGTGGGTAGTTGACGTTCAGTCTAATTTTATTCAGGTCGCTTAGGTGCATACCAGTCTATGTCTACTTATAGTAGTTACGCTTACATTGAAAGCAGTAAATCTAATCGATCGTCTATTAATGAACCATTGGGAGAATGGATGGTGCAACTATCCATCTTCAATGTTTCATTATGTCGTTTTAAACGAATGTTGTTTTAATAATATAATAAAGTTAATCTAAAAGTGATATAAGTCGTGAAACTCCAGAGAAGCAACAATTTTATGCGGCGAACATCTCAGTAACTCATAAAAAAGTCGTTTTCAGAACCTCGGGCTAGAGATGCACTTTAATGTGGCTCGAGGCATTGCTGCAGAATGTGACTAAATGAGTCCAACTTCGTTCCCTAGATGGCGTTGTACACAATCTTTCATTTCAAGGGGAGGCAGAAGTCTGCGTTTAAAGTGATGCGCCAATAGAGGTCGTTTCTTTATTTGTTCAGTTTAAATTACTGCTATTTCATAATTATTATGATGCTTGGATCATTATTACTATGTAAGAAATACATACTTATTATTATGTAAGAAATACATAGAAATTTAGAAGATTATTATAGGTATAATATACCTAAATGTATGGACAGTGTATTAACAACGACGAAAATTTATAAAAATTTGATAATGGAGAAATTTGTTACAACTGGTCAGCTTGAACACATAAGCAAGTAAATAAAACACACTCATACACTAATATAATTATGTTTGAAAAGGTTATTCAGGGCCTGCTGAAAATTCTATCGCTCACACTTTAATCCCTTCCGGCTTGGTTAGTCCCAAAGAGCGCGTCCTTTTTGAAAACCACACCTAATAAACAAGTACATTTATATTTTATATGAAAGTTGAGAATTTAGAAAGAGCAAGCTTTAATCGTGGGCTAACCCTTTAAATATGTTAGCACGTCTTCAAATAACCCAAAACAATTATGAAAGAGGTAATAATTTAACTAAAATGACACGTGCTCTCTCAATAAATTCACAAGGGGCATGTTAAGAAAATAAACTTTGGGAAAGTAGATAAATTAAAATCTGGAACAGTTTACAAATAAGATAGTGTTTGATTGCAATACCCGTCAAATGAATGAATAACCTAATAAAGACTTTGAAGTAATAATTCAAACTAAATGTTAACGATGACATGAGCATCTCATAAGCCAGCGGTAGGTTAAGAAAATAACACTTATGAAGGTTGGTATTATGTAAAAGTCTTGATAATTATGAAACCCACATGTTTTCCTGTGCTTGTTCTTTTGTCTATCATTGGAAATAGATATTTTGAACGTGTGAGTACTAATTCGAAGTGAATAAAGGGTTAAAATGAAAATAGTGTCCCCATTTATAAAAAGTATTATTATTAATCTTGTAGATATAATAAAGCATATTTTTAGATCGCGGAAAACCATATTTTTTTTACAAGACTCATAAAATTAAAATCTCCACACATTTTCGGATGACCGGAAAAAAATCAAGATGTCATAAATTTAACTTAAATGTGAATGAATGACATTTAGTTAAGTTTCAGAGATAGATTAAGAAAATGCCAAAAATATAGTATAAAGTTTAAGAGAGTGTGGTTTCGCTGGTCGCATTTACTGGGTTTCTTTGATTATTTTTTTTTATTTTTTTTTATTTTTGCCCCACACTAGGAATTTCTCCTGTGTCGTGGGTGCGTTTACAAACATTTAAACTCACATACACAAACAGCCAGACCCGGAACAACTAATTGTAGGTCATACAAATATTTGTTCCGTGCGGGAATCGAACCCGCGACACGCAGCGCAGCAGTCAATCGTTTAACCACTGCGCTAACCGTGCCGTCGTTTTAGTTTTTTTCTAGCATTTTTAGATCGTATTCTAGCTCTTTAAATAAGCTTGCTCATCCAAAAACAACAAAGAAAATTAAAAACGAATAATTTAACCAAGATTATTTAGGATGACACGTGCATACCATATGTTAGAGGCAGGTCATTTTTTATTAGAGTTGGGACAGAAATAGATGCCGGTTACTTTGTTTCTTTCTGGAAAAAGGTATGTCACTCATCAGCTTGGGACAGATACTCAACGACGCTTCTGTCTTGATGACTGTACAGGGTACGGTCGGCAAATAAAGAATAGATGCTAGGATATCGAATGACCTACCGAATTAGACGTTAGGTAAAATGTTTAAGGATTATTAAGTGTAGTAAGGTCTGATGTTTCTAACGTTTGAAATATTTATCCGAGAAATAATTTTGAACTTTTTATATTATTTCCATACAAAAACAGCCAAACGTCAATTTGATTAAATGTGACGTTGGAAAAATCAGCCCTAAGTAAACTAACTCAAACGGAAAATTAGTTAAATTTCCCTTGTAGAAATAAACCATCTGATTCTATTTGTGGTTCCAGGGATTCTTTTTTATTACCCATCAAGCGTATTGGCAAACAAAGCAAAATTCTCGGATTTAAAACATGAAACGGAAAAATATGAACAATATTTCTGAACACATATACATAAACTTACATCCCTACCTGTATTTCGATTTTGAATGGGGTCAGAACATATAGAACGCCACGTTTCACGAACCCGTAATTAAAAGTATACCATGTAAAAATTCAAGTTATAAACTATCTGAGTGCCAAATTTCATTCAAATCCGTTCAGCCGTTTTTGCGCCAATCCAGAAAATACAGTCAGGAAAACAGACAAAAAGTCGAAAAACTATATTTTCGGCATCAGACCTCGTAGAAATTACTTTTTCAAAAATATTCAATGTAACTGTACAGTTTTGACTTCGTTACTATTTTATTATATGAATATGCCTCGGAATCGCACTAAATAACATTTTAAATTTATTTCCAAATTAATTCCTAAACACGTGCGTGTTGCTATCGTTACATTCACGACATGTGTCAATCTCCCGAGGATCGATTATAATTAGACAAGCGGGTGGACATGTTCTACATATTTCTGTCGTCGGCTACACGGTAGTTACATACTACCCGCTTTAATTATACAGGGATAATGATTATTAATCAGTAAACAAACATGTTACCTATTAATAGTACTATTAGAGGATATCGAATTACAAAAACCAAAATTGAGCAGAATTTGACACAAATATAATTTCATCAAAACGAGTTTTTAATCATTAAGTAAACATTTTATTTATCTAACATAAGCCCTTGTTAATTGTTTCTAACTAAAAAAAAAATAGAAATAACCCTACAGTAATCCAATAAAGCGTAAAAAAGACAAAACAAAATAAATGCAATACCATTAACAATTTTCAACTCTAACTCAACCCCTTTTATTTTTTGTTTTCGCAGAAAAATAAACTTTTACAGTGTGCCGAAGTATTGTCGTAATTTTCAACTAATTTCCACAGTTAATTCTATAATTTAATTATCGTTAGAAATAAGAAAGTTTCTGTGGGGCGAAGAATCTTTAGCGCTTAAATAAATGAGCATCACTGAACCCCTTTTGTTTCACACGGTTCGACCGCTTTTGCAATTATTACAAAGTTCTTTAAAAATACAGTTTGAGAAATCCTTTTAAGTTTCCTTTTAAAATAAATGAATGATTTCTTTTTGAGTCCCATTTACCTTAAAAAAAAGCTGAATATCAACCTTTCTTTTCAATTATATGCTTTTCCGTTCATATCCAGTAAATCTGCGTAGCCTTATCTCAATTATGTTTGGGTCGGCTTCCAGTCTAACCGGATGCAGTTGAATACCAGTATTTTACATGGAGCGACTGCCTATACCTCCACAACCCAGATACTGGGTAACACGATACCCCCTGTTAAGGCTGGTGGTCGGACTTCTGGCTACCCGTAACGACTGTCAAAGATCTATGAATGACAGCAGGGACCACCAGCTTAACGTGCTTTCCGAGGCGCGGAGGGGGATCTCGATACGTAAAGGATGGTCATACATCCACGAACCACTATTTCATATCTAGTAACTTTAATTGTTTTGTGTTTTAATTTTGATTTTAATTGTTTTGTGTTTTAATTTTAACTTTGTTTTTTTTCTTTTTTTTTGTGTTATCTTTTTTTATCGTTTTTTTTTATGGATCATGTGCAATAAAGATTTTTATTTATTATTTGCTATTTAAAATCCATTTGCTTGTAGTTCAAATGTTCCTATCATAATTACTAAATACCGCTTCCTTTAAGTTTCCCAGTCAGTTGTTAAATTAATGAGTCCTTTCAAATAGTGTTCGCACATTAATTAGTTATTTTCATGTAGAACTAGTTCGTAATTCAAGGAGCAGTTGTTAGCGACAACGCACGTGACTCTTAAAAAGTTATAAGAGACCATTCTCTGCACTTATTTTAATTAGGATAGTTTTTGGTTGGAAGATGTTTTGTAAGAAGACTACAAAACCTATAAATAAAGAGGAATTTTAAAACTAATAATAATTCTAAGTCTAAGATCTAGAAGTGTTACTTTACTCGTGTTTTGACTTAGACATGTCCCCGTCGCTGTCCTGCACTTATATTTGACAGCTGTGCGACAGTGACAGGAACAAAGCTTAGCCAAAGTACGTCAAACTCGTTTTCAAAGTTCTACATTCTAAGGCTGCCTGTCCATTGACCCGGAGCGAGGCAGCGGAGCAGAGCGAGGGAGTAATGCGGAGCGGAGTTGCGGACTGTGTCTGTCAATTGATGCGAAGCGAGGTAGTGCGGGGCGGAGTTGCGGGCTGTGCGGAGCTAGGCCGAGTTCACGCGACGACGAGTCATTTGAGCGGACTGCAATACTCCGTGGCCGGTTTTTCTCCGCTTCCCCGTTCCGCTTTTCCCGCTCCGCTTCCTCGGCCCGCTACCCGGTTTTGTATTAATTATTAAACTAGTTCGCAAATTCCTATCCAGTGAAGCGGAGCGGGGATTTTATGCAATTCCATTGGTTAATATTGGCACAGCTCGGCTCCGCTCCTCTCCTCTCCGCCCCAATGGACCTTAGGGCGAAATCCATAAACGTTACTTATCAACGTTACACATAAACATAAGAATTACTTACACTAGGTGTACCTACAATAACTTTAAGAATAAAATATAACCTGCAGCAAGATCACCTATTAAAGCAGAAAATAAAAGGTAGTTTCTTGAAGAGAACATAGAAACTCGCGGTATCACGCATAAAGGAATTCTTAAATGCTTCCCAGTGAGCACACAATCAATTTCCATGAACAAAGTAAACCTCACATATATAATAAATATATTGTAGGTTGATTCAATAGTTGGTACATACATTAATCGCTGCTGGTCTTTAAACCCTGTTAATACTTCATGTGGCTTCCAGTCCTAACGGAGAATAATATATTATTCCGTTAATCTCAATTTAGCACTCGAATCGCAAATGTAAATTGGACTCATCATTTCTAGTATATCTCCGCGTTCAACCATTTAAATCCGAAAGAGTATAATTGAATCTTTCAATTTAAAATATTAAAGCAGTCGAAATGATGAAATAGTATTAAAATCGTCACTCTGTCCCACTCCAGCGCCGATATTGTCAACAAAGTTCCCTTTGGCTTCTCTCTAATTTTAATTGAAAATTCAATCATTTATTCATCTGACCGGCGTCGTTAAGGTTCTTTAATGGCTTGCGTGCCTTTTTTACTTCATTTTTACTCGGTATTGTAATGGGCAGCTAATTTTCTTTATCGGGAATCGAAGGTTATAGATATTATATAGGTTTCAGTGAATATTGTCGATTAAGACCTCTTTTACAGGTAACAAAAGATAGTTTACCTTTGAAAGGCAAAGCAGGGTATTGTTACAGTATTTTCCCTTGTGATAGAAATCAGTACTTTGTAGTTTATTTATAGTTGATATTTTTCTTGGAACTGAGAAAACTATTATGCTACTCGTATTACCTAGCTAGACTAGCTCGTTAGTATCTACCCATACTTTAAGAAGTAGCTCAGCCAATGGAGCTTTTTGAATGCCTACATTCTTACTTAGTTATACAGCATGTGTCAGAAAGATGTGATCATATTTAAGACATGGGACCAACATCATAATCGAAAAAATAATTTACCGTCCCATTTGTGTCGAGTAGGTATTGAAGTTTTGTATCAGACAGTATTTCTGTGTTATCAAAAATGTTCAAAGTACCAAGTACGTGCGGTCGCGTATAAAAAATAATCTAGTTTTTCCATCGCTTATAATATTCTAATAATCGTAGCAGCAATACGCTTTCAATGAATGTCTGTTCTTTGTCTTCCCCTTTTTTATTCGTATCCTTTCTTTCACGAAATCATTAACATCAATTTGTCGTATTACTTGTTGCCTACTAACCATATCTCTTTACTTATCTTCCCTACATTACTGGACTATAACATAAATACAAAACCGTTAATAAATATCTGACCACGAGAAATATTAAGAGGAAAACATCTTAATTTATCTGGTGGAGCGTTCAGTGCACTCTCTCTAAGTCCGATAAGACTGTAACTTTTCCAAGCTGCCAACATATTTTTGTATGAAACACACAGTTTTTGTAGTTAAGAGTATCTTTTTAATCATTCAAAATGAGTATTAAGAATCTACAGCTGTTGGAGTACCTTTATAAATAAATTAATCAAATAATTTACTTGTGATTGTTTTTGTTCTTTATTTTACACAAAATTTAGCAAATCAAAGTCATAAGATATAGAGTAGTAACGATTATTTCAAACCTATTAACTGTTTCTATAGGTATCTACTTTTAATAATTATACTCAGATAAGAAACAAAAAGTACAAAAGTTGCCTTCGTTCGTCTATAGGTAGTACCTATCCATCTACTGCTTTAATTTTACCTACGTAAAGTAGTCTGATAACACGTTGTGTGTCTACTGTCTACTTCTTTTCCATATTTTCTACAAATTCAATTAAATTACTTCACCTAAATAACTAATAATTTTAATTTAGCTATCCTTGTCATCAGATGACTATTTCAATTTTTCAATTTACAATTGTTTAATGGGAGACATCGCATTTTATTTCCGGGCAACAATTTGCGTAACATATCCTCCACATAAAAATGACCTATCATATTTAAACAGGTGGCTACTAAACCACTACTTCACGCACTAGATAGTTTCTAAACTATTACTTTGCACCAAAACCGAGTGCTGCCAATAAACACATCGTCCGTTTCTAGAACATTCATCAAGTGATTTAGCGTTGCTCCTCACGTTCAGACCGCACTTTTCGTTTCGTCATCACTCATCCTTGGACCAGTGGGCTTGACTTTCGTTTTCTACCTATCAATAATACGATTTACGAATGGTACCAAGTTAGTTTATTGACTACTATTAGGTAACTAGAGGTTTTGGGCCTCAGTTAGTCAATATTTTATGAGCTTTGGTTGATATGAAGTGGGCTGAATTTTATTCACTTAATTTTAAGCTGATATTACTTTTACTGTTACTTGTTACAGGCAGGTTATTTTTTATTAGAGTTAAAATAAATAAACCTATTACTGAATTGAAAGCCCTGAAAAATTGATAATATTATGAACTTTCGTTTATGTGATTCAAATCTCTACACTATATCTCTATATTATTGCTACACATTTGGTTCCTATAATACCATAATAATGTCACTGAATAATGCTTTGTTGAAACAATAGATAAACTCATTTTCGAAAGCTACTGTTATGTTAAAAACTATAGATTCAATTAATATGGGCATGCTATAGGTAGGCAGGCAGTAGGTACTTATTGTTCTTTGAAACCTATAAAACAACAAATTAGAGAAAATCCGTACAAAACCAGAATGGAAACTAAAGAGCTATTTGCGGTATTGTGTAAAGCAACAGGAGATTGATGGACCATTTCGGTCTGTGGCCACTACCAAAGGCTTTACCAACGTCACCTAGGTGTCTACCGGCCGTCCATTTAACCGAACACTGGCCGTAATAAAAGGACACATTTTGGTTTAAGCCGTTGTCTACAATGCTACTGCCAGCGCCATCTATGCGGCGCGCGTGGAATCAGATTTTCTAGGGGTGAGATTGCGGGGTGCAAAATTGAGAAAATCGAATTGAGTTTTAAATTGTTATGGGGAATATTGTAATGCGCCTTTTGAGATAATATACATTTATTAGTTTTTAAAAGTAAGAGCTAAAATAATTGAAAAGAATATCAAAATTTGTTTTAGCTTAAGATGATGTTTTAGGGTTGATTTCACCAATGAAACTGAACGCGATCAACATTTCTAAAACGCGTTCAAGAGCTGTCAGTGTCAAATTTCTTATGGAATATTGTACACTGATAGCTCTTGATATTCTGAACGCGTTCAATTTGTTCATTAGTGAAATCCGTACTTAGGAAAATACTGATCGGTTCACTTGATACTTACTTTTCTTTCAAAACGTTATTTATTCTATCAAAAAAAAAAATCTGCAGGGAAAAATTTGAAATAATCGGCGCATGCAAAACACGTCTATGAAAACATTTTCGCAAATGTGAAACAATAAGTGCTATCGCAGCTTTCAAGCCAAGCCAAGAACTCAAAGTTTGTGAGAATTTATTTCATTCTTATGGTCCTATTATGCCGTTCTCAGCTACACAACATAAATAATAATGCGAACCGTTATAGGGTCATTACAGTGAGAACGGGCTGAATGACGAGGCCACGCCCATTCACGTATCGCACTAAAGTCATTGCTTATTCTGACTGAGTTGAAGAAAAAAGGTTACCGTGCTTCAGTCTTTTTCTTTTCGTGCCAATACATAGAACAAATCAAAATTGTTTTTGGCCAGTATGTAACGCCCTATGTTTCAAAGTTATGAACCTCTTTTTCAAATGACCTTTGTAACAAGCCTATTAATGTTTCTATTGTCTGAATTATTATTGTCTCTAAGCTTAGTTAGGCACTGTTTCGTATAATTGAATAGCTCTACGTATTGTTTTCGTAGTTATGAGAACAAAAACTACCTAAAAGCTGAATTTCAGTACGTTAATTAGTTTTTAGGATTTGCTGTGAAGCTTTTATGACGTGTATTGTCGATAAAACGCAAAGGATTCGTCAACAGTCTCGATAGTGTGGTGAAAAATGAAACTGAATAAGAATTATGTAGTTTTTTTTTCACACTGTGCCTTCACAAGCTTTTCTGTTGCAGTGTACCGATAACAAACTATCGGGTGTTATTATTTTGAAGAAAAATAGTTCTGTTTTTCGTACATCGAAGCAGCTCCCTTCACACTTCTTTCTTACCTAATTTTAATTTATTATTTTCATAAGTTTCATTTAGCCACTTACCCTTTCATATACCACAGCTACGCATAAATATCTAACGGCAGAACAATCGGTAACTCAAAAACATGTCCGTTACTTAATGTGGAGGCAGGCCTGCGACGTAGCCGGTATCTGCGAACTCTTTGCTCTCGCCTATTGAGTCCGGGATGAAAGCGGGGTCATTACCTGAAACAAAGAAGGAAAGCCGCTCAAACTGCGCATAAATCGTGCCAGCCTGTTTACCTACCGTAGCCCTTCCTACCCAGCTGCCAAAGAAAAACCCAGCCTACTTTACCTACGTACAACCCATGAATGAAGCCTTTTTTCAACTCTTAATACATTTATATGTTTTTAAAGGCGTTTTTAGAATGCTCGGAAAACTGTATTAGAACGTTTCTATACAACATTCACACCTCTAAACTAAAAAAAAGTGCTTTGAATCGTAAATTCGCGATAAAAGATTCGGTTTTTGAATTGTGTTGAGGTCGTTTTTAAGCATTCCACTCCACTTTAAAAGTCATAAATAAATTTTCATTTATATTTAAGTATTACTGACGTTTTGAATTTGAATAACTATTTTTAAAAGTTAAATAAATCTGTTTCTATTACCCTAGACTTTATTATAAGTATCACAAGTTCATAAAAGGGTTTTGTAAGAGAAACGAAGATATATTTTCAATGCATTTATTATGACAAACGACGATCATGACAATGTATACAGCGTGTTGGGTATATTGGATAGATTTAGTGTATCATATATATATTTGTAGGTGGCAGCTGTTGATACAAGCAGTGGTAACAATTGAATATGGCTGTAAATCAGCGCGATAGCAGACTGGGCTGACCCCTCATGTAAATGGCGAGGCGCCTCCACCCACCGTCTCAGGGACTTGGTCCAAACATTAAGCGTTAGCTGACGGAGCACAAATATTTATTTATATGACAAAAATGTAATTGAGACATTCTCCCTTAAAACTATTAACTTATACTGCCGTAAAATATAAAATTACGAATCATTTGCTAACGATTCTTAATGTATTTACCCAAGTCCCTACTTTTATCAGTCATTAGGTATTTGGTAACTACTGCTGTTGTATTGTTTTATAAAACAAAGATATTCAATTTTGTACTATATTAAATTTAAAACAGAACATTAACTTTGTATATCAGGTAAGTACCTAATCCAGTCAGGTTACGTCAGCTACATAAATTCTCAGAATATAAGACAAACAATTTATGTATCTAAACAAAATCAATTCTGGGCTAGTTTTGTGCTCTGAATATATTAGTATAGGTACGTAAGTAAATTTTTATCGTACCAATACAGATCTCGTTTTTTTCTTGTTATTGAAAACTTTGAATTTGCCCCGAATACAGTTCACATTCTTTAAATTTCAAATCACTTACCTAATTCACTTTTAGCAAAGGAATTGATTCTGTTAGGAATATCTTACAAAAAATATAGACACAGTTTTTGCTCATTCCAATTCAAAAGACACTACGTAAAATGATGACACCATTAACAAAATATTTACCTAGATAGTATCATAATACTTAAATGAATAATTCTGGTTACATGAAAGCTCTAACTTTAATAAATTACAGTTATTAGTTATCGTAAGCTTAAATATTGCCAAGAAAAAAAGAAAGTAAACTCATAAAAACAACCAAGTACAGAAACACGATTTAAAATAATATGAAGTCTAAAAAGATGGTGCCTTCCTTCCTTCGACTTGTGCTGGTGTGACACAATCGCATATCACATAAGGCATTATTGAGACACATGCCCCTAGTTTTCTTGTCGACTCTGATTTACTATTTCTAAAAGAACAATTGCGAACTAACTGCCTCAAACAAAATTCACGTAGATACTCAATTATTCTTCAACTGCAAGAAACATAGTTAGTAATCGTGAAAGCGCTCTAAAATATATGACACAATAAACGTAACGTTAAACACCTGTTGGCGGTCGAAATATGTGTTTACTAGTTTTAGAGCTTATCGTAAATATCATGCAGCATCACACACCGAGATTCTATCTGATGCTTAATTAATGTGACGCATGAAACAAGCCGCGACTACACTTGGTTGGGCACACGCCAGCCTGCTCTTTTTGCTCCACACATGCTGTACTCACAACATAACTATGTATCGCATTCTCTCTAGGAATGAGACACTGAATGCGACGTCGCCGACGACCACAAATCAGTAGCCACTTTGTTCTTTCACGGTCGCGAACGTTTCTCTGCCGAGAAATCGTTATTGATCTATTTTTAAAGTGATTACTGTCTGTTTGTTATCGTATTGTTCGCTTTACGCTTTGTTTCCGATGGTTAAGGCTAGAATAGTCGTGTAGCTACCAAAGCCCTCGCTACAATGTAAAGAAAAACGCAGACTCGACTACAAACCAAGGAAGAGCGGAAGCTAATTTAGAAGATTTTACTTATTGTTTCGAAACTGTTTGTTATGCAAAAAAATGTTGCTTTATAATGAGACGGAGAGTTTCTATTGTTGTAAGAGGTACCCTCTAACAAAGACACGTTTGAATTATGTTTACCTGTCCGAAGATATAAAGAAGGTTATGAATCAGATCTCAAGTAATCATTTCGGTATACTTGTTTTTATATCAAAAGGTATAGACGGATGAAAATGCCTAATATTTTGAAGTCTTTGTGCAATCTTATACAAAGGTGAGGTGTAGGAAAACGTCTGAAATTAAATTGAAGTCAGAAAAGGACGAACACAATGGTAGTCTGTGGTGGAGGCTGGAGGCCGAGATGTCTGAATGCGAGTACATCGACTTTATAATGCTGACGCGACACAATATACCCATTTATAAGGCGTTTTCCATACGAGCTTTAATTCAAATTCAGATTCACGGGATGCCTAAATATTTCCTTCCAGGAGTTGGTAAATTGACTTTTGCGTCGGAAAAGTCTTAAAACATTTTACTTTCGTATTGAGATATTGTAATTCATGAAGTTTATACACCTAAATTCACCTACCTTTTCAAATAATTCGTGTTTGAGCCCAAATCTTGTACTGCTTATTGATAAACTAGCATTAGTTTTAATCCTTCATTATGTATGAGGCATGAGCAATTGAAAACCCAGTCTTAAGTAACAAAAGTTCGTTTGATTGAATGGAGCTCGCTTCTGCTATTGTTGAAGAATCAACTTAATCCTTCCTCTTATTTTTGTTTTCTATCTCCTGGATGATAAAGAAGAAAATTAACCTTTCTGCTTCATGATGACTCACATAGACCCGCGATAATTGCTTTTGTACTGCCGAGGACGTTCCAAGGATTAATTAAAAATACATATGGCAGGTTCCCACTGGCTAACAGTAACTGTTTGCCAGCTATTTTAACGTGATGTTTACATTAAGCTCCTTAATCCCCAAAATGAGCTGGTATTGGAGTTCTAAAAAGTTTTATAAATACGTTTTTTTTTAAAACATTTATATTCATGTTTACGGTGTTATCTACTCAAATAAAACCTATCGGTTGTAGGTACTGTAAAACAATTTTTGCTAGAAGAGTTTCGATATTATTATCTGCTATAATGATTTCACTTTTGTTCTAATTGGATAGATACGTTTCATATTCCGGAAACCATAAGATAAAGTAATGATTAGGATGAGGAAATATTAAATGGGTAAATTAACTACAACTCGCTATTCATATTATTAGTCAAATGGCAAAGTAGTAGTATGAGTATTTAATTTCTTTGCAATTCCTTTTAAAAACTATTGCAAAGCCGTATGTACATCAAGCTATACATTTCCAGTTAATGCTGATCTCGCATTGTATAGGATTATCGTACAATGCGAAGTCAGATTATACTGGAAATGTAAAGCTTGATGTGTAGCCGTGTGTACGTATACAGTTATGCAATAAGTAAACCTTTATATTTTTAAAGAATTTCGTAAACACTACCCATTTGGTTAAAAAAAATTCAAAAGTGAAATCATTTATTTCAATAAGGCACATAAAAGGCACTTTTGAACGTCAAAATTTACAAAAAAATATAATTGATTCTAGTCGCCCCTTCCAAAAAGTAGTTTTCGTATGTAGAAGAATGAGCAAGAAACTCCGCCGTTACTCTTTTAAAATGTTTTACAACATCTTAACATTAATTATATTATTAAAAGAATAAGTATCTACTTATTTACTAGCTGTGCCAGTGTCACCATCTCCAACAAAACGTATTAATTCTTTATAATTAACCATATTGAACACGATAGACACAAAAATAAACTTATCTTTTTTTTTTAGGTTTTTGACTAATTTGACTATGGCATTGTTTTGTAGTGAAAGAAAGAAAGAAAGAAAGAATAATATTTATTTGGACACAGTTCGTGAAACACATAATACAAAGATAAAAGTGAAAATAATTATAAAGCAATAATAGTGTGTGCCTCACGGCTGCGCCAAAAAGGTTCATTTCAGCATTAATGCCCGACAAATGCTGTCTGACGTGAGTGGATGTGCTCGTCATCATAGTTTTCTCAGAGCGACAGTCTGTCCAAAGACAATCTTTACACACAGGAGCAGTTCTCGTAATTATAAGAAATTTTGCTTTATTTTAAGAACGTTTGCTTTCTAGTCTGTGAAATCCTATATTTTTGTCAAGTTTTTGACAGTTTTTGACATTGATTGTCGTAAATTTGAACGTTTTTAAGTACGAGAATAGGCCTTTAGGTACGCGCACAGCCTTAAGGTTATAAAAATCTGTTGGACATTATTGCCCACGAAAAGATAGCACGTAGACCGATTTTCTTTTGTTCAGGACAAACTAAACTCCTTATCTACCTCCAATTGAACGATAAAAGGCAACATATCCCTTACATATCACTTCATACATTTATCTTGGTCTAACTGCGATCGAGTAAGGGAGGGGGAGATAGCAAGGCGTTTTCAAACTTGTAAAAGAACTGTCTTGTGTCTTACATTCGCTCGTAAGAAACTTCCACTGTCCTTAGGAGCAATAAATGGTGCGATCACTACGTAGTGCACGAAGAAACGATTTTATTCATTCTATTGTTCAACTTTATATTGTTTGCATATTATTATGGTATAATCTATACGGGGTGTATTATGTTTTTATGCGTTTCGTGCAGACCATGAGTTTGCGTAATAATATTGAACATATTGGCCATATTGTTCTTTTTTCGCATGCAACCAAATTTGTACGCCTATTGGCCTAACATAGCGACCTATGAACTTTAATTTAAGACCTAAACTTATTCACAACCTATGTTACACAAATAAAAAAAATATTATGATTATAACAAAAATGAGGAACTCGTGGCTAATTAATAACTGCCGCACGGGTCGATCCGTTAGGTTAAGCCACGCTTGCTGGGGTTGGTCTGTGGATGGGTGACCATCTTTACATACCGAGGCTCATCCGTGCCTCGGAACGCACGCTAAGCCGTTGGTCCCGGTTGTCATTCGGGGATCTTTGACAGTCGTTACGGGTCGTCAGAAACCTGAAAGTCTGACCACCAGTCTTACCGAGCGGTATCGTATTACCCAGTTACTAGGTTGTGGAGGTCAGATAAGCAGTCGCTCCAAGTAAAATACTGGTATTCAGCTGCATCCGGTTAGACTGGAAGCCGACCCCAACATAGTTGGGAAAAGGCTAGGCAGAATGAATGACTGCGAAAAAAAAAGCATAATTATATTGAATATTTTTTTAATAAAATTCAATTATTCGGTATACCTACTAAATATTTACAACAGGAAAATCATTATTAAATATTTGGAACATTTTGCCTATTCAAGTTACTCCAATTACCTAAATATAATTATTACCTACGTTTACATAATTATTTTCCATCATATAAAGAATGTCGAATTGAGGAACTCTTCAAAGGATTCTTGAAATAATACCATATCTAGTTAGAAGTTATAGCTACAGGGGGGTATAAGTAATTAAAGCCGGAAACGAAACTGGACGGAAATACACGTGTTTTACGTCAAAGTCTGTTAGACATGTGTCTTGTTGATGGATAATATCCGTTGTATATTATACGTAGTATATAATTATGTATGGTTTATAAAAGACGGAAAATCAATACCAAAAATGGAACTAGAAAATGCACTTAAGAAAAACCATATTTTCTTCTTCACGTGAAGAAAGCAGTTGTATTACCAGAAGTTAAGCTGTTACACCTAAGACGAGCCTTACGCGTCTTTGCCCATCAAGCAGGAAAGAAGAAAAAAAAACACAAACTTTAAACCGGAACATTGTAATACTGCCTAGTGGCAGAGATAATTCTGTATGAAGATATGCAGTACCTACTCGTATTTCCCAAGATAGATACTTGTAGTTAACAAGGGTCACTAGCACTACTGTCATTTCCAGAGTCATACCCTTGTAAATGTGCGTTCAAATTTCTGAAAAACTTAGATTTCTTTATCATTAGAAATCTACTCTAAAAAAATGAGCATAAACTGGCCTCTTATCACGAAACAAGTGGCCATCATCTTGTTGTGTCCTCAGAGGATTACACACGATCATCTACCTACATGTTTCATTACATACCTAAACTGATTTATCTCAGTGATAACCATCTGACATCGCTATATCTCATATCTGACACAAAACGCCAACAGAGACGATCTCTACGCACTTCCTCATATTTTATGTTCTTGCCACTAGGTAACAATAATAGTAAACAAGTAATAAATTACCCAGATGAGTCTCCTTCCACGAACTTCACAAGTAGAAATGAACTAGGAAACAAATCCCTCATTACAACTAACATAATCACTATCACACTTACGACTCACTTTCTATTACCAATTGCCATTGTGGCTACGAGGAAAACGCCCACTAAATCATCTATCCCATGTCACTAACAAACCTGTAAATCATAAATATACAAAATAACACAGTTGTCAGAACACGACATTTCTGTCTAAGTCGGTACGCTCTGATTCCGTACAGTGAGCAATAGAAATAACCTCAGACGTTGACAAATAACTGTACGGCTTCGAATTTGCGCCGCGGTGCAACAGATACTTGTGCCACGCCGATGGCAATAAGCGATGCTCGTTCTTATTACGGCACGAAACAAAACGAGCGTGCGCGATGCTTGGTTGAAGCGAAATTATACATAGTTGACAAATAGAGCCGACTCCGCCGACTGCGAGCCAATTCACAAAACGCTGCGCTGCATCTTGTCGATAAATTTTCACTCACCACGTTGCCAATGGCGCACAATAAACCCGACTTCAGTCTCCCAATATTTTTATCAATTCTTACGTTTCCCGTCGCTCCGTCCGTCGTCGTCATCATTCGCATATTGACTGAAAACGTTATCCTTCGTACTTACCGATAAAAAAATCTTTCATTTTACACACGAAAGCGTATCGTAAGTATAAAATTATTCCGCTATCTCCTGCACTGAAGTCCCGATTTCACATGTCGTAAAATTTTTACTCTCCCAAGATTTTTATCGTGTCAGATGAGTCTAAAATATGTTAAAATATAGTCGCTTACTCTAAGCTGACGTAGCGATGCCTATCATTGTAGTGCATGCTTTTAGAAGCAACGCACCTGTTCTGGAGTTATTTATGTATATCCTGGTGCATGAATAGCATTATACGCGTCGTCTAACAACGTTTGTTTGTCATTTACAGCAACAATGTATGAACAGAAAAAAGTGGGATACTTTTTACAATAGATGCTCAGTACATACTATTTAGTTTAATGTTTATTTGAGCACGAAATATGTAGTTCTGGAAGACAACACATGACGTATGACGAGTGTGTTTGAATTTATCGACAAATCGACTTATGTGTTGAACCTTGAACTTTTCAGTTTCATTGGCACAGCTTTCAGGATTATGATCTACGTATCGTCGTGCGAAACGAAAAGATCTTTTAATTAAAAATAAACTGCTACCTACCTATCACATCCGCACATAATTTAAACCTGGAATATTCCATGGATTTAAAAAATCAACATGATCGATTCGAAACGTCCAAAGCGACCGCGTTTCGATGGGAGGCACGGAAATAATTAGAGACGGTTTAAACCAAGCAGATCGCATTCACTGCATAATGAATGAAACGTCACTGTTATGTTGGCGGACGGCAGCCGGAGGATGACGTCATAGGGTTATGACTCGGATCGAGACGTAAACCATTGACGTGTATTGCGTAAGTGAAAAATGCAGTGCATTTATGTGTTCGACTATGAAATTTAAACGTTCTACATGATTTAGATTGACTATAGAGCTCTTCTGTATGCTATTGAAAACAGAGTTTTGGCACTGAAACACATTACATTTTGAGGTCGGTTGATTATGGTATGATTCCGAACCCCGCTGCATGAGACTGTGCTGTCGCAGCAGTTCTGCTGCGCCACAACTGATCCCCATACATTTTCTGTAGGTTTATATGAGATTACATTCCGACCACGGCATCAATGCACTGCTGTGACAGCACTGCTGCGCGGCAGTGTCGCCGTAGCATCACAGCGATAACACGTGAACGTTGACAATTGGCAACACAACAGCGACACCACGAACAGCAGGTGTTCAGAATCAACGTCAGCGGCAACAACGCCGTGGCAGCATTGCTGTGTATCTGCAGGTATTAGATTACCATATTAGGATTAGGAAATGAGTAGGTAATAGTTGTGGTAACAGATATGACCACTACAAACTTATGCCTAATTCACTGACCTATGACAGCTAAGTATACTTATGTCAACGGTAGATTTAAGTAGCGGTCAAATCGAACACAAGTCAAGTGTACGTAGTGTTAAGTAGCCGTAGGTTCATTCCAAAGGTATAGGTGTTCAGAAAGGGAAATTGTGTAACTAAAGTAACAGATCCACGGTATTTTCTTATTCAGGTTACTATGAAATCCAAGATACCTCCACCTATTTTATTTCTCGTTACACACGACTTATTTGTTGCATTTTCTCTCTGTGCGGCATCTATAAGAGTATTATCGTGTGCATAAGCCCTTAGTAGGTACATGCTTCGGGGTACAAAGTAATTTTTTGCATCGAATAGTTTCTAATACCCTTACCAGCTAGTAATGAGTTTCTTTTATCGATCAAAGCCTAGCTTTATTAGTTACAAGCTCTTGCCCGCGGCATAACCCTACCTTAATAAAAAATATCGTATATTTAAACCAGGTTATGATCTACACATGTGTCAAATTCAAATCCATTTAGCCGTTCTAGCGTGAAAGCATAACAAACAAACTCACTTTCGCATTTATAATATTACTTATGACTAGCGACCCGCCCCTGGTTCGCACAGTATTTACGACTTGACAAAACATCGAGATTTCTTTGCTTTATATTATATAAGTTAAATATCAAATAAAGATAAACCTCCCGGAATAAATTTTCTAAATGATGATGAAAATGGCATCAAAATCCATTGTGTAGTTTAGAAGATCTAAGTGGTAACACAGGCAGTCACGACAAGCGACTATATTTTATTATGGGCATAGATTTCCTTCTAAATTTTCAGTTGCCCAGCACCTTAATTAAATAGATTTCTCTTAGGAACCGAATCGATTAAAAATCTGGTAAAATATTGAACATTATCACTTTATTTTGGACAAGTTGACGACTGTTATTAACTTAAAATAAATAAAATCCTAAAGTATCGCAGCAAATCGAACGACAAATGAGTTACCGTGACGTTCGGATTCAAGGGACAACTGACCTTTCTTGTCAGCTCTAGTTAAAAATAGTGTCAGTGATTAATTAATTTAGAAGCTCTTCTCTCGAAGTGTGATCTAATAGTGACTGAAAAACAAAGTTCATAGAAACTGTTTTTTGTATTATAAATAAACGCACGTGTGATAGAAATTGTAACTCAACACCATAATGACTATTGTTTTTGTAATCATACATGTGGTGGCCCGGTGGTAACGGCCCCGACTTACGAGTAGGTAGGTCGTGGGTTCGAGCCAGGGAGGCGCTTTACTTTGTGTAAATTATTTCATCACCACTGCTCTCAAAACGGTGAAGGAAAACATCGTGAGGAAACCGGCATGTCCTAGAACCATACATTCGAAGAAATGTGACATCTACCAACCCGCACTGGGCCCGCGTGGTAGATTACAGCCCACTCACTCCCAGTGTGTCCCAGCAGTGGGGACGCTATAAGCTGATAATGCTATGCTATATGCTCATGTGGTTATCGTTTGTGGATAAGTAATAACAGCCGCATGGGTCGATCTATCAGGTTAACCTACGCTTGCCGCGGTTGGTCCGTGGATGAGTGACCATCTTTACATACCAAGACCCCACCGTGCCTCGGAAAGCACGTCAAGTTGATCCCGGCTGTCGTTTGCAGATCTTTGACAGTTATTATTGCTCGTCAGAAGTCCGAAAGTCTGGCAACCGGTCTTCCCAAGGGGTATCATATTACCCAGTAAGTTGTGGAGGTAAGATAGAGGTATTCTGCTGCAACCGGTTAGACTGGAAGCCGACCACAATATAGTTGGGAAAAAGCTAGGCAGATGACAATATGTTGGTATTTTTGAGTGGGTCCGGGTGTGGAATAATCAAGTAGGTACTTTATGTCACTGTGGAATATTTATGTGTTTAGTGCGATAACTATATTCTACCACAGATTATATCTATTTTAATGCAAATAACCCCACTGCACAATGCACATCCTACAGTTGACCTACATCGCTTGACCATCCGATATCACTAAACAGTAATACGGAACTGATCGGAAATCAACAGAGATAACATACCTATACAAAATCAAGCGTTATATCGATACATGGATAATAACGTTATCATGTCGGCAATATCCGTTCAAGTCAACATCAAAACAATACCAGCCATGATAGGAATATGCATCATAGCACATATCAACGCATTATGCCAATTCAGTCCGTACCTATACATACCACAGAGTATAACGTGTTTCATAAATCCCAAACATCGATAGAGATTCGATAAATGGACGGCAACAGTTACAATCGAACTGGAGCCGGGATTTGGCAAAACAAAACAAAACGTTATAAATATCGCCAAACCGCAACGGATAGAATCGAATATGAGGGAAGTAAAAAAATATTAAAATTTTGAACGATCGCAATCCCGGCTATCGGTATCAAAGCACGTCCAATCAAAACGAGACGTGACAATGATTCAGAACCTTTTCCATTCTGTGAATAGCCTCGCTAACTTATTGGCGGTCCTTTATTTGCTGATTGGTGTTTGACACCTCAGCGGGAGCGGATTCCGTTGGTATTTTTATTTAATTAACTTTTGCTGTTGGCTGCGTTTGTGGGACTCGGGACGCGAAACTGAAACACAATGCCGACTAATTTACACTTTAATTTTTCAGTTTTAGAAACGGTTTTAATTATTTTTACAACTCTTTAACTCCTTCGCTTATAAAAAACCTCTTTGTTAACGAATCAAAATTGTGAAAGGCTGTCTTTAGCGGAGTTAAACGCTATCGCCCGTTGAAATGTCAATCTTATAAGTCGACTCTTTTGCACTGAGCGGGGACGAAGCTCAAACTAATTGAAAGAAACTGCACCGAACGAAAATACAGGCGAAGTTGAATTCCCTCCTCGGAAAACTGTGCGGAAGATAAGGCGATAATAATTCTTCGTAAAATGTCACGAAAGTTCATAACTGATAAAAGTTTGGTCCCTTTTCTGAAATTTTAATAGAGATTTAATTTTCACGAGTGCCCTAGCTGCGTCGATATCGGCATTAGCCCGCACCCTTGTTGTCCCTCGCACACACGTACATTCTGTCTGTACGTTTTAATCGTTGGGTTAAACAGATTGTAGTGTTAGTAACTCCAGCATATGCCTTGCGGATGACGTCACGAATGCGTCAATTGTAAACTACTTGCCAATGCTAACGCTACGGATGTATTAGATCCCATGTTCCTTTGTTTGTAATTTTATTTTTTAGATCAATGTGTTTTACTGTCCTAATTGCTGTGCTTTAATTGCATGAGTTTCCATTGACCGATAGCAGAGCTACTCTCTGTTACTTAGATGCAAGACAAGAGATTAAAAAGCGACAGCAATAGAACATTCCAAGTAGTCATCTATTTAAAAAATCTAATGTTCTCCCATCTCTTTCTGCCTCTATCTATCAGAGAAAGATAGCAACACTTTTAGTTCTGTTTAGTTAGAACCAAACAGAGTTGCAACAGCTAGTATTGCAACTGTGTTCGGTTCTAACTGAAAAAAGTTTATTCTTTACTTCTCACTAAGAAACTATTCCATAAGCGGTACATGTACTTGGGTGAAACAAATTGAAAAGCAAATAAAAAGGCTTCCCGATAAAAACGACGTGAACTTTTTCAATTACAAACTTGCATGGAGCGGCTGATGTTAAGTATGAAACCTATAGAGTTTAGATCGATGGTGATAAGATTTTTTTGCCATTATGATACTGATATGGGTTTTTACCCGACTATCGTCGAGTTAAAAAGATAGTTATTTGTTTCAAACGAGTAAAATGACGAATTGCCGCTTTATAGAGAAACTAGCTGCACCCCGCAGTTTTCTGTCTACCAATGTATCAAATTTCATCCAAATCCATTCAGCCGTTTTAGCGTGAAAGCGTTACAAAAAACAAATTCACTTTAACTCAATATTATATAATTATAATAATAAAGTCAGGATGTAGAAGTCGGTCAGCACTAAAATTATTGAGATTTAGTAGTCACTGAAGAACACCAAGCTTTTACACTTCTGATTCCTTTAGGTCGTTGGCTCATTTAGATCACACCATCAACGTCTTACGCTACTGTTCCTGAATCAAGTTCCACACTTAATGCCACGTCGTCTCAAACACCAACCCGCATGAATACTTACAATTTAGTGATGATTACTAACGCTAGCTAGTTGTACATTATAGCCATAACTATCGTTGATGAGAGCAATGGTGGCCCAATAAAAATGGCCACGACTTCGAGGTCTTCAAACCCGCAGGCACTTTACTTCGTGTAATTATTTCATCACCACTGCTCTCAAAACGGGGAAGGAAAACATCGTGAGAAAAACGGCATGTCCGAAGACTAAACATTTGAAGACATGTTACATCCATCAATCCGCACTGGGCCTCATATTGAATTACAGCCCTCTCACAAAAAGGAGGCCTATTCCCAGCAGTCGGAACATTAATAGGCTGATTATGCTTACGCATCGCTGACGGAACGCTTTGGAACTTCGGACCAAATGTTGCGTTCATGTCAACGCAATCGCTGACGGAACGCTTTGGAACTTCGGACCAAATGTTGCGTTCATGTCAACGCAATCGCTGACGGAACGCTTTGGAACTTCGGACCAAATGTTGCGTTCATGTCAACGCAATCGCTGACGGAACGCTTTGGAACTTCGGACCAAATGTTGCGTTCATGTCAACGCAATCGCTGACGGAACGCTTTGGAACATCGGACCAAATGTTGCGTTCATGTCAACGCATTGTCAGCTAACCTGGGTACTTATCTTAGTATGTGACTCGCAGTAAGAATATAGTTTAATTTATTATCGCTCGTCGTTGTCACCTTCGTTCTTTGTCATGTAAAACATATGTGTTCTACTAAATGATGCGAATCTAAAACTTTATTTATGCCGTACTTTTCCTGTTGACGTCAGTACGTTTTAGTAGTTCCATAATTCATCAGATCTGTAAAGATTGATAGTTTTTTATCAGATCTGTTAGTTGTTGTAGCTTGATTTTTATCGCCTACTAAGAATTTGTTAGGTGTGATAATGTGAATTTATGGGTAGCAGTTCTAACTAAACTGCATAAGATTTATTGAAAAGTCCATAATGTTTTCATGAAAAACTAAGAAAATTACACTTCACAATTAGACTTAACTCACGACTCATGAAATTTGCTTTTATTCATTTACAAACACTATTTCAATTCAACAATTAATAGAACGTTTACGACTTGTAATTACAGTCGCAAAAAAAACTTGATTTAGCATTACGGGTCTTCATGCGATGTGCATTACGACTAAACTTTGACACGAGCGAATTTAAACTTTAATCTACAGAGTTAAGGTTGAAATTGCGTTGCTAAAAACTGAAGTATATAAGATCTTTTCAGAATAACCAGTATATATAATTGAGTCATTAGTAGCAGGGTAACACGAGAGGTGCGAATGAGTCAAAGGTGCATACGATAAGTAAATGCAATTTCCTTCTAGACTGTGATCTTAAATAACTGCATTTATTACCGTGTACCTCGCTAGTCACTTAGGCGATATAAGGCTTCGTTCAAAGGGGTGTTGAATGAGTTACAAACTTAGACTGCATGTATATTTTAATTAGTAATATGTGGTTACATATCTGTGTTAGAAAATTTTGTAAGTCTGAAGTGAGAGCAGAATTTTATGGTTTCAATTTCATGGTTCATTATTAAAGTTACGCGGAACCCGGCCTAGGTCACGTTTTCAATTGTGAGTTTTTGCATGTGATGACTTATATTCGATTTATCATGTTTTTTAATAGGAATAGATTAGAGCTCCGTAAGTTTGTGTTTATAAATCAACGCATATGCAAGCACATCATTACATCACGTAATCCCCGAGGGTATAAGCAGACGTACACTACCTACCCACATTTCACCAACTCACATCGCACACAGAATAAAAAACTCAAATAGGGATGATACCTGGGTAAAAAAGAAAGAAATTCTATTCAGTCCGTCAGTCAGATAATAAAAAAATATTAGACACGTATTTTTTGCCTTATCATATTATTAAAAAATGACTAAGATAAGACGCATTAAAGCTGGGGACTGGGGGTTGCTACGTCACAAGTAAGTATAAAATCTACATACTCGTGACGAAAATGGCACATTTTAACTCAATGTATCAATTTGATTAAGTAAAAAAAGAAAAAATACGTGTCCAATATTTTTTTATTATCTGACTGACGGACTTAATAGATTTTTTTTTTTTACCCAGGTATCATCATTTTTTTGTCGTCGTCCCTATTGTAGCTACAGTTCAGCTACCTTATTTATTTATTTTTGAAATACTTTATTTATTTTAAGCACACTAGGTATATTCCAAATCTGAAATCAAATATTAATGTTTTAATTTATAGCGCTATTATTAAAAAAAAAACACCTTACGTAAAAATACTTCTCACTCGTATTTATTAGTTTAGTCATACATGAGTTAGTCGGTCAGAAATTAAGACAGATCATCAAGAAATCGTAACGGAAATCCGTGATCTTCGCACGAATGGCTTCTTTATCGACTGTGACTCTTTATTCTTTCATAATCTTCCTGTAAAACACCACACTATATTAATGTCATGCTCTAGTTTACGTTTTTGTGATATAACATCACACCTGCAATTCCCGAAGGGTTAGGCAGAAGTGTATCTACTTATACAATAACACTGTTATTTGTAAATATTGTAAAAGCCCATTATTTTTAAAAGAGTAACCGTGGAGTTTCTTGCCGGCTCTTCTCCATAGGAAACAACCAATTGGAACCGTGCACCTAGCTTCTGACGTTTCATAAGTGCCCATGTAGGTTTATATGAAATAAAAATATTTTGAATTTTTTTTTTGACAATAATGTAAAAAATAACCTGTCCAATTCGTAAGGGGCACATAGGTACTGCAATAATATTAGCAAAAAGTATTGTTTTAATTATTATTGAAAATAAAAATGTTATTGCTGTTTAAAATTCAGAAAATTCAGATACAGAAAATTTTCAACAGGGGTCATAGTTATGACCCGTTAAACGACGGCCGTCCGCGCCCCAAGTAATAACCGGGTAAATTCCCCATTGAAAAAAAATGTGGCGATTTTTTTTCCTGAAAATTACCACATAAATAGACTCTCAGTACCTAAAAATAGCCTCACGCATATGACAGGGTTTTTTTTTCATGTTGTGTTGTCCTTAAGTTAAGGGCGAGTCTATGGTCATCAAGCGATGTCAACCAAATTAACTAGAGTTCGGTAAGGAATAAGCAAACACTCGGATAAAGAAAACACATTTTATTTGCAGAAAAAAAACACTTGATTTATTCTGATAATGCTTTTTAATCAGTAGCATAGACTTAAAGGGTGCAAACTCACGTTACTTAGGTACATAGTTTCAATACTACAAAATAATTATAGTTAAACTAAAATTAACTATATAGTCTATTCAATCGAACCCTTGTTTCCGATACTATTTTCAAAACGAATAACAACTTTATTCAAGTGTAAATTAAGATGTTTTCAAAATGACTGTTTTGTACAAAAAAAAATTAAGTTGTATCGCAAACTAAACTTTATTGTTAACATTAAAGTAGTTTTTTACATGTTTGAAAAAAAGCTGGCTAAGGGACTTGTGGCTATGTAATACGGGTCGTAGTACGTACGGGTCGATCATCAGGTTAAGCTACGCTTGCCGCGGTTAATCCGTGGCACCCATCCACGGATTAACCATTTTTACATACCAAAACCTCCGTGCCTGAAAGCACGTAAAGCCGTTGGTCCCGGCTGTCATTCGTGGATCTTTGACAGTCGTTACGGGTCGTCAGAAGCCCGAAAGTCTGACAACCAGTTTTACCAAGGGGTATCGTGTTACCCAGTACCTGGGTTGTGGAGGTCAGTTAGGCAGTCGCTCCATGTAAAATACTGGTATTCAGCTGCATCCGGTTAGACTGGAAGCCGACCCAAACTTAGTTAGGAAAAGCCTAGGCAGATGAAGTTTGGAAACAAACTTCATTCCCAAATAATGAAACTAATAAGCATCTATCTTCTTTTTTCTTAAATAAAATCTTCAAAAGGCGCACGAAACATCTTCTCGAACAAAGCATAAACACACCAGACAAGGAACTTATCAGAACAAGGACCGAACAATATGCTTCCATATATCTACAAAGTACAGCCACAATGATCCAATAAGCCAGATATAATTTTACCGTCCAATTGAAACAGTTCCCGATATCGTTTGAGACATTTATCATCGCCCAAACATTATTACATTTAATTAAACTTTAAAACAAGTGTCGGCTGATATCGGAGGCGGGATTATCAGATCTATTTGCAAACGTCCAAATATCCCTAAGTGGAAATTGTTAGATTGTGGTATAGGGACCTGCCAACTAAGGTTATGTCGTTATAGATGAAAATCTTTAAGCAGCTGTTATTTTAGATTCTGGGGCTGTTTTTCTTGGCTTTTCTTCTTATAAATGATACTTGGAAAGTAAGGAAAGCGACTTTAATACCTAAGGTTACTTTATCACCCGGGTCGACGACGGCGCGTTGTGTTCCACGCGCGCCTTAAAGAGATGTCAGCAACTGAAGGGGTCCGATAGGACCGATGCCTGCCGGGGTTGCGGGAAAGTCCGAAAGGGATACCGTGGCCCCTGGCAACGTACAGGCAACTGAAGGAACATGGGTGGGTTTTAGTCAGTAAGAGTCTGACACGCCCTCCCGCTCCGCTCAGAGCTGGAGAAGTTACTTGATAATTCCACAAAAAAAAAAAAATGTTTCTTTATCAAAAAAACAGAGATTATAGTTGCAACTGTAATGATTAATGTATTTTAATATGTTTTAATAACATGACAAAGATCTTTTTGCATATTCATCTCCATCTTTTAATCCATTCTGCAGTCTGCTACACCTCATTTTACAAAAAATGCCACAAAAACTGCACCACTTTTCATCCGCGAGAACGCTGCCTCATCAACTGAACATACTTTACTCTCTTGAGGTCACAGTACACTAAACCCCATCTGCATAAAAAGCAAGGATCAGCGAAAGCAGCGTCAGCAAAATAAACAGTTCCAGAAGGTCGGCTCCGTATAATGAGCGAAAATAGGCGCGCGCACACATGCCGTGCGTCCATTATAACTTTTCCAGTGACGCGATTGGTAGCACTGTTCTGTCAGTCACCATTTTGAACTCTATTAGTATTAAAACTAAGCTTGATAATCAATGGTGCCAACATGACGGCAAGGGACAAGTGAGCCCACGTTCGCACTGACGTTATAAAAGCGCGGTGACTTTTTTTCGTGCACTAGATTTTCAACGCTCTGCTTAGCGCCGAGAGTTGAAAATCCAACAGTGTATTTTTTCAACGCCCTGGGACGAGAGTGCGTCCCAACGCGTTGGATTCTCAACGCTCGGCTCAAAACCGAGAGTTGAAAATCCAGTCTACGAAAAAAAATCGCCGCGACAAAAACACGTCCGTGCGAACGTGGGCTTATAGTGAACGGTCTGTTGATACCTACGGGGAACGCAAACTGTCAAACGTGCGATGAGTGAGTGCGATTGCACTCGCTGTGCAGTCATTCGCTCATCAGTGGGGACAATTTGATATTGACAGAGCTTTTATGTCGTAGCAGTAAGGCGGATTTTCATTGTGCAAATGTTACCACTGATTTGCGGTTGACTGTACGTGAAGCGTGTGTGCGTTTTCGCTCATTGTATAGAGCCAACCTTCTGCTCCCATCTATTTTGCGAAAGCAGAGTCAGCAAAATCAGGGAAATGCATTGTCTGGCGGAGCGCAGCGCGGGCGGTGACGCGAGTCCGCGAAATGGCATTCGTTTCGCCCGATACGCGTACTCTGACCATTTTAATTGGTCTATTGTTAATTAAGTAACGTTTCAAAATTCACCGCAACGTCACCGGCTAGCATTCAAACTATTACAATAGCTTTTAATTCCGATCATTGTGATTTGAGGTGCGTCGGTCAGCGTTTGTGAATTTTCGGTGAAAAACTTTAGTGAGAAAATCATTTAAATATGGAAAAAATGCTTTGTAAAGTTATTAAAATGTCACAAATTATTTTCAGTACCAGAAATCTACTTTGTTTTGGTGTAAAAACATATGATTTGACACTCCAAATAGTGTCTTAATCTCAAAAAGAAGTACCTACTTGATGAGTTAGATTAACAAATAAAGTTTGACTAATTTTAACAGGTCGATTCGTACTAAAACTAATTGCGCGATTTGCCGACGACATCGGCAAATAATACGCCGAATCTTATAACAGTAACGTGACAATTCAATGAGTTGCGTGAAATAATCAGCAAATAACAAATTGAAAGTTATAAATAATGTCGTCACGGCGTGTCCAAAGAAATTCGTCTCAGTCGCCAGTGGATTGAGAAATTACTATTAGAACAATTAGTTTTAAGTGAAAGCCGGTCATTATTTATCTCCTTGGGACAATCACATTGGTAGGTACACGGTTACGCGAATGGAATTTCAGCAGTACAATTATTTTTAGAGAAATGTAACCGGATTTAGTTCTTACGTCTTCATGTCGTATGAATGCGTCACTATGACGCGTCGTTGCGTCAAAGTATGATGTATTTATTGGTATTTATAATTGCTCGCAAGTGTACGACGTAATTGGCCTCAATATTGGAGTAAAAAGATACCTGATGTTTCGCAAGCCGCCTTACAAGTAGCGCACTTACGCTCACGTGCTCCAAAACAAACCAGACATATTTGTCTCTCATTTTGTTACTTTGATCGTTTATTACAGCTAATTCACGCCAACATCCGGTACTTATTTTCAGGAGTGGTAGCCGATGGAAATTATTCTACTATGCTAATTTTCCTTCTCCGTATTTGAGTAATGTGCGTTTTACGAACGCTTTCCTTAGGTTTTACCAATTTACACAGGAGAAATAAGAATATTCGCTTTAATAGAGAATAATTTAACGTGCGGTAGATATCGAGGGCACAAACGAGGGGCTGACAAAATTACATGAATTTAAAACTAAACCAGGAATGCATTCAGTTTTCAAAAACATGATCCCTATATAATTTAATTAAAATTTATGGCCGAAAATCTTTGTGGCAAGCGTGAATTGATAATAAACCGCAAGGTGCAACACTAATAAATTTAATCCCAGGAATTTACCTAGAATAACTGTCAGAAAACAGTCTAGACTGACTTATTGTCGACAGCAGAAATTAATACTTACAAACTATGACAGAGGTGCCAGTGTTCTGATAAATCATGACGGCATCGAAACGACAGGCGATGATAGTTTTATTGCCAGAATTGCATTTACAACAAGATCGTTAATCACTCGGAATTACTTTAAAGACAATAAGAGGAAAAGAGAAGGCAAGTTAAAAATATACAGACAACTTGTGTACAGGAAAGTTCAACTCTAAGGTGTTATAGTTTAAAATCATCCGTTTTATTTCTATCAATCTGCCTAACCTTTTCCCAACTATATTGGGGTCGGCTTCCAGTCTAACCGGATGCAGCGGAATACCAGTATTTTACACGGAGCGACTGCCTATCTGACCTCCACAACCCAGTAACTGGGTAATACGATACCCCTTGGTAAGACTGGTTGTCAGACTTTCGGGCTTCTGACGAACCGTAACTACTGTCAAAGATCTTCGAATGACAGCCGGGACCAACGGCTTAACGTGATTTCCGAGGCACGGAAGAGTCTGTAAAGATGGTCTCCCATTCCTCAGACCAGCCCCGGCAAGCGTAGCTTAACCTGACGGATCGACCCGTGCGGCAGTTATTACTTAGCCACGACCTCCCCTATTTCACTAGGCAACATTTTATCATTGCTTTTAGTTCAAAAATACTTAATTTCAGTTCTATTAAAATAGAAGAGTTTCTTTACAAAAATAATGCCGAATAAAAGAAAATAGAACGGGTATAGAATACCTCTGTTTTCCCGCAAGCATACGCCGAAATTACTTGAGAAGTTTGAAAATGTAAAAAGTTAAATAACAGCAAAACAATCTGTAAGAGTTGTTTCATTTCCGTGTTTGTTATAAAAGCTTGTTAGATAACTGAAGATTTGGAGACCAACAACTATTTAAGTAGGTACTGTAAGACTAGGTAAAAGTGGTCCAAATCATTACAAAATTAACTTTATTTTGGATGACGATATGGAAACTGTTATATTATGAAAGATTCTCGAAACAAAACTAGCCTTCACGGGACGCCCGGCAGATGTGAAGAGAGCGGCGGTGGATAACCCTATCCACTCTTATGCCGCCATGCAAAAGGTCATCAAAATCAAGTCATTTATTTAAATTAGGCTGAGAATCAGTGCTTCTTGAACGTCAAAATTACATAAGACAGCCCTAAAACGCCCACCCTTCTCCATTTCCAGGTGCTTTAAAATCAACTGCCACCACGCTTAAAAAACGAACCAAGGATACAATCGATTCAATACTGCATTATTTACAAATAAACTTTCTCACCAATATGCTACCTTCACAAATTCTAGGAAAAAAGGCGAAGGACATAAAACATTATTTCTTTACTTCGTACTAAATAACATGTTCCAACACTTTCAACCGTCAATATCACTGTGTGTTTAATAATTCAGTGTATTTCTTTGCGTTCAAGCCGAGACCTTGTCATTTGACGTCAGTGTAGGTCTGTCATTAAACTTTGTCCCTTCAATTAATATAGGAATAGAGACTTGCAAATTAGTAGTTGCAGTTGGAAGTGTATGTTATGTTTCCCAATACAAGTGGCACAGAATATGTGTCATTTGAGTAACCACTAGCTGCTTCCCGCGGGTCCACCCACGTGAACACTAATTTTTCTTTTTCTAAAACTACCCAAGCAAAGTTAATAAAATTTATAGGGGACCACAACTGAAATATGACCTACCAATCATAATAAGAATCATCAAAATCAATGCATAACTGGCGGAGTAATGACGTATAAAACAAAAAAAACAACAAAAAGTTCGGGGAAAAAAACGACTGTTTCCTTCGTTTTGTTGAGTTACGCGAACATTATGTACTACGTATGGAGCAGCATTTTTTCCTTATAGCAAGAGTAGTTCATAATGATGGGTACAAAGGCTCCTGTTCAGGTTTTCAATTATTTCAAGCACACCTTGTATACTCTTCCTAAACCCTGAATTTAATTTATGTTTCAGGTTAGATTGTACTAACATCACTACATTAAATTATTTAGGCTGATCCTATTTTGTATTTAAATGTTACCCTAATAATTTTGCAAACACGCAGCGTGTTCTGAAACCACTTCATCCGAATTGTTCCTGAAAATCATTATTATTTCGTATGAAATCATAGTAGTTAAACTATTTACTCGAGGTAGGTTACGATAGATTAGTGTTTTACGATGCTTAAGTGCTAGACGATACATTACCTACTCCGAACTATGTTGATACGGAGTAAACTCGTAACTACGAGTACAACATTTGTAAGCGGGATTTAGATGTTATTGCAAACTTGCTGTGCCTGCGTGTTTTCTTGTGAAGAAAATTATTATAATTCTTTTATTTTACAGCAAAGAGAATTTGAATTTGAAGATTTTTTGATTGAGTAAACATAAAACAACCATGTTATTGAGATGTTTTTTTATTGCATTTAATGGTTTCCTAGGCACGTATGTTCTTGATATTAAAGGTGACTGAAAAAAAAGGGGATGAATAACGAATTCGTTTTGACCGTAAACCTTTTGTGAATATTCGTTTTATCACGGAGCACGAAAGTAGATATTTTGAAAAAAACAATGAGTTCAGTAAGTACTTTTTGTGGTTATTTTCAGACCCTTTCAAAATGAAGATGGCGCCGGCGCCACTTTATCAACAACGATTTACCTACCAATATAATTCGGTATCACCCATTACAGAGCACGGAGACGCCTCGCCTCGAGAGACGTTAATGGTTCTGATTCTCTTGTCACAAATGCCCCAAACAAGTACCACGTGGAGTCGTGACTGTCAAATTCGATTTTAGTTGGCCAAATTATTTTTAAATTTAGAGATTTATTTTTGCAGGATAGCTTTAAGATTCTCATAGTCAAAAGTAAGGAATTTTAGTGATAGTTTAGTTCGGTGTACAAGGGAATCGGCTCCCTTTTTATTTTATTTCTTATATAATTTTTATTTTTTACTGTTTGTATTTCCTGTGCGTGTCCCAAATAAAATATTTTTCTTTCTTTCTTTCTTTTGTTAACACTTTCCATACAAACCAAGCGTGTAAGTGAGCGTCACCGTTGACTCAGAAACAGTCAGCCCTTGACCATTCTGCCAGTGCCTGACAGCGAATTGCTCTCAATTGCGCAAAATTCGGGCACGAATATTATTAAGAAAGGCATCTCTAGTAACTGCTGGCGATTCCTAGCTCTGCGCTTAAACAAACAACATCCTTCAATTTACATTTACAGAAATGCAGATCGTTTTAAATAGACTGAATAACGTGGATGTTCTGTACGTCACTGTTTGCAATTCGCATGTGTTTCGAATCAGGCGCAATGTAGCTTGTTATGATCAGACGCAGCGTGTAATGAACAGCTCGTGCTAATATGAAATTGCTAATAAAATGTTTTAGAACAATAATACTGTTGGTCTAAGGTAGAATATGTGTGAATTGAGTTTTATGACTGAAGATTTGGCTTTGAAAGCTGTACTGAAGAATGTTTTTGTTGGATGTAGTTGGAGATTAAAATGTTGTAGTCTATTTTAATTTACAACTGTTTGTCTGCGGTTTTAGATAGATTTTGGTTGGTCAAATGATTTAACACTTTCGACTTCACCCACTTTTCATAGAACTCATACGCCATGCCGCCATACATTTTGGAAGTGAACCCTCCGGGAGGGTTGCCGAAATTACGTTTGCGCTAAAGTTAACCATCGCGGACGGTCAACGGCATTAGGGTTTAAAACCGTTTTATAAAACAGTGTAAAACGAAGTAAAATAGTGTTTTGGGGGTCTTGTCGCTATATGTAGTTTCCAACCTTTTAAATTTTTAGTGAATGTTTTTTACCGTGAAAATGAAAAAAAAAATTTAATGCTTGCATTTTAAAACCAACGCATGTACTAATAAATCTTGTTATAATATATATATTTTTTTTTTTGTTTTTTTTTAAATATACATAAAATTTTATTTTCACTGTTTATAATGCTTTATTCGCTAAGAAAAACCTACATTTAAAATGAGCCCTCCGCGAGGGCTCCCGGCATCCCATATGCGACTAGGTAAACCCTACATGAGGACCCTCCCGGCACTGAACATGTTCATTGAACTGTATTTTTTGTAACATTCAACTTTTATTACGTGAATTTCATTATATCTACCTTTTTTTTTCTAACCCTTAGGTTATTTTTCTGAAAATTTTGTTTACATGCTTTTTACTTAGTTTTTTGAATGAGTAAGTGTAATTGTAAATGCACGTTCATATAATCGCCCAATAAACGAATATGATTTGATTAGATAACTGACTGTTTTACTAAGAGATTTAAAGAAAACAACATTTTTAAAACACCTACAAACGTTATTACTTGCAGTCATGAACCAGTAAATCGCCCGATGCACCCCAAAACAATAATAATGATAGCCTTATCAAAAGCAAAGATAATGAAACATTCATTATGTCATTTATTATGTCCTACATTCATTATGTCCTCAAAATCCTTTAAATTTACAGATTGTAAGTAATTAAGTGCACGAAAACAAACCATTTGTGTTTTGTGATACAATCATAGGAATAAATGGAATAAATTTAAAAGAAAATCTACTTTATGGTCGCCGGCGAACATGGTCTGTTTTCAATTTTCCTGTGGGTACTTTAAGAGATTCGTATCGAATGAAAAAGTATTCAAATCAGTAATAGTGTAATAATGCCAATATCTCACATGCTTCTTCCACTGTAACAATTCACCAAATCTTTTCAGTTTTTACATAATCAAAGTAATTACTTAAAAAAATTGAGTTGCTCTTCACAGGCATTTTTTTTTTTTAGTTTCCATTACTGGAGCTTATATAAGGTGAGAACATATTTTTTTTTCTTTTTTCTTGTCAAGATTACCATCAGGTCTGAGAAGCCTACACACAAAAAAAAAATTAAGAGTCTTTACCGAAAGTGGGCAACGTCGCAAATAGCTGCCAATTATTTCGCTGTTTTGATGAATTTGGCAATATTACTGTATGGAAATAAGAAATATGGCTAACTAGTGAACTAAAATATTGATTATGAAATAATTAATATCGTAACACCGAATATTTAGTTTTAGATGTAAAAAAGGATGAAAGAGGTGAAACTAACCAAATGCCTTTTTTACACCTAAAACGGTTACAACATCAAATTCAGTGTTATACTTGCAATTAATTACGACCGCGTGAAATTTCCGCCTCCGACCCTCCCGCGCTGTTACTACGTTTTCGCTTAGCGTCTTTTTGCTCGGCTAATAAGTGTCTTAGTATGATGTTAACAGCCTATAACCTTCCTGAAGAATCGGGCTACCAAATGCAAAAAAAACAGGTCCACCTGGTAGTTCCATAGATTAACGCGTTCAAACAAACAAAAAATTAAACAAACCCTAAAACTAATAATATTAATGCGAAAGTGAGTTTGTTTGTTACGCTTTCACGCTAAAACGACTGAACAGATTTTGATGAAATTTGGCACATGCATAGACCATGGCCTGGATTAGGACATAGCATACTTTTTATCCCGATATTCCCACGTGATCGAGATTTATGCGGGTAAAACCGCGGGGCGCAACTAGTTAGTGGTATAAATCTAAGGCAAATTTTCTGATTCAAGAAACAGTCACTACAAAAAAAGTATATTAAAAGATATCCTTCCCACATTTATGTCACGAACTACAAAATTGCAAGCCAGTAACTCCCAACAAAATATAAGTCCCAATAAAAGTCAACTGAGCCTTCTAATCCTCATACAACGTCACGTTAACTATCTCTCTGTTTCTTCAAGTTAGTAGAAACGAGTCTAACAAGACACTTGTCCACGAGAACTTTAGTTACAGGTTCCAGGTCGTTACGTTTCTTGTCTTGTCTTTCGACTTAAGTCTTGGAACTGCATTCAAAAACCTAGGACTTGGTCTCTTTGGTTGTTTGTTCTGGTTCTGAGTGATATTCTGTTTTGGAGGACTGTTTAATTTATGTTTCCTTTACCAACGCAAATAATGTATCCTATTTTTTTCATAAAGTAAAAAGCCTGATTAGCACGATGCAAATTAATTGCCGGTGGCAATGAATTCATGATTAACAAAACCAATATGTATTTTTTTTAATTTTTCTTTATTTTTGTATATTCTGCTTTTACCTATACACCGTGAAATCTTAATGGTTGTTTTCCCGCAGCGAAATGGTTTTGTCTTTGTAATACAATCGTAATATAAACAAATAAAATATTAGAAACAATTTTGAAAACAAATTTTGTGTTGTTGCGTGCAATCTAGTTTATCCCGTATCCCAACGTGCGAGAGTTTATTTTGCTTTGAACATTTATGCATCGCTGTTCCATTTGTCGGCGGCGCGTGCAATTCGGAGTGTACGACTAAACGCCGACAGACACTACGCCGACAGACTGAACACCGACAAGACTTTACTTCGACGGGACTCTTCGCCGACAGGACACTTCGCCGACAGGACTCTTCGCCGACAGGGCTCATCAGCGACGCAATTTATCTCCGATAATCAGTTTTTTGTAAGGCGTTGTCGACGGAGCCCCGCTCCGCGGGGCTCCTACTTCTGTGTGGTTTAAAAAAAAATAACCACGAAGATGACGTCGAGGATTGACGTCGTCGACGTCGACGACGACGAGGATGGTGGGGTCGTAGACCCCGCCATCCCCTTCTAACCTAACCTGTCCGAGTCGGGGTGCCCCAAGTCCCGAGCTCGCTATGCGTCGCTGATGAGCCCTGTCGGCGAAGAGTCCTGTCGGCGAAGTGTCCTGTCGGCGAAGAGTCCCGTCGAAGTAAAGTCTTCTCGGTGTTCAGTCTGTCGGCGTAGTGTCTGTCGGCGATTAGTCGTACAGTGTGCAATTCGAGTAGTACCCACAAGTTACCTGTTACTATTGATTCTCAAGTTTTCGGTTGATGAATATTTGTTTAATTATTTTAAAACAAAAACATCTTTATTCTTTTACTTTACTCTATGCTTCGAAAGTACTCCTTATGGCAATTTGTTCTGCCGCGGGAAAACAACCATTAAGATTTCACGGTGTATATTTCTAGATTTTGATAAACCATGATTGTATACATTTTGCATGCCTTACGGTAGAATCACCTGAAACATGTACATTTAATAACACCATTGTAACAGTGTTTTCTGCAAAAATAAATCATTTGATTTGATTTGATTTGACCTAATTGCGGTTTGAGACTTATAAATAATATCTTTAGTAACCTTTTTGTAAATTAACATCTCCTATCTAAGAGAGCCGGGTGATCTGATATCTTTCTCTATTTACGATTGTATTTTTTTATTAACCAGCCCCTGTAATATGATGTCGAGATAAATAAAGATTTATCAATTATAATGATAACTAGCTGCGCTCCGAGGTTTCACCCGCATAAGTCTCGATCCCGTGGGAATATCGAGATAAAATGTATCATATGTCCTTTTCCAGGTCATGGTCTACCCATGTGCCAAATTTCATCTAAATCCGTTCGGCCGTTTTAGCGTGAAAGCATAACAAACAAACTCACTTTCGCATTTATAATATTAGTTAGCGATAGGATACCATGAGTGAGATAAACAACAATAACAGTTACACCGTCCAAGCAGTGTTTAGACGATGCAAGTCATTGTAGCTTCAATTGTAAGTATTATATGCCACAGGCAAGAAACTTACATCGTGTAAAGGAGGTTTTAGTCTACTGCATTGATAACATCTTTTTTTTTAAGACTGTGTAAAGTCAAGCATCATAATTATTGTTTCCCTGTCTCCCTCTTTTTTTCTCTCTCTCTCTCTCTCTACCAGCAGGAGCTATATAAAAATAAGCTCATTTTACGGACAAAATATTACTCATTCAGCAAAAGTAGAAGAGTGAGGCTGACTGTCTAGTGTGCGGCAAACGTGCTTAAGTACCGAAGATCGTATAATGCACCCCAAATAATTAAAAAATATATTTGTAGACACTTTAAATTAATAATTTATTACGCTCATGTTGCTAATGATGAAAGTGCTTAAAGTTACCATCTTGGACAAGCTTTGACAAGAGATTATAAGCATAAATTATTATTCCAATAAATCAAATGCATCTAAGCTTCTTTAATAACATAGGTAAGAAAGTTAAACAAGATAAGTAACTAAGATGTTTTTTCTGTTACGTAGAAAAACAATATTTTACAACGATTATTTTCTTTTTAAATATGAATGCACCCAATCAAACGCTGTGTCAAATACTACTTATCAAATGCGAAGCGGGTATTTGACCACGTATAATGCGGCAAGTTAAAACAACAAGATGACAGATGCAACAATATTTTAACTACAACCACGGAAGACTAAAATGGAATTAAAGTTAATACCATATTTGGTTGTCCTTACAACAGCTTAATCTGTCAACTTCAAAGAGGCTTGCCAATCTGATCGCGGGGTGATTGACCCGTCTGTCACTCAATCTTTAACGCGTTTCTTGAGTTGCTCTTAGTTCGGTTCCCGTGTGAAGTGGGTCCTGCCTGGAGTACCTGCGAGTTTCCTCTCAATATTGCCGAGACGTGCCCGAGATGCAAAACCGCAGGCCAAGAAAGACTTATGTTACCTACGACATGTCATCATCATAAATAATGTATAACGTTCCCGTCGACTCTGAATTATTCAACGTTGACGGCCACTTTATTAAATTTGTCGTTTTATCAAAATATTAAGCAACCCAGTATAGTTGAGTAAAAATTAATATGGAACGAAATTAACATTTACAAATTAAAAGTTTCGCATCGTATTTTGTTGGCGCGACTCATTTAAACTGCGTAAAATTAAGTTCGGAGTAATAGAAAACAAAACATTTAATTGATATTAGCATTTTGAATTAAATATTTAACAATTTTAATTTAAAATAAGGGCACAATTTAACGCCCGGTCTAAACTAAGCTTTTAATAATTTTATTTAAAAGCAAAACAATGAGACTGTAATTAAATAGGTGTATGTACAGACGCCAGCACACCAACCTACTACTATCTGTCAAATTTCTATAATAGATTTTTAACTTTATCATCAAAGCGTAAGGTTCAAAGTTGATTGGGAAAATTTGACAGTTTCGGGTAGGTTGACCTGCTGGCGTCTGTACATCATTACTGTCTTATAGCGTTTTAGAGTCCAATCTTGAGACACGAGCTTCAAACCGAAGACTCCACTCACACCACAATCGGCATTGAAAATCTGGCACAAGGAAATCAAATCAACTACCTATATTACTTAATCATAAACTCAGCAACACAATATGTAATTGTCTTATCTACCATAGGTAGGTACAAACCACAACTCCATACGAAACATTTCATTCCACACAAATTGTGACGCAACAAAGATTCAAAACATTAAGCCATAAAGTTTGTTTTAAACATCTTCGGTTGGTGTAATGTGAGTGGAAGCATGTTGTGTGCAATAATGAGGAATATTATAGCACCGCGGGGTAATCCTAGCTCGGAATTAAGAAACTTTGGAACCACTAATGAATGCATCGAAAAGTTTTGTACTCACTTGCTATTCGTAATAGGGCTGCACTGTGTTTTAATGGTCTCGTTATTTTTATTTTAATAATCCGAATCGCGGGATTGGGAAATATATTTTTCCTGGTTTTGCTTTTTGGTTTAGGGTGAGTATTCACTTTGTGGTTGGTTTGTTACACTGGTTAGTGAATAGTTTATTTTTATTTTTTATTATTCCTTGTATTTCTAACAATATTCTGCTGGAAGTAAACTGTGTAGCATTTTCGTTTAAAATGGGAATTGGGACTAATGAGAATAATGTGGCGTCAATTTGTATCGATGAGACAAAGTGGCAATGAACTGCGTTTACTAAAGCACTAGGGTACAAATATTAAAATGTTTTTTTTGGTACCCTTTGTATAGTCGCCGGCACGTAACTTGGCATATTAGGAGCAAGTTTGCGCATGTTCACTTAGTGCAACAAAAAAATTTACACTTTTAATGTCATTATTTAGGGCCAGACAGAAAGACAAGCTGCTGCGCACCGTAGCCAGTAAAACAAAGCTGTTGCACCAAAGCATCTTCTGTATGGGTCCACGTATCTTTAATAATCTTCCACCTTTTTTCAGAACTATGTGCGATATAAATACCTTTAAAAAAAATCTACACGAATTATTGATAAGTAAATGTTATTACTCTATAAGAGAATTTCTAAATGACAATACATTGAATCAGCCGGTTTATTACAACAAACCAGTGGGTACACAATCATAAATTTTAAAACTAGATAGGTACTCATAAACTATGAAGAAAGCACTGTTCAATTGTTTTGTTAACTATTTTGTAACATGACTAGTTTGTAATTTGACATAAATATTAAAAACCAACTTAATCTTAATGTATTGCATGACAATTTGACGTATTGTATTTAATTTATGTTCCTGAACAGCTAATATGGATTTTGTATGCCTCAATGGCGGGACATAGCAAACCTATATGTATGTAACTAACACAACATCTTATATACCTATGATCCACAATAAATGATTTGAATATTTTAAGGTTACCATAATTTATTTTTGAACATGTCTGTTAAGAAAAACAAGCGAAAACGAATCCTGTGCATCTACGATTCTTTCCAAGTTACGTGCGACAAGTACGGCGACTATAATATTAAGTATATAATTTGTTGTATAAAACTAACGGTTGATAATACAAGAAATTATTTGAGTTTATTCATCCTTATTCACTTTACTCAGTGCCAAATAGTTCAAAGTGTTATCGAAATAGGTATATCCATAATAAACATTATTATTGAGTATTATTTCTAGTGATATTGGTTTTCATACCTAATAGATTTATAATTGTATGTTTTAATGTTAACCTGTGCAAATCATACTCCTTTATGATTAATTATACGGAGGTTGAAGATACATTAATATAAACATTATGTAATGACATTTGTTTTACGACGCATTAAGAAGTCGAGAAGTTCTACATAGACATCTGCGACGACTCAAAAGATCTGAAGATAAACTGGATATTACAAACTTTACGACAATGTTCCTAGGGTTGACAGTTGCATTGCGTAGGTATCTATAAATATTACTATTGAAACAATATTATTATTTAGTACCGGTGAATAATGGGCAAGTTTTTACTTGGCAGGTGTTAACTGTACCATAAGCATCCCCACTATATTATTTAAAGGGCAAAATAATTTTTCGTGTAAGTTAGTAGGCAAATTAAAAGAATTTTTGAAAACCTCAAATAAGTAGGTAGATAGGTGCACGTAAGTTTCTACTGATTAATTAAATCGCTACGCGTATACATAATTAAATATCTGCGCTATAAACCTACCTGCATAACATTAAATAGGTACACCTACAAATATCACACGCTATCTATAAATGTAATAAAGCTGACGAGTTTGTTTGTTTGAATGCGCTAATCTCTGGAACTACCAGTCAGGGACCGCGGAAATGGCGCGCAGAGGGGGCCAAATGCCCCCCCTAAAATCAAACGGTGCCGCGCCCCCTCTAATTTTACTACGTGGTAAAGAAGGAGTAGAAAGAAAAGGTGTAGAAATATGTTCCCCGTTGCGCTATTCTAAAGGTGTGTCCAAACATAGGCAATCATGCGCGGCACTGTGGCGACCGTCGCGCGAACATTCGTCGGTTTATTCCTTACTAGAGCGCGGCAGAAATGTGTCCTGCAAACGCCGCGTGTTGCTTCCGCGCTCTTGTTTTGACGGAATTTAAAGTATATCCGTATACATTAAATCGTTTTTGAAAGGGTTGAACCCAGAAGTTTGCCCCCTCCGTCATGGAGTACTTTCGCGGTACCTGCTACCAGTCAGATTTGAAAAAGTTTACATTATTGCTATTTAACATCCCGCTACACCAAACAGGAAAAAAGAGTCAGAAAGAACGCTAAGCGAAAACGAAGTCATAGCGCGGCCGGGCGATGCGATGCGACGCTGTGGGTGGGGGGAACAAGAAATTTCACGCAGACAAAGTCGCGGGCAGAAGCTAGTCGCCAATAATGTATACTTCTATATCTATACTTAATACTTAAAAATATTATAAAGAGGTAAAATTTGTTTGTTTGTAAGTTTGTATGTAGGGGGTTATCTCCGGAACTACCCGTCGGATTTGAAAAATGATTTTGTGTCCCCACTGCTGGGACACAGGGCTCGTCTCGATGAGAGGGAGTAGGTCGTAATCCACCAGTGCGAGTTGGTAGATGTCACATGTCTTCGAATTTTCGGTTCTAGGACCGGTTTCCTCACGATGTTTTCCTTCACCTTTTTGTATTGGATAGCCCAACTCTTGAGGAAGGTTATAGGCTCGCGGACGAAGACGCGGACAGAAGCTAGTAAAACAATAAACTGAAAATAGCAATATAGTGATTGACATAAACTCTGATTCAGATAGCAAGAAAAGATTTCCCAGTAAAAAATGGTCAATATGCTTACCTCAAAACATAGAAGTACTTACTTTAAAAAGTCTTAAAACAGCGTTACAAGATACCTACAAGTTATCAAGATAAATGATGAAATTCTTAGAAAAGTGTTACAAACAGATGTACGAAGACACATAGGTACTAATTGCTACAAGGCGACTATTCCCTCAGAAAAATGTATTTCTTCGGTAAATCTTCAAAAATAACTGTTACTAATGTACTCAATGGTTTAATCTATAAATCAGTCAAAGATACATTAGTAGGGATTTAGTGCAACCGAGAGTAGTTTACAAACAAACAGATAAATTTTAAAAGAGCTGTATTAATTTCAGTTCACGAATGTGGTGTTTTGTTAATTACAAATTATAGCTTAAGGTTGGTCAGAATCCAACTTTTATTTTTTCCTCAAACCATCTTGTGAACAACATATTATATCATTTAATATTTATAAATGCACTGATTTTTATTCCTATATAAAGTCTTTTAACCTAACAAACCTACAAACACACTAAAACCTCTGAACCTAACCCTAAAATAAGTGAGTGAGGAGTACTTAAGGTCTCATCGTTATGAAATTTAACGCTTCCAAAACATGTTGTAAACCGTTAATGAGCCGAACGGATCCCGCAAATAGCTGATACAAACGGGTGAATTAGCCCGCATACTTGCTGGCAAGCCACGAAGCGTTCTCGAGGGCCATCAGAAATTGAAAGGATGACGATGTCGCCGCAAAAGACCCGTCCGCGGTGACCGGGTCAAGAGAAGCTGATGAATTTTTATTTGACGCATTTAATGTGAAACCCTGACATTTAGACTTTATGAAAAAGCTCTGAAATTCTAGGAAAAGAACTAGATTTCTTACGTTTTCAACGAATTTCTTACAACGTGATCTAAAAAATATGGTTGTATATCTCTGAATGGAATGACTCGTAATACACTCTAATTACAATGATTAACAATTAAGCTTAGATAGCTTTTGTCGTTACAACAACATTTTTACATCCCAATAAACAAAATTAAACATTAATCGTGCCAATTTTAATCAATACATAACTAAATCTTCAACAAAACTCGCTGAAGATTTAAATAGACGTTTCTACTACAAAATAAATGTATTTGTATACCTAATACGTAAACAAAGTACTATTAAGAGCCATTGGGCCAGAGGTCAAGTGCAGAGTAACAGAGCAACCGACATTCCTGCCCTTAATGATTACTATTAAGAACAAGAGGGAAGGGCCAAGTACAATATTACGTTGAGAGTTGTTGGTGATTACTATGCCTCTGTTGTTGACAAATAATATTGTGTACCTACTGCTGTGGCAAAATGTTTTGCTAATAATTGTGATTAGTAGAATTATTGTTTAGGTATTAATTCGTTGGAAAGTGCAATGGGGAAAGGGTTAGACGTTGTTAAAACGGTGTTAATCGAATAAAAATAAATCGGACATTAATTGTCTTGACCAAAAAATAGTGAAGAACAAAGGACATTCATTCGCTTACAGTCCACACAGTTCTTTCAAGGTCCGAAAAAAGCACATCACGTAAGAGTATAATAAAAATTAATAGCAATATACTAGACTCACTTAGACGTAAAATAAAAATTAATAAGTAGGTATTCATCTTTATGACACATGTGAACAATTAAATTATAGAAGGTAATGTAAAAGATAAACCGATTATTGCGAGGTATTCCATGAAGCACACCCAAACGAAGCACACCTAAAGTATTCCACTTAGCACACCCATAGGTGGGCTTCAAATCAAAATTAAAATAATTAATTTCCTATTCCACGAAGCACACCTACGAATATCACTCGCATAGTGCGGGGACTAAGAAATAAAAATGTCGATAGAAGAAAAAAAAAAAAAAAAATTTTGTAAATAATAAATATTTTCTTCTATGACATTTTTTAGAAGAAAAAAAAAAAAACAATTTTTTTTTAAATAATAACTATTTTCTTCTATCGACATTTTTTAAAAGAAAAAAAATTTTTTTTTTTTAAATAATAAATATTTTCTTCTATCGACATTTTTTAGAAGAAAAAAAATATTTTTTTTTTAAATAATAAATATTTTCTTCTATCGACATTTTTATTTCTTAGTCCCCGCACTATGCGAGTGATATTCGTAGGTGTGCTAAGTGGAATACCTTAGGTGTGCTTCGTCTGGGTGTGCTTCGTTTGGGTGTGCTTCATGGAATACCTCATTATTGCCTTTAATCTTCAGAAGGTTGGTCAATGGTCTTCTATCGTAGATCGTATGTTCCCGATAACAATTGATATTAGGTCATGCCAATATCCGGTATGGTTCCGGTCCTGGCTAAGCTTTTCGCAAAACAAACCTCCGTAAAAAGTCAAATAAACGGAAGTGGGAATAACAGAAGTTTGGAGTTAAAACGTGAGAATTAATGACAGCAAACGCATACAAAATTTTGCCTATTGAAGAAGGCGTGTTTAGATTTTCGACTCAGCAAAAGCCTCAAGGCAAAAATCGAAAAAATTGCAAAATAAAAATCAAGTTAGTACATCAAAAGGTTTTGTACTTCAGGATGTGAAAGATGGCGAGTGGCGGGAGCCCCGAGCCTTGTATCTGTCAAAGAATTTATAAGTGTCATCGAGCAGTGAATGGGTTTGCGTCAGCCGCGGCCACTTACACACGGAGCGGTTCTCGACCGGCTACTCGCCTCGCCTAGAAAACAGCCGATGTTTGAAATCTGCTCATATTGCTGAATATCTCTTTGGGGTTTTGAATTTTGAATTTCGAATTTCGTTTTTTTTTTCGAATGCGTGTATTTTTTAATTATAATAGGCTTTGGTTCTGATAATAAACTGATGAAGTTGTCAACTTAAGAAGAAAGGTCATAAAAAAAATTATACCTACCCAGCGAGAAGTTTTTTTTTGGGTTTTAAATTTTGTTTTTTTTCGGATACGTGTGAATTTTATTATTATGGACTTTGGCTCTGTTAGTAGTCTATTTATTTGTAAACTTGATTTTTTAAATATTTATCGAGGTACCCTTGACAAGTTTTAAATACAATATACAATCTACCCAATATCGACACTTGAATATTATGTATTATGTATAAGTAGATAAATGAAAAAAAAAGAAAGTTAAGATGCTCATTGGGCATCAAAAAATTCGTTCGCATCGCTGTCAACGGGAAAAGTTCCCAAAAGGCTGCCAGCGTTGCCACGTTGGATGGCAATGCTGATTCTTTGACCTAAAAATTGGCCAGCCGTCTGGTCACGTGAAAAGTCTGTTAGTAAACTGATGAAGTTATCAACGATGCAAGATAATTTAAAACAAATACCTACCCATTAGAGCCGCGAAATACAATGTTTATTTCTAAACAAGCATATTGAAATGAGGCAATATTTTAGCCATTAAAGAAGCAGCCCTATCGTCCAACAACTAATAGCACACCAGTACCTAATCATTGAAACTAATGTTAGCTTTAGATCAAATCTATTTGCAGTTGTCTCTAAGTTGATTTTAGTGTGACAGACGGCTGCACATTATAATTCAAATGGTGCGAAAATAATGAACGACATGTATCGGTTTTAGACCGTGAAGCTTCTAGACATTAAACTATCTTGAAACATTGAACTGGTAGTCTGCACGTGTTCACAAAACACGCTGGATACTCTGATTTACAGGTGGTCCAGTAAAGTTAAATGGTTATGTCGGCTATAAGTTTTAGTAGATGAAACATAAACGTCTAAAACTAATTATACAATCTTCAAGTGTAAAAGCAAAATCTATTTTATTGTTATTATAGTTGTTTTTTTATATACAAATATGTATAAGGAAGAACTAATAATATTTTCATATAATTAAATGGATAAATGAATTATAATAACAAAAATAATTACGAAAATAGCACAAGATTATGTTTGGGAAAAGTTCCAAAGGTCCATTGATCGAATAATTTATACAGTCGTACAGATTAATCGCATGACTAGAATATATACGATTGTTTAACCATAATGTGCGATTAGTCTGAATTTATCTGTTTTATATGTAAAACACGCCTTATATGCAACGTAGGCATTAACTTAATTGTATCAGGAATTTAAGCTGGGTTGATAAAACCTGGATTAAATCAATAATCTACGTAAAAAATGGACTGCCCATTTGGTAGTAACCATGTTATTGGGCATTATTTGTATTGACAAACAACCCCAAAAACCAGTGACTGATAAGATATATGAGGCTGTAATTTGAAAAATAACTGAAACTTTAAAATTTACATAAATAAAAAAGAAACATTTCAACTTTATCATTTAATTTGATTAACCCGTCACTCATATGAAACTAATCCGTAAAAAGAACAAAAAAATCCGATTAAAAATAAATCAATTCGTGTAAATCGCCTAGAGGGCGAATAAAGTAGGTCGCTTGAGGTCGAGAGCGACAATGCTTCGCGCGCACATCTGCCCTCTCAGCCGGTAATCGTGGACTACTTGACATCGTAGCAATGCTTTCAGAGGACAATTATGACGAGCATTATTTTAATTATTATCTCATTTATATGAGGATAGTATGGAAGGTAGTATTTATCGTGATGGTTGACTGCTGTGAGTTAGCAAAGTCTGGAAAAAGAGACAAAATAAATGGTATGTTGTACAGTCAACCGCACATCAATGGTAACCATTTTAAATTGATAGCGTCTTTATGTCGTAGCAATAAGGACGGTTTTCGTATTGCCTTTGTAATTTTCCTTTTCATACTTTAATTTGTATAACTGGGACCTTTACTCAAATGTAGAGAAAACATATGGCATTTGAAAAGAGACAAATATTATATGATTTTTACTAAAATATGTCAACGGACATCACTCTATTATCTAGACATCTGACAGAAAGTTTTGTCTATTAAATATTGAATACCTAAATAATTTTTTCATTAGGTATTCCTCCCGAATTTTTCTCAAGATAATCGTAACTTACGAACCGTATCCGTGAAAGGGGTAGTCATTTGAATAAAAGAAGTGTCTACGAACTATGTAGATACACAGAAATGTTGACATTCCCCCCTAGGGACTTTCTGATTATCTAACATTACACTGTACAGTTTTAGTAGATTTCGCACCTACTCTGTGCTCGGTTAGAGAGAATTACTTAATTAGATATTCTTGTACTGATTCGAGGAAAAAAAGAGTCTATGGATCTGGTTTTTCATGAAAACTTTTTACAGTTTTCGATGTGGTGTCGCTTTAGTGTTTTTAAAGCGATACGTTTCTAGCAACTTCTACAAAATACATTTTTTCTCATATAGTATTTAGTATATTACCTAGCTCTGCCCATGGAGAAAAAAAGTATAAATAATATCTAAAACATTTTACAGTGCTGATTATCAGATTATTATGCCGTTTTACCTAATTTATTAATTTTATTGCCTAAACACGATTAAATACATTTTACAGCAACAAGATCACAACTAACATTATCTACCACAATAAATTTCAGTCTACACAATTAATATAAATCAAAGTTTACAAATTAAAGGTACCAATAAATTGTGAATACGTCACAAAATGTAAAGTTACGCTCACATTGAAACAATAATGACTCCGATACAGCAATCTCCGTTGGCAATTAAGACTGTGCCGGTCGGTACACGGCTAAAACGAATGGGCCTCTTCAATCAACGAATCAATCTACAATCGCGAATGGTCGCCACTTGCCAACGACAGCTCAACAAATTTATTGCCTCGAATGGGTGGTAATTTTCAAATTTCCAAGCCTGTTGATCGCCGCTCGGAAAGCGCAACACTCTACGTGACTACCAGTCGCAAATTACCGGTTACTTTGTGTACCGCGATCGCAAATAGATTGGAATCAGTGCCGATTGTGGATCTCTCGTAATTTGACTCACTGTTGTACCACAGCTTCATTGTCTGTACAATTTATACGTTCACAAATGAAGTGTATTGTACAAAAGTTTAGTCGACAAAATATTTATTTGCAACAGCACTGTTACTGTTAACGTTCGGGAATATTTCGAAATTATGCCGAAACCCTTGTTTGCAATTAGTTGGAAATGAGGAAAAAATCTGAAACATTGTCTGAGTTTTTAAAAATCTCACATAAACCGAGTGGAAAATGGCGCTATTAACAATACTTGAGCAGGCAGAACGACGCTAAGGCCGCGCTCATCGGTTCCGAGTCATTACGAGTTTTGCTCGTCTCTTGCCTGAGCTTAAGCCCGGTTAAGGTGCGGCCTGATTAAGTCGAGCAGACGTTGGCCCGTCTGCTTGCCAAAACCACTTGAACCAACACTCTGACGACGCCGAGTACTACACGTTATATTAAAGTTTGGCAATAGTCGCTAAGTGGATGCCTGATGTTTGCTTAGTCTGCTATTATCGTTGGTACCTCTTACTTTCAAGTTTCATGTAATTGCGTCTATACTGTCTCCGTTACGACCCTTTGTTGTTAAACCAGATAATATTCTTACCACAATTGTATTATGTTCGTATAAAATATAAATCTGATATTCTAGATTTGCTCGAGCTTTGCAATATTGATGTTATTACAGAGCATAATGTTGTATAGTCAATTTAATTTACAATGTTGTCTAAATAAAAATGCTAAGCTATTTAGTCCACTATTTATTATGTTATCGACAAGCGTCTCTGCACGTACAACGTATTTAGTTACATTCAGTACAATTCTGTCCCCTACAGAGCAATAACAAACATTTGTTATATTAGGCGATACGGGGCGACGACTCCTGAAGCTTCCGCTAGTTCCTCAGAGATCTCTTTCAGCGTTTTACCTGAAAACAATGAAAAAAGGCGTTAATTTACAGCTTTGGACATCAGCCAAACATTTCAACTAGCCGTCTAAGTTGGTCTTGTCGGAAAATGAATGAAACAAGTGGACATTTAGACGCGCGTTGTGTTCCTGATCGGTTATCAGAGCGAGCTGAGAGATGGGCTTAGGTGAGAACAGACAATATAAAACTCATTTATATCCCGTCATCGTGGCGTGAGGCATGCCAAGGCGTTTTCCAATACGCTCATTTATCATACGCCCCCCGACATAATGAGACGCATCCCGACTCGACACACACCCAAAATACTTTAAATTTATTTTTATTAAAATTCCCATTAATTTTTCTTAATAGAATTTGGCAACGGATAAAATTAATGAAATATCACGACTATCGTGACAGTCACAATTTTTCATAGGTTCTAGTGGCAGTACAAATTCAAACTTGAAGTAACAATAAATTGAAACATATATTCTGAAATAGACATAATTATTGCTGTAACCACTTATCAACTTCTACTTCAGACAAAAATATTGTTTATCTTACCGCATAAAGACATAATCTTACTTGTTATTTCATTAGATAACTAATTGAAATACCTATATAGACAAGTACCTAAAAAACTGAAACACAATGTACGGAAACCGAATGTTGTTCCCGATTTTATTGAACAATCATAAAAGCGATCGCAATTGCCGTTGAAATTCAACTCGATATCGTCGAATAATGAACTGTCACTCTTATAACAAGCTAATAAAAACAATAACGAAATCATTCTATCAGAATCTTGTGTTGTTACGTCAATAAAGTTCAACGAAACGTTTTATTTTACACGCTGTAGTGAATCATGTAGATTTTCTTGCCACATCTTACTCGAATTTTTATTACGACTGAATATATCGAATTACAACTGTGCATTCCTTCCTGTGTACCTACATCTGAAAGCTTCACAAACTTTTTGAAATGTTTTGGCAAGCCACATATTTCACAACATTTGTATAATAATTTTACCATTAACAACACATATTTTTAGAGTCGTTGATACCGATCAATTTTAGACATTGGAAAATAACAGTAGTGGGGAAGTCACATGATGGCTTCACACACGTCTGATGACGCAAGCGCACAGAAAACAGATTTAAATAAACTATAACAATTATGTTCGCGGCTTTAGTTTGAAAACTTCTAACTCATTCGGAACACGAATAACATTTTTCTTTTCAATGGACCGCTAAAATCTGCGTTATAACTATTTCACCTACTGCACGGTGGAGCTGGGCGATCTGGTGCGCTCGTTGGCATTGTTGCCAAAGTTTCACGAAGCTTTTATACAAGTTTAACTTTTTGTGCGTACGACTAACCTAATGAGCATATATAGAGAATAATGGCTGAGTTAGATAATAATGAACCGCTTAATGAGTTTTTATTGTGAGTGACGAGCTATTGATAGCAATTAGTGATAGTTGAGCAGTGCACCATGACGGCAGCATGAGTGCGAGTGTGTCAGTCACGCGGTGAAATGACGCGCGGTGCGGGCTCGCGGCGGGCGCGGCTGTGCGTGCAGCCCGCGTCACGCGCGTGACGTCCGCGTGACGCTGGTCTCTGGCAACCGCATTGTAAATCATGGAATATTTCACGACAGCCATCCCGCGACCTCGCATAGAACATAATGCGCGTTTATCCACGCCACATCTCAAAACAATCCACCCAGAGCGTAAACATTCTAATTCCGTCATCTCTTACAAATCTTCAAAAATTCAATTCCAGGAAAAAACACACACTTCGACTTAAATAAATTAACTCACAATTTTCAAATGGAAAACATTTAGATGCATATTGTAATAAAACAATTGTTATATATCGTGTGAAAATTCCAAAAAGGTAAGCAAATGAAAAATCAATCCAATTTTTAATAATCTCAATACAAACACAGGAACAAACAGCGATATTAAACAATAACGCTCTGAATTTGCTTTAAAAATAAACGTACCAAAACAACAAAAGATAATCTAGGTAGGTATAGAGCTGACAACAGAAATACCATTTTCACAAATTGACAATTAATCAAATGTACAACAGGAAATATAAGGCGCAAGTGGATAAAAAAAACACAGCGATCACAATTTGGTTGTAAGCAGTGCAATTCGCCACCTCACCTGCGTTTTTGCCCTGCAGTATTGCTCGATTAATGAAACAACGAAAATATTCATTGGCAATCAAACAGCCAGCCGGCACTTGCACAAATATTGGTACAGAGAATCTGCGTTAATACCCATTCGAATAAAAAGATAAAAACCCTTAAATTATTGAGTTTCGCACAACGGCGCGCGGCGCTCCGTTGATCAAACAGACGAGCACGTTACGTACGCGACTATTTGTTTTCTGTCACTAAATTGTTTACATGTTACTCGTAAACTAAAATGCTCCCTTAAGCAACTAATTATGTTTAGTCTGGCGTCGGAAAATTGTGTATGAAGTTTGTTAGAGAATGGATCAAAGTGTCCGTCATTGAGGATGTGCCAAAACATCTATCGCACTTCAATGATGTTACAATAGCAATCAAGACATCAGCTGAATGTGTAATTTTTAAGAAGGGGATCATTTGTTAACGACATGTTCACACTAAACCGCTTATGTGATTGCCATGAAAGTTTAATAACATAAGCGTTAGCTGGGGTTTTATGAAAATATATTAGAAAATGTTTCATAAAATTATGCTGTGCAGAATCACTGTGCAAAAATCGCTGCGATGTCTTGGCTGCAGCAAGGCAGCAATTTTGCGGTGCATAGTGTTTTAATTAAACCAACGATGGCAATAATATTTGCACATTCATCGAAAATAAACTTTTCGACGAGGAGAAAGGGGGATACTTTTGCGAAATTCGTAAATTATTGGAATATTAAAAAAATAGCTTCGTCAATAAATTTGGGTTCGTTCGCGCCGCTTCCATTAAAGAGCACTTATTGAGCGAACGTCCTCTGACAGGTGGTAACGATTTTGATTTATTTAATTCGTTACATCATGGAGAGAATATTTAATTTGTCCGATGCGAACGCTACGAACGAAATTGTCCATGTTTGGTTTTTGGATAAAAGGGTTAGCAAATTTTAAATATTAGGTTTTCGTATGGCAGTAGGTAATCTCTTTCGTTTTGATTATTAGGGATTAATAATCATGATTTCATATATCTACACAATTATTTGAGGTTATTTTGGTGGCATGTTACGCTATCTAACAGTAGTGTTTCTTCTACACATAACACATCCAAACTGACAATAAAATCAAACGTAGGTACATAAACAAAGTATAAAACCACTCAATTTCTTTTCTCTTATCATAGTTTCCCGAATAAAAATTGTCGTGCGACGTCGTAATAATAATTTTTACAACTTTGTATAGCAATAATATTATATTCAAAGCTTCATACAACAACGTACATTCGTTATGAATATAATCTCTTCTGGCAGAGTAACAAAAAGAGATTGGGTTTTAATCCTACCGGAATATCTGCGAAATCCCCAACAAAGGCGGCTAATATTTCGCTGAAAATACATATTTGATGTGCCTACCAACATACTTATTACTGATTGATTTACGGAATGGGCTTTCTCTCTATTCTATATCCCCGTTGTATCGCGTTGTTTTTTCTTCTTTCAGCTGTTCAAGCACAGCTTTCAAAGCTCGTGAAAAATTTAACAAATGACACTGTGATAAATTGAAAATGAGTGTTGAGGATTCAAAAATAACGCATCGACGATTTATCACGGCAACATTTATATCATTAGGGATATCATCTCTGTAATTTTCCGAAATAAAACATGCTATTATCGTACACGGATCGTAAAAGTCAAAATTGTGAAATATTCGTTTTTCAGTAGCGGCTTAGAGTATTGTCAAGAGTGAACAATACAAAAAGCATGCAAACTGTCTTTCAGGTTTTTTTCTTGTAATCCTTAGCTACGCATAGACGTCAGTAAGAACTATTCTCGACGATAAATGCAGAGGCGTTATAATAAACTATAATCCGCACTAAACAGATAATATGTGACTTTCTGTACATTCCGACATTCGAACACAAAACGTATAAGTGTAACCTTTCAAAATGACATTTAACTGTAATCCATTCGCTGTGCGTGACAGTACCTACCTACGAATAATACATTCGTCAAATTAACGAAAAGGGGAGATAACTGGCAAGTACAATGAGCTTTTTAAAAAAGCGCTTCGTTTTATGATTGCCAAAGGAATCGGTAGCATCTAATTTAATATTAAAAAGCTATTTGTATTAAAGGAATGTTAGCGTTAACGGGCGGGAGCCGTACACGTGGGCAATGACGTGACCGCACGTGTCGCCACCGATAAAGCTTGCTAATTGAACGTAACATAACCGGCCATAATCGCGTGTAATGTGTATGTTTTGTCATTTACGATTGGGTAATTAAAGTTCTTTAAATTTTAACACAGTTTTATCGTAGTACACTCGTTATACGTGGGCTTTATAATAACAGCCACATGGCATGCTCCTCGACTTGCGGTTTATTTATAATCCGCGCTCAAACTCGAATAAAAATAGGGTTGTCGAACATTACAAATTGTATTATTTTATTTCGTGTGCGTGACAGTCAAGGCGTCCTAGTTGAATTTATGATTTGATCGATAGTAGATACGTTCAATACGTACAACCTCGCCCTTACAGGTTTGTGGAAATAAGCACAGGTTGGTATTTTAGTTATTTAAATCTTTGCAGGCACGACTCCGGACGACATTTAGTTACATATTTTGGGTCACACAAAGGTGGTTTAACCCGACTGCGGTAAAATGGAGACTACGCCGGAATATTATTTACTTTGTCGTTTATATTTTCTTTTACGAATTTAGGGCAGGCCTAAATGTGAGCGGAGTACTCGGAGATTTTACTATTGTTTTTCTTGTGTTAATATTAAATACGAGGAACTCAACACACAGAATATTTATAGATAAATTAGATAAATAAACGCGGCGCTCCTTTGTCTTTGGTGCCAAACAGAGTGAGCACAAACAAATAACTGTGTGCTATACAAATATTTATCCGGTTGCAGGAATCCGACCTGGAACTGAGCATAGAAGGCAGATGCTCCACTTTGCGCTATTTAGAGCACCTAAGGCACTAAATACCTTTGGATTGCATTTCATCCACGCATCATACAGGGTGGGTGTTTCAACAGAAACTCCAGTTGAATTATGGCATTAACGATGGAAAAAAATATTTTGCAGAAATCAGACAAGTTGTTTTTCAATTACTGCAATGTTTTCAGACAGCTTTGACGGCTGTCTGAAAAAGTAAAATTGCTTTTCCTATCAATACGCCTTGTAAAGTTTAAAAATGCAAAAATGAAACTATATCCCATCACTAACACCTACCGCAAAAAGATGTGATGTCTAGTGTAAAACCAAGTCTGTTAATTTATTCAGTACCTACTTATATCAAGCCCTCTTGGTCACTGAAAATTCAGGCTTCTTTATTCATAACGAAGTTACAGGGGGCTGAAAACGTCCTGAATGGCTTCGAGAAAAGATGATACGGCTGTACCTTTGTGTTTGTTTTGCTCGTCTTGGCGGGGACACTGCCGTGCCCCCCGATCTGCTTAAAAGAAAAACAAAAGTTCCATAGGATCACTCAAAGTAAAATCTATACATTGTTAAAAATTAACTTAATTTCACAATATACACTACAACTTCTACACCCTAATGTGTCTCCAATACAACTAAAAAGCAAACCATGTATTTATACTACCAACTACTAATGACTAATACTAACTAACAGTTAGCCATGTTAGTACTAACTTGCAGTGTTGACAAGATTTATTGTAGTACTAATTACCACTGTTAACTAAGCGATGGCTTCCGATACTAAAAGGGGATATAATACGCGTTAGAAGAAGAAATGAATTCTGTCATGCGTTGTAGAAACTTTATGAGGTATCACTGATATGGTTATAAAGACAATGAAATGCCGTATTTAGCGGACTATTTACTTTCACCGAAAATTTAAGTTTCCTACTTGCCACGGTTGGTCCTTGGATGGGTGGCCATCTTTATATACCGTCCGAGACCCCGCCGTGCCTCGGAAAGCACGTTAAGTCGTTAGTCCGGGCTGTCATTCGTGGATCTTTGACAGAAGCTCGGAAGTCTAACAACCAGTCTTACCAAGGGGTATCGTATTACCAGCAGTTACTGGGTTGTGGAGGTCAGATAGGCAGCCGTTCCACGTAAAATACTGGTATTTAGCTGCATCCGATTAGACTGGAAGCCGACCCAAAATGTAGTTGGGAAAAGGCAGATGACAATGTGTAAATTGCATCCTAGATAAAATATTATTAATTTAAAAAATGTCCTCGACGTAATCTCGGTACCCTGGGGTCCCGGTCCTTTGGAATGCGTACGAGGGGCCGAAGCCAACTTGCAGAGACCCCTGAGACAACTTTAAATGGTGAGGAGGCACCTATTATTAATATAAAATATTATATAAAGTTATGTAGGTTAGTCGACATCATAAAACGTTTAAATGTAGAAAACAATGGTGTAATCTTAAGTGTCTGACCACCAGTCTTACCAAGGGGTATCGTGTTACCCAGTTATTGATTTGTGGATGTCAGGCAGTCGCTTCATGTAAAATACTGGTAGTCGGCTACATCCGGTTAGACTGGAAGCTGACCTCAAAATAGTTGGGAAAAGGCTAGGCAGATGGATTTGATTGGTGTGATGTCATTTTGTTTCCTTGACAACTCGATATATATATATATACCATGTCGCAATTAAATGATTACAAATATAAATTATTGATACGTAATGTAGAAATAATTTATTATTAGAAACAAGGTTTGATAAGTTAATTGTGATAAATAACTGATAACAAACATAATAAAAACAAGTTGTTATTGTTTGTTAATATTTCATATTTGTAGATTACGTGAATAAAACTAAGAATTTTCGCTTTTATACTTATGTACATAGGTATGGCGGAGCAGTGGTGGCCCAGTGGTAACGGCTGCGACTTACGGGTTCCAGGTCGTAGGTTCGAACCTTGACAGGTGCTTTACTTAGTGTAAATTATTAATCATTAATCACTACTGCTCTCAAAACGGTGAAGGGAAACATCGTGAGGAAACCGGCATGTCCTACAGAAACAAAACCAACCCGCACTGGGCCCGCGTTGTGTTATAGGCTGATATAGATTATAAAAAATCAACATAATTTATCTGGTTATGTAAACCTCACCGAATAATATTATTTCATAGCAATTTTCCACTAGGCCACCTATGGGGACTTTAACCATACCTACTCAAACATCAAAACCTAGTACTTTAATCATAGTTATTTGACACAGAGAAAATTGGACAAGACTTGCCAGTTACGAAATAGATAATATACCTACATACTTATCAATTGCGATAGTACCTACCTACCTATAAGACACTAACACCTGTCGATCTATTCTGTAAAAATCTCACGGTGAAAACTTGGGTGAAGTGAGCGTGAAGTGAGCTGTCATTCAACCTTCTGCTAGGGACTGACAGCTCACTCCACGCTCACTTCACCTAAGTTTTCACGGTGAGATGGTTACAGAATAGCACTGCTGATTTCTGAATAAAGAATTTGAAGTTAGAACTTGTCAAACTCTAATATAGTATTGCTTACGATGCGCTAAGGGAGCCCGCGAAATCCAAATTTTCTTACGTTTTTTGCAATTTACAGGTCAGTGTCAGGTTGTCGCCGGTAGCACACCGCCGCCGCGAAACCATAGCAGCGAAACCGCAGTAATTAAATTCAATAGACTCGCGTCATTTTGCGCGTCAACATGACGCGAGTCTATTGAATTGAACGCGAAATTCAGAACTTCAGATTCTCAATTCAAAAACATTAGACATATATAACCGGATGTTGAATTAAACACTTACGAGAAAATGTCAAGGAGGCTTCTAATCCCCTCTGAATATTGAAACTACGAGTATAACTAAAATGCCAATATAGAAGCTCGGTATATAATAAAGAACGTTCGGTTATATCTACCTACTTATATCTTGATTGTGGTAAAGGTACTGGTTGTAGGAAATACCAACTGAAACATTCACGACCTAACCTTACCACCTGAGGATGGACAGATCCAATATCACTGACAATCTTAACAAGTTCAGGGTGAAAGGACTTGGGCATTGCAATTTATATTTATATTATTGGATTTCCAATTCGTTCCCAATATCATGTAATTATACAACCTGTATAAATACAGTAACGCCTACAGATAATATCATAAAATCCAAGGATGTAGCTACTAAGACCTAAGAGATTCTGGATTCGAATCCCAGGTTGGGAAAAGTGTTATCTGAGATTTTTTTCAGCCCGAAGTCTATATTTTAGGACCTGTGGATGGTAGTTAGAGTACCCTCTTTTCCATAACTAGCGAATTGTGTGATTTCTATAAGTACACCTCTTCTTACCCCCTCTTATAATAGAGATATGATGGTTTGCTAATAAAAGAGTGATACAAAGAGAGATATACTAACACAAACAGATTATATCACAAAGACTGGTCACTAAGACAGCAGTATCCAAATATCCACTTATGCACTAGTAACATGTTATTAGTGCATTACCTTCTCTGGTAGTCCAGACAAGGTAATTGTGGTATTAGTTGCACTGTATCGTTCCTTGTCGCTTGGACACTTAGTTTTAATGAAAGTTTACACTACAAGGGCAGATAAGTTAGCTGTAATAAAAAAAACACTTCCTCTCTCATTAAACATTATCATTACATATAGTTCCTTGCTCTTGTTTCATGTTTATTATTGTAGATAAGTATATGCTTCAAGTATGTTTTTATTGTATATATAAATGGTGCACCACTGACTACCTGCAGTATTGTCTCTCCTTCTTACTTGAATCCTTCCAAAGGTTGTCTGTCAAAGATCGCTTTTAGCGGTTAAGCCCCCATTGTGTCACCCTGTGTAATTTTTTTACATTTATATTTGTAATTTTTATGGTAAGATTAATTCTCTGTGGACACCTACAGAAATTAATTCTTAGGAGACTGTTTATATCTACTCTTACAATTCATTCACACGGGACCCGTCAATAACGATTCGTCGGTACATCTTGGCGGATGCACGTTCACATTGCATACGGAAATGAGTTTTTTCGCGTCAAAATATCCGACTAGATGTTTACACTTGATTCGTGATTCAGAGTTCAGTCTTGGACGAGCGCTTCAGCGGATCCGTCACAAAAAAATCACGATTCATGTATTCTAAGAAACGTGATTTTTAAAAGACGATACGTGATTTTTCACGATTCGTGATGCGTGTGAGCACGGGCATTAAAAAGCATTGCACTGTCGTGAAAAAAGAGCCCTCGTGTAGACGAGCCCTTACTGACCCATTCTATTCCACCCTGTTTAAAAAGTTTAGTTGTAGCTACTAGAAGAAATCATTATGTATTAGAACAAATGACCATGATTATTGTTCAAAGAGCACTTTCAATCCAGTGTTAATAAATGAGTTTTGAGTTTGAACATATTTATTTTAGTAGGTAATACCTTCCTTCAAAATCTTGATGATTACACCTACACCTAAACAAGTTGTAAACAAATTTGACAGAGTCACAGTTAAAACTATTTACCGGAAATTCCTACCTACAAACTCAAACTCAAAGCATTTATTTCAGATAAACCAATTACAGGCACTTTTGAATTGTCAAGGGGTCGGTCAGTCAGAAATGTGAAGCTAGTCGCCCATTCCAAAGCGTAGTAGGTACCTATGGAGAAGGACGGGCGAGAAACTCCACGGACACTCTTTTCTCTACTTAATACTTAGGTTATAGGCTCGCCCCCTATTACATGGGACCTAAACATAACAGGCAAAATGTGGGTGTACTATAGGTACACCTCTGCCTAACCCTTCGGGGATTAAAGCCGTGATATTATGTTTTATGGTTATAAGTATTCTTCTAACGAAATTCCTTTTTACTTCGGATCGTGCAATTTTTCTTATCTTTATGTTTTGAACATTAAAAGGGAAGCGTGATTCCCATAAACATAAAGACTCTTTTTAATTTAGAAAGATTTTCTTTTTAATTTATAAACTTTTAACGTCGTAGACATTTTCCATTTTCGAATCCTTCAAATTGAATTAAAAAAGCCGGTCAAGTGCGTGTCGGACCACGCATAATGAAGGGTCCCGTAGTTGGGGTGAATTTATACCAAGAACAAACTTAACATGTTCTGCCATACATTCCAACTGCAAATGTAAGTTTGTTCGCACATTATTGTGCGATTTACGATATGATTTTAAGACCTTAGACTTCTTATAAGTTTTCCTGTAACTATGAGTGAAGAACCATTCTCTGTATTTAATAATTTTAGGTTCAGTAGTTTCGGAGGTCTATTTTCCTCTATTTTCTTAAACATAAATTACAAAATTATTATTTTTTTAAATGAGACCCTCACAAGTAGTAGTAAAAAAAAAAAATATTGTATGTATATTTATGTGTGTTTTTGTAAAACTTTATTTTTGTTAATTTTCCAATTTGCCCCGAAAAGTGACACCCATATTTAAAATTCATTTATTCTCGTTACACGTCCCTGTTTAGATCACAGAAATTCATACGTGTACCAAATTTCAACTAAATTGGTCCAGTAGATTCGGAGAAAATTGTCTGTGACACACGAGTGATCCTATGAGGGTTCCTTTTTTCCTTTTGAGGTACGGAACCCTAACAACAAAATAAGAAGAAATTTTCAAATCTTTATCCGAATACTGAAACTATAATTACTAATTCATATTGGACTTATTGTAAATCACAAATCTTAAAATTAATATTGTACTTAGTTATGAATGAAAATTGAATATTTGTACACCATATACTTTGTATTAGAATGTATAGAACTAACAAAAATATTTTAACACCATACTATGTAAAACTACATTTACAAATAAATAAAAATTCTAACTCTAAATTAAATAATATCAAAAAAGAAGCTGAAAAGTTTGGTAATACCTACCTACTCGTTTATCTATATTGGAAGTAACCACTTTTCTTTACAAAAAGACGTAGCTGAGAAGCATAAAAGATTTAATTCCACCAGACCAGCCGCCATTTTTTAACTCTTCCGACCTATCATAAACTGTCAATCTTTGCAATTTGAAAGAGGGCCACTTTCCTGCACATAAGACGTGCGTACACGAGCACATTGTTGTCTGCACTCAATACCGCACAATGAACCCCCACCTTTATCATAAAAGATACACCGGATATTAAAAAAAGGACCGCAAGCTCAAACATAGGTATATTTTTATTGAAGGTTCGCTAAGAATATTCAGAAAATCACCATTCTTTGGATAGAGTATTTTATGCCCTATGAGGCGAAGGATTCGGTATACCGGGGCAGCATAGTAGCAAGTACAATTGAATTAATCTTGAAACAGCAGCAGGAATTTAGACAAGGAACACCATGCTTGGTAGTTGGGAAGCCTAGGAACAACCATAGCTTGGATGAAGAAAATCGCCAATGTGCTTCGCCATTGAGCCATCAACCAGTCTTGTTGATAGGTAACGTCATTGACTTGAACTTGACAATGATTACTGATTAAAAACATAATAATGTTATGTCATCTTGAGAGATAACGCTAGAAAAACTACACTTTAACTTTGTACAAAATATTTACAAGCACCAATATTGGATAAATAAACAATATGGATGATGACTGGAAAAAAAGAAAAAAAAACTATTTAGTCCGTCAGTCAGATAATAAAAAAATATTAGACACGTATTTTTTGCTTTATCATATTAATAGAAAATGGTTAAGATAAAACGCATTAAAGTTGGGGCTCGCTACGTCACAATTCAGTATAAAATCTACCGTGGAGTGACGTCATGCCACATTTTAACTCACTGTATTACCGTAATGAAAAAATACGTGTCCAATATTTTTTTAATAAACTATCAGACGGACAAAAAAAGTCAAAAGTCAAAGTCAAAGTAAAAAACAAAAAACATCAAAAACATTTTCTTTGTCAACATCCCAATTGTGGAAGGAACTAAAACAAAAAAAAGCTTAGTTATTATTCGAACAGAAGAATTAGTAGGTAGATTCTAGAACAATAACGATAGTCAAGCAAAATTAGGCTCTAAGAAAAACTGTTTGTAACCTATCTATTAGGTGTGTTATCCCCAATTATTTACGTAAAAATATACCTAAGCCAGCCTTCGATCGCATCGTTTGAGGAAAACCTACGTAGCAATTTACTATGAAGAAACTGACTAGGTAATAATTTTAGTCTACCGCGGTCAATACTTTTGAAGGCCGCTTTAAATACCTACTCAATACTAAAACATTACTAAAGATATTTATAAATCTGGAGGACATTTAAACGCTGTTAAACATCTTTATTAACTCTAATAACGACACAACTTAAACTTAGCCACAAACCTGAACAACAAGTACAAAACTTAGTAGTCATACGTCTTGAATTATACTGAGAAATCGTGAGTTTGAATTCATTGAACACACGACACACTAAGAACACTTATAAATGAGTAGTTAAATGAGTATCTTCTTATAAATGAGTTTGACCTTAATCGTCTGCCTATCTTTGTTGTATCTTTTGTTATAATGGGCGACAACGAAACACAAATTTTCAGACACTTCAAAACACCGATTATAATTTAGAAGAAAATGGAAAGCTGTTTTGTTTGACTAAATCAATCAAAAGTGTACAAGTTGAGGCGAAGTTCGGGGCCAGGGCTGACCCGGCTGCGTCATTAATGGGAGGGATAAGTCTCTTAATTAATGCAGGTGCGCCCCGAGCTGTGTCAGCCCTATCCCGGTGACCCCGTCGGCCACACTCAAGTATCATTTTTATACTAATAGACTGGGTACAATCTCTTTTAAAATAATTAAAGTGTTACATTATGCAAGGCTCGTAACAGTTTGCACTGGTTGCGTATGCGTAAACAGTAATGTTTGCTTTGTTTATTTTACACTTACCGAGCGCAGAAAATTAACTAGGTATGAGTATTTTTGTTGATTTTCTTACGAGTGAATCACGACGGTAATTTATTTCACAACGTTTCGTGTGTCACATGGCTCTTCAAATAGTTGGATCTATAGATCTATCTGCCAACATTCACGTCAATCTTTGATACCTACAGCAAGTACTTAGTGTATCATTTGGCTCTGTTGATCTACGACGCACTTGTCAATTTGACAATGCAGCCCATTCTGACGTGACCCAAATCGCACCGCATGCCGTCCACTATTCCAATTTATAGATCCTGTACATATACACAATTTCATGAAACTCAAATTACAACAGTGTTAAGCCATAAAATATGACGTAAATATTGCGCACACGTCTCGTTTTAAGCAGGTTTTCCAAACTTCACTCGTAAAATTTGCCAAACGGGATCTTAATTTTAACTGGTAGGTGATTTATGAATAATTAAAGTGATGAAACAACCTAAGTTTCAACTGTTTGCGTTTCTATGCACTGACTCATACGTTCTTTATGTCGTAAAATTCACGTAGCTATGTGCGTAACTGGTATTTCATGGAAGCACTTTATTAACGGATTATAACAACGACAAAAGTTTGCCTAAATAAGTTGAGAGCTGAGACGAATTTCAGTCGTAGACCGAATTCTCTCATAAACCATATAAGGCAAAAATATCTGTCTGAAAATGTATATTTTCCGTATACACATTAGGCATATTTCTCGGTGACCTATAAGGTAACTGGGGGAATCCTTGCTGCTTGACATTTGATTTACACGCTCTCTAAAGGAAGAGACACAACAACAAAATATATACGAGTATGTAGAAAAGAATATGTACCTTTATAATATGAATTCTGCATGAATAGGCACGCGTGTGGGATAAGCTATAAAGTTCGTTGGAGTCGGGAAAAATTTCCAAAACTACTACCGTGTGGAGGTAAAATTCATAACGCGCTTAGCAGTTCGGCTCACCTGTCTCGTTAAACTTCGGAATTTTTAAATTAAATTCTGAATACCACCGACTCAACAAAGTTGCGAATTCTTAAAATTCGGTATCGTAATTAATCTTTCGGTTTAATAAACAGATCTAAAGGCGGACAAAGAAACTGGAGTGGTTTATTCCTTATTAATGGTGGGGATGACGCTAAATCTTGTAATTAATGCAGGTGCTCGCGTCTGAGCAAACTTACCGAGAGGATCTTCGGCAATTATCGGAAACTCGCTTTCTGTTACACGTTACGCGGGAAATTATTATGCTATATTAATTCTGCTAAAAGCTTTTCGGGGGGTTTTAAACGTCGTTCAAGAATGTAATTGTTCAATTGAAGAGCGGCTTATAACTTTATGGTGTAAGTGGCACTCAGGATTGTTTACGGCCTTTCGTAGCCGTTAAGGAGGTCAGCGAACTATTAATTGGTAAGTATGTACTCCGCTTTAATGACTTATTACGAGTGGCGGTGATAAAGCAGTAATGCAATCAGAACAAGATTACGGATGAAAATAAAAACCTACTTTACTTAAATGAAATGAATTTTTCATTGACTACTGTTTACAGATAATAGACTCATATAAACAGTATAATGAGAGAATAGAGCTTCGTTTACCTAAACCGGCAAACAAATTGTCCAGCCAAATAATTTTACCTGCATAAGGCAACTATCATGTGCATTTTACAACATCATATCGAACAAGTGCATTTCAGTCTCACCGGACGTCTATTTCGAACAAGCTATTACAGCATTATGGCAGACATTACAATACGTATTGAAGTGACGTCACTAAACAGCTGATCGACCAGTCCCCTGCATAAAACGCGTTCAACGCACGAAGCAACTGTAAGCAGAAAATGTACATGTCTATGCTTTTTGACTGTTACAGTCGTCTGGTACTCTGGTGGCAGCGTCAGCGAGGTACGACACTAAACGCACTTCTGGAGTATGTTATTGATTTTCACCGCCCGATGGGCGGGGCCAATTCTGTGCGAAAGGGATCACGCGATCGCCTCCTCATTAAATCAGAAGAGGAGCATCAATTTCACTCTGTACAGTTTCTAATTAAGGACGTACCCATTAAACAACTATTTAAAATAGGTAGAGCCTAGTGGAAAAACATTTTCGCGAAAATTATGGATGTCGAAGTAGAGCGTCACGAGTTCAGATATATCATTTTAATCTCCTTACATGTAAAGCTATACGTTGAGTGAAATTACAGTAAACTTTGAGATATATTACGCAGTTAGTTAAAATGATTTTCAGTTACTTAACCACAAACAAACTTGCGTGTAAGAAATAATGTTTACGTCGGTATGACGCGGTGAAAACTAATCAAATCACTGGAACGAGGCACTTTTCCAATAAAGTAGAAAAAAGCAAGGCTATCGTACTTCGTTTTCTAGGAATCAGCTTCGTTAGTAACGCAAAGGATACGTCAACGGCCGGATGGCATCCTCATCCAATGGAGTCAATGGCCAATGCACCCGCGTGGAAATTCCGGGAAAACTCTTTTAACTTTTTACTGAACGACTATGCTTTGTTCTATTTTCAAGCAAATTGCTTCACTTTGTGGTTTTCCTACTATAATATAACAGGAACTAAATTCAGATCAGAGCAATTCATGAGAAAACTTCTCCAATAAAATCTACCGAACAAAAACATAACGCGGTAAAAACAATACAACAAAATTTACACAAATGAAGTTTAAAAATCGGAAATCGAATCGAATCCCGTCGATACGTGCCGAACGCGTTATAAACACGGCCACAGATAACAAAATAAAAATGGCACACTCAACTCTTAGAACGAGAAAGGCGAAAATTGTCTCGTCCCGGTGACATTTCCCTGAGTTCATGGGGTCAGGGTTGGGACGTACCGTAATCGTGACGCGGCTCATTCGTGTCCTGAATAACAATACTACACGTTTAGAATCCCGACTTGGAATCTGCATAACAATATGTACACACACAGTTCGATCCGATTTCGTGAACCGGTGTGAGACTAAACGCGAATTTTGTGAACGTAATTTATGAGTTGATCTTCCTAATTCAAATAATTTAGGCAGTGATAGTTTATGATTTTGCTGTCGTGTCTGATCTTATTTCTGATCTATGATTGAATATGTTTTAATTATATATATGTATACAAAGGTACAAACAGTGTTCATAACGATGTCATCTAAATATAATTTGTAAAGATATCACATGATGGCGTCTCATTTATTGAAATCGAAATAGAAATTCTTAGCAGCTTTATTAAAGTCGAGTCAATAACCTCTATTGACGTCTGTTCTGTCAGAAGTTTCTAGTGCTCAACCATTCAGGCTATCTATAAAACTATCAGACACAAAATATTGCAGAGTTAACGATCGGTATCAAAGTCTTCTCTCGTGTAATTAATTGCATGACAGTTAACAAAATTCATTACATAAAAATATTCCAAGCTTTCCGGAGTTTACTACAATTTACTCTGTACACGCGTCAAATAAAAGAAACAAAATAATTTTCGTTTGTGAAATTTAAAACGACAACAAAGGCGGAATCCTTTGAACATCTGTCATATTAATAGCATGGCAACATTGCATGGAATTAGATGACATTTGGAGCATAGTCAGTCACACCACAGCCGAGGTTGGCAACACGTCTCGATGGATCTATGAGAATTTAAACTCCGAACGTTGTGCTGTGCCAACGTAACATTCTTTACAACCATCATTTCTTCAATATATTGCAATGTGCAATTACAACGCAGACGAACTTTTTATGAGGTTTATTTAAATAAATAATGTCAAGAACTTAATAGAATTTGTGTGCAAGAAAGTAGAATTAAAAGAAAATCAAGTATCTACCTTTTCTCTATTCACGAATTTAACAATGAATCGGTGATCAGTGGCCCTAAGAATAAATTCTATTAAATCTGCTATAGGTATTCTGTGGTTTCCCGTTGCCCCGTGATTGCCGAACCTTAACCAGTTTCAATTAGGTCTCAGTTGAACAATGGCAATTCGAAACTGGGAAAAAGTAAAAAGGCGGCCTAACCCAGCACAATCAAGACTCTCAAGTGCAGAAACATAAATGAAACCATTAATTATCCGCGAACCCAGTTATTCTTCCCTCCTGCCCTCCTCTGGCCGCACTCCATTCCGCTTTTATATTTTTCTCTTTCCCGTTAATTTGTCCAAAGTTAATTGAAGGGATATTTCAGTGAGGGACGACGTAAAATGGCTCAAGTTGAAACAATCCAGCAGTGAGTTTTCAGAGCTGCATAACAAGATGATCTCAAATTATGCTTCACCCCAGTTTTGTTCCCGAAGCTGCCTTGTTTAAGAGAAAAGAAAATTCTAATTTCGTTCGAGATGTGATTCTGTCTGTGACTGGTTATCGAAGTGTGCTGTTATTTTGTTATTAATCATTTCTTGGGTTGGGGATCGTGCCATAGTTTTAATATGGTTGTAAACACGTCGTGTAACGAACGGAGGTTTAATTAAACCTTTGTAAGGCGCGTTTAAACCGTACATTTTTCACGTGAGAGCTAAAAGGGTCGCGGCGCGTCACCTAGTGAAGCGAATAACTGGAAGGATTGACGGCACGCCCGCCGTCGCTGCATTGTTTACCAAAACAATGGCCGACCTCTGCGGAGTCATTAACCTACCTCCGATGTCAGTGCAGCGCGCCGAGTTTGCCGTGCTGCGGAATCTTAACTCGACTTAATCCTAAAACTGAATATTTAAATACGCCACATGTTCTCATAAATCGGCGTTGTAAATTAATGTCGTAGTAATTTAATCGTATTATCTGAAGTTATTGCGACGTTATGGAAACAATTGATTATTTTGATGTTGTAAAAACGTTTATGAACGAGTTTTATTCGTGACTGCCGAATCTAATTACAATTAAACACGGGTATTTTTCATTCATTCGTGTACTTCTCTTGTTGTATGGAACTTCGTTAAATGTTACTTCCAAACAGAAATAACGAACCCCTTGTGCGTATTGGATTCACAGCAGGGTTTCCACGTTGAGGCTAATGGTGTCAGTACACGTGACCATAGCACGTGCTTACTTCAAGAGTACCTGGGTAATACAAATCTCTATTAACAGGAGCGGGCGGTATTAACAGGAGTACTACGAACTGGCAGAGCAGTTCGTAGTACTCGTGTTAATACCGCTAAATACCTATTGTGCCCGTGCGTCATGTCATTAGGATTGATTCGGACCACACTCTATTCTATTTTTTTTTTGTTATGGCAAAAAAAGCCGATGTCGACCATTCTGCCAATGTCTAAGTGAATTGGAAAAGCTAGTGTGTATTGCTAAAAAATAAAAAAAATATCCGGGCCACACTCGTTGACGTAACTTGGTACAGATTGACAGATACTTTGAACTATAAGTCAGACATAAAAACTGATTTGAAGGTCTCACGACATAACAACTGATTTGAAGGTCTTACGTGATACTTAATGATGTCCTAGTAAACAGAAGACATGCCTATCGTCATGAATGCCAGCTTAAAATCATAATGTTAGATACAAATGGTGGTTAAGAAGCCCAAATTCTTCTCCAGACCAACTTATTCTTATGGAAATTGTAATTCAAATGCAAATTTTTCGGAAGCTCTCATTGATTTTCTGTCAGACGCACAATGTAAGTGTGTAGGTACTTCCTACTTGCATTTTATAGTTCAATATAGCTGGCACGTTTGTGCTAAAATGTAAATCTCAAACAGTCTAACATTGTTGGCATATTTCGATCATAGAAAAGCAAGTTTTTATGACATTCTTACAAACCGCGTTGATTGACAGTCTGTCACTGAAGTTTCCGAGAAACTTAGTTCATTTTTCCGATGCGCTTCGTAACATTTCTCTCGCAATAACAATACTAATGGATTCCCGGAAAGTTCCGACTATCAACTGGTTTTTCGACGCGATAAAGGTTGTTTTTTCACACTTACAATAAACCACGAAACCTTTTAAAGGTTTGGGAATATGTTGAAAATAATGTTACTGTTTGGGGAAGGCTATTAAAATGTAAAATGGTTGGACATTTTGTATGTCATGCAGCGAATATTGGCAACATGTGACGTAATATGACATTGTTTGTTTCAGTGGCAGCGGGTTGACTGGAGCGTCCTGCTGACAGCGGACACTACAATGAGGAGATTGGTGTCACGCGAGCGGCCGACCAGCGCCGTCCGCCGGATGACGTCACGAGGACCGCCACATCCGACGTTATCACCTGGAGCTACATGGAACCGACCAGCCAATTGTGTTTGGTATTTCAATTACAGTGTTGTCAAAAATTGAATGTCAATGCAAAAAGAGGTCATGTTATGGAAATTGATTTAGGACTTATTCTAGTCGTTCTAGATAATGTAATTTTTTCCGTCTGTCTTTTTGGTAATAAAACCACAATACTAGAGAGTGGCAATAAGAACACGAACTTTCATTATGTACATATATCACTCGATATGAGAAAAGTAGATACTTTTTTCTATATTTCTTATGCTTTTCATTTTTTCACTGCACGATAAAAATCTGTTAATGTCCTATGAAAAGCTGAGCTTCATTTTAGGTACTTTTCGGTCTCTAGCTTACAAAAGTTTCAGTAATGGAGAATGTATGCGTATTTTCATAATTGACAAACTCGCGATTGATCACTTCTCATCTGATAGTAAGCGATGATGCGATCGACCATGGTGCACGCTTCTTTTTTTTTAACCACATCGGGGGTGATGCTGAGGCCGAAGGCGAAAGCGAGCTTAACTCGGAATCCTCAACCACAGAAGACCTGGCTATCTTACCTCTAACTGCCGAAACACAACAATGCTATTAACATTGTTGTTATAGCGAAAAACTTAAAAAGATGGTGGTAGCTAGCCAGGCGGACTTAGAACAAGCCCTACCATGAACCAAACCGAGCAGAAAATTTTGCCCCTGCTGGGAATCGAGCCGGGGATCTCTGGGTCTGATAAAGGTGATCTTACCACTAGACCATAAAAGCGGTTAAAAACGCTTAAAAAGAAACTTCATCATCTTACTGTCCTTGTTCCGTGTTACTTGGGGTTGGCAACACGCTTTCTTCCTCCATTCTGCCCTGTCAACCGTCACGTTATAATTTCTCCCTTCTCTTTGAAAGAATGAAAGAAAAAGTATTTATTGAGACAAGCACAGGAGATCACAAATTAAACTAAAACACACAAATAATCAAACATTTTCTTTTCTTTTTTTTTTTTAATATGCTTTAAGTCCGGTGCGAGGCCAAAAGGCTCCTATCTCAGCATGATGCTGCGATATTTAATAATAAATGTCGCAGCGCTGGTATTCTGATAGGGCTTTCTGAATATCATTCTTCACACAATCGATCTCTCCATCCATCAACACTTTATTCATCACTCTTTTAGTCACTTGCGTTTCACTCGAAACTTTAAACGCTCACGCAGACATACGCGACGCAACAGCGCGACTATACGGCGCGACGCGATTCTAGTAGAACAATTTCTACAAAAAACAAAAATCTTCAAGGAAATTGTTCCAGCAGAATCGCGTCGCACCTTCGCGGTCTCGTGGTTGCAAGCGCGACTGCTGAGCGTGGTCCTGGGTTCGATTCCCGGGTGGGGCAAAATGTTATTGAGTTTTTCCATTAGGAATTTCTTAGTAACAGCCCGGAGTTTGGAAGTTGGCGGTGTGCCTCGGAAAGCACGTTAAGCCGTTGGTCCTGCGCCTGATCTCTCTCCGGTCATGTCGGATTGCCGTCCCATCGGACTATGAGAGTGAGGGAAGAGAGAGTGCACCTGTGTCTGCGCACACACTTGTGCACTATAATATCTCCCACGCCGAAGGCTAGTCTCCGTTGAGATTGGCCGCCGTGGCCGAAATACGGTCTGGAGGACTATATATATATATATATTCCCAAGTAATAGCCATCGAAAAACACAGTCCTGCCTTTAAATAAACTAACATACCTTACATAAATTGTAATGTCAAGGGTTTCTTAGTTAAGTAAATATAATCAGTGTGTCGTAAAGTACATGAAGGTACATTACTCAGTTAAGATTGTTGACAAACATACTGGCTCTTAAACTAAAGCTGCATACATTTAATGGTGGACATTTCAGCTAAATAGCGCTACGGTCATAAAGTGAGTGAATAAAAAAGAAAGAGATGGGTGTAGAGAAAAAAAGAGATAAACACATACCTACGTACCTATGTATTGTGTTTTATGTAGGTTTTTTGCAATGGAATTCGATTTTATTAGCTTTATTTTTATGTGTTTTTTTTCTGATAGAATTTTCTTTAGTAGGTAAATGCTGTAAAAGCAATAAGTATTTAACTTTCATTTGTAGCTTCTTATTCTATTCAGGATATTTTTGTTATTTTTTCATATAAAACTTAGTATTTTTTATTTGTGCAAAACTAATTAATTAAAGTATTTTTTATTTTTCCAATACCATCGAAATATAGTTAAATAAAAAGAAAAAAAGAACTGCAAAAAAGTTTCTACTTTTATTAATACTCCTTAACTTGTAAATCCTACTGAGCTGTGATAGTTTTCCTTTTAATGTCGTTATATATACTACAGCCGTGATTTTTTTCACATACACAAACACAACCGGGGGAGGATTTGACTCTAACAATAATAATTATAACTTTAAAGCTTAATATTTTGCAAACGGATCCCTGAATTTCTACAAAATCAAAAATATTGCAAAACATTCCATTTACAAAGTACGCCAACCATAACAAATTCTAATAGACGCGGCTCATAATTGCATCTTTTGTTCGAACCCATTACTCTTCAGTCCTCAAACAAAAGTGAATTTTCTAGAATAGAACAAAAAAACAGAAAGATAGAAAAAAATAAAAGTATTTTTACGAGTGTTCCCGCGTTCTGGCGATATCGTTAATCCTCTTCCACACTACAGAGTTCTTTGACGATCTTTTGAATTACTATTTTATAATACACCAGCGAATGCTTCGTACGGTTTATCGACTTGACAAAACATCGAAATATCTATAATGTATGTAAATTTAATATTGTGTATGTACACTTAAACCTAAATTCTCTACATGGTGGTAAAAACCGCATCAAAATCCGTTGCGTAGTTTAGAAGAACAACGCGGCTACAGAGACAGACACGAAAAGCGACTTTCATTTATAATAAACTAGCTGCGCCCCGCGGTTTTCATTTCATTTCATTAATTTGCATACCATAATATGAATTAAGTTGTTACAAATAGGCTTAAAGCTAAGATACAGTTATGGACCCGTTGATAGATGAAACTGACAGTTGTAAGCCTCACTTTGGAGAACTGAAGATTTTGGCCTTTATATGTTTGAAATTTGTAAATTTGTACGTAAATATCCCGAATTATACACCAAAAGAGAAGTCATAGAGAATAGATTTACTCTAAGACATAAAAACAGATTAAACATTCCAACATCACGACTTAAAATGCACCCTTCTTTCGTTTCACCTGCATAAGTCTCGATTCCGTGGGAATATCGAGATGAATTCAGGTCATGGTCTACCCATGTGCCAAATTTCATCCAAATCTAAGCAATGTGTGATATCAGTTTAAACTGGAAATGTATATGCATATTATGTATATTATGGTTGATATGTAGCCGTTTGTACCTACGTGCTACTTGTTCATATAAATATTATCTTCCACTGACTCAAAGTCTCAAATGCTCAAAGTCAAAGTCAATCATTTATTTCAAATGCCTATTTAAGGCACTTTTGAACGTCAACATTTACAAAAAATAATAATTTCTAGTAGAAATTGGATTGGAAAAATGGAAATGGGTAAGGAACTCCACCGTTACTCTTTTAAAATTATTTACAATATTTTGTATAGGTACATTAGTTATATACCACAATAGGTAATAAGAATTAAAAATGAAGCAACGACAGATAAATTAATTATGTGATACATGGTGCTCACATATTTACAAACATTGTAAAAGTAGACGATTTTCCTAAAATTTTACAATTAATAAGTCAGTGTGTGAGCAAGTAATCACAGAATTTAAAATCAATGTCATATAATAAAAAATATATAATTAAATTAGCAACCAGTTTGATTTTGCTGTATCTACTATGAGGTATAGATATTAAATTGACCTTTTCACAATGTAAACAACCAGCTGTTCTGGGAAAAAACGGCAATATATCACACTGACATGGATTGTAAAGCTAGGGAGAAGGCATATTAATCTATACGTAGTATAAATTAAAGTCGCTTTTTGTATGTATCAGAGAATTTATTCCGAAAGGTGTATGATTTAAAAACTTATACTTAAAATAATAATAATAATATGTACAAATATAAAACAGGAGGGGAAATATATCATAGAGCATGAAAATTTCGTCCTATGGATAATACATTAATATTTATTTGACTTAAATATAGCACAGAAATCTCGATGTTTTGTCAAGCGGTAAAATTCGTGCGAAGCAGGGTCAAATTTTAGTATAAAAAGGAAATTCACAGTATGCATATAATTGCTTTATTATTTATTTTGTAACTACCTGTGGCCCGCGATTTCGTCCGCAATCCAGGATGAAAAATAGCCTGTATATACCCTTTTCCCGGTCATGATTTACCCAAATTTCATCCAAATCCGTTCAGCCGTTTTAGCGTGAAAGCGTAACAAACAAACAAACTCACTTTCGCGTTTATAATATTAGTTTGGATGTACACAAAAAATACTAAACAAATATCCTGACTGCTAATGCTCATTCAAACATTTTCATATAGCAGACAATTTTCCATTCGATTTGTTTCCAGAAATACGTACAAGTCCGTGCAGTTACACGCTCCGATATCTTTCTGATTGTCTGTCCATAGTTTTACCTCCTTTTTATTTTTATTTTGTCCATAAGTGGAGATTGGATTAGTCTGTATCGCAGGAAAATCCTTTATTCTTGAAATTACGAGATTGTAAGTGCAATGATTGAAATGTTGGACTGGTGCCAGCGACTTGTCTTCGCATGAAACTGAAATCTCTAAACATTATTGTTACTACATGATGCTAGTTTGAGTGGTCAATGTACTATTACAAAACAGTAAAAAGAAATTAAGTGCCATTGTTCTTATAAGCAGTTTTTATACAATGGCTTTACATAATTTGACACACAGAAATAATATACGTAGACATTTTCAAGACTACATTGGACCTTGAATCTTTATTACATGTTTGTAAATAAAATAAATAAAAATCTTTATTGCAGACCACATGATCCAAACACACACACATGATGTTCTTTTGTGTGCAAAATAATATGGAAACCAGGGACACATCAAATTAAACAAAACACTATCTATCTTCATTCCACACGACAGCTCCCATTTCATCTAAACAGCAAAACCCAGTTCAACAAAAGTGCTTATAGCAAAAACTTATTTGAGAAAACCTTCAAATAATAAGGTCATTCATTACGCGAACAATGTATCGCGACTGTACCAACATTGCATATGAGCGTTGCGTCATACGTACAGTTGAAGGCAGTTGCACTTAGGCACCTACTATACCGCGCTGCGATAGATGTGTGCTGCCTTTTATTGTCAACCGAGCGCAGATGAGAAAATAAATGCAGATGCGCCAATGTTTTACGTCACCTTAACGTCGGTTTAGACTAAACGAGCGAATGCACATTCTATCCCCATTCTACCAAATTCTTTTTGTGTAAACAAGGACCGAGCAATCTTCAGTTGGGCTATCGATTCTAAAATGATAAGAATATCAAGAAAAGTATGCTCTTGGTCTTGTTCTGGTTCTATGTTCGTTTGGTCTAAACCTACCTTTATTCAATTTTACGTCATTATTGCATCATATAGTATCGCAAAAAGCATCGTAATACTGCTGAATTACATGTCATTATAACTTCGTTATGATAGTCGTAAACAATGTCAATAAAAATGACGAAACGTATTTTATCATTGGGAAATCGTATTTTCGTAATCTAAGTAGTTCGTCTTCAGTGCATGATACAGCATGAATTGTAAATAATATGCTGATTTCTTGTGGAGGTAGTTGAGATAAGTATCAACCTGAAACTGACACTTTTAGGGTAGGTTATCGTTGTGTGAGGTTATCGTCAGAAAGACTTAAGAGCCTTTTGAGAGAAAGAAGTTAAGTGTTGCATCAGAATTCGACGGTAAGTGAGTTGAGTATTTTACTCTATTTTATTTTAATAGTTAAAATCACTGTGCAGTCACATTTCTCAATTGCATTCATATTGGAACAACGTATTTGCAGTAAGCATGTAGGCAATAAACACACTCTTTTCAAAAAGGATTCCTTTTACCAATGTGTTATTTACTACCTAATCTATGTCAAACTACTCAACCTATATTCCCGTCCTATTGGATATAAACTCTATCACAAGCTTTTTGTCATACTCTACGATAGTGGAAACAGTTTTTCCTCAAGTATAGCTCAGCTAGCTGTGTGCTACGCACCCAATTGGCATCGGGGAGGCCGTGTGTAGCTGCGCGCGTGTGCGTCGGCAGGCCAGGCAGCTTTGTGCCAGGACTTGGCACCAACGTCGATACGGACAATTTGGGACCCGGCCGAGCCACCTAACCAGTTATTGGATTGTCATAATTTAACATGGCGTGTACCTATCGGCTTTACTGCCAGGAACAACGGGGATAAACTTGATAGTTCCCACGCCAAGCGTATTAATAGTTGTAACGAATATTTCGAAAAACTTCAGAGGAAAAATAAAGAAAACTTGAAATAAAATGCAGACGACGACAATGAAAGACAGTAAGCGATTGTTATAAATTGCTCTTCTGACAGTTTTGTGTTTAAAAATATAATAAGTTTTATAGCAAAGCAGTGGAAAAAGTAAGCAAAAATACGACAATTTGACATGATTTTTGTTACTAATGAAAAACTATAATTGCATAGTGTACTGTAATAAAAGGAATAAAAACTATTTGCACGATCCTTTTTCCTTGAAGGGTGAACGGACGAACTTTTCCTATGTACCTTCTTTGGTATTGACTATAAACCCTATACAAACTTAACAACATGTTTTAGTAGTCATGTACGAGATGCCTTACACACAAAGCACGTGCACAAGCATCCGAACTCTGGTCAAACACGTGAGTGACCAAACAATTGTTAGCTCCGATGACTCAATGGAAATCCGAAGACGTTGTGTTTAGAAGACGGACACTGCTGTGTCAGTTGCATTTTCGAGCTGACACTACAGGTAGTTTGAAATACCTGAAGGAAATGTTGTAGACTCAAAATACTCAATTATTACTAGCTAAAAAACAAATGAGTTTTGAGTATAAATATGTATGGCTAGCCACACGCTTAACGATTTACTTGCGCAAATTTACGCTTGCGCAAGTAAATCATGTGTGGCTAGCATAAGAGTAGAGGAAGACCAAAGAAACGATGGATGGACTGTGTGGAAGATGATATGGCTAGAAAGGGGGTGACTACCGAGATGACGACTAAAGGCACCATTCCGTACCCGACCGCAGGAGGCAACTGCAGGAGACATGTCTCCGCGACACGACTGGTTTCCATGAATTTCTATGAAATATCTTCCGTAGCTAGCGACACGTCGTTGGCAGCTACGGGCGAGTGACAGGCGACACGTGCAGCCCGACCGTAGACCAGCAGTCCCGCCAACGCTCGAGCGATAACACGTTGTTCTATCTTCTATCTACCGACTGGAATATGGGCTGCTGCCGTCTGCTTTCGGGTTCAAAATCATGACTGCAGCGACATGACGCCGCGACACGTCGCGTGGAGTTGCTGCCTGCGGTCGGGTACGGAATGGTACCTTTATAGAGACGTATGGAAGAAAAATACATGTTGCGCCGACCCCAAATAAATTGGGATAAGAGCCAGATAATGATGAGGTATTCCATGAAGCACACCCAAACGAAGCACACCCAGACGAAGCACACCTAAAGTATTCCACTTAGCACACCCATAGGTGGGCTTCAAATAAAAATTTAAAATAATTAATTTCCTATTCCACGAAGCACACCTACGAATATCACTCGCATAGTGCGGGTACTAAGAAATAAAAATGTCGATAGAAGAAAATATTTATTATTTAAAAGACTAACTTTTAAATTTCTAACATCATTCAGTTTCATTATAATAATGTGATACAATATTTGTCATTTTTGTTATCTTACTATTTAAAATCACAGATTGTTTCATAATTATCTTTCCAAAAAAATATTATTTTTTAACTATTTTTCTAATATTTTCCTTTTTCGTGCTCTTAATAAAATCACAGATTGTTTCATAATTATTGACTAGCTAGAATATAAATGCTATGTAAGAAATAATCAAAAAAGTGAATATCATAAGTTGTAGTTTTCATAAGTTCTTGCTTATTAAAAAAAATATGGTTATAATGGTTGTGCAGCTGATTCCAAATGTTTTGCAATCGTTGCAGTCATATTTCGAGATGTTACAAAATCTACGATAGCTTACAAAGATGATCATAAACTCAGAATTTACATAAATTTGTTTGTCCGTACGTAGAGACTTGCGTACAAGAGAATCAACAAAAGAAACAGCTCCACAACACTAGACAAACCGCATCCTAGAAAACCAGAAGTCCGTTGGTCACCAATATCGTACAAACGATTGAACAGAGTCGTGGGAAACGCACGTACCTGCATTATACGTGGACAATGCTGAGCGGTATAAAAAGATGCGGCCGACAATAGACGCTCTATGGAAAATCACCAACCATGGCCCGTTCACACGAGTGTCCAACCGAATGAGAGAAACGGAGGAAACTCGGTTAGCTTATATTGAAACTACTTAATTGATGCTTTAAGGATGTTTACTGTTCATGTAGTATTGTTATGCTTGAGAGGGTAATGGATAAAGAAATTAATGACGTGATTAAAGTGCTAAAGCTACAACTAGTTTTAGTGACAGTGGTTAATTTTCCAGTAATTGTCTCTGATATTATATCTCATCAAGTGGGTGCTCTAATATTTTCTAACTTAAGAGCGTTTATTCTATAAGTTGGTAACGTCGCAAATAGCTGTCAAATATTTACCAGTTTTGATTAATTTGGCAATATTACTGTATGGAAATATGAAATATCGCTAACTAGTGAACTAGAATATTAATAATGAATTGCAATTATAACACTGAATTTGACGTTGTAACCGTTTTCGCTGTAAAAGAGGCATTTGGAAAGTTTCCAAATACTTTTTTTACATGTATAACTAAATATTCGGTGTTACGATATTAATTATTGCATTTCATAATCAATATTTTATTTCACTAGTTAGCCATATTTCCATACAGTAATATTGCCAAATTAATAAAAACACCGAAATATTTGACATATATTTGCGACGTTGCCGTCTTTCAGAATGCACGCTCTTAAGTTATTTATAATTTATGATGCGCATTCTATAAGAAAATGACTCACAAATAGAGATATCATCAACCAAAAATTCACGTCAAAACCCTGTCCGGTGCAAACAACCCAGCAATAATTTGTTGTTTTTTTGGACTCAAGTAAACACTGAATTCCTTCATTCTAGCTACCATATGCAGTGTACCTACCGTTAGTTAGATTGCCAAAATCCAGCTAACAAACACAGCAAATACATCAATAATGACCACCACGCTAACCAAATGACAGGAGGGCCTTGCAACTGAACCGGATTACGTTAGCGATTAGCGACTGTGTATTTACAGCGACGTACAGCGATGTAAAGCATCGTACAGCGCTTGACGACAACTGTTGTCGGCAACAATTGTCGTAGGTAGTTGCTACATATTCCTCAATATGTTGGGGCGGTATAGTATCGCTTGCAACAATTGCTAAAATCTTGGCAACGAGCAATAATTCCACTACTTTCGACACTAGTGCCGGCAATCATTTCCGTCAACATTGCCTCACAAATGCAAAGTAAAATTTCTCAATTCTTGTACATTTCTATACAATCTCGGAATTTTCTTAAATTACTCGGCATGCCGAGACGTCATAGTTAACATTGCCAAGAATTACTTAGTATTGAGCAATTTAGTTGCCCGTGTAAGCATCTTAAGCGCAGCTTACAGCATACACACAGTATATACAACAAACACGAGTGCTGAACGTATTATTAACACATTGACGCTTTGATGGTTAAGTAATACCTCACGGCCGTCTTCGAGAAGCAACGTGTCGTGTGCGCAACGCATTGATGTAATTATTAGTGTGTTACTGAGTATTTTTGTGTGACATTGTAATTGTTCGTCTGTGGTCTTTATTACTGTGAATACTTTCACACTGTACACGTACCTATATCAATAAATTCGATGGAATATTGGTTATAAAAAATATTCGAACATTAATTTAATTTGACACGCTGACCAATCTTGTAATAGGTAACCAGATACAACTAATATTGCAATCTGTAGGTTATAACTCCAGCATACAAAGAAACATTCAGACATAATCGGGAATTAGACTGTGAAGAGCATGGACATTAAAGTCTCACGATACCATGACGTCATTATAGTTACAGTTAATGTATCTCAATACTCAGATAATACATTCCTAACAGTGCAGCGGCAAAGCACACTAGAGTTGAGGGTTTCGACACCGCCCGAATAATTTACCTCCCGAGCACCTACTAATTACTATACATGATGTCTCCGCAATCTGCCTCTGGCTACATGTAAGCCAGTGTAGGACCATTAACCCAGCCTAGATGCCCATTAATTTAATAGCGAGTTTTCTTTACCACGGCGGCGATTAAACGACTAGTGGCGTCGGCCGACTAATTCAACCGGGGTTAGTGCGCTAACCGCCCGTTAGCCACGCTTACGCAGCTTAACTTACTACAGATTTATGCATCGGACCCACTCCACAAATGGTTTCACACTATATCGCTATTCAAAGGATTAGAATTTTGTTTTAATTTTATGCAAAGGCAGTTTTACTGCTTGATTTTAAATAACACGTTAAATAATTGATAGAATGTAGTTTTCATTAAAAGCGTTGATTGAAAGTTTTTTTTTTAAATAAAACATTAAAGGTTAGCCAGACGTTAATAAAAACACGATCGTATCCAATATCAAAGTGGAGTTTAAAACTTTAAAACAATCCAAAGGAATCCATCAGAAAGTTTTAACTTTTCAGTGACTTCAAAACGTGGAGTCAAACGTTTAAATATTGGAAATTAAAACGTCTACAAGAGGTGAGACGTTCGTTAGTCAGATAAAATATTCTCGCTTATGCTAAACTGTTTATGTAAATGAAATAAGTTGTCGCCTTAGCTCTTGATTACAAAGAGAACTTGGAGTAGTTTTGTTTACGGCTTAAATCGCAGTTGCGTCTTGTTTTTTCAAAGTGTTTATTCTTAGCCCGACAGGTGCGAGTCGACTATAAAAGGTGAAACATTTTAGTGAAAAAATCATAAAAACTAAGAGCAGTTAAATTATTAATTGAATAAACTCGTTTTTATGGGTTTTTCACTGGAGTGGGAACAACACAAATATCTTGAGGAAACTAGATATTCCAGCTCAGTTTCAAAAAATATTTTTAACACATGTTAAAGTGTCTTTGCTCATTAATTGTATGGTTACTGAATTTGTGTACCAAAACAATAAAAACCACGTCTGAAAGTCCAACCTTCCATCACAAAGCAAACAAAAGATTACTAAAAAAAAAAAAAACAACAAAATCAAAATGCAAATCCGTTTACTCAAATTTATTCATGCAATCCGTCCTTAAAATAGAGAATACGTAAAATAAAAAGTAAATCCCTAATTCTGAGTCGTAATGAAATTAAAAACTTGCGCTGGATGGCAAAGTTGCAAGTACTTGCAAGCCCCGATCCGCTTGTGGCGAACGAGATTAAGGGGTGAGATCCGATTTCTACATTATCAATTTACAATTTCCCATCTAGACACCTAGATACTTGTGAACTAAGAACAAAAGGATAAAGTTTTAATTTGTTTAGGTCCAAAGGAAAACAGTTGGCTTGTATCTTTGAGTTTTTTCCAGGGAATTAAAGGAATTGTAGCACTTGAATGAGAACAATGGAAGTTTTTAAATACTGCTGTGAAACAAAAGATTTTGAACTAACGCACCTATTCGTTTAAAATAGTGCCTTACTTTTTTCATGATTAAAGCCAGCTTTCCTTAGGTACTCATCTATTTTAACTGAGTAAGTACCTACTACTTCTTTAAAAAATCGATCAATATAGTTTGCGTAAACTTTATGCATGCGTTGAAACGGCAACGCCTAACCAAAGACCTAGTAAATTAAAATAAAAAACCGGCCTAGTGCGTGTCGGATCACGCACAATTAAAGGTTCCGTAGTTGGGATGAATTTATCCCAAAAACAAACTTAACATTGTAATTGAAAAACATGGTCTCCCATACATCTATATACGTCACGGTCAATTCTCCAACTGCAAATGTAAGTTTGTAATCGCAATAAATATTTTTTTAGGTGATAAAACTACAAATTAACGATTTTCGGACCTTTTTCTTTACTTACCCACCTTTTTTTTGTGTGGGAAATTATCAAATAACTTCTCCCGCTCTGGGTGGAACGGGAGGGCGTGTCAGACTCTTACTGACTAAAACCCACCCGTGTTCCTTCCGTTGCCTGTACGTTGCCAGGGGCCACGACATCCCTTTCGGACTTTCCCGCAACCCCGGCAGGCTTACTTACCACCCTAACCCTGGTTTTGATTTTTTTGCGAGTATCAAAAAAACTTTTTTTAGAGCTCCAAGGGATTGTATTTGATTTTTCAACTTTCAACTCATTTTTAAGAGACATCTTTGTTTGATCTTGCTGCATCTATTTGTGAAAACAACATGCATAATAATACCCCATGACCAAACAACAATTTATTTTAAAATAACGCAATCTCTTTTTATAGAAATCGACTCATCTTTGTAACCATATCAAAGCCGATGAGATTGATTTATCAGAGCTCTTTAAGTTACCACGAAATCTCAACAAATACTTCCATATTACTAAAGTAACACTAACACGTTATCATTGATAACGTTTTGTATAGTATCATGCCAGCTATTCGAGATGTCCTAATAAAGATATTACAAAAAAAATGTATTCAATAGATAAATTAGGTACAGGCTTACCCAAGTAGGTACCTAAAGATTATGGAAAAATACGTGTACGTTTTGTACTGTACTACATCTTATTATGTCGACTAATCTATCTATAAAATCTATATCAGCTTAGTAATCATCCCCATAAACAATTGAAAATCATTACACAAAATATTATTTATTCATTATCTTCAAAATGTATGCGCCACACCTTCTATCATCATATAATATGTATATTACGTTAGTGCAATAAAAATGATATCAATCATAATCGGAATGATACAAATCATGATTACAGAGTTATTTCAGAATGACGAGCCCACACGCCTTTTCAACGTCACTTAGGAAGTTCACTGGCGCATAGATACTAAAACGGCCCAAAATATGAATCACAAATGTTAGAATTATCTTGTTTCTGTGTGCCTTTAGAATTTAATAAAGTTATGTGGTTTAAAAACTGGGTATTCCTATTAATACCAGAGGGAATTTCTCAGTGTCGTACCTTCTACCTTTTTTAAACTTTCTTATCAAACTTATAATTATAATTGGTATAAGTTGGAGTTTACTTACATTCTCCCATAAATATTGTAAACTAACAGGTTCTCGTCATCTTTTACGAGGCACATCGTGGCGAAATCGAGAGATTTAATAACTGGTGCAATACAAAGGTATCACACATTCAAGCATTATTCCAAAACTAATAAATATCGTTTATTGTGAACTATCATAAAATCATCAAGGTCTACAGTAATTCTAAGGGGAGTGAAATATTATGTTTTCAAGCTTGATTTCTAATTGTACCGAATTATGGCTGTCTTTCAGTGACCAAATCCTTTACTTTTAAGACAGCAGTATCTACAAAAATCTGTTTGAAAACAAAACTAACATGGCGGTGACAATCATGTTAAGCCATCTACTTAATAAAATCCTTAAAGAGGATCAGCAGTGGTAGCGTTTTCTTAAGTTTTTTGCAATTTGCAGATCAACTTGTATCTTGATCACAATATGATTCGCGACCATAAAAAATATGTATTTATAGAATTATAATCATGAATAAATCTCTCTAAGTTAGATTTGTTCTCAAATGTCATGATTTCATGAGAAAAAGTCATTCAATGAAACTAAAAAAGAAAAACGTAAGAAAATTTTAATTTCGCGGACTACCACTGCGGATCCATCTTAAATGCCTAAGCCGCTGCTCTCAACTGTGAGTATTTATATACCTATAGTATGTATGTTTATATATTTAAGCTCTATGTATTTATTTAAGTATATATTAATTTATTACTTTGTACGTGTAGGTTTATTTCAATATTTTAGTTTAAGACTTCGCATATTTATATTTTTCTCTTCTTGCTCTCACACACTATTGTCTACATTTCTTTCTCATTTCTCCTATCGCAGGTCTGCTGGAAGAAGTTTCTTAAGAAATAAGCAGTACCTTTGTACTCATAATTATGATTATGTCTTATCTGTATCTATTTTTCTGTGTGTACATAAATAATAAAATAAATAAATAAGAATTCATAATTATATACATGCTTCGGTACAACATTCAGATACACTATCAACACTAACATAACTATCTTAATTTATTCATATACGCCCACAAACACCCAATATTACACATACACACAACATACTCGTACATACATACTTTGTATAACTACTGTTTTCTTTCTGTATTCGTCTTATTTTTTATATTTTTTTTATATTCCTTTTCTAGTAGATTATATACTTAATACATGCATATCAATAAAATGTAAATGGAACGAAGGAGCCTGGATCTCACGACACAGGGAATCTTAGTGTGAGTTCCAGGAATCAACGCACTTGAATGTAATTTTTTAAACAATAAATTATTCTTATTCTTATTCTTATATCATCTATTACCGGTTAATAGGTCCCAATATTCAGCAGTAGATACATTACAGGCATATTTTATTAACGGCTTCCATTCTACATAACTCTTCGAATATCAAATTAGAAATTCCAAATATTATAACGACGAAAGTTTCCTGAGGAGGAGCAATTTTGTTTAATAGAGAGGTTCTAACTAAAGGCAAGGCTTGGATACGTGACAACAGTTCTGGGAAGCTACCGTCAGAGGGGGCCTTTTGAATTATAGCCGCCGTCTGTCCCACCACTTATCTCTGCATAATGATACTAGGTTCGGTTACATGATTCTAATGTAGGTAAGTCTGGGAATTTCGTCTGGTATAATAATTTTGGTGCGTACTGTTTTATGGTTGGTTGGTTTTGTAGGTTGGCAAAAAGGTTTGAGAACACGATAATAAAACATTAAAGTAAAGTTGTTTTTTTTTCTATTTTTATCTACTGCAATTGTATGTGTCTCAAGCAAAGCTAGATAATTCAAATGCGGTCAATATAGTGCGTAATAAAACTTTACATAGGAGGTCTACGCAATTCGTCATCATGACCTAACCTATCTGACCTCTACCCAGTTACTCCACAACACGACACCTTTTGGTAAGACTGGATGTCAGACTATCGATCTTCTGATGATCCGCACGTAGTCTACTCAACTATTTACGTCGAACATAAAATAAAAAGGGATTTCCCAGTCAACAAATAAACCGAAAATAGAACAGGATATAACAGTCCAATATCTATTATAATAGATTTAATTCGAAAAAGAAGAAAATAAATATCACCATTAATTAAGTCAGCTTAATGCCCAGTGCGTTGTCGTTTAGAAAGAGATAAATGTATCGTAAGCTTCTTGAAACGGGACATAATATAATTTATCTAATCCCATATGTTAAACAAAGACTAAAACATTATTTGAGTAGCAAAATAAGTTAAACATTCCTTGGGAATACTAGTGCAAACGCCATATTAATTTTAGGAATGCTAAATACAAGTGGTGGAAGTACTAAAGTGTAGTTAAATGTTTGATGTTAAACAGAGCTTAACATTGAGTTCTAATATTTTAAACCACATCGTAAGGGTGCGTTTCCACTGTAGCGGAGACGAGCGGAGCTGAGCGGAGACGTGCAGGAATCGCCCAATCACTGACGAGACGGAGAGGCAATGAGGATTTCAACTATTGTGATTTGTTGATTCCTGCAGGATCCGCTCAGCTCCACTCAGCTCCGCTCGTCTCCGCTTCAGTGGAATATCACCCTCACCTACTCTAAGCCAGTGATTCTAGATTGAAATACCAAGTATAATTTAATTATAAATCTTTCAGTAATTTTTAAATATTATATCTGTTGTTGCATAATGCATATAAATAACCCCATCTTATACATCGTTGGTCTAGTAGTCGCATCCACTACTGCTGAGCATGAAAACCTGGGTTCGACTCCCAGACGAGGCAAAGTGTTATTAGGTTTTTCTTTCAGCAATTTCTCAGTAGCAGCCTGGAGTCTGGTTTTGTGCCAGGTCGATGGTAATAGGCTCGCCCCCTATTACATGGACCTTTATAACTGACGGACTTAAGCATACCTGGCGAAATGTGGGTTTACTATATAGGTCAACTCTGCCTAACCCTTTGGGAATTACAGGCGTGATGTTATGTTATCAACACACATCACGTCTGTTAAGTTTAGCCAATTAATTTAATTTGACCTTAGTCATGAAGTTTAACTTAGAAATTAATTCTAAAGGTACCATTCCGTACCCGACCGCCATGCGGCAACTGCAGGCGATGTGTCGCCTCGACACGACTAGTTTCTATGAATTTCTATGATGATACCTTCCGTAGCTAGCAACACGTCGTTTTCAGCTACGGGCGAGCGACAGACGACTCGTGCAGCCCGACCGCAGACCAGTAGTGCCGCCAACCCTAGACCGATAACACGTTTTTCTATCTTCTATCTACCGACTGGAATACGGGCTGCGGTCGGGTTCGGAATCATGAATGCAGCGGCTAATATTATTAGTCATCAAGTTAGTCAAAATGGTTGAGCTGAGTGGTGCTCACCCATGCGTTATGTTTGTGAACGGGCGCCGTCAGTTCGGACTGGACATCTCTTAGCTGCCATGGCTTATTTTAATTTATTTTAAATTTTTGAATGGTTCTTTGTTTTTTTTCTTTTCATTACGGACGCTTTTACAAACGTGCACGTCTTTCTACATTGTTCTTCAACATGAATGATGTAACAAATATTTTATATCAAACTTTTGATTTAAAAGAGTGTCCGTGGAGTTTCTTGCCCGTTCTTCTCCATAGGTACCTACTATGCTTTGGAATGGGCAACTAGGTTCATATTTCTGACTGACCGACTTCTTGACAATTCAAAAGTGCCTGTAATTGGTTTCTTGAAAAAAATGCTTTGAGTTTGAGTCAATATAATAACTTAAAAAATAACTTACTCACTAGGAGTCGGGCGTTGGTAACTGCGCCACAGTTGCAGCTATCATCGTGTAACATTGTTTGTCTTTATATGTATTTGTTTTTTGTTCCCAATAACCGATTTAATAATAATCCGCCGTATCTCTACGTTGACGTCATGGTGGGGCTTGCGCGCTCCTGAACTCTGGGTCTGTGCCGGTAGAGTTTACTTTGCTTTAACAGGAGGATGAGCAGCCAGACCATGAGAGATACTGAAACCCGCAGGGCAGCTAGTGGCAAGCTGTTGGGCAGTAGCGACCCCACGGACCCTATCTCCCGTGAGAAGTCTTGTTCCTCATCTCTGGCTTACGTTTATTGACGGCTGGAGCACACTGACGAGGAACAGAGCTCCCACGTCATTCTTGCCTTTATTGGCCGGCTTGAGCAAACGTGCTCGGAGGAAGGAAGTATTCCAGTAAGTGCTGGTAGGGATCTTGACCATCTTCCGGGCTCTGGGATTGTTCTGATAGCCGTGGAATACCTCTCCACTCCTCAAGCACCCCAGGAAGTGTTGCCTTGTTGTCGCTACGTGATTATGTGCTAGCGACCGTTTTCGGGGGCCCATTACTAAGTGTGCAACTCACCCCCTGCCATTTTATCCGTGTTTAATCATGCAGGGGACATAGTCCTTCCATAATTCTAGGTAACCAATCCATTATAGCCACCCAAACCCATAGCCCAATATGTTTTGTTTCCATGTTCTGCAATAGTCCTGCACCAACCGGGGGTTGTCCTTGCGTGTACTTGCATAGGGTAAATAGGGATAATCGTCGGTTGGTGCCTCATTCCATTTAAAATTGTCTAAAGGGCTTCTGCGAGTTGACTTCGGCCCCTCGTACGCCTTCCAAAGGACCGGGACCCGAGATATGTAAGTATATAAAAATCATAATAATGAATAACTTTTTTTTTTTTTTTTTTTAAAAACGTTTCCCCACACTAGGAATTTCTCCTGTATCGTGGGTGCGTTTACAAACATTTATACTCACATACACAAACAGCCAGACCCGGAACAACTAATTGTAGGTCATACAAATATTTGTTCCGTGCGGGAATCAAACCCGCGACACGCAGCACAGCAGTCAATCGCTTAACCACTGCGCCAAATGTGCCGTTAAAATAAACTCCAAAAGTAAAAAGCTCAAATTAAACCAAGCCGGTGTAATTGAGCCTTAAGTTACTCGACAATGTATAGAATTTATGTTTCTTTTCACTAAACCGAATTAAGCTGCGTTAAAACTCATTTCTAAAAGCAATTTCATAGAGAGAGTCAATTTAAGGGCGGAAATTGCTTCATTTAACGCTACTAGTGACAAAATAGGTTCAAAGATATTCACCTATTTCCTATGTAGAACGATTTGTCGGCAGACTGAGACAATTACTAGAGTTCGTAATTAAATAAAGTAATGATTAAGTTAAATCATGATAATTAGGTTATTCTTTTAGTTGAGCAAATTAGACGTTATTTAGTGCCGCTTCTTATTTCTTGTGTTGTTCAGTCAGATTTATTGTTATTGTATAATTAAATGATTATGAAGGAGTCGGTGCTTTTCTATTTTGAACACCGTGATGATTTAGTTCCGTGAACGTTCGAACATTCATTTGTATGTTCATGGATATAAGTGGGTATTATGAATTTGTCAGTAATTATCTAAGGCATGTAGGATTTGTGGTAACGGCCGCGACCTACAAGCTGTAGGTCGTAGGTTCGAACCCTGACAGGCGCTTTACTTTGTGTAAATTATTTCATCACAACTGCTCTCAAAACGGTGAAGAAAAACATAGTGAACCAAAAATACGAAGACATGTGACATCTACCAACCCGCATTGGGCCCGCGAGGTGGATTACGGCCCACTCACTATCACAGAGGGAGGCCTGAGTCCCAGCAGTGGGTACATCTGATTATGCAATCCTCGAAAACTAATTTCGAGCCCAAACGTTAGAGTAACCAAAATTTCGCAGTTTGATTCCAATACCACAAAACAGTTTCTGGTTTTCATCAAGCTGATATTACACCTCTCACCTTTTATCCACCCACGGAAAGAGATAGAGAATATTCCTAGGTACTGTGCTCCCTAATACAAAGTATTAACATAAAGCGATAGATTAATTTAAATATATTATACAAATTGATACTGGTTGGCGATATTAAACGCAAAATTCAAGTACCTTTTGAGTGTAGCAATGTTATTGGATTTTCTAGGAAATTGAATTTACGGCAACATAATAACATTTACCGCCCCATTGGTCTACAGATTGCGAGGAAGACTAAATCTTGAAGACTTGCTTTTGATCACTAGGTAGAGAAAATAATAAGTAGGGACTTTTAAATTAATTATTATTGGAATTACGTTGCGTCTTCATTTTCCACTAGTGTAGGAGAAATCACGTCTAAGCGTGATTCAATTATCTAGTATAAATTGTTAGTCTGATAAAAAGTTAGTAATTTTTGCATCAGGGACCGAAACCGGTATGATCAATACGTGTATTTTTTCGGTTACAACATTTATATTTTTTACAGTTTACCTTTTTTTTTTCTTTTTTTTTTGGGTGGGAAATTATCAAATAACTTTTCCCGCTCTGGGCGGAGCGGGAGGGCGTGTCAGACTCTTACTGACTAAAACCCACCCGTGTTCCTTCCGTTGCCTGTACGTTGCCAGGGGCCACGGTATCCCTTTCGGACTTTCCCGCAACCCCGGCAGGCATCGGTCCTATCGGACCCTTTCACTTGCTGACATCTCTTTGAGGCGCGCGTGGAACACAACGCGCCGTCGACCCGGGCCTGGTCCTTATCGGACGGCGAGCTACCCATTGCTCACCGTCCGCAAGCCCGCGCCTACGGTGGCCGGGAATCGGCCTGCGATTCCCGACGCCCAGGGCGTCTCCTGCGGCGGCTAGGGGCGTGAGGGCGCGAAATTTGCCTCTCCCTCACGCGTTCTGCCTCCTCCTTCGCGAGCATTACTGCTTCGCAGAAGGAGGTGACGGCCTCCCATGCCCTCTCGCTCCGTACCATGGCCTGGACTAGGGCCGGACGCGAGAGATCCCCGCTGCCGATCGCCTCCACGAGGACACGGCGATACTCTGCCCAAGCCGGACATACCTCCACCGTATGTTCAACCGTGTCCTCCGGGCGATCCACGCAGTGATGACACCCGGGCGTTTCCTCCCGCCTGATACGAAACAGGAACCTACCGAAACCGGTATGATCAATACGGGTATTTTTTCGGTTACAACATTTATATTTTTTACAGTTTACCTTAAATTGAATACAACCAGTATTAATATCGGTTACCGAAATAAAAATTACCTTTATCTTAAACGTGCCGTTAGCATTAGTCAAAGGGCACCCATCGCCTGTGTGTGTAACCGGTATTAAAACGGTAACCTAAATGAGATAACATGTTTCTTCTTCTTGGTTACCCAGATAGCGAAAACCTTAGTCGTAGAAGTAACCAAAATTCTTCGATACTAGTACCGTAATTTATAAAGGATTTCGGTCCCTGTTTTGTATGATCTCTAATATGTTTTGTGGCATGTATTCATTATATCTGTTTGCTAATCTAAAGAAAGAAGCTCGTGCCAGCCAGGACTGAGTTCCGCGCCAATTGTCAAAAGGATAGGGAATAGAACCTAGACCTTGTTAACAGCGATGCCATTAGGACAGCAGAAAAAAATAACGGCGGAATAAAGTCCACAGAAAAGTATTCCATAGAGATCACAACCCTCAGCTTTGAGGAGGATAACGCATGGAAGAGATGAACCCTCTACTTATGATGTAAATCACCATAATATCCTACTAGTTGTGATGCTAATCACGTGAACCTGAGTCATCATGCCAGTTTCCATGACCTGCCTCAGCGGCGACACTCGTCCTCGGGCCCAAAATATTAAATCATTCTTCACGTATTAATAGAATATTTATCACATAGCAAAATAGGTTTATGAAATAATGTAATATCTGTATACTGTTGGCACGGCATTGTGTTGATGATAAAAGCTATATGAATGACAGATCGCATTAATGCATAAGTGTCAACAGGTTACAACATGGCTGTTCAGTCACAGTATAAAAAAGTAACAGTATTACGTCTTCATAGAAAACGGCTAAAACGACGCGCTTCGAAATCTCAGTGTAGACCAGTTGCGCACGGACGCGGAAGCTTTACCTATCTACCGAGCGGCCGTAGGTAATTATTTACAAGGTCACTGCCGAGATGTAATGCTGTTACTTTATTATACTGTGGTTCAGTATTGGTACCGAAAAATAAACAGGACTTGACACAGTTTGCACTTTTTTATGAATAAAATTATGTGTAGTATTTACTACAGATTTTACACACAATCTTAATATAGAAGGTGATGCATCTGAATCTTTGTTTTGCTGGGAGTTGCAAGTGTGAGACCAAACATTTTTTTTGCATTTACTGCAGACTAGCTTTTGACTGCGGCTTCGGAAAATATCCCACGGGAACGTATTAGCTTGATTAATTACCCTATCTATTAATCCAGGTTATAAACTATCTGTGCGCCAAATTCCATCCAAATCCGTACAGCCGTTGTTGCGCCAATCCGTAACATACATCCAGATAAACAGGCAAACGGACAAAAATTCTCCGTTACTATTTTATTTTATTATCTAAACCAATATTATATTAAAGAGAAAATATTTGATTTGTTGTATGTTTATTTGTTACGCTTTAACGGTAAAACGGCTGAACGGATTTAGATTAAATTAGGCACATGATAGGCCATGACCTGGTTTAGGACATAGGATACTTTTAATCCCGGTTTTTCCACGAGATCGAGACTTATGCGGGTGAAACCGCAGGGCGCAGCTAGTATAAATAGATTGTAGTAAATCTTACACTACCGCAGTACTTATTAATGCATGAACTATGTTGGATTCCATTAAAGACTTCAACTTTCACAAATATTAAGGTCAAAAACTAAGATGGGTAGACTTAAATCCTGCCTTCTCATAAGTGCTATCTATAAACATTACCATTAGGAGCATTGTTGACCACAGCGTGGCCCACTCAACGCACAAAGAGTTCCCTAAGATTTATCTACATTAGAAACGGCAAGACATTTAGAAACAAAGAAAACCAAAACACCTTCAATTCCAGACCTCAAGAAAATATCGCCAGACGAGACAAGAGGAGAGGAGATGTGTTTTAAACAACAATAGAATCTCGTTATTCACACATCTTGTCTCCGCTTCAGGGCATACCACTGAGCGGAGACATATCATATTTGAATGCCGCGATCAAGGCCAAGATGTGAGCTGTGTTTGCCGAGATTGAGCTGGGCGGCGGTATAAAGCGGAGATGTGAGCTGTGCCTCGCAAGCAGGCGACACGACGGCGCACAGCGGAGATGAGAAGAGATGTGCGTCTAGCCAGTAATACGTACTGCTTTGGAGGATACACTTTAGCTGAAAAACATCTCGTCTCCGCTTCGGACATCTCCGCAGATCTTCGCTTTGGTGGAGTCCGGGCCTAACTCTGTGGAACAACCTGTATATACAATTTGTAACGTACAAGTTTACGCACCGTAAAGTTATTCCTCGCACCTCCTCTGTTTGCCGTCCTTGTCCTACAGACTACAGGCGCATCTTCACGCGTGCTGATTTTTCGACTTGAGTGCGCCTCAACGAATGCGCATACAGAATAACCCAGCCAAATCACGGAGCCGTTTCGTCACCAACTGTCACACGGCACAGGAGGGTTCCGTAAACGGTCGGGTAACACCTAACAAGTGCTACGGAGTTTACTTTGTTATGCTAACAACGTTGATTTGTTTCTAGTTTTGCTTTTCTTTTGGATGGAATGTTTAAAAGCTTGTTTATGAAGGTATGAGGGAGTTTCGACTTAATCTGAAGAAACGGTTAGTCTTTCCAGAAAAGTGATGTTGGAGACTGACGCAGAACTGCCATCGCTGTGAAATATTTTCAAATAAAGACCCTTAAGTAACATAGTTGTAAAAAAAACCAGAGAAGGAACCTTGGCGGTGGGTAATAGGTACCTAGGATGACTTCATAATATGAGAAGGAGGTAGCTGGGGTTAACTGTATGCGAAAGACGAAAAGCAGAAAAACAAATGGTGTGATGCAACTAGGGAGTGGCAGAAGTCTGAGAGTGGAAAGCAATAGACTAGATAAATTGATTTGAACACCCTCTTCCGAAAATTCTTACCCATATTCGTCATACAATACTACTACATACGTCATACAGTACTATAAACTGCGTAATTTTAGAACATAGTAGAAATTCATAAGATACGGCTAATAATAACAACATAACTTATTGTGTAATTTCCTAACTCGTCTGTGTAACGTCTTATCGGCTTATCCAGCTTTAAAGGATTACGATTACACTATCGTGATTTAGACTCAGTATCAGAACTGAAAAGAATAACATCATAAATGTGTCAGCTGATCAACCCACACGGTAAAAATGATATTGCTGTACTTATATACAAGAGGGCGGCAAGACGACTATTTCTTTTTAGGTATATTGTTTTATATTTATCCGATCTTACGGTATAACAACACCTATTATATCTGGCTAAGCAAAGAAAACTTGCTCAAAGTACACCTGCAACCAGAAGGAATTGATGAATGCTGACGAAAGCGCCGTTCGTGTGATACAAACCAGGGAAGCATGAGACAAAAGGAAGGTCTCTTCTCAGCAGTGGCCGGAACAAGGCTGACAATAATGATGATGTACCATCACACGACTAAAAAGAAGACAGACCAGAATATTTTGGAAGATTTTTTAAGTAGTAAAAATGCGTCTTGTCTTTAACTAATACCCACAAGCATTACGCTTTCTACCAATAGGAGCAGAAACAACTAAACCTAAAGTGACCAGTCATTTGGCTTCTCCAACATTCGTGAATCCAAATAAAAAATAAAGCATTTAAATTAACGAAAGCAAGAAGAGCAGTGGACACGTATCTACAATGTCAATCTGTTAAAAGAATGGAATCACACATGATATTGTTCATTTTAGAGGATCTTACCTCGTTCCCATTGCCAACATAATTATGAAACTTTTAATCAGCACTTAGCGGCACCCCGTTGAGTTTGTGGAAGAATTGACGGCTATTCCGAAACCACTCTCTAATACTATTGTTTTTTTTTTCATGATATGAGATTACGGTTACATTCAAAACAAACCTTACGTCGAAAAGCAAAAGCTTGTTTCCACAAAAGAGAATGAAAATAGAATTTATCATAGGTATTACGTCGTCCATGACGAAACTGATGTTGAATATGTGAATTCCATCAACTATATCTGTGTGCAAATACCGTATAATTGTACGCATCCTCAAATATTGATAGAGGCACGTCACTAAACAAAGCAGTGCAATAAAATAAAACAACAATTACAGTCTAACGTAGACTAATATTATACATTGAACCATGCATATTCAATTACCTATTTACATTCACCTTCACTACTTAAGGGTGCAGTTCGACTCGAAAGCTACTCTGTTTTTAAGCAGAGAAAAACCCCTCAACCTTAAAGGATTCAGTCCGTTGTTACCAGTTGATGGATTAGTAAACAAACATCCACTTTTCGCCTTCATAAGATAATTATGTCTCCGGCCTTATATCCAACTAGGTACAGAATTTCACCCATTTACGATTACTTTAACCAACCCAATCCTAAAATGCACCAATCTAATTCTATTCTAAGGTAATGCAATACAATTCTGCGCTCGACAGGCTAACTATTACCACAAGAATACCCCTCTGAACTGATTAGCGAGCAGGGAGATGCCGCCAACTGGCACACGCGTCGCCTGCGCCGGCCAAACTGCCCGACTCAGCACGCCTCAATGAACTGATTGTCCAATTAACTCCATTCATATGTTCGACGCCACTAACCCACGCGCTAAGAGCCTTTTTCAGGCTAATACGATCGTTTGTTCGGGTAATTTCGGAAATTGCGAGCGCCATTTGCAATAGAACAAGATTGTTGTATGTTGAGAATAAGTGGTGCGGTTTTTGATGAGATTGCAGTTTTCTTTATAAATAGTAAAGTTTCTTTTTTATTTCCTCTGAAGACTTTTATATATTTTATGTCTTTTTACTAATTGATGCGCAGTAAGCAGCTTTCAACACAGCTGAACATAAACCGATATGATTAATTTGATTTTCAATCCAATGATATAATGCTTTGTTACATGAAATCATTCACAAGCAACATAATAGGTGAAATAGGACAAAAATGTCCTTACTAACAATATGCTGCACACAAAAAGAACTGCATTTTAAAATGAACATTTTAATTTCGGCTCCAAAATGCAAGTTTAATTCGGAGCACGTATTGAAAAGTGCCAGCATCAGACACAAAAGCTATGAAAAACTTGTGTAACCGTAAAGTAAACACACTCACTTCCTATTGGTACGCCCAAAGTGGAGCAGCTAAAGGAAAAAACAGAAGTAGCAGAGCATTTTACGAAGACGTTCCAGATGTTTCTACAGATGCTTTGTTATGCCAATAGTGTTTTTAAAAGTCAAGCTGATTTTTCGGGAAGAGGCTGACGTTTTGACTTAATGTTTTGTGTTTCTTAAAGTAAATTATTTTGCATAAATACTATTGTATAGAATCATGTTTTTCTAACTATTCAGACAGCTGTGCTGCTGGGGAGTTTGTTGCGCCACTTCTTCTTCCCAGCTAAAGCACTAGGAAGTGGTGAAGGGCGGGCGTTTTTGGGGGACTGTCTTATGTAATTTTGACCTTCGAAAAGTCCTGATTTCAGCCTAGTTTGAATAAATGACTTTTGAATTTGAATTTGACTGCTTTTTTGGAAAGATATTACAAACTTCGACTACATTTTGTTTCGTTTATTTTTGTGGTTTGTAAAAGTAAAAAATATCACTTCAACCAATCAACGTAACAAGAGATAAGCTATAGAAGTGATTTAGTTAGCCTTGAAAAAAATACAATAAATGTTACTTGGCTACTAAATGCACAATTTCTATGGAATTTCTACGAAAAGTACGCTCTGTGAGTATAGTATACTCACGTAGCGTTTCTGTATAATCTACTAGACTATCGTTAAATTATCTTTGCAAATTACACTAATGTGCCATCGCAAGTATCATTAACTAAGCCATAGAAATGCATTTAAATTAATTACGGCAACCGTCGCAGTAAATTTATAATTATAATAAGCTATAATAGGTTCCTTTACCTTGCCGGTGTTCTAGGAAAATTCCTGCAAATTGTGGTGGCAGCACATATTTTAGGCGTTTAGGTAATGGATAGGTTCTCTAATCGACAAGTTTCTGGGAAAGGAATTAATTGAACTTTTCAAGCGTATTAATTCCGTAGTCTGAAAGGTGACTTCAGGATAATAATTATCTGCCGGAGTCGCGGGAAAGTCGGGAAAGTCGCTGCTCAAACTCAAAGCATTTATTTCAATTAAACCATTTACAGGCACTTTTGAATTGTCAAAGAGTCGGTCAGTTAGTCAGAAAGTTGAAGCTAGTTGCCCATTCCAAAACGTAGATCTCTATGGAGAAGAACGGGCAAGAAACTCCAAGGACACTCTTTTAAATATAGAAATTACAAAATCCTGGGTACATTACTTTTGTTGCTTCTATATGTAAGAACAATGTAAAATAAAATAATAATCAAAAACGATTAAAAATATAAAATTCAAAATAAGCAATGGCAGATAAGAGATGACCAGTCTCAACCGATGGCGCCCGTTCACGAACATGACGCGAGGATCAGCACCATCCAGCTCAACCATTTTGTAGGGAACCGAATGATCCAACACACTCGCCACCATCAGCGAGACATTTAAGTGAGCATGACATACTCTCAACTGCCATGCTCTTTCAAGTCAACAACAACTGAAGGAACACGGGTGGGTTTTAGTCAGTAAGAGTCTGACATGCCCTCCCGCTCCACCCAGAGCGGGAGAAGTTATTTGATAATTTAACACAAAAAGAAAAAAATATATATTATCAAGAAGCGTCTTCTTGATAATTATTGTTGCGCCTTTCCAGCTCAAAAAACATGCCGCGATTGCTGATTAATTTTCGTTTAAGTATTCCTTTTCAAATATTAAAAACATTCATGGGTACACCGACACGTGTTTAGCAATTTTCGGGCTGGTTTGGTTCTAAGTCGATTACCTTTGTAGCATTCATGATCCCAAGATCAAAAGCTTACGATACCGGCAGATGTCAGTGAAGTGCGCCAGTGATTACGTTATTACGGTAACTGAGATATGAGCACTAACAGTACGATCCAATTTAGTCGCTTTCTCTCAAATAATTACAACTCGTGTGACCAACATCAAAGAAATCAGTCGTATTCTTGCAAACACTATTTTTATGCTTCTATCCAATTTATCACTGTGCTTTTCTAGAATTTTAATTTATCACTTGTTTTTTAATTTCCTTCATATTTCAGTGGTTAAACAACTTTTTACATGTTTTTTAAATAATTGTAGGTACCTAATATTTATAGTGAATGTGTAATAGCGAACGCATTATTGAAGAACTTTTACACTTTGCCAGCCAAATAAGTATCTTTATAAATTCTTTAAAACGATTTATTATACTGAGCTTTGTTCTCTGAAAAGAAAACTTTCTGTTGTTGGAGAGTCTGATAAACAAATGGTAGAAGTTTTACGCAAATAAAGAACGTTAGAAGTGTATCTTTTTGTAACTGATACACAACTCTTTAAAGTTTTGTTAGGTGATAAAACTAAGCAGCAACAGAATAAAAGATGGCGGAAATAAAGTAAATATGAGTCATATGAACTTTAAAATTATTATTTAGTTTCTATTTTTTATTGCTACGAGTGAGAAATGGGAGTGATTCTGTTTCATCTGTCGGATGTTCGTGGCAGTGCGGAGCGGGCGCGGCCAGGCGTTCCCCTTCAAAGGCGCACTCGGTACAAGCTAATACTTACACGTCCTCCAGGCAGTAAAAGGACCGTTTAAATTTTTCACCGTGCTAATTTTATTTGACTCGCCCTGAATATATTATGTCCTATTATTACGCCGCCCACCCTCCGCAAGCGTTTAATGCTAACAATGAAGAATTTTTTCCTCTTTAAATTGTTAACATTAAATTTTAGAGAAAATGTTAAAAAATCTGATATCATTCCATTTTATTGCTCATTAAGATTAACTTTTATTTTCTTGGCGCGTTTAATTTTAGCCGTGATTTCGAGAGTAAAAATGTTTTAATGAAAAAAATCCAGACTACGTACAATATAAATATTTTATGGCTCTCACGCTGTGCTTGGAAGGAGATAGAACAAATCGATTAACGACAATCGAATCTATGATGCTGACGTAGAAAATGATGCATATTCTACTCGTTCCATACAAGATCTATGAAGATGTAAATCGAATGTTATTTTTGCGTACACATAAAACGTTATCGAACTGACGCACTCGCTAGATCAATGTAAATAAAGTCATCTAATTCATAAACAGATGATAGATAAACATTAAACCGAAGATAAAAGTTTCTCTCAGCTATAAAACGTTTAGTTTTTTTGTGGTGAATCGATTGGTAGCATCGTTGCACATCAATCGATTCTCATTAATTTGTTCAATATCAGCTGGTCAATGACTGACACTGATTGTCTGGCTCACTCTGCGATTTATCGAACTGCTTGACAACCATGACGGCTAAAGACTTGTTTCATCATTTTATTGACGGGCTATAAATTAACTATTCGTTGGGTGGTATTCAATCATTCATATTACGGTAAATTTAAAATGTTACTTGAAAACGTAGTAAAATATCTGAAAATACCCAACAAATAGTTAATTTCAAAAGATCTTAAAACTTAAGTTCTGAGTCTAGCGTTTCTTAAATTGGGCCATTTCAAGAAATTAATTTTATAATTTCCACAAACGCGACAATATTCAGCTCCGACTGAGATATGAAAATAATAATTCATAAAATCTTAGGCTAAGATTTAATCTCGTTATCATAACTTACGTTTCCTCCACATCTACATCGGTTTGTACAGTCAAATAACTTCTTGTGCAATTTATTGCATAATTCTACCTGAAACAAGAAGAAAATGTGTTAGTGCAGTTCCATTAGAACATGGCTATCATTAGCCGTAATTAGAAACATAGCATTTATTTTATTTTATACAGCTCGCCAAAGTTCTGGGAGCAATTCTTTGTGTTTAACGCGAGCACCTATAAATCTTCACAAATACCAAGTGATCCGGAATGTTCATATTACTCCTAATTGCCATTATCATTTACATAACTACCATCATACGAATAAATACCAAACACTAAATTCCGAACTTATAAATGGCAATGCGAGGGCTGTCATCTGATTTAGTGGCCGCAACCAAATAATAATTCTGCGGAACTAGCACGTTGGAAAACAAATTACAGTAATAAGATAAGCGGCCTGCGATTTCTAGCTGTAAATAAATCAAGTGGTCTGTAACTTCAATTAATTTAGCCGCCATTAAGATAATCCGAACTGTTTTTTATCAATAAACAGACGATGATCTATGGTGGCATTGGGAATGAGTATTAATTAGTAGATGTTTTAATGAGTGGTCAAGCTGACCGGTGCGGGATGGCAGCTGAAATCCAGAAGCGTTGATCCGAAACAATCCAACCCAATAATAGCATGCTTCGATCGCTCTAAGTATAACCACGCCGACCCCGTTAGCAAGTCTACCTGCCCGAACATTGCAACATTAATGGAGGCACCGTGACATTTGTTCTTAAATATAAAACAGCCACTGTTGACCCACTCTAGGCTTGACGTTTCCAGAATTATCCACACTCTGTTTTAGTGAGATTTCAGCTCTGAACATCGTAGTTTAATAGAATAAATTATGGATTTTTAGCTAAGTATAGACTGGAATGGAAATTAATGGAATATCAGGAGTGAATTGTGATGTTGTTCAGAGTTGTTAGGTGTATGTGACTGACGTAACGTGGAGAGCTTGCTATCATAAGCAAGAGTGATAACATACATGCCAGCATACTTTAATTTAACGACGAACAGACAGACAGCGCATTAGCTAAGCTTATTACGTGATATTACCTTTTGTGTGAATTTGGCATAGTTAAGGTTATAAATTTTATTGATTGGCAAAGCTTATATCAAAGGAGATGGGCAAGATGAATCATTTATAACTTCGACACGCATGAACAACTTTGGTGAGGCACCTATCTACAAATAACCTTACACGGCCTGAATATGTTAACTAATTAGGATTCGTCTGAGAAGCGCTATTTAAACATGAACTACCAAGATACCGGTAAAAACAGTTTTCACTACAAATAGGAGGTCTCAATGATTTTGGGCCGTGGCGCCTCCACCACTATACATCAGGGACTATGGCAGTAATATATTAGTGCGAAAGCGTCTACACATTGACAGTGCACTTACTATTAGCTACGGCTGGCTTCGCACGTTACAGCCGTGAAGCGTTCTTAACGAGCCGATCAGTAATTTGGTATCATTCTTAGGTGCCAATGAAATGTTTTCTATGAGGAACTTGGTACAGTTGATGAAAAGCTTCATAGTATTTTCTAGTTCAATGAATACAGAAGTGTCTAGCAGATGAAAAGGTTCTGCAATGGCAACCAAAAACTGAAAAGCGGAGTTTTGTTACGAGCAGACTTCGTTGAGAGCGGGTAGGTTCGAACCCACGTTCGGTTTCAAGATAAATAGTTGGGTTGATGACTGGGGCCCCATTCACACGATGCTAGTTCCTTACCTATAAATACAATAAAAGTAAAGCAATAAATGACTTGCGTCTAAACACTGTTCGGTGCAAGTTTTGTTGCTTCACCTGCAGCGTGTTAATCTAACTTTAGTTTAGTTAATTCGAAATCATGGAACAAATTAAATCTGATTGCATTTATTTTATTTACTCAGTTATAAACCTTAATAACAATATACAAGTTAAAATTAAAATATATATATAGTATGTACATGTACAAGTATATAATAAAATAAAAAAGGGGAAGAACTCATTGGGCATTAAAAAAAGTCCTCCGCATCACTGTCAATGGAAAAAGTGCCCAAAAGGCTGGGAGCATTGCCACGTTGGATGGCAATGTTGATTCGTTGGGCTAAAAATAGGCCAGCACTCTGGTTGCGTGAAGAGTCGACCAACCGCTTAGCGATGTCCCGAAAATTGATTGTTTGGTTTCATAATCTGAGACGGTAAAATTTGAGAGCCAGAAAAACAATCAGACGAGAAGCTTGTGTGATTATGAGAATAGTTTCATATATGCTACGGAATTTTTTCCGGGTCTAACGACATGGAAAAAAATATATGTTATTATTTACACCACAGTGTTGGTACTCATATTTCCTAATCTTTACCAAACTCATGTGACCATAAAAATTAAAGAAACTTGTAAATGCACCTAACATTTATACCGGTCCTACTAGTTTTATTAACCGGGAGTGAACTTTGTAAGATACTGCCTAATAAACGTTTATAAATGTAAAGACCATCTCACATTATAATAAAGTAACAGTATTATGTCTTTGCAGTGAATAATAACCTACGGCCACTCGGTAGATAAACCTTCCGCGTTCATGCGTAACTGCCGCGCACTCAAGACTATTGTGTACTTATATACACTGAGATATCGAAGCACGTCGTTTCGGCCGTTTTCTATGAAGACTTAATACTGTTACTTATTTATACTGTGACCATGTCTAGCCGTTACTTAAGAGGTTTATTACTGACACTGCAGAATTATATACCTACCTGCCTAACGTCCAAGCTGTAGTGTTGTAAGGAGAGTTGTACGAGAATAGGGAACAACGTCTTATTCAACAGTAACTCATAAAAATTATGGCATCTCAACAATCGCTTTAGAATCGCTCCTTACTGAGAATGTAGAGAGAAGCTTCTGTGTGCTCTTTAAAAGACATCGAATCAGAAAATGAATCTATCTGTAACTGTACTTATCGCTTGATTGACAACTGTTACAATTATTACATCTCTGGTTAGATGGATAGCAAGAAATCTGCCATTTGGGTCTGACATTAGAAAATGAACACTCAGCTCAGAATGGGAACCAAATAGATATCTTTAAATAGATTTAGGTTCAACCTGTATCACACTGAGACCTAATACTGTCAATCGCTAGAAACAAAGCCTACCGAAAGACCTTCTAATGCCCAAAGACGTGGGCATGACAGTAGGGACAAAACCCTAGTTGAAGCATAGATTGTACAACCACATTAAAACTGACATAATAATTTCACCAACGTAAACACAGCATTTACTTGAAACGCCACCCATCCGCTAACACTTAAACTATCTAAGAAACGAACTGCGTATAATTTCCTCCGTGAGTCTGAGATTCAAAAAGAGCGCTAAGAAAAATAAACAGCACTTGTATCTCAACGCGGCCATCTCATCTGTAGCGAGACGGCACGTTTCTTAAGAACTCACTGCACAATATAAACACCGTCTGGGGGGTTTACGTCAAGCCTCAACTGCGAAATTTTAACAACTCATGTATACATTTGATATATATTATACATTTGATGGTAAAACAATAGACCTGTAGTTACAATTTACTAGTTGTCAGCATTTAATGGAGTCCTTCGTGGTTAATGTTACTCCAGAATTACCGACGCCGTGATTGAGTGCCAAGAATTCGTGGCTGCGACTGGAAATACATCGACATGAGCTAGCTGTCTTGTTTGTATTCCCTGAAAGAATTTATGGAAGTACTTCTGTAAAGGTGCGACTACTATTAGAAAGTAGGTGTAGTACGTCAGGGTGATATAACTCTTAGCGTTGTGACAGCATGCCTGTCTTAATTTAAAATGAAATATCTCAATCACAATTTTGTTAATCACATGAGGTCTTTTGTGACGAAAATAAAAAACTGAATGATTTTCCGAAAAATCTACACCATCCTTCATTAATGTAAAAGTAAAGAATCACAGAAATACATAAGTACGCCACAGTCTCTAGAATACCTAGCTCATAAAAGAAAAAAGGAAAAACTACAAAGCTCGATGCTCGACGAACATTCCTTCGGCAATTATTGCCTCATCACAGTATTTATTGGGGCTGTACCGAGAACCAAGTCGAAGTGCTCTCTGAAAAGAGTCTTTTTTAACTTACCACTGAACTAATGTGGGTCAACTACAAACTCAAGTGTTGTGAAATATTGAAAGCTAAGTAGAGCCTTCTAAGTTCTAGGATATGAACTCAAATAATCTTACGAAGTGTAGATACATATTGGGCAATGGCTATTTATACAAGTTGTGGATATTAGATAACAATGAAATTGCTGTCTATGTCAAAGTCGTGGGTAAAACATATTTTCCATTGCAAATTTCGTGTCCCACGTCCTCTGAAAGACCCGTTCCGTGTCCACAAAAAACGAAAGATATTTACGTACATCTAAAATTTTACAAAGCAAACAAGATAAGGTCTGACTCGGGGTTACGTGTGTGTGTTATCAGATCGTTTCATAGTCACAATGAAGTTTTGTGTGCGTACGCAACGAAACACACTAAACAGTTCAATGTACTCTGATAATACCAGTAGGTATCTTATGACAGTGATCGATTGTTAAGAAGACTTTTAACTTAAGCAAACATACGCACTGGGTATACAGAAAAATCTCTCGAGACGATATGCCTTCGCGTCAACTTATGACGGATTGCAATGGAAATTATCAGCATCAGCGACTTGGTATCGTGAGAACGTGTTACTGGCACACAAGAAAATATGAACAAATTTGAAGATAGAGGAAAATGATGATGGTTTTGAAAATAGAAATGGCCTCAAGAACAAGATGGCACAATATTGGTGCAAAAGGGTTTTAAGTGTGGCGTTATTGTGATAAAAGTTTTAACTATAGAAATGTGGGTACTATGTCTATAGGTACATTTACACCTATGCCTAACCTTTCGGGGAAAAATAGGCGTGATATTATGTTATGAAATTAAAGCCTGTATTTACTCTTTAATATTATTGCTCTTTCTCTCTTTAGTGCCGTTTTAGTAATTTAAGATAACAGTAACCTTATTAGGTAGGTACATTTCACATTTACATTTTTCTATATTAAATTCTAAATATTTTGATATTTTGTCTGTTCTATTTACAGCCTAAAAGTTAGCACTGAAATATGACTGGTTTGTTACAAGGCGCCAAAGAGAAAAATATTGGCTCTAACTGAACTATTTTAATTTATATTGTAGGTACTTCTATTGGCTAGCAAGTCGGTACAATTACATTGTAAAATGGCGATTTTAAAGTGTCAATCACCAGCCACAGATTGTATAAATTACGATTATGCTGACCATGAAAATATTACTGATTTTATGACGCCTACAAAGTTGTGAACAATAATAATATTATTTGCATACAATATAGATATTTTAGACGGCATAATATTTCTTTGATTTTGCTTAATGGATGTACCCGTTACTAATTATCATTTGTCTGTTTACCGTCTATATAGGTACTGGTAAGGAATGAAAAGGACTGAATTTAAATTACGACTATATATACGTATTTGTTTCGATATTAACACCCATTGGTACCTCTCAACACTATCTAAATACTATAAAAAAAACACTATAAAAAACGGCTATATAAGGTCCCATTAAAATAGAAGGACAAACTTTTAGAAATCATTCAGACCACCAAAATAAAGACAATGGTAAAAAAATAATAAGAAAAACGCATTAGATACTTACAAGAAAAATAAATCAGCTAACGAAAATATACTAAAAATGTTGGTTACCCAATGCCATTTATTCTATATATATATATAAATTTTGGGTCGAAATAAAATCACTTTAATCAGTTTTTTTTTTTGCTTGGATATCTTTGGTTCGACGTACTGAACGCTGTGTTAAAATTTGTCCATCTATCTTAACTAATGGGACCTTGTACGTATTGGTTTCGATATTAACACCCATTGGTACCTCTCAACACTCTTCTAAAGTTGTTTTAAATAATTCATTAAAAGAGAAACAAGGGTTACAGACAATAAATATTTAGGCCAAAATCTACTTACAAACATACGGTGCCCAGTAACAGTAACACATGTTAAAGAAACTAACGACATAATGACAAAGGGTAAACGTTGATTGATTTAGGCAGGGACTAATTACAGGGCTAAGGTACGAAAAAAAATATGTTTTTGTACCAAATTGTTAGAACAAAAAAATTACGAGAGCTGGTAATGACAATGCCGATTAGCGTTTAAAATGTTTGGTTAGGTGAAGTAGAATATATTTGGAATGTTTGTAAAGTAGGTGGAAAAGATCAAGAAAGTATTTTTACTTAGGAATGTATTCGTTTAAGTAGCAATAGAAATGTTTATGAAAGAGTCACAATCACGAAAATGATTACTTTCTGTAATATAATGAAAAAAAAAATCCTAGACTACGTTCTCGATTTACGTTACGTAGGTAGGTACTTACAAGGTATTGAAGACGTAATGGGCAATGGGCCAAAGTAAAATATAGAAAATACGTAAAATTATCTCACACAATATACCCCACACCAAAAGAATTTAGTTGTTTATTCTTGCATATTTCCATTTTCGAGTTCATCCAATGACGGACGGGTGCGGGAAAAAAAAAAACGGGTTGCACTCCGGGAGTGCCGGCAGAAGTGAAAACTTGAATATTAACGTTGTACATTTTTGATAATTATGTTGGTACTATTCTCCCTCCGTCTTACGAATTTTCGATCAGGTCACGTGTCCTGACGCGAGTTTTTTTTTTTTTACCCATCACAAAAAAAGTGCACAACGCCGCTAAAGAAGTCCTCACTTCAAAAAGGAAGTATTGGCCTGGAAAATTACTAGGTAATAGAGCATTTTTGCAACCAATTGAGTGGTTAAAGCGGTTTATACCTACTTCATACTATCTGCGGGAGCAACAACGGAACATGTATGACGTTTGTGGAGATAGTTTATGTGCTAACTAATAACAATGGCCATTTCTGACAGTCTGCAGTGCCAGTTCACAGCACATTGTTCGTTGCACAAGCACAAGCGACCTATACAGCAGTGCAGATCGCCTGTTCATGTCATTTCCATGTGCATATTTTCGTAGATTAACCTTCACAGCAGACACGACACACCAAAGAAATTCCTACCCCATTTTAAAAAGTTTGAAAAAGTCAACGCAATAAATGTTGTTTAATTATCAAAATGCTTTGTCATTGTGAGTTTATACAATTACTCTGCTGGTTAGTGTTTAGTACATTTTCTTCTTAGCTTTGAATTTGTTAAATGTCTACAATAATGCATTCAGGGTGCTGATAGGGTTGCCTCGATACTGCAACGCATCAGGGATGTTTGCTGAAGCTCGCGTTGACTGCTTCTACACTGCGATATGGAAGCGGTGCGCATCCCTGGTAAGTAGGGTGCGGGGGAGCACCTACAGCATCCTGTCTATGGTAGCAAGCAGGCTAGATTGTGCGTTTGTGAGCCACTGCTGCAAGGTGTCGGCTGGTCCGGTCACCTTGCAGCAGTGATGTCACAAATTGTTTCCGTGTTAATGTTTTAGTAACATATTTTGTAAGTTTTTTTGTTACTAACAGATTAAATTAAATTTTATTTAGTTTTTAACCTGTCGATTTATTTTTCCTTTTCATACCTATGGCATCTTGTTTAACCAATTTGTATTTTTTTGGGAAATTACCTATCTAGTAGGTAACTGCAGTGACTCTTTTGGCTTTTCTCTAGCTTGCTGCGATTTTCCGCGAGTAAAAAGTGTTAGGTATCCTATTTTTAATGTGAACATCTTTCCTGCAATAAAAATCGAAAATAATCTAAATAATCAACTCTGTGGGAGTGATTTCGTGAAAAGGGACGGAAGTGTGTCACAGGAAGCCGGGGAAGCGCGCGCTATTTGATTTGACCAATGAGCGCGCGCGGTGCTAGAGTTGGCTGTCAGAAACGACCTTGACGAAGCCCCGCCCCTTTAATATAGCTTACCAAGGTGAGATGTCAGATGTTTTACATCATATGCGACTACTGTAAGGCTCGCTCGTTTTTATACATGCATATTTATTTTTATCTGTGATGTACAAAGGTGTGTTATTTTTAAAAATAATTAGCGGTATATTTACAATAACTATTTGAAAGTAAGAAAAGTAGGTACATATATTAGTAACCTAACCCACGATAACTCAAGTCAAAGGTCATATTATAATGTACATCGTGGATTCTTACTGCTCTTAGTCCCAATGCTTTTATAAAGATGCCAGTACACGAATTTACATAGGACTTATCGCGAAAACAGCTCGCGATTCAGACGCGTCTTTACGACACAGCTACAATTCAAATGTCTAACCTAACCCTGACACTTGATCGCGATGCAGTCTCACCGCTGAATCAATTGAAAACAAAGTCGCTAGGTGACAGGGCTTTGGTACTCTGTGGCAGTTAACAGCTAGTAGATATAAGTAGGTATACATTCACGAAGCCATTTTGCCAAATGACCTTGTGACACGGTGCAGTGTCACTGCAATAAGTCGCGTGTCCATAGGCCCTTAATGCCTAACTAAACACTATATTTATAATAACATCTACATTCTATAGATATTAATGCTTGTTACTTGTTATTCGTTTTATTTCTTATCAGCTTTAAGCACCGAGAGGGCAGACTAGAGATCACTAGCCATGGCCGTAAAATCAAGTATATAACCATAAAATAATAATTAATTTTACACGACAAATGTGATATGAGACTTTAATACCTAATTAAAGGAACAGTTTAGAGTTGTAACTGTAATTATAAAATGGACGAGACGCTTACGGAAATCGTAAAATGTTGAATTAAATTTAAACGACGTTTTACTATACGCGTGCTAAATATTATATTACTACCTGTTTCCCGTGGCTTCGTCTGCGATCCAGGATGGAAAGTAGCCTATGTCCTTCTCCAGGTCTACCCCTGTGCTAAATTTCATCCAAATCCGTTCAGCCGTTTTAGCGTGAAAGCGTCATAAACAAACAAACTCACTTTCGCATTAGATAAAAATATAAAGTCTGATATTCGTTTTCTTCGTGATTGTGAAACGCGATGTGTCAGTTTGATAGTGATCTGAGTTCATTTGATTCACTCTCAAACATCGTGAGATACGGAATTAATTCGCAAAATCCGACACATTGCCAGCGACAGAATAATGATACTTTGACAAACTCGACTGCGTAGTAACCTAATTGTCACTGAAATATTCTTCCTGCGGAATAACCATAATTAATTAGTTATTAGTTTCCACCACAGATTTCATCAAACCTATTAGTGCTCTTATAGGTCGTTGATCTCTCATATTTTATACTACAACGCTAAATGACAAATCACGGTGTTTTACAATATCTACCTACGCTTCCACTACGTATATTTAAACACGTGAAGAAACATTTAACACTTCGACGGTATTTAAAATATTTGTCAGACGTATCATGTGGGAATTGACAAACAACAAAAACTTTTTATAGGTCGCGCCATTTGTCTTCGCGGTTACAAACTGTCAAAACAGAGATTTCAATCTAGTATCTTAGAGTCGTGCGGTTCTAATCAAAAAGCGCCTAACATCTGATACTTTCCCGAAGAAGCTGTGGACCAGAAGTGCTAACGGAAACAAATGAACTGTTGCTAGCTGAAGGCTATCTAGAACTGTAATATCGCGCAAAGGATTCTCGCCTTTATTACGGCTAAGTAAGGCCTCATTTTGCGTAAGAAAACTCGAGATAAGCAAACAGGTCTGGTCGCTTTCAACGCACTGCACTGCATTCTATTGCAGCCGCAACGAGTCGGTCGGAGAGACATTTGACACGTCCTCGCTGACAATAATATGTGTGTGTAAACCGGAGCGAAATATATGCAAGCAGTTCACGCCCTTTTACACACCTCTTTCAAATTAGAACAAATCGTTGCAAGTATTACAATGAATTAAGGCGACGATAACCGACTTTTAATGATTTTTTACTGAAGATCACGTCTAAACGAGTAGTGTTAATGATTTGGAAAACATATATGTTAAATTAGAGCATTTTTTATAATAACTTAATATATTATAAATATTTTAGATTATGTTTATATTAGGGGGAAGTCCCGTAGCGCCGGACGGCACCTAGCGTCGGACACTCGTACTATGTCGACAAACGACAACGCGATCTATTCAAATATCGGTGAAAGGGGCGCGGGGGAACGTAGCGATACAGGATCACGCGACGCGTTTTGCCAGTGACGCGCACAGCGGCGGTGAGAGAGGTGGATTACTGTTTTTGGCGGGAAAGCGTTGCGTCGCGTAAATTTCAAGTGAGTATTACTGCTATGGTTTTGTGTTAAATTGTTTTTGTTATTTGTTCATAAAGACAGTGTTCTATTATAATTCATAAATTGTGGAAGTTTTTTTTAATTACCTAAACAGTTTTAGTATGAAGTACGTAATTTTGGTCATTCCCTGTCCCCTACCTCCGGACACTAAGGTGTCCCTTACCACCGGACAGTTTATAGGTTAACTTTTTGACTAAGCATTTATACTTATCATAATAATGATTATTTGTTGTTTTACAGCATAGAAGGAAGGAGGTATTTCAACATGGAAGAGACAAAAAAGAAAGGAAAATGGGATCAACAAAGTTTAAAAACTGCGATGGACAAGATTTTGTCCAAAGAAATGAAATACAATGAAAATGAAATACAACAAAATGAAATAAATGAAATACAATGCTCCAGCTGCCAAGAATGGGCCCATGAAGCATGTGCAGACGTTCCGGAATGTGGAGATACGTATATATGTGATAGATGCACAATGTTTTAAGAATGTCCGGCGCTTGGGGTTTGAAGATTAACCCGTCCGGTACTAGGTGCCATTGTTAAAGACTTAATTTTTTTTACCAAAACTTAATTAACGTTCCTAGATTATGTTTACGCAGAAGTAGTATTTTTGTTAATTGATTTTGATTCTATATTTTGTTCATTTAACTAATTCATAAAAAAATACATATTTCTCGAAGTAGTTTTAATTTTATTTCCAGAAAACCTTATATGTCCGCCACTAGGGGACTTCCCCCTACATAGTGAAATAAATTTGTTAAATTATGTCTAACGCGGAAAAAAAACTGAGAATCACGCAAAATCCAATCATTCATCATCATTTTAAAGATAATTTAACTATAGATCTTTTAGTATACGTGTTTTATTAAAATAACTTTTGTTTTATGTATAATAAATTAATAATGCGTCTAATTTGGGACAGCGCTCCTAGTTGGGCGAGTCCTATCACTGGCTGGACGTACGACGCGTTGCGTGAGCTCAGTAGAGTACACGCAAGCTAACCACTCAAGGTCACTGGCATATATCTGCGTCTTAAACCCGTTGTTGCAAATATTAAAACATTTTCCATTGCTACGCTTTCAGACGGAGAAAAAGAAAAACATTTTGTAAACGAATGTCAAAATTTATCAGCCTATTAATATAATTGTTGCTATTATTCTGATTTAGAATTGAAAATGTATGCTAACTGAAGATGTGTTCCCAGGAATTTTAATTATAAATTAATGGTGTCAATAAATTTTCGTACGAGAGCCGTGCAAGAGTCGGGAAATACGAAATACCGAGTTAGTCATCAATGATAACAATCTTAACGTGACGCGTTAAACACTTTCACAAATCATCAAACCCATTCAAATTCCCATTCGCTTCGTTTATTAATTACACGGGCGAGTTATCCCGCGTCGCCCCTGCCCCCTGCCTCGTCCCTCTCAACCCTCACTAACGCCAATAACTTGTTTATCGCGCGACTGCGGAAACTAGATCCCTAACTCCGATCGGAAAATATCCCCCGAATTTCCTGCGCGACCGACACAACTTCGCTTTACAACTAAGTAGTACGACACAAAAGGGTTAATGCGGTTTTATTATTATTTCTCACTGCTTTAAAATGATATTTGTATCATAACAATTGCAGTTTTATTCCAAATGCCATCAGCTAATAACTGTGAGTTAGCTAACATTTACGATTAATTAAGCTGATCAAACGCACGACAAATATACGATCTCATTCGTTCAATGTTGTTTAATCTTCGCTTTATTGAATGAGACATAAGATAACTAATACGATTTCAATCTGTCGACATCCATTCCTATAGACTGCGCTGTAAACTTGTTATAATTCAAACATTGACGCCTTTCAGAGTAATAATTACTTATATCAGATTTATTAATTAGATGTAGTGGGGACGTCTCCCGGGTCTGTCTGGCGGTGCAACGGGCGCGTCGGGGGGGTGCGAGGGGGGCACGGGGGCTGGGCCGGGTGGCTTCCGCACCGCCACCGGAGATTGCGTCCCAGCCTCCTGCGCAAGCCGTCTAACTCAATCATCTGCGTGAAAATATCGAATAAAACTTGCTCGCGGCGACACTTTTAACTGTACACGTGGGAGGGAATGCGCCAATTCGCTATCGTAGTTTCGTTTACAGAAACGAAATAAAAATCATATTCGTATTTGAGCCGCGAGCGGTCCGCGATGCGACGCGACGGTCTCCGTCTGAGCCGAGTCTCGCCGAAGTGTCATCGTCTCTTGTGACGAGCTTCCTGTTTGAAAGAAAACGTCTAAAATTCATTAACTCATGTGACCGCCGAGCATCTCTGCGTGTTACGTTCTAACTAACATAAAAAAACCTCGCAGGGGCCGAGGGCACATCGGTTGGCACTGCTTGTCTTGACGGCGGGACGTCAAATACGTGCGTGTGTGAGACTCGACATCAATCAATGTGGGCTGCTTTTATTTTTGTTCGGGCTCTGCTGACGACTGTGACTTATTTTTAGGGTTGCGCAGGACTACTAACGAACTAGTCGATTGTGATCCTCCTCTAACTGATGACTCATAAAATATCTATCTATTTTCTTTTCTCTATCTCCTAAACGAGACCACCTTTTACAAGTAGGTATATCCTCCCTTTTGTGTATAGATTTGGAATGCCTACATGTCTGTGAAACCAATTTTAACTTTCAGAGCAAGACCCTAAAATTCCCTTAAGGCCTATGAATAACTGGCTCTACGCAACTCGGGTTCGATTTCTTTCGAGAAAATTAGTTAGCATGTCTGTAGAACCCAAAAAAAATTACGCCACTGACACTATAGTTGCAGCATAAGGGCTATATTTCCAAATCAAAGTTACCTCAAATGCATTTTAATGTTTTGCAACTAAACTAAATATAGGTAGGTCACTAAAATAAGACACGCATGTAAAGAGAAAAAATTTAAAGCTTTAATCAGTTACATCTATACTCCATAGGTTTAGGTAGTTCAATTAAAGTAAACAAATCGTAAAAAGGGTTTTTATAGATGACACTTTCATTTCTTGTTTAAAAATATGATAAACCAAACTAAATTTATTTTAGATTTGTACAATAGCTTCCTCTTTTATTAATGTTTGTTAAACTTTATCATTTATTCATAAATTACTCTTCGCAGAGGCAACTGCTTGAACACATTTTTTTTTATAGATTTATAATAATAATAATAAAATAATATCTTGTAATCTGTCTATTGTAAAGAGCCCAAACTCTAAATGGTTGCTAAACTGAAGAGTACAACTGCGACGTAGCATGACAACTGAAGTGACAGGTATTACGTTTAGTCGGTTACTGGACTGCTGTCTCGTCACGTATTCCTTTTTGTTTACCTTTATTTAACTCCCTAAACCTATGAAGTATAGGTAATTATTTGTTCGCTTAGCTTTGTAGCCTTAACACTATATTCCTAAGTAAAACATGAACGTTATCTATAAAGCGCATAACCGAAGCATACATTGCACCATAGCATCTGCCTTTAATGTAAACTTCATGTCTGCACTGATAATCGTGTACAACATCTGTCCGTGACCATTTCTATCAGCGAACGTTGTGTAGGTCAGATTTCAATCCATACGCTTAGTAATGGGACACTCACGAGTCTTGACGATACTGTCTGTCTCTTGCAATGACACATACGATTGCTGTCAAGGGAAACAATACGATATTAAAGAACCACAAATCAACACTTAAATTGACAACTTGCTAAGTCGTTCTTCATCTCTTTGAACTAAACTATTAAAACAACTGTCATATTTCATACGAATCATCATTAAGTATTCTAGAGCTAAACCCTTATGATATAAGTGCTTTATACTGAGCAGCTATTACAAACGCAATCGTTACTGTGATCTGTACAAGGAACACTTACATTGAGGAAGCTATCCTAGATTTATTACTCTCTCAAAGGCGCGCTAAATACCATTACAAGTGGTGACATTAACGTCCATCATGTCAATGGACAAATTATTTGTTGAAATAATGAGGTGCCTACAGATGTGAAGTAAACTATTCCATTAGCTAAAAATTCGTTAGACCACACGTCCACACTAAATAACGTTACAAACGATACATATTTTTAGAAGAAACAACTTCTTTTTAACGTTTTTTTTTCTTTCACAATTATTACAATACGCATCGCTAGTTCGGATTACATAGATGTATTTATTTGACGAAGCTTATGTTTAGAAACTGTATCAGTTCGGAGTTCTCTGCGATAATCTCCTGGGCCTACCACCGTAAAAAGTATAATAGAACAAGATAAGCGCCTAAGATCTTCAGACTTTAGACTTGGAGCAGTTATCCTTTCTCCAAATACGACAAACTGTATTTCTGAAGCTTGGAACATTGCCAAAATTTGATTATAATGACAGTTTATACATGCATATGTCCGATCTCTTAGTATTTTCTCTTTTTAGTAAATCTTATTTAGTGAACAGAATAGAAAATTGTGCAAATGTATATAGCTTTTACTTATAAACTACTATGAATACTGACAACGACATATATTTTTGTTGCCAAATTGAAGTTGGTTTCAGTAAAATATCAGTGAAAAATATTTGTGCAACAATTTCCTACGAATGGTTGACTATTTTTATCGTATCTATATATTTCTTCTAGGTCGTCAGCCGATACGCGGCGTATGATCAAAACTGTGATTGTTGTTTTTTTAACTAAGCTCTAAATATCCTGACCTATAACTGGACGGATAGCTCAAAACGTCGGCCGAATATTTATAAATACGTAGCGGAGTCGGTAATGCGCCTCGACAGACAGTTGCTAAATTTCAATGTGCTCTATTTCGAATTTGTAGTTTCGGCTTTCACGTGGACAGAGAATAAACCGGACAGTCAGTCTCGGACACCCTCTTCGTTAAAGATTAAAGCTGACACGACGAACAAAACGACACTAAATGATCATTTGGAGAAGCGTCACGCTACTAAGTAAACGGGAAATTGAAATTAGACTTATGCGAGTTCTCGGAATCATGGAGGAAGACCTAAGCTGTCAGTACAGTCTATAAATTTAAACTCCACCCAGAATATTTGTGGGTACTTAGAAACAGCATAAAAAACGATTTTAATAGTCGTGTTATGACAAGCTTGAGCAGGATGGTTAATTTTGAGAATTTATGAAGATTAAAAAAAAAATGAGACAATGTTTCAGAACATCTACGCAAAATGGTATTACAAAACAAAATAACTTCACGAAAACGATAGAAATCGTAAAGATCCAAATACACATGTTTCAAGACGATAACAAAGTCCAACGAACTATTTACTTCCAAAACTTGAAACTAGTGCATTCATAAAACTGAAGTAGGTAACCGGTATGCTACCGATTCACGGCTATCACTATAATATACAATTCTGGTATGCTTACCGGAATCCCTCACCTCTATCAGGCGGGCTGCACATGGGAGGGTTTCAAAGAATTATATCTAGTTGAACTAAGTACGCTATTGGCAGAGCGTTCGAATATCTCGTGAGTGCGAACTGCAGCCATATATATTCTTGGAGCTTCGGAAATACCCTAAATCCGACGTACATTGTGGACCATATTACTTCGTGCACTTACATTTGTGCTCGCTATGGACTGCTCAGCCAAATTTTTGAATTATTCCCATATGAAGTGAAGACAGTTTATGATCGCGTATCCTATTTTCTGAAAACGCTTCAGCAAACGCTCCATATTGCCATCCATTTGGCTACAAGACTTGCTCTTAGATTATCTGAATACTGAATGAATAGTGAGTCATAGAGAAAATCGTACAAATATTAGCTAAACAAATATCTTGTAAAGTTGGAAATTTTGTTTGAACAGTTTAAGTCCAAATAAAGATTCTCGTGAGCTAGTCCATGTACATTGGCAATAAACTTATTTTCTATTAGATTGGAAAGAAGAAGAGCTTCATTGTCCTTATAAACCCAAGCAAGTTACAAGAATCAATATAGGAAATGAAATAGTAGTACTCCTACTTCATTCAGCTATATTAGTAGGTCATCTATTGTGTTACAACTTATGCAACTTTGAAATGAACTGAAATGTTTATTGCGAGATGATTCCATACTACCCAATTTTGTTCACTTTAGAGGAAGAAAACGTAGCTTTGAAAATACTCCGTAATGATCATAATACAGAACTAAATTGAAGTTAACCTTCCAGACATAAAGCGCTTTGAATCAATGAACAATTCATCCTTTACGCGATGACGAGTCCTGTTCAGCCAATGAATGTGTTCCTTTGCAAGACTGGCTCCCATCTAAAACGACATTCTCAATCTAGTCACACACGCCTCACTCCTTAAAGCTATTGTATTGATTCAAAAGCTCCCAAAAATCTGTAGACATGTAAGCAATAAATGCGGGGGAAGGACGTTTTATAGCTGCGTATGTTCGTGAGAGCATGCTTGCGGACGTAATTGCGTTTCTAGGCGTTGTGACATCGTTCCTCGTCTTTATAGGGCAATTACTGTCGTTATCTGGCATTGATATTGCATATAATTTATTCATGCTCCCATCTACATTTGAATAAATACTTGCCAGCTGCACTGACCTCCTGGTTACGTATTTGTTACTTTTCGCTACTCACAGAAGTCGTTCTGTTAACATATTATCACCATTATTCTTTATCTCAGATATAAGAAATGCTTAAATATGCAACACAAGTAGGCATTTCAAATGAGCTGTCTATTTTGGTGGTACAATTTGAAGGTTAGTCTCGTCTATATGGAAGTTAAATTGCGAAGGAGTAGATTGTCTGAATATTTCATAGAGGGATGCGGTAGTAGATGTGCGATATGCAAATTCAGGGGCATGTCCTGCTGAAACCCGATTTTGACGTTACGCAGTCGAGCACCTACTCTTCACACCACGAGCTGATGTGTCCCATACGTGCTGACGTCTCCGTCTGATGCAATTTTGAGACTTGACTTATACTCGTTTAAGCTCAATTTTCTTTGCGTCATTTCGGAATATCCAGAAATTCGGAATGGCACTTGCATATGTAGTAGACATACAAATGAAGATTACTTCAATCGTGCTATCTGCTTAGCATTCGAATGCCGACAAAGCTGTAATAAGAAGGACTATAAATCGAATAATATATTTAAGTAATGTCCTATAAATTTTATGGGCGGCAATCAGGCTCATTCGTGTATTCGTGTATGTATAATACTGCAGATAATTTATATTGTTAAGTAACGTAATTGGTGAAACTTAATTTCGGCATGACGAATTTCATAAATGAATAACTTTTCTGCGCGTGTCAAATTAATTAACGTTAACTTATGTTATTGTTGTATCGACTGAATATACAGGACTTTATTTACATTTATGCGTCAATAAATGAAGAGTTTATTGTCCATTTCCAAACATTTGACATATTTGAATACACAAAGCAAAACGGGTATATTATAATGACGTCACTTTAAAAGTCGTATTATTTAGCTTCATTATGGTTCTTTATGAACACTGAGTCACGTTATGACACAATAACAAAATGTTCTCGTTAATTTTATCACCTATTTAAAATCTACACCAGCTCACACGATATGAGATATTCATCCATTCATAATTTTTGGCAACGTCCACATATATTTTAGTATTAACGATCTTGAGGTTTATCTATCAGACAGTAACGTTGAATGTCAACAAAGTTTCTCACAACCTATTCTTTTCTACTACAGCTTCATTCTTAACCGAGTAAAAATATTTAATTTGGAGTTGATAAAGAAGTCAGTTATCGCGTTGACATCCTGATTTTTTACTCGGTAAGATTGTGTCGAGTAGAGTAAACACAAGATTCTTATCTGGAAAGAAAACATTAAGCTTTATCAGAATGATAGCACACCTACTTGTTCCCGAAATATCAGGGCGCCAGGCAACTTGGAAGCAAAGTTATCGCGGTGTGAACCGACTTGTTTGCATATTAGCTAATCTACAGGGTCAAATTAAATCAGCTAGCAAAACTCCGCTTTGATGATTTTTTGGGGTCAATTACCGCTGGTTGTTAAAATCTGTTTTATCGTGTGAAGCCTCATGCAGACTGGCACGGCGCGGCTATAACAAAACAATTTCTAAGAAAACTTCACGGTGTGTCGCGGCGCGCCAGTCTGCACGAGGTTTTAAGATATCGATGCTTATTACCTCTGTGAAGTTTACACAAAAAAAAGGATTTTTAAACTGATTATTTAAGTGATTACACTACCGGCGGTTGATGACCCCAAAAAACATAATCTAGTTAATTTCTTTTTCGTTTTATCATGTTGATATCGACAACCGTCACTTCTGCGGACAAGCTAATTAAATTTGACTAGTTTCGCTAGCTAATTAAATTTGACCCTTTATATATATAAATAAAATGCTGTTCGTTGGTAAGCGCATCACTTGAGAACAGCTGAACCGATTTGGCTATTTATTGTTCTTGTGTTTGTAATAGTCTGACAAGAGAAATTTAAAAAACCCCCGACACAAATATCCTCATTTCTCTTTCCTACTCCATCACCAGACCCTGTTCATCATCTATCTATAACCTATTCATTGAGATCATTCCAATGAGCCCAAACACGATACCTGTGCTTTAAGTTGGTAAGAGAGTTGAGTATCCTGCAAATTCCAGGTGTTGGTGCAGCATCAGTTCAAAGTGACTATGTTCTTCTAATATAATTCAAGTAACAGAATACCAACTAGAAAAGAGCTGATAATCTTCAAACGGCTAAACTGATTTTGATAAAACATGTTTAAGAACCATCGCTAGAAAACCGGCTTTCAAATAATAAAAACCGCATTCAATTTGGTTCACCCGTTTAAGAGCTACGGTGCCCTAGACTGACACATAGACACACACATAGCGGTCAAACTTTTTGAAAGGTTTATAGTGAACGCAAAATTGGAAAAGTTGCTCGGAATATTGTAAATTCGGGATACTTTCAGTTTATCCCGAATTTACAATTTTACTATAGCAGCTTTTTTCTATGGCATTTTTGTAAGAATTATTGAAATCTGGACAGGTCAACTCTCGACGAACTATTGAGTAAGTGCTAGACACTAGTTCAGAAGATTGTAGAAGAATAAAAACTGTTTTTGTTTTTTGTGATTAAGCTTTTCATAAGTATAGTCTGAAATGTTAGTGGAAGAATGATCTACAAAAAACTTAGTCTTCTTAACAATACCTCAAATGATTCTGACGGTTTTTATACCTCGCAGTACCTACCTGCCTTACCTCGAAGTCCCTTTTACTTTTAACACATTTTTTTTTTTCTCAAAGTATTACATTTTCATAGTATCCTTGAAAAAAAAAAGTTTATACATGGATTACTGAAACTTTTAAACTCAAAAACCCTACCGCAAAAACACACCTGTAATATCTTGTAACTTTCGTTTCCCTGCCTGTGATACCAAAATTATATTTTATTTTTCATTTTCAGCTTTTTAGTTTTTTATCATTTCTCATTCCAAATTACATTTAAGCATAAATTTATATATATTTTTGTAATCACCTTTTAAAACCCTTCATTTTGATACCCCACTCGATATGTATGGAAGTTTTTTTTTTTAATATACCTTTTGGCGCCAAAAATCCATTTAGATTTTTTATAATTTTAATAAACCTGTAGAAGACACTCGCGCTATTAAGATGAATCTAACGACATACCATTCATCAAATTCGGTTCAGCCGTTTAGTAGTTACGAAGGAACATAGATACGGACATACATACATACATATATACATACAGGTCAAACACATAACCTTCCTTTTTTGGCTTCGCCGCAGTCAGGTAAAAATAATATATTTCTTAATAATCTTAATCAATGTGGGATAAAAAAAAAGTTTCTGTCACAAAATAAACTATCTTTAGTCTCAAATACAGTCGTAACAACCTCGAACCAAGGTACCATAATCCAGCAATATATCCGCCCTAACCTGGGTACTAAGTCGCAACGAAGTCTAGTCTGAGACACTAGATGTCCTAGATGAAAGGAAGGTATCAATCAGTCTGTTCGCGCTGAGCTACCCAATAGTGATTCATTTGTTCTCCTTGCACGGGAAATAAAAGACATCTAAAATTAACCGCCTTTATCCCACGGGACGTTTCGTTCTTCATTTGTGGTTAAAATGGTGGACTTCCGACTTAAATTATGGTGTAACTTTTATGGTTGGGATTTAATTTTTTTTTTTTCAATGTGGAGTTTGCGTTTCACTGACCATAAGAGTTCTAATTTCCTACATTAAAATGCTTATTTAGACAAGGTACTAAATTAAATGACTGTGTAAATTATTTCATCACCAATGCTCTTAAAACGGTGAAGGAAAACATCGTGAGGAAACCGGCATGTCCTAGAATCAAAAATTCGAAGACATGTGACATCTACCAACCCGCACTGGGCCCGCGTGGCGGATTTTGGCGCTCTTTTACCGAGAGGAGGCCTTTGTCCCAGCATTGGGAACATTATAGGCTGATTATGCTAAATAATTACAGCTGTTCTTGTGTTTTTTTTTTGTAACTTTTAATATATGTTGGCGTCCAAGCAAAAAGAATTCAGTAGTGGGATATTGAGTTAAGACTAGATTCGGTATCGAGAATAGTCAATTGATAGTAAGGATTGAAAAAATATTCAAAAACTGCCACATATTTTTTTTTATCAGACATTTGAAGTTGAACTTCTGAAAAATCGTATAATAGTCATTTACTACATGAAATTGTAGATAATTTTTTCAACAATGCAATTTTTTCACCCAACTTTACAAAATTTCTTATATCTCGGAATCTAAATGCCGAGAACTGGACCCTTTTTGCTTGGACGCCCTCATATATTTAAATGTAGGATAGTCAAGTGGGAGGTAGGTCAAAAATATATAAACGTAGTAATTTTTTATAAGTATTTTAAGACCCACGTTTCCACTTGGCGGTAACGAGTATTGGCGTAGCCTGTAAATATTTGTTGTAGACTGCCTCGTCGGTCTAGTGGTCGCAAGCACTGCTGCTAAGCATGACGTCCTGAGTTCGAGTCCTGTTTGGGTAAAATATTATTGCGTTTTTCCATTTAGAATTTCTCAGTAGCAGCACGGAGTGTAGCCTATTACCATCAACCGGGCACAAATTCGTGTGCCCAGATGGCAAAAGGCTCGCCCCCTATTACATGGGACTTAAACATAACTGGTCTAATGTGGGTGTACGGTACACCTCTGTCTAACCCTTGCGGGATACAGGCGAGATGTTATGTTATTTCAAGACTCACCATTCCACTTGGCGACAACGAGTATTGGGCCTAGCCCGCAAATATTTGTTCTATTTCTAAATGCAATAAAGCATGACATTGGTACCTATTAATCTAAAGACAAGCCTTTTTAACCGAAAAAGACAGAAGTTCTCAAGGTTGGATTGTATAGTTTTTATTGTTCAATTAATAAAAACTAAAGAAAGTGATCCGCACTACCAATGTTATTTAAAACTAGCTTCGCCGGCGTCATATCTTTATAAATTCTAGCCTATGTTACTCAGTGATAATATAGTATTCTACTGGTGGAAGAAGTTTTGAAATCGGTCCAGTAGTTTTTGAGTATATTCAATAGAAACAAAAATACAAATCTTTTCTCTTTATCATTAGTGTAGATTAATGTTGCATTCCACAGTTGCATTAGAAAAACCAGCCAAGTGCGTGTTCAACAATGAATGTTCCGTAGTTGGGATGAATTTATCCCAAGAAACATAACATTGTAGTTGAAAAACATGTTCTCCCATACATTTCAACTGCAAATGTAAGTTTGTACGCACAATATTGAGAGATTTAACATTTTATTTTAAGACCATAGATTTTTTATAGATTTTTCTGTAATCTATGAGTAAAGAACCATTCTCTGTATTTATTACAATATTATAAAAAAAAATTGGGATCATCGTCAGCAAGCCTTTTCATTTGATATGCCACACGATCTAGATTGCAATTTTTTTAAATTTAATTTTCTTATTTGCCCCCTAAAAGTGACCTCCATATTCAAAATTAATCATCAGTGTTTGGGTCACAGAAATACATGTGGGTACCAAATTTCACCATCGGTCCAAAGTCTACCTTCGATTGCTAACTTATCTCCTAAGATACAGATTTAGCCTCTAATAGTCAGTTAAAGTATGACAGTATTTATATCAGACTTTAGACTTCTATTTACTCATACTTTTTTTCTGAAAGTACGATGTCCACTGGTATTTTTTATAAGTCACGATGATATGGTAGGGCCCTTATCTTATCATGACACTTTTTACATGACAAGTTTTGTAACTGTAAGCCTTGAAGTTAAAGGTAGCTGGCATGTTCGTTTTTGAAGCCATTATAAATGTATGTACTTTCAGTAGCTGTCAAATTAGTTTTGGAAATCATGATTGAGTTGAAATTAAGTGTTTTTTTGTTGTTGTTTGTGTGTTTAAATGTGCTGTGAGACCTTGCTTCCTGCCAAATTTCATGATTCTTGGTCAACGGAAAGTACCCTGTAGGTTTTAATTTATTTACGGGTATCAAAATATGTCACATAAATAGCCTTATTTTTTTATTGTGTTGACTTAGAAGGTTGATTTTTTTAGAGCTCCGAGGGATCTTAGACCTACGTATTTGATATTAATTACAACTTGATACCTCCACGCATTCCTGAGATAAAGGGTCTTGGCAGACTGACAGACAGACGGACAACGAAGTGATCCTATATGGGTTCCGTTTTATCCTCTTGAGATACGGAACCCTAAAAAGGATCAGAGATTCCAAAGTAAAAGTAAAGGCGTCTACACTGTACATTATCGGAATTGACATTAACCGGACCACATGATTATCCCTTTGAACTTAAAATAAACGATGAAACCAAAAATACCGACTTTCATAAAAAAACACTTTTTATTCATATACTTTTGCATCATGAGTCATGTCATGACCTACGATAAACTTTTTAACGAGACTCGTTCCTGAATTTTTTTTGGCTAGCTAAACTATGTAGGCGTCGGTAGTTACAACAATAAAATAATACAGAGGCCCTAGTGTGAGTTTCTTTTAACCACTTTTACTTTACGCATCGACTGCGTTCGACGCTCCGATTGGCAGCCCGCCGGCCTTCACCAGTGAAGGGCCAATATAGGATAGATCTGTGTGTGTTGTTCTTTCTGTTTCCATGTCTACTAAACGTAGAGGAAACGGCAGAACGCTCATTATCATAAATCTACCGATACTGTTGCCAAAAATAGCAACAAGAACAAAACTACGATTTCCAATACAGTACATGTTTCTAATAATATCCTGAGTTAACTGGAGAAAACTTTGGCAGAAGTTTGACCTATAAAATGTTACTGAGATATTTTTGTTTCAGCCAAGTTACCTTTACAGCGACTTGGATATGTTAATTTTATCGAAAATAACCCAGACTTTGTTTAGGGTATTTTTACTCGTTTCCTGAGACCCACGACTCTTTCAATGAAACATTTTACCTATAGGTTCGCCCCCTATTACGTGGGACTTAAACATAACTGGTGAAATGTGGGTTTAATATAGGTACACCTCTGTTTAACCATTTCGGAGAATACACGCGTGATCTTCTCTCCTACTTTGCTGTGCCCGACAGGGTCCACAATGATCATATTTTTGTAAAACCTACCACCTAAGTTCACATGTGGAAGCAATAAATATATTGAGTATGTTATATTATCTATTTGTTATCTAGCTCTCTCTCTGCATCGGCATTTTAGTTGTATTCGTCCGCCCCGCGTTTTCACCCGCATAAGTCTCGATCCCGTCGGAATATCGAGATAAAAAGTATCATATGTCCTAACCCAGGTCATGGTCTACCCATGGCCAAATTGCATACAAATCCGTTAACCGTTTTAGCGTGAAAGCGTGACAAACAAACTCACTTTCGCATTTATAATATTAGTTAGCATAGAATGTAGGATATATAGTTAAGACTAGTTAGGATGTATTTCATTACTCACGTAAACTTTTATGGCTTTTCGACCAATCTGCTACTAGATGAATTAACTACATAGTCTCATTATTAAGTACCTACTACTGAATTGCACAAAATGACCAACGACTTTGCGGCAAGAGGATAAATTATACCATTTTACGTCGCCCGTTTCCCATTGCACGATGGTATAATTCCATTTGATATAGTTAAGGTAATTTATATCTTACCTACTTGGTATGTAATAATAGCTGGAGAGAGTCCAAGTAGCGGTCTTGAAGAGTCCAAAAAGTTTTGGCTGGGTGAATGTAAACCTTGATATGAAAACTACGAATTTGTAATTCAGAACTGGAATAGGTTTGGAGAGAACAAGAATTTGCCCTTGTAATGCTAGATGGAAAATCTTCGATGAGTATCTTGTACTACTAATGTTACAAATGTGGAAGTCTGTATGTTCGTGGATTTGAAAGAAAATACGTTTATTTGCGGTGCACATGACGCAAGGAAAGAACAAAACACGAAAATAACAATTTGGGGGAAAATATGTGTCACATCCACGCAAAACGGATGCACGGATGGTTGTTAATAAATTACGCCTTAACGGCTGAATGGATTTAGATGAAATTCGGCCAATCGATAGAACGTGACCTGCCAGTCAATTCTGTATAAAACTCACTCCTAAAACTTAACTGAAGTGAGCTTAAAATGAACTGTTAATAGTGTCAATGCCTAGCGTCAGGTGGAATGACAACTCAGTTCACTAAAATTTTCGCGGAGAGGTCGGCTTGATTAGGACATAGAATACCTTTTATCCAGACAGTAGGCAAGTTCCAGTGGGATAGTTTTCGACTTTCACACGGGTGAAACCACAGGCAAAAGCTAGTTTATTATAATCTTAGTTCAGTTTGAAATCAGAATAACAAAAGCATCATGTTATCAGTTGATTTTCTCTTACTAAATGGTGACGAATCCGTCGCCTTCCGTGTTAGAAATTAACTGAAACTACTAATATGACAGACGATGAATTACGTACAGTCATAAAGACAACATAGAGTTAGATGTACCGAGACTGCACAAAACGCCTAGATGTGGCATGTGATTCACTAAGATTAAAGAAAGAAGGGTGGTAATATCGCCTACTAAATGTTTTTGTTTAAATGTAGGTAAGCTTATTATTTGACTAACGACGCGCCCCTACGTCGTAAAGTTTTCACGACTTGATTATAAACATCGAGATTTCTTTGATAAATAAATTAAATATTAATGTATTATACACATAAACCTTCCGGAATAAATTATCTAAGTGAAGTTGAAAACTGCATTAAAATGCGTTGCTTGGGAAACGAAAACCGACTTCAATTTATAATATGTATGAATTATAGACAAACTAAAAATGTAATTATTATGGATAAGCAGTAGGTGTTTTGAATTTAATTGCCAACTACTTCGATACACACGACTGTCCTTTGTTGATGTTAGATTTTCCATTTACATGACCAGAAGATAAACAAGGGGTAACTGGGTAATCCTTTGTTTATCTTCTAGTGCTATCTAATAACACTGCCATCTGCCAATGCTAACTAGACTATCATTACTCAATGTTCTTTATCATACTCTTCTTTTCGTGTTAATAGTGCTCTTCTTCGACTTTTTTATAATGATTGATTGCGGCATTAGTGGCATTCTCTAGGTTCTTTATCTAATTCTAACTAATATTATAAATGCGAAAGTGAGTTTGTTAGTTTGTTTATTACGTTTTCACGCTAAAACGGTTCGACGGATTTAGGTGAAATTTGGCCCATGGGTAAACCATTAACTGAGAAGGCTACTGTTATCCCGGATTGCAGACGAGGTTGCGATTTTACTATAATTATTAACAAACTTCATCAAGAGTCAATTTATAAAGCTTGATAGCATCATTGTAAGATGACTCATATTCTAAATCTTATCCTCCACTCGTTAAAAATAAAGAAATGATACAAACTTTTAACAAACAGTAACCTAACCCATTATGAGTGACGCCGCCATCTTAGCAAAGAAAAACAAACAACTATTTTGACGTGACAGATTAAAAGAAACATCTGGCCAAAAAAAGTTGGCCCTTATTAACATGAAACGTCTTACGTCAAGTGAACGAACTTCGTTCTTGACTGTACAGTATACACGATAAGTGTTGCTTTCCTGCCACGGAAGTGAACGTTTGCATTTTGTTAATTTAGTTGTTACCGGTTTTTGTCCCGACTTCGTAGGTACACATTAGTCGGTTGGTTCGAGTTGATTTTTACTGCTTAAAACAACACACATGCTAATTTTGTTAAAAGACAAATAGGTGGCCGCCCAGTTGCCTACACAATATGTCTCCTGTATTTTAATGACGAGGTACTTTCGTTTCTTAGTCCTGTTTCTGAAGACTTGAATCCCTAACGAAATATCGGACGTATTTTTGTGCAATATTTTTCGGTTATATGGTTTCAATATTTCATACATTATAAATAAGCTATTTAAAAAAATGTTTCACCGCCTTTTTGATGTCTTATTTATTTGTACGCATCTCACGTAAAAACTACTGAACTAAATAAGATTTTCTGTATTTTATAGTTCAACGTCTAGAAAATAAAGTACTGAATTATTTATTTTATATAGACAAGACATGACGTCAAGTTATACAGAAATAAAAAATAATATGACCCTTCTTACGTAAGTACGTGGGCGGAGTCGGGAGGAAAGCTAGGCTGAAAATAATGACAAAGTTAAGTGCGTCTGACAGAACAAAAGTTTCATAGAATTTTTTATTTTATTACGTTTTTGCCGGGTACGGTAATTAATCACTTAATATTTCCAGCATTTAGGAAAATTAATGGCAGCAGCAGGTGTGCCAAAACTGTGATAGAATATCCCAACCAAATAAAAGACAAAAAAATAGAAAACACAGCAAATACACAAAAGAAATATAATATTAGCCTAAACAAAATACCTAATTTGAACTAGACGGAAAAATAGCGTGTCGTAGGTGCCACCGTAGTATTAAATACAGGCTGATTGATTGAAAAACATCAAATATTCAATGATTACATGAAACCGAGCCATCGTGTTAGGTCGGCGTTATGCCAGACATAAGAAGTCAATGATTAATAGCCCAGTGTTAGGTCGACACAATTTTATAGCCTCGTTTTAAAACAGATATTCTGTTTGATAGATATTATTGAAACAACGATAATGAGCTTGGTGACCAACTTATTAGAAGATGGGATTGTACGGCTATTTTCGTAAAGACAGTGATTTGGATTGCATTTGAGGAAATCATGAAGATGTTTGGGATTTACAAACGATGCAATGTGATGCATGCTTTGCCTTGTTTTGAGAAGATGCTTCTACACAACTATGAAATGATGGAACGCTGTTAGATAGTTGAGTGGAAACTTAAAGAACAAACATGACCAGCTGTGTACCCAATGGTTCATTAATTAATAATAAGTATGTAGTGGCACCGAGTTGCCGTGTCTGGCCATACCACTGTTAAACCCGCGATGGTTTGTGTGGTATGTTTAATTAAAAATAAACATATGTATGTAACTGTTAATGATTAATAAAAATATATATATATATTAGAGACAGATTATTCAAGTAATTAGATAACAATCTTTTTCAGCCAGGAGGAAGCTCCAGCTCGTTTCTGATGCCATCCATACTTCCATACTAACATATTATAAAAATGCGAAACTAACTTTGTCTGTCTGTTTGTTACCTTTTCACTTATTAACGGCTGTACCTACGGATTTGAATGAACATTTGGCACAATGATAGACCATAACTTGGGTTAGCACATAGGCTTCTTTTTATCCCAGCAGTACGACACCTTGGGAAAAATTCCGACCTTCAAGAAGGCGAAGCCGTGGTTAAAAGCAATAGTAGTTTTAATATAAACAGAAAGTTTAGCTTAGTTTTGTCAAGCTAACCTATGACCTAAAGTATTGTCAAGGATCTGACACGAACATGAGATGAGAACTAGTTTAATGAGGCCGTGACTTGTCATCATGATGTAAACTATCCTCATTGTCATCAACGGAATCATTCGAGAACGAGGTGACTCAACAGGCTCGCTTTACTTTTATCCCTGATGGATATTAACTAGGCGAATGAATTGTAGCTTTAATACAACTTATAACAGTCTACTACATAATCAGCCTATAATGTCCCCACTGCTGGGCCTCAGGCCTCATCTCGGTGAGAGGGAGTGGGCCGTCCACCACGCGGGCCCTTACTGGGCACATCACATGTCTTCGAATTGTTGGTTCTAGGACATGCCCATTTCGTCACGATGTTTTCCTTCACCGTTTTGAGAGCAGTGGTAATGAAATAATTTACACAAAGTCAAGCGCCTGTCTACGTTCGAATCTACCTACAACTCGTAAGTCGCGACCATTACCACTGAGGCCACCACTGCTCTCAGTCTACTGGATACTGGATAATAGAACTTTTAGTATATATATACATATATCTACAAGGTGTAATTGAAATAACTGAAAGCCTGCCAAGGGTTCATTGTACTTATTTAATATGTACAAATTTAATTAAGGGACAAAACCTGAAATCGTGAAAAAAAGCAGTTGTTCCCTACATTTTGTCGAGTTATGCGAACACAAATGTATGGAGCAGCAGATTTAATTTTTTCGCGAATTCTAAATTGGTTCCTTAGTAAAAAATGTTCTTATTGATGAGTACAATGAGCCCTTAAGAGATTATCAGTTATTTCGATAACACCTTGTATACAGTCAAATCGTCACGGCATAACTTGCATGTGATTCAAAAGATTCAAAATGACCAGGTACCTACATACACGAGCCAGTCTGGTCAGGAAGAGAGAACACTTCCTATAGTTAGATACTTATAAAAGCACATAAGTAACCAAATGAAAAATCATCTATTTTAAATAAACCAATTACAGGCACTTTTGAATTGTCAATGGGTCGGTCAGTAAGAAAGATGAAGCTAGTTGCCCATTCCAAAGTGTAGTAGGTTCCTATAAAGAAGAACGGGCAAGAAACTCCTAACATTAAACGACTACATCTCTATAATCACATCGCCAGCTTCCAAACTTCCCGAGGTTAAGGCTCCGTGCACGAAAAAAACCCTTTTTCGTCAAGAACTTATCTAATTGTAAGAAAGCTTGAAATATTTGAAACATTAAGTCTGTGTTAGTATAAAAGTACAGTTTTTGTGATGCTAAACCATTCGTGTCAGTCACAGCACCTGTTAATATTTGCATCACTTTTGCACTTTCGAAAATATGGTTTATTTCGCCTTTGATTTACTTATTGAAGATATTGTATAATCATAAAATAACATTTTGCGACATGCAAGTAGACCATATAACGATTTTGATGATATTTTTAAATGTTCAAAATCTAAAGGAGTTTCTTGTAGAAAAGTGGTCTCGCGTCACATTTCAAACATGTTGCGAATATTTGTGATTTTCCATGATTACTTAACTTATTTGAAAAATCCCTTTCAGCCGCAAAACAAAGAACTCGACTTTTCAAATTAAAAATAGTTTTGTTTAAATTATTTTTCCCTTTTTTACAACTAATGAACAAAATTTATCAAAATCTGTCGATTTCGTGCACGGCCTCTTAACGCGTGGCTTAGTGAACTGTTTGAGGTTGCAACTCATTTGTTTTGGGGTTCTAAAATTCTTACCTAGCTCAGAGATCCTTCAAGTGGTCTTTCAAGGTCAATTAATTTTCACAAAATACCATAAACAGCCCGAAATTTTGAATTGTGCTCATTAAATAGTCTCGCCACTATTATTGGGAATTAACGTTTTTTAAAGTTTATGCTAATAAACGATATCCCCAGAACACCCTTCACCACTTCGAAATGATAAGCTGGAAAGAAGAAGTGGCGCAACTAACTCCCCAGCAGTCTAATGACTTATGAGAACAGGTATACTTACTTACTAGTAAGAAACTTCAACAATACCAATTTAGAATACTTATAAGTTTCGTTAGAACTGAAAGAGGCCGACCGTCAGCTGTAATATCAAATATGAATGATTCAGGTAAACGACATGTTGTTTCAGTACTAAGGGTGTGTAGTGAGCAAAGCTGACGCTAGCGGGAGCGGAAAACGATCCAAACTATAAGTAACGTTGAATTTTTTTTTTACAAATGAGCGATGGTTCGATGGAAAATCTATTTGGGCGTGCTGGCCCATGTCGACGAAAGTTGTCCATTCATATGCACAACTTTCGTTTATTCACATCGTCTATCTAAAAGACCTGTGGCTAAATGATTTTGTTGTAGCAAACTGTTGGCAGTTAGCAGCTGGTTAAAGAATGTCTATCAGTGGACTGCTACGGGACGATGGCGATTTTATTGACACTGTTTCAGTTTATATTGCATTCTCTAGATAGCAACGCAGCAGCCACATTGTGCGCCGTTGATATTCCATGTGGAACTGGTATAGTTTTACCTGTGTTTTGATGCCAGGTATAGTTTCGCCTGAATTTACCCGCTCCGTTGCCCGCTCAAGCCGACCTAAGCGTTAGGTACTCTATCACCTGCCTTACCCGCCTACATTACCTTTCGACAAAAGGCAGCTTAATAGCAGTCAGTTTGAACTGTGTTACCTAATAACGTTTGTTTTATTAAGCGTTATTTTATCGTTTATTTTCTACTAGCTTTTACTCGCAATTTCACCCGCGTGGATGTCGGAAAACATTCCACGGAAACGTACAACCGGGATCAAAAGTAACCTATGTATTAATCAAGGTAAACAATGTATTAATTCCGTGATACATCGTTTTCATATAACTCTATTCGTTTACGCGGCGCACGCCTGTAAATCTCAGTCGACATGATTTTTTCTGACATCTTCAAGAGTCATCGTCATATTTCATCCAATTTACACAAAACCCTAATGAATTATACACCTGACCTTCGTCATGAATCACTCTGTCTATTGGTGAAAACCGTTTGAAAATCCGTTCGGTAGTTTTTGAGTTTATTGCGTTCAGGCAAACAGACAGACGCGGCGGGGGGATTTCGTTTTAAAGTGTGTATACGTAGTGATATTGATGTTAGAAGCTGGCAGGATTATGAACAGACGAATGATTCAGTCATCAAGTAAATTAAATCTAACCTTTACTAATTTACTGTTTTATGAAGATTTTAACTGGGAAAAATGGTAACTACCTAACCTATATTACCTACTTACTTACGTATATTATCTATCTAAGAAGAATTTCAAATAACTCCGTCATTAAAACTTTACTTTTGTCGAGAGATGAAAGAATGAGGAAAACATTTTTATAGAAATTAAACGTGGGAGGTGCCACTAAAAATATGTTGTTCATTTATATATAGATAAATATGTTGTTCATTTATATTTCAACAGGAATACGACCTTTGACGACTGTGGTTTTAATTAGGAGAATAATCAGTAACACGTGGGATCTCATTTTTTTTTTCAAGTCACTCGTATTTCGATTTGTTTTACAGAACACAAAATTCAATTGTCTAAGAGAATTTTTATTTGAATAAATTGTTATTTGTGCGTATTGAAAGTACCTAATCATCATCAGGACTGCTTCGTTGGTCTAGTGGTCGCAAGCGCAACTACTGAGCATGAGGTCCTGGGTTCGATTCTTGGGTAGGGCAAAGTGTTATTAGGTGTTCCATTTGGTATTTCTCAGTAGCAGCCCGGAGTCTAGATTTGTGCCCGGTTGATGGCAATAGGCTCGCACCCTATTACATGGGACTTAAACATAACGGGCGAAATGTGGGTGTACTATAGGTAGGTACACCTCTGCCTAACCATTCGGGGATTACAGGCGTGATGTTACTTACGTATGTTATGTGAAAGTAATCATTTCATGGTTTTTCATATTTCGCGTCACATAACCTAATCCTGTAAATCCACAGCTACTGCACTACACTATAATAGAATTTTGAATAGTAAAATAAACGGTACATGTCAGTGTTACGTGGATCAATATTTAAATTTAAACTCGATTGCCGAAACGTCCATACATACGAGATTCAAAGTATGTTAGCGTAAATACAGGGAGTCTAAAATTGGACAATAGAGAATCCATTTGCTAGCAATGTTTGATTTTTTTATCGAACTGTACCTCCGGCTATTCGGAACGATCATAAAGTACTTTTTCCTTTATCTGGTGTTTAGTTTTAGCTCGTATTGTATATTATGATGCGTGAATTTGGGTTTTACTAGTTTTTACAGTTGGAAAGACTAGTAACTCAATTTATTTCGAGCTTATTTTTTATTATTTAGCTTTAAAGTAAACTTTATTACAAGTATTATATGAGTTTAAGCAGTTTTATAAAGTGTAATTAGACATCAATTTGTGAGCTCGGAAGGTCGTGAATGTGAGCGAGTGATGCTAACATTTTGTCACGTAATCGGATTACACGGAGCTCCCAACTTCAAGTCTCCCCACATACAGACGCCGCTTTTGTATTTTTTAAACGAAAAAGAACAATTTCGGTCATACATTTTTTATTTGTTCGTGTAAATAATACTGCTGTATCGTTTACTGGAAGCAAATATACAATTTTTAAACGAGTTTTGCTTTCGAATAATATTTGAATAAATTCAAACATTTCCAGTTTATTTCTTTTTTTAAACATACCTACCTTGGAAAATACTGATTCCAAAAATCAAATGTGTTAAAGTTTACCCAAGTATTTCTTGTCGCTGTCTCAACTCAGATAAAAAATAGGCAGCACCGTGCCAAGGGATTCTTCGGAGGATCGACATGTGCAAATAATATTTGCAAGTTTATTTGTATCCAACTAATTCTGGTATAAATATATTCATAGAATTTCATTAATATTGCTAATTTATTTTAACTCGATACTTAATCAGATAAATTATGCAAAACTCTCTACATTTTAATTGGATAATTAACTAGGTAATAGCAGATAGAACATCTAAGGGACCTGTGATTAGGTATAAAACGAAAATACATTTTAAATTATGTCAAGATGAGCAATAAAGCAAAACTGGAGACGATTAACCTTTTGTAATATACCTACACAACGATGTTGATGACGCAGCCAATAAAACGAATACTCCTCCCATTAAAGTATCGCCAAAGGTACAAAATAAATCGCACGTAGTTTTTAATACGTAATTATAAGTCAGGCTGGAGTGGGTGTTGCTCACATAAATTCAAGTCACAAAGTACACGGTGCGACTGCGAGCTAGTAGTTGTAACATACACTGCGAACTAGTCGGCGAGAGCGGCCGCGGCGACGCCCCGTGCCACCGCGTAGCATTTTGTTACACATAATCGGATTAGGGGCGAGTGTCGTCTGCCGGCGTATGCCTTCCTATGCGCCTTGCACGTCGCCCGCATATAAATACGACCCGACCCTTACTCAGGATTTAAATACGAACTCCGACTATATACAGAAATAATGAGCTTACCGTACCACCAAAGAAAAATACTCTGAAACACACTACATGAAACATTGTACTATGTAAAACTTCAAACTTTATCTAAGCAGTTTGAAAACAAAATCCCGTGAACACGATGACCACATCTGTTACCGCAGCGGTTCTATAGCGGCCGAGCACTGTAAGCAGAAATAGTCCTTACGGTGTATAGATATGAACTTCTTCGATGGTACATACTGTAGCGTTTGGCAGCTGAGCATAGATTTTCCTATAGGTATGCATAGAAAGCGGCGGCGCTAGGCGACGTAGCCCAACTCAGTCTTCCATTACACGGATCACTTGGCTTGCGCTCAGGTTCACTAGCTAAAGCCCTTCCTGCAGCCTTCCAAAATTACCCTGAGACATTTCATGATATATTATTAATCCATACCAACCGTTTAAATATTGCTAAAATTAAGACATCGAACAAAAAGATTAAAAAATACAACAATGTGTGAAAAGTAAAAAAATACATCAACAATGTGCAGTAAACACTAAGATGCGCCACAATATACATAACAACAAGATAAAGGTAAAGTAATCGTGCTCTTAACGTAATCATGCATAGCGTGACATCGACCGTTAGCGCTCAACTAGCTAGTAAGCTCTGTGCGGTCTCAAGCGGCTACTCTACGGTGTGAGATATGCTTCCGGTGGTTCCCGGGAAAGATCTATTTATGCGCTATGTTCCGCACTGTTTCTGTTGGTGTCAATAAGCTGTGTGAACAGGGCATGAGCGGTACAATCGACAAAATATTTCTCTCCGGAATCACGTCGGGCAGACTGTGTATAAATGGAGTGCCTCACTTACCAAACTTCGGAAGATGGCAACTAAGGTGCTCCACCACAATTACCGCTTGCGTAACCCTGGGAAAAATATTTTTCTCCGTGAATCTAACGTGTAAGTAAGTCTTATATCAGTGGTTGTTCTTATAATATAGGATGGGGATTCTCTCAATCATTACTCCGTGATATTGCTTTGGGGTGTGGCATCTTACTACAAACATGCTGATTTACGTTACTGGTACTCAGTGAGGAAGATTTAGGTTTGTTCTCTTAAAACTATTATAGAGTGGGTTGTACATTTGTGTTTGCTTGTACTCAAAAGAAAATTCAATTGGACATGATCTACTAAATATAAAAACTTGAAATAAAAACGCTATGGCCGCTACTCGGTGCTATAGATACAGATACCTGTCTATGAAACTAAAACACAAGGACTAAAATGTAGATACACCTGTTTCTAACAATTGCAGCAATTGGTTACTAATACTTGCTGTTGCTCGTAATATACGTTAATAGACTGAGACAATAGTGAAGGTACATAAGAAATACTTTACTTCTACAGTACAAGAAGTGAATTATTATAATTTGTCGCAATAAATATTACCATTTATGAGTTAATACTAAGTGGTAGATACCTGGAAAAGACACACAGGTATATTATTAATAAATCCATTAGTATCATCTAACTACTTACGCTAGTATTTATAAAATAAAACAAGTTATACTTCGCCGGCAAATTGTATGATTTGTCATTTTACAAACGGCGCCGTCCGTTTACAAAAGCTGGCGGTTTTGCAAAATACCTAAGGCAAATTGGCAATTCGTTCAATTGTTATAATTTCGACATTGATTGTTATTGCAGGGTGACCATCATTAAACACAGGTTCGACAAATCATACTTTATTCCAGCAATCAGGAACCTATTATATTACCGTAAAATTCTGAGAACCGTTAGTTTATAATTTATCGGTATTATTTCCGTTAGATTATAAACAATCGAAAAATTGTAAACTGGGTGAAATAGGTTAGGTTAAGTTAGAATTGTGACCATGCTGCGTGAGCCGAGCGAGCGTAGCGAGCGGTGCCACGGCAGCGGCCAGCCGAGCGCTACTTCCAAGTTGCTCGCAGTTAGGCAGGCTATGTAGTATTAGCGCAAGGTGCGTTACGTCGCACGCAAGTTTGATACCTGTTCACAATTTTTCGGTTTTATTTCCGTTAGATTCTATAAAAAAATAATGCGTTAAATTGTAAATTGTTTGTTGCAGTTCAACATTTTCGACAATTTTGTACCAATAATATTCCGCAGGAGTCCTCCGAGCACGAGATTCCATGGACACCTTACGTTTTTTTACGTGCCGGATAACTAAAAACTTCAATTTACCACGGCATTTTGTAAACGGCGTTTGAATTGTCCATCAAATGTTGTGGCATATTAGAAAGTGACTAGACAATTTACATTTTGCCTTAGGCATTTTGCAAAACCGCCACCGTTTGTAAACGGACGGCGTCGTTAGTAAAATGACGAATCATACAATCTGCCTGCGACATATACATCACAATCCGCGAAAAGGATATAGATAAAAAAGAAAAACAATTGATGACGGAAATTCATGTGATCAAAGTTAATTCGCTAAAATATAAAATTGGTAAATGATCTGCAGTAGAAAACCAATAAATAGTAACATAATCAACGCAATGAAGCGATAATGAAGAGCACTCAGTGCAATGTCTTATATAGAGTTAAATGTCGCGACTGTTTAGAGGTCTTCCATAAATAAATAGGTAAATCGGTCATAATCAAATGATTTACACACTGCTAGATAATGTGTGCTAGATTCACATTACGTAGGTACATTGATAACAACATTATAATTAATGAGATAGAACACTCATTAATTTTCAAAGCGCATTATAAGTCATAACATTATTTTGCGTGGAATCAGCGCTTGGAATTGTGGATCGGTATGTACTTAGTTGGGAAAATAATTGGTACCAGCAGAAAAGCATATTGTGAAGCAAACAAACAAGCATTGTGGAGCCACCGACGGCTCGGGTGCGGTGTCCGGAGCTGGAGGTCGTCGCTCATTGAGCGCTCGCCAATTGAGATAATGGCCTCAAATGCAGATGATTACTGACCCATTCATTGGAAACTAGCTGTTAGTAGCTCGCTGCGTTCGCGATTTATATCATTACGATACGATAGGGCACTTCTATTAAATTAAGTTAACGTTAACCACGCGTGCCGCCGCGATGAAATGTGTGTTTACCTGTGAAACTAATATATTATTGTAAATGCACGCGATTAACGGATAGCAGTTGAATTGTAGCGAGCTGTAACACAGTAGAGGGTACGCGGAAATAGAAACGGAATATTGTGAAGTTAGTAATAATTTGATTTTACGCTGCACGATGCATTGCAGACTTGCGGTTCACCAGCGGTTTATTACTAATTGAGAATCGTTATGCGTTGTGTTGTTACGTCAAATGTGGCGGTTTAGTTCCAGGGACAGGTTTATATACAATTTTAAGTAAAAACCTAAAACGTGTTAGTACAAATGTTGTCCAACACCTGACACTGTATTTTTTAAAGTAATAATACAAAATAGCGCGTGTTTTATGTTATTTATAATCGGTCCCGTTGTTAATTACTGGTTATAATATGTATGACATAATTTTAGTAGTACGAGTGTGCAATAAAATTCAAGCGCGTGGCCCAATGATTTACACAGTAACTTTCGTCGTAATAGAGATTTACGGTGTCACACAAACAGCTATTTTTGACACAGTTCGACTCTCTTCACAGTTTAATATAGACGTACAATATAACAAAATAATATTTTAGCTTCGTGGTTTGCCTTGAAAATAAATACTGTTCCAGTTTATGAGTGGAGGAATGCACGTTACGTTTTAGAACGTTCGCAAAGTGAGGAAAAATTATCACAAAGTTCATATTTCAAAAGAGTTGGAATAGAAAATGACTGACGGAAAGCGACACGAAAAGCTAAGCTGATGATATTAGCAGTGACAATTTGTACAAAAATATATTTTTTAAATTAACTAATCTACGAGTACTCGCACTTACATTGTCAGTATTTATTTTTATGTTTTTATTCAAAGTAGACAAGCGCGATCATAAAAGTAGATTAAATGGCGACATTTGACAAACCTTTTGCAACATTTTGTCACCCAACTATCTGACTTATTTACAACTAATATCGCGATACGAGATACTTATCGTGCGATAAGTGTGGAAAATAAACAAAAAATACACGGCTACTGTGGTTAAAGAGACTTATTCATAATATATACATTTTTATTTAAGCCGCATGGTGGTTACCGCGGCATGGCTGTGGTAGAAATCTTTCTTCCCAGCGCCATTTTGGAAATAGTGCCAAGTTCTTGTTTTGAACAAAGCAGGATGAATTGTGATGACTCGTTCTAGAACGTTATGGCCGCCACATATTAAATTTTGAACGGGTTACTGCCAACCTTTTATAGCTTTTGGACACGGCGGTAACCGACGCTTTAGCTTTTGAAGTGCCTTGCTATTGACTATCAAATATATGCGTGTAAGTCGTAGATTTCCTTTTAAAGTAATACGATTTTGAAAATAATCGGCAGACTGAAAACTTTTACTAGCATTAATCAAAAAGGGATGTTAAAATGACCTCACCCAAAAAGACGAACCTTCATGCGTCATAACAACTCACTCTATGTCATAGAGACGATAAAAATCACTTTGAGAAATACAAACGCGTCAAAAAGTAGGGTGACACTCATGTAAACACTACGCTAAAATTAAATAAATTGTTAGTGCGCGACTTGACATGCTTTTGTGTCCAAAATAAACTTTGCAGCCATTAACTTTTATTTTACGAGCTACATATTGGATTCACATAATCTAGCAAGTCACTTGATGACTAAAATGAAAATGCAATGACAATAATTTTAAATAGTGGTCTGTATCTTTTAAAATTCTCCTCGATGTTCTAGTGGACGCAAGCGCTACTACTGAGCATGATGTCCTGGGATCAATTTCCGGGTCGGGCAAAATGGCAATGGGTTTTTCCATCAAGAATTTCTCAGTAGCAGTCCGGAGTCTAGATTTGTGCCCGATTTATGGCTTGCTCCTTATTACATGGGACTTAAATATAACTGGCGAAATGTGGGTGTACTATAGGTACCTCTGCCTAACCCTCGGGGAATACAGGTGTGATGTTATCTTTAAAAATAGAATTATCCATATTAAAAACATAACCTTACTTTATTTTATTGCAGTTCGCCTGAAACTTTGTCGCTAAGAATCTGTTTATTTGCAGAAACAAGACACACAATGTTTCTTGAATTATAATATTGGCCAGCAAACGCACAAGTATGTAAAATATATGGTGTAGAGAAGGCCGGAGTCGCATATCTGTACATTTGTTTTATCTCAAGGATTTTTGGCTTTCGGTTTAAATGAAATACTATGACTGCAATACGTTTCTGGGTGTTATGAAATATATTACGTACTTTAAAGATGCAGATAATAAACACAGAATTTTGTTTCAGTAGGTACCTACCTAATAAGAACAGATAATATTTATCGGTGGAATTAAACTAGATAAATGCATGTCTACAACATCCAGAGTTGTTTAATGCCATTTGACTGTACAAACCATATCGATAACTACTAGGTTCCTACTAATTAGGTTTCTTCATACAAAATAGTGACCACTTATATATGGTTACAATTATATTTAGAGTAGGTAGTTAATTGCGCAGGAGTTTGTATTTAGATAAGAATAGTTAAAATAGAACAAGGATAAACTTCAATATTATTTTGTGAATATTTTAGATTACCTACATGGGCATTTTTTACAGTTACTATCCTGATCGCGGCAAGGGATTGGTAATTAAATAACGTTCTCTAATAATAATAGGTTCCTACATTTTCGTTATCAATGAATTTAAATAAAATACAAACTACTTACAAAGTGTCCCCGACAGTAGTCATCTATACATTTTTCACTAAAAATAGATTTCGATGAAGGCCTGAACAAAAAATAACACTGACCGTTTTAATTTTCCGATCTGGCAACTGTCAAACTTTTTGTAAATGGAAATCCCAAATAAATTCTTTGATATACCATTTCCTTTTCATTACTGAAATTACACGAACTATTAAAAACTATTTTGAGGAAGCATTCATCACGAAGCTTCAATAAAAATGAATCCTATAAAATAGTTAGATTGGCACGAAACGGCGTCGTAGAAATGTCAGCGAGGAGTGAATGGACTCAAGTTTTTGTTTATTTATTTCTGCAGACGTCCGCATGCATGTGCCAACAAAGCAACGAGATCAGAAAAGACTCAAAACAATGAAGTCATTAGTCGTTGCTATTTCCAGTTAATAATGTTGGTAATAACTTGTACGAAATTGTAATTGCGTTTCTCGTGGATTTTTCTTATCTTCGAACAGATCGTCGTTAAGCAGTTAACATGTTAACCTAGCTACGTGGGGGCTCTCAAATAGCTTCAAGTTTATGAAGTTCTACGCAGCTACTATGTATTTTGAAAACGCATACACATTTATCTTGTCATCTCTACATTAAAATACGGACATTCCATTTTAATAGGTATTGCATCTATTCGAATTTGCTTTACAACTAGTTAAATGTATTTTTGCCTTCATCAAAGTTCCGAGTATGACGAACGAGCGATTGGTAAGTTTTATTTACTTTCGAGGTATAACTGTATTTAAAGCATTCAGCGAATAGTGTTGTGAAGTTCGTGGAACCCATTGAGGACGGGTAATTAACCATTAATTATATACCGAAGTTCAATGAAGTGACACCAACGACAAGTATCGGTTTCTAAGTGGATTAATGCGGGCTATCATAGGCCAGCGCTGCAGTGCGTGTGCGCAGCGCAAAGGTCGTGTGTGCAATCGTCTCGCAACTATCGTAACGAGTCTCAGCTGAGGCCCAGCTAGCTGTCACTCACCACTCACGACGCGGACGACACGAATTATTTATTTACATTGAACACTAGATTGTCAGTTGTCTCCGCCCATTGTAACATTCCACTCTATTCTAGTCAAGTTTTAAAATGAGCAGCTCTATATTTGGACCTGACCTCTGAAAATATGAACCCAACCGTGCGCATCTAACAGGATCAAACTCGGTCCCGAAAAAATAGCTAGACAGGAACGTTAAATTCATTCCATCGCTGACCTGCCTCACTACTTAAAAGAATGACTAAGGCTTCATAAAGCCTTAGCGTCTGATAAATGTAGGGTTGCCAACTTTTTGTATATCAAATATCGTATTTTCGAAGACGTTGCCTGTAAAAACATAGAAGATGGCGAAAAAAAAAAATTGTCGCTAGACCGGTATGTTTCAAAAAGATTTACCTATATTCTTTAAATGCATATTTTTTGCTACTATAAGCTTTATTAACAGGTTTTTTTTTCATGTCTCGTAATAAATTTAACACTCTAAATTAAGGTTACAAAATACCTTTAATTCACCTTTTATGAGATTAATACTGGTCCTATTCCGATCATCTGACCATTTTTTATTGAAATAAAAATATAGGTAGTAGTTTCGCCTACTATATTTTTTCTTCAGATATATAGTATCTAGGCCTCTAATATAGCAGGATACTGTATTATATAGTAGTTGGCAACCCTAGATAAATGCAACGTTAAATTCGGTCGATGCCCCCTTTATACTACAGAACGAAACAATTTTGTTTAGAATTCCACCATGCTTCTTCTACGTCATCATTTATTAACAAAACATCCGCAGAAACAGCACGGGGAAATACGAACGTTGAAATTCAATTTTGTACATTAATCACTTCAATTTTTTTGTGGCAAAGAGTATATTTAGCACATTATTGAATTGGCTAATACGTGTGTCAAAATATGTAGAAGTAGGCTAGTTTAGCTCGCCCGAAAGCTAGAACACCTACGGTTGAACTATTAACGTTATCGGGACAACATTCTGGTAAGATATTCCGTCCGAAGTCACCAACCAGACCTTCAGGTATATGAAGTCCCTGATATGAGTTTACAAACACACTTAAAGTAACAAAGTCACGACATTTAATCCCTTTCCGGGTATGTTATCGCACTCAACTATGGAGTACTCCTTGCCTAAACTAATATTTGCATTTCCCTGTAAATAGCAAGTGACTATGTTTTCACGCCTACACATGCTTACCCTGTGTTGTGTGAACGACGTAAGGTCGAAAGGTATTCTATGTAATCAGAAGTCAATGGTCTCTTATTAATAATGTTGATCTAACGCAATATTGTGAAAATCGGAACTTTTGCTCGAGAGATAAAACGGAAAATTGATGTGGTCACGCACTAATCCCACATGAATAGTTTATGCTTAGCGACATTGAAAATTCCTAATGTAATTCCACTTACAAAATCATTTCTTTTGTAATATTATTTTCTGCGTTTCAAGAGTACATATTGAATTTTATTTTACGGATGTAAAACACGGCACTGCTGAAGGCTGAAATAAATAATAAATTTGATTTCGTCAGCGAATTTCGTGGAATTAATTGTTGGCAAACAAAAAAGTTAAACAAAATCCCGAATTACGGTAAACTGCGATGAAACAGCGACGTTCTGTTAAACATTGAATATTTATAATAATTGTAGGTAGTCAAATTAAAAGGTTCACAACATAAAATGTGTATGTAAGTAGTAAATTAACAACAAACAAACGGACGCTAATGGCTTTACGGGAATCATGTTAAATCACGTCAAATGTGGAGTGAATTCGTTTATTTTGCTGCATTCGTGATGTTATCGTGTCATAGAGATGAGTCTTGGCCTTCATCCAAACACTTTTACTCAAATCATGTGGACATTGCACAAAGCTGAATCGCCTACATTTTCGTAGGAAGCGTTATCATACTATTCCGAGATTCTTGCGGCGACACAACAAAGTGGATGGCTGTTTTATTGAAATTTTATTTTTGGGTCGTTTTAATAAGTTTCAACGATCGTTTCAAAAGTTGTTTCAATATTTTATAAGACTGGTGAATCACAATTTCTAGCAACAAACAATAAAATCTTCTCTCAAAAATTTCTTGAATGTTGTTGAACTGTGTTCTAAACTAAACTAGTCTGTAAAGAAAGCGACCAAATTGTGAAGCAATTTTAACTTTTATAAAAATAGAGAAAATCGTGTGAGATGGGGACGAGCGTGGCGGACATCCATTAGACGCCCTCGAAGTGCACGGAAAGGACCATTAATTGTGGGCGAACGTCTCCGAGCTTCACCTGAAACACTACCTCCAGTAAACTAACTTGCAAACTTACAAGATACTCATGTTTAACTGAATGCACTCTAACCGGGCTTTAATTTTAACATAGAGTTCGTGTAGTTACCTATGTTGATAATGGCTTCGAATATTGAGGATCCCGGAGTGTCTTTTTTTGTACCTACATACTATAGATTTTGTCAAAATTAAATCTCATTTGATAAGCAAGAATGGAGATTTAAAAATTCAAAATTTTGCAATGTTACCTAAAAGGTTTCAGTTACATCACGCAGTGCACATGACCAAATCTATAAGATACCATAGAATTAACTTCTTTAATTTATAGAAGTGTCTCAATTTAGAAAACATGGTGTCTATGGGCAGTCTCCATTGCCTTTCATCAAATAATGCTTTTAGCAAAGTATTTTAAAATAAAATCAAAATCCTAAAAGACCACAAATCCTGAACCACAGATTAACTGACTTGTTACATTAATCACATTCACTTAAGGGTACGCTAGTCGGTCATTCTTCCATACAAACGCACTATGGTGATTACTCGTCTTTTTGATGGTGTACGTTCAAAACTAAAAATTATAGCAATTTGTCTTATCATTATCTAGCCCTCTATGGAAGCAGAATTGGAAAAAAAAATGTTTTGGAAGTTATGAGCGTCGAAACTTCCATATTTCAACACTTATTTTAGCTTGTCTTCGGGCGTAAATAAGTAGGGATAGATAATTTATTCAAAAGTTGAAATAATTTTATTTTGAGTAAATACATCCAATAGTTTTTCAATAATATCTATACGCCCAAAGGTCTTTTCATGAAATTTTACGCGTTCGTTTTCGTTATAAATCATCGTCTATTTCACTAAATAAATATATTAATAGAAACTAGATAAATAAATAAGACTAATTAGCATGCAAATTAGTCACCAACGAGTTCGAGCCGTCGACTAGTGCACCCTTAACAAAAGAATTAAAATCTCTCAAGATCGGATTACTAGTTTATAAATAGGAACTAAAGTATATTTAAACTTATCTACTGATTTCGAAATGAGAGAAAAATAGAGAGAGCTTGCAGTCTCATGTAAGTTGCAACGGCAGTGGGGATCTATTCTAATGGCTCATCTACATAAGATGACAAATCAGGCTTTGCTCTGCGAGAGACTGTATCAAGTCTGTACATGTGTCTACAATTGGAGTAGGTTACCAATTATTTTGCAGAGCTTTTGGTGTCCCGATTGGTGAATGATCCAATGTGTTTTTAAGCTAATTCTTAGATAAAGATTTTGATGTTTCCTTTTTTTTAATTTGTTGATATAGATTTATTTTTAACACAGGTAGGGACGGCCTCTATCAATGCAGATCTATGTTCGGCAGTGAACATTTATGCATTTATTAAAATGATAGTTTGAAGTATGGACACATGCGGTGGCCGTATGCGGGTAAATACACGGTGAAATCTATACTTACCGTTTACTATCTATTATAGAGCTATGGTGTTTCGTGCATTATTCCCGGTAAATGAGTTAGAACATTATTATAAAAGATACCACCAGCTTGGGCCATAAGGAAAGAATTAAAGTTTTGTAACATGCGCAAACAGCCTCACTCACAGACGACCACTTATATAAGTGAATCATTAACGAACTGCTACTTAAAGGCGGCTGGTATAACGTGACAGATGACAAAGTAAAAAAAAACGGCCAAGTGCGAGTCGGACTCGCGCACGAAGGGTTCCGTACCATTATCTATAAAAACGGCAAAAAAATCATGTCTGTTGTATGGGAGCCCCACTTAAATATTTATTTTATTCTGTTTTTAGTATTTGTTGTTATAGCGGCAACAGAAATACATCATCTGTGAAAATTTCAACTGTCTAACTATCACGGTTCATGAGGTACAGCCTGGTGACAGACGGACACACAGAAGGACAGCGGAGTCTTAGTAATAGGGTCCCGGTTCACCCTTTGGGTACTGAACCCTAAAAATAATCATTGAATGAAAATATTATATTGCTGTGGTTAAGTGTCCAAGCCAAGCACATACCGAGTTGCACCTACTAGGTTACCACCCAACATGAAATAATTTATTCGTCATTGGTGAATTCCCAATAATTCTTAGTTAATTACTAATTAACGCTAAAGACGTCTACGAATGCAGCCTTAACACATATAAAGGTCAAGACACAGTACGTATTTAAAGCTACCTATTAAGAGGGAACAGGGACTGCTATTCTCCATACAAATATATTCCCCTGTGATTAATGCCTCTAGAGCAATCATTTGTCAAATCAAATCAAGGACTGCTGTAGACACGTCCCTGGTATTTCCTTTTTTTCAGCAACTTATTGGTAATAAAAATATGACCCTCCAAAAATTACATAAATGCCCCATTTTAACCGACGTGATTAGAGGACTACTAGACAAATTCTAAAAGTTTTTAACATAAAAGAAAATGATAGGAACCTAGACATGAGCTTTCTTTAAAAAAATATTTAAAAAAGCTTGCATTAGCTCAGTTTTCGAGGAGAAAAAAGGGGAATACGTAACGTCGATCTCGTCAATTTTTTTTGTGATATAATCGGTCGGAGCTGCAACTGTCCCCATCGCGGGGGCAGACTTGAGTTAATGCGACGGCAATAGTTTCTTTAAATACCAATTTTTCTAATACCTCGCAAGGCCTGTTCCCTCTTAAGTATTCTCAGAAATTATGTTTCTTATTATTAACAGTTTAGATAGTAATATTATATGTGTGTTAGTAAGAAGAGCTGGTTGGAATGCCCGAGGTAATTACTTTCGCCCGCATCGAACTTAATGAAGGCTTAATTAAATATTGCATGACAGCGAGCACGATGATTAACTGATGACGTTCAAGTAACCGTGGGTCTGATCTACATTAGTAGGTACTGAAGTTATAATGTGTTGGGGGACGCCGAATTTCAGTCCACTGGAAGAGAGTGGTTCTAGACTGGAATGTGTTTCGTTTTTGGCTACAGTCTGGCGTGTTTTCAACAAAGGTTAATTTTCCTATTCTAGTTCTCAATTTTGTTTATATTGGACTGATAGCTACTTAATTCAAATTTACCAATTGACAGTTTTCTTCGGAAAATATTTATGACAAAATAGTGTTTGCTTCGATTTGACTAATTTCAATAGATAGGATAAAATAAAAGTTATTCGACTTAGCTTTCAGTCATCAAACTTCTTGACTTCTTTTAATCAGGTTTTGACGGCGATTCAGTCTTTGCGGACACAAAGGAGAATCGGTAAAAATGCAAAGCAAAAAGATACATCTTCATAAACGTTTAAGTTCCTAGAAACGAAATCAAAAGACGTCACTCAAGCCATATCAGATGTCGTGACGTCCCAAACGTTCGCGAAACGTAAATAAAATATGAACTACGACGACGAGCGACAAATTGAAATGTCCATCTTACTAAACACGGCATTTCTTATTAAGAAAGTGTTTGTTACCGGTTTGACGATAATCTTCCGATAATGTGGTCGTAATCGTTTTGGCTAATTTCTTCCTATTCAGAAAAAATATCTGCTGTCCCATAAGGCACACAAAAATGTATGAAAATATGTAGATAGATACGCTTGAATTACTTTCCATGGATTTCTAACTACGGGAATCCCTATGCAGCTACAAAAGAATTACTTATAACAGAAATAGTGTCCCTGTTATAAAAAAAAACTGTCTCTCTATATATTTCAGGGTATACCACGTTCATCTCTATTCCTCTCAACAATAATAGTAGGTAAGCTGAAGAACTTAATAAAATATCGCTTAGCATTTATTTACAGAACTAGGGCTAAATAAAGCGGGATATGGATGTGTGTGATTTCCTCCGGCTCTGTCCGGAATATTAATATCTACGTTCTTCAGACGCTCTTTCATGCCATGAATAATATTTTGGGTAAATATGAGTTGGTCATAAAATCAATGTCTAGTGAAGATGATTTTTGTCTGTACGAAAAATTCGTTATCTTGTTTGTTTGAAGCTTTTTACAGGAGCTCTTTTAGTTTAAACATGTAGCAGCAATGACAAAATTGACTTTAAAATCTTGCTACATAGTAAGCTGAAGAAAAAATAAATGGGACTGTTTTTTACTTTAAATTTTCCTCATCTACGAAAAAACAACCACGATTAGATTCTGTTAACTGTGGTCCAACTACGTCAGGTAGTACAAGTTTTGATAAGGATAATAATTACTACTGGACCTCCTCAAATAGGTAGGTAACTAAATAACGTTGCGCTCTGAAGTTAGGCTGTGCATGCGTGCTGGCATGCGCGCTACTGTTTTTTAAGTAAGATTGACTACTGCGCAGTCATTTGTAGTCTACTTCAGAGCGGCAAAGTTATTTGACGCGAACTGCACAAAACAGCGAGCAAATATTAGGTAGGTACTTTAAAAACTATTTCATTCCCTATCGTTATTATTTATATTTCAATTTCTATATATTATATTTAGGTTTCCGTACCAGAAGGGTGCCAAACGGAATCCTACTAGGTACTAAGCCTCTGTGTCCGTCCGTCCGTCTGTCTTCAGCTGGCTGTATCTTATGAACCATAATAAGTAGACAGTTGAAATTTCACAGATTGGTATATTTCTATTGCTGATAAAACAACAAATAATACAAATAAAATAAAGTTAAAAATTAAACGGACCCCATACAACAAACGTCTTGTTTTCGGCGTTTTTTTTGCCTAATATTGTAGGATGGTACGGAACCCTTCGTGTGCGAGTCCGAGTCGCATTTGGCCGGTGTTTATCTATTTCCATATGTACCTATTTTTCCTTACCTTCGGAAAAACCGATTAGACTCTATTAGTTGTTGGTCAAACTACGTCAAGTACCTATAATACCAACAAAACAGCGAGCGAATATTAATTTAAAATCTATTCCATTCCATATCGTTATTGACTTTACATACCTATTCAATTACAGATTCGCATCTAATATAAATACATACATTACAAACACACACAGACGAGTTGCGTCAATAACGTCTAATTTTACACAAATCTTATTTATGTGTTTCATCCACATTATCTAATTAAACGTGTGAACTGTGAGATAATTCAAGAATTAAATTATATTAGATTCACATAAACTACGGTAGGTAGGTAGGTAGTCTAGGGCTAGTCTAGGGTCTTTCTAGGGACCTATCCCTAGACTATCAAAATAAATAACTTCTCCCGCTCTGGGCGGAGCGGGAGGGCGTGTCAGACTCTTACTGACTAAAACCCACCCGTGTTCCTTCCGTTGCCTGTACGTTGCCAGGGGCCACGGTATCCCTTTCGGACTTTCCCGCAACCCCGGCAGGCATTGGTCCTATCGGACCCCTTCACTTGCTGACATCTCTTTGAGGCCGACGCCGTCGACCTGGGCCTGGTCCTTATCGGACGGCGAGCTACCCATTGCTCGCCGTCCGCAAGCCCGCGCCTACGGTGGCCGGGAATCGGCCTGCGATTCCCGACGCCCAGGGCGTCTCCTGCGGCGGCTAGGGGCGTGAGGGCGCGAAATTTGCCTCTCCCTCACGTGTTCTGCCTCCTCCTTCGCGAGCATTACTGCTTCGCAGAAGGAGGTGACGGCCTCCCATGCCCTCTCGCTCCGTACCATGGCCTGGACTAGGGCCCCTAGAAAGACCCTTATGGAAACTATTCGATATAATGATAATTTAATGGATTCAAATTACTGAAATTGATTGGTTATTATATCTAGCACTCAATGTTACGGAAATCTTAGCTCATTTAGAGAAATTGAAAATGGATATGGCTAAGGTTTTCACACTGCAGTCGCCACATAAACTTATCACCTGAATTCTCACTGAGTTACCGATTAATCTTGAAATGTTCAAAATAGTTTTTTGAACATTTTAAAATTAATCGCTATCCAAGCTCTTAAGCTGGGGCTTATCAGATAAATAATAAAATGAAACCTTTTGGGATGAAATGTCAGAGGATTCACAAATGGAATATTTTATTAGACATGGGTAATAGACGTTTTTCAGTAATCACGGTTCAGTTTATCCTCATAATGTAATCAAGATACAAAATTCGAAAAACACCCTGTATCAGTTCGTTTCAGTGAACAGAGAGAACCGCGAAACTAATAAAGACGCTTTACCGTCCTTCTTCAAACACCAAAAGGTTCTTCAGGGAGGACTTAAAACAATCTTTTCCAACCACTGAGACAAATATTTATTACGTAAAGTCAACAGTTAATTTCTTTTCTCTTTTATAAAAGAAAACGCAAGAATTATGTTAAAATGCTTCAGGATCTAGTACTCGTACAATTTTATATAAACTACCCACTTCTACATCTTGTTTGAACAAAAATGATGGAAGAATTAAGTGGATAAACATAAATATTTTACTATGAGCTGCTGTAATCTTATCTTTGAGCTCATTCATTAAAGGTTTTCATTATGAAAAAATGTTTATGGAAAAAGCTCTGCTAGAAGGGTCTAGGTTATAAAATCGAATAGAAGTATAATCTTTAGTTTAAAAATAAATTCGTGTTATTAAAAGTGTAGGCACGAGGGTCTATTTTACTTTACCTGATTAATTCCGAGACGATTTCAGGTACCTACCAACTTACTGCTATCCGAATTCAAACGTAGAAATAAACGTAACTTCTTACCTACAAATAGTTTTGAACTACGCAGTTTTAACAATATAGGTATCTTGCCTTTCGACGCCTGCAGATCAGAGGGGCAATTCACGTATTTTTTAAAACGGTCGTCTTCTAATCTTAGTCGCAATCTGTGAAAAAGAAACTCTAATTTCCCTCATTTTTAAACAAGTTTTTGATATAACTTGTAATTGAATTTGGACGTTTTTAAAGTGCGAGAATTGGCCTTCTGAAGTCCTCAAATTAATGAATGGTACCTACTGTCTAGACCTACCTATCGCGAAATAGACCCGAGCCTAAGTGTCATTTTAATGATCACCTAAAGAATGAATAGCAGTTTTCTTCTGTTACAAGACGTCGAGACCATAAATACTGAACATTACTCGTAACTATGTACTGAATAAAGGTACCCAAACACGCATTGCATGTAAATCACGAAGTATCAGATAGTTCGCTGTTATCAAATCTCAACGTTATCTCAGAAAAAACTACGTTCTTACGCATTGCCTCATTTGCGGACGTCACTTGTTAAACCTGATAGCACACACTGATTTAGGACCAATATCTAATGTTTTTAAACTATGTTTCTCTTTCTCCATAGCGACAGACCACGAGAAACTTCTAAAAGCAACGATTTCGGGTCATACTAAATCAGTTCTTAGATCATAATACAATGTCATTCTCTATCGAAAAACACGTCACTGCTCTGTAATTACTTTGAAGAGCACATTTCGCTTGTAATGCGACGCCACGCATCGTAACGTCAAAATCGAGAGCATTTTCTATTAGTTGGTCGGAGAACAAATATCACACCGTGACTAAAATTCGAAAAAAATAGTCGTAGCTTTTAGCCCGCGCTTCACGCCACCGTCAATTAGCATGTCTTTTGAAGACACGCTGCTCTGTCGTTTAACAAGTTTCATGTGGACGTAACATCGAAAGACTTGGGAATTCGAATTATGCCGTGCTGCCAACGTTTTAAAGTCCGTTATTGTGAGTAGAAGTTGTGAAATGTGACATTTTGTTAACTGTGACAGCGGGTCGGTAGCAAGCAGTCGTGTGCGCGACAGATGAGTAATGACAACAACGCAGCGGCGTGTGTCGTCTCCGAACGTTCCCAGATGTGCGTCTGGATGCACGGATTGCACGAGTTATGCAAGCCGGAGAAATACTCCTTGTAGGTAATACGAACAAGAATACCGAGCCGGATTGTCGACCTCGCCGGGGAAATTACAAACATTCGAACGGCTTCTACATAAATACAAACGACATAGTGGAATATCAAACGCTAGTATAATTTTAGGTCGTTCTCAACAATTATTATAAGATTTATAAGAACTATTAAAATCACATAAGATAAAATTTAAATTTTCAGCGAGCGACGTACGTGTTGGCAATTTTCATAAAATTTACCTAAACAATATTTTTTTACTGAAACATGTTTCTGCAGACAAAAAGTGTAATAAAGCAAAATAGATATGACATTATGAATTATTAGTAATTTGTATGAACCACATGTATTGTTAGGTCAATCAACATTCGATGAAAAATGTCAAGAAATATAATAGTGGCCATTAAGCCTCGTACAGACTAGCGCGACGCGACTCTAACAAAACTTCGCGGTAGAACAATTACCGGTGTCGCGTCGCGCCGTCGCATCGCGCCAGTCTGCACGAGGGTTAACGAGGTACGTTTTGTGTAATAACTTTATGATTTGAATTTCATGTTAAAACATGAAATCGAAATCATAAAGTTATTTGAACGTCGCGGAAGAAGATAAAACTCTACTAAATGTCTGGAGCATTTACAATAAAAATATCTATCACCACGGACGCATCTCACACTAGTACTCTCAACAAGTTTTCTTTATTTACGCTTCCAATCGTTCAACGCGACACTAACAAGAACTTTATTACTACGAGCGGGAAGCTGCGCCTGCGCACCGCGGTTACTTTCGTGCCATAAAAAAGAAAACAAATAGCTCTACCATATTTGATTATCCAATATTTGTTTTAATTCTCCGACAGATAAGAAGAATACTAGTGGTGACGTATACTACCGCAAACAAACCTTAGCCCTTCCATCCATCACTCGCTAAAAGCTAGTCGCTAATAGCCACTCAATGATATATTATTTTATTCTTTTCTGATTTATGTTCTGTAAAGAAGTGTCCGCACACGCACACCCATGTCTATTTGCGGCCAGGCCGAAATAACTGGGCAAAACGAAACGTGTATCCGGTCCCTAGCCGACTCCCAAAATGCTGTTTGCTGACATACAACCACCGTGCCCTTTGTAAGAGGGATTATACCACGATTTGCGGTAATGCGGTAGGCTGTTCACCAGGAACACTCTTTCCTCTTTGGCCACTTGCTAAATCTTCTCCCTGTCAGATCATTCGGGAATGAATACTACGGAATAATGTTCTCTGGCTAATGCAGCCCGATGCGCTTTGAAGCTTTGATGAGCACCTGCGGCTTTCAATAACCCGCATTGATTTAGAATAGCTGCAGTTACTATTTTAAGTTTGTAAATAATGGACGTATGCACGCTCGCTCGGATGGTTACTTTAGATAATTTATAGAGCCATGCCTCAAATGTAAGTAGTTATGCTGACAGAAACTTTATTTAAGAAACTGAATTACATTTCAAGATATTTTATTTAACTTTATGTAAGGATTTTTACTATGGCTACCGATTCTTCTGCTAATGGTTTTACAACACAATGTTCAAAGCTTTTCAAAAGCTGAGTATCATTTTAATCTTTAAACGGTAAAGCACCTGTTGAGATTTTTAAGGCCAATCAGACGTATCTACCTTGTTTCCTTTTGCACTAGTAAATCCGTCTTAAACTTAATATCATTGAAGTGGGGACACTTGTTTACCGCTCACTCCTGTTGCAACAAGTCGGTTTCCCGATAAATACATCGCAGTGCACAAATGAATCAGTACTTATTAGTGGAGCCGATTCCAAGTCAAGTAACGTTCGTTGGGAACTAAGTTTGCACCTGATTGGTACCTAAGTTCGCGAGTCGGCAACGTCGTCGCGAACCTCCCTCAAAGTGGAAATTAAATAAGGACAATCCGTTCGTTCTGCATCAGAGACTTCTCTGTTGCATTATTCAACGTATGCAAAATCTCTAGATTAATAATAGATGACTACGAAGGTGAATTCCTCGCAATCGACTGAGGAATTGAGTTGTGACCCTTTCAGAGTGTGAATCGGGTTCGCGAGCTTTTGTCTTCACAGGAAATTGAATGATAATTTCCATCATTTAAAAGGAATTGTTCGAGTTTATCTATGCAAAAATTAACTCGTTATAGGTACCAAGCTGAAGTTATCGCCTGAAAATGTTATTTTCTCTGAAGTATAGAAGCAGGATAAAAATATTAGGTATATCTCATACTGCGGACAAAATTATACTCAGCTTAAAATGAAAATAGAACTGCTTTCGACATAGACAGATGGGACGAACATATCGTTGTCATTTGTTGCATTTTGGAAATACTAACAAGTTCAAAAGCAACGACCCATTATCTCTTTAAAAATCTGTCTTGAAACGTACAAACTTTCAGTGGTATTTATCATTCTGTGACAATAATATAAATCTCTTAAAGTCGCCATGTAAGATGCCATTAATCTTTGAATTGCGTGTACCGTTATCGAAATTAACATTTCCAATCACCAAGTGCGCATTGAATCCGTGAAGCGTTTCATAAAAGAGTCAAAGGGAACTGTATAACAAAACGGTTTAGTAAAAGTAAAGACGCAGTGCGCACGAGCACGATTGAAGCAAACAATCGTCGTTGATAATAACCGTAACGAGTCCGGCGTCGATCCCGTTTGCATCTGTATTGTGTTGGGGGCAACGAGCACGCAACCTCAGTCATCAACTGTTTACAGCTCAAACTTTAAACAATGCTAGACTTCAGAACTTCGAGCAAACTCGTGCATTGATTACCGAAACAACGTTAAGGAGATTTGTCAATATTTAAATCGTTACTCTCGTAATGTAGGCGTCAAATGGTTTGAGGGCTACATGAAAGACTTTTTTGGTTATTGGTTCTGGGTAAAGCTAAAAGTTTCATCAATTTCAGGACTTCAAGCGAACTCGTTCGTTCATTTCAGGAATACTATTTATGGAATTAAGGGAACTTTTTATAACTACCCAATTGCTCATACATACAGGATTAGACGTTTTGTGCACGAATATGGTCGAGACTAGCTCTGGACAAGACAAGGTGGTGTATAATGAGGAAGGCATACTCAGACTGAATAGATTAAAAAAAAATGTAAACCGATAGATTTATGAACAATACGGATGCAAGGTATTTGTTCTGAAGTCACAGTGACATAGCAATTCCAAAAGTAGTTAGGTACTTAGAGGACTTAAAAAATAAATGCGACGACACGTTGATTGCTCGTTGCCCTACAGCCCAGAGACTTTCTAATCCTTGACGACACTACGTCTCCACTAACATTTGAACTTCGACTTATGCAAATGATAACTATAGATTCTATGCTTTAAATAACGGAGTTTACTATATTATAAATATGACTATTTATGTAGCAGCGTGCAATAAAGTTACAGAGTTTCTGTTTCTGTTAAAATTAGTCGAGTCTGTGCAATGAAGTATCATGTTAATGATACAATAGAGACGCTTCAAATAAGATAATGAATAATCTTTTGTTCGACAACTAAATACCCACTTTAGCGACTGTAGCCGTCTTAACAGTTAACAGTGCAAGCAATAATGAGTTAGTTTAGTAATACATATAAGCTAAAATTACTTATCCTTGTCCCATTTCTTAGTCTACATCTTTATTATTCGAGCGACGAGTGCCTATAACAATTGGTAGATTTGACGGCAAGATGGGTAGTAAAAAATGGATGACAAAAGCGACCGAGGGAAAGTATCATCTAGGGACATTAAAATGTCATTACATTTTGATGTAACTTCCCAATAAATATTTTACGTATAATTGATGTAGGTACGTTCTCATGCTATTTACGTTTTTATTGTTTTCTCATATCAATGTCAGTATCAAAATTAACGTGGACCATTACAATTTTGTCATTCATATCTTTATAATTAGTTGTAGACAGAAAAACACGGTGCCTAATACTGTACAAAGTTTAGTTATTGAGTGTCTCTCGTGTTATAAAATTGATTAACAGCTTGTAACATAGCAACAAGCTGTAGCATTTAGGGGTCTCTTCAATACAATGTGCTATATAGTTACTTGCGTGGGAACTGACATGCTTTTACTGTACATTTTCATTCAAATCTCTGTACCGTTCGTTTTTAGTTGATAATAATATATTGATGAATGGAACAGTTGACCGATTTTCCTTGCAAGACCCGGGTGTAAGTGGAAAATAATTTAGATCTTACTAACGATATTAATAGAGCTCAATTTAGGTGAAATCGTTCGATGAATTAAATAATATTTATAACCTGCGCTTCCTTCATACCATTCCAAATATTATCTACGAACATGAGAGCATCAAGAAAACGCATTAGCGAATGTAATAGGTACATTACTGATAATAATACAAAAACAGTGTTATGTCGTTATTGTCAGCCAATTTATTTTCGAGATTATAATTTATTTATTAAATAGCTTCTTAGATGCTACCTGATAACAACTCTACTTCCGCGAAGATTTTTTTTTCAGAATTTCATAAGTGTATGACTTGAGTGTTTGTCTAACTGGATTCTTATTGAAAAATACGTTTTTATTTTTATTAGTTTATTTATCTTTATACATATAGATTCTTTTCAATTTTGTGAATGTGAGAACGCTGTAGGCCTAGTGGACTGTAGATTTGTTCACCATCATTACTCTGTTAAGTACCTGGTACTTGTTGAAAGACCTACACTGTCCTCCCATACCTAATAACACTGTTATTTGAAAATATTGTAAAAGCCAATTATTTTTAAAAGAGTAACCGTGGAGTTTCTTGTCGGCTCTTCTCGATAGGAAACAACCAATTGGAACCGTGCACCTGACGTTTCATAAGTACCCATGCCATGTGAAATAAAATATTTTGATTTTTTTAAATTGAAAATGAAATTTTACTGTCGTGTGAGTCATGAAATTGATAAGTCGTGAAATTAACAAGCCTCTAGACTGCGAAATAACGCGAACGTAGTTGTACAGCACTATGTACCTGTCAGTCTTATCAAAAGCTGTGATTGATTTTATTGTGGAAATTTAGACAGCTCGATAATTGAAGACTTGATATTTGTAACGCTGAGATTAAGAGTCTAGGGCGCTTCATTCCCTATCAAAATGCGATAACAGTTGTGTGTCCGTGTGTCGTGATACAAACATCAAAAATTATCTTATCACACTAACTCCGGTGAGGTGCAAACATCTTAAACAAACAACGACAGTTCTGTTCAAATTTTAAATAGTTTAAAAATTCTACGCAGGACGTTAACCGGCGACAACGTGTTTAGTTAAGAATAAAGTTGGCTCGGAACCGGAAAGAAAAACTAGGCTCATTATAACGAAAATAGTAAACGAAAATTGGCAGGAAATGATAATCACGTGGAAGACACCACGAGAAAATTTAAAAGAAGTCTAAAAGTAGTTTTGCGAAACGAAAATTGTAGAGTAGCACATGACTGCAAACCGTTCGGTTTTAACGATGTAAGCGAGTCTTGCACTGCAGTGAGCTCATTTCTGACAGTTCCCGGTATAGAGCGCACGATCGATGATAGATCCGATAATATCTCGAGTGTTTTGCTTGTAATCGCTGATGCAGCGCCCCAGATATCTCCAGAGAAGAACAAAGTTGGCATAGATATTGAGGATCAAAGTGCGGCGTGGGCGCACGACCCAATACCGCGGGCGGCAAATCACTCGCGCACGCGCACCGGTCCTTTTGCGTGTGCATCGCGCAATTAATTTGTTTGTACGCGCTACAGAATTGATGTACTTCATCGCACTCACAGTAAATAGGACACGCAAATAAAATAATATAACTACTATTTAATATTGTAATTAGAACCTTAATCCAATTTTTGATTGATGCTGCCCTAACTGCGATAAAGGATTGGAATAAAACAATAAATACTATTTCTTTATGTATTTCAAATAGTTCACAAGTTATTATCAAACACAAAATATTACTTAAAGCCAATTGTTGTGCTGCCCTACTAAGTATGAATAGACTATATAGGCTAGAGTCGACCTGACGGAAACGCGCCGGTACCGAGCTTTACGTACTTGAGATTGAGGTTATGTTGTGATAACTGTTTGGAGCAAAAGCCGGCTATGAAACTGTAACTGGAATTTGCCACTTAATTTTACTAGTGATAAGAACTAAAATAGCTCGCAAGCCCATGGGGTGGAGAGGTCGGAGAGGCGATTGAGCCTGCGCGCGCAGCCGGCATGGCCGCCGCCGCACACCTGATTGCCAATACAACCCGATAACATAAATGAATTACAGCATTTTACACACGTTCACGACGCCTTAAATACCCCCTGGATGCATCTCACACCGATATTATCACGTGCACCACTTCTGCACACCGACAACGACAACTTCTGAACACGTTAAGTAATCAGCTGATTATCAAACTTTTACCGGTGTTTATGTATCCGACACGGTACTTCGTCACTGGAAACGATCCGCGTTTCTCATTTCACGGTCATAGGAGGCGTCTTCCGCGAGCTAAGCGGGCGGTCAGCCGTCGCCGGCCCGTGCATCGGATGCACTTCCGCTAGAGGCTCGGGCGGAGCGCCAGGGACCGACGAGCGTACCTGGACTAGTCTGCCAGCTGAGGCCTCCGACGAACATCTTCCTGCAAGATAAACAATACCAATCAGTCACTGAAAAGAGCGCGACGAGCCGGCTTCTCGGAATTAGGGACGTACCCCGGGTCGTTGGGCACCTCCGCGGGGCTTCTGGCCACATCCTGATTCTGGGTTTCCATGGGCTCGGACGCCAACGGCGCGGGGCGGGCCGGGCGGCGCACTACGACTACGAGCGAGCGACGGCGCGGCGGGGACGGCTCCCGGAGTCGCTCGGCTGCACTACCGACTACCGGCACGAGACTGGCGCGCCGCGGCGCACCCCTCCACGCAGCGGCCGCCCCCGCCCGCCCGCACCCCGCATCGCCCGCGCCGCCGCCGCATCGATTCATTCACTCCGTACACAATTATTCATACGGTGAGCACGACGGACGCGAGCAGCGCGTCGGCAGCACCACGTGAGCGCGCAGCACGTGCTCGTGCCCCCTCCTGCACCCGCGCGCGCCCGCTGCCGCCCCGCCCGCGCCCAGAGCACGCCCACCGCGCGCCTACACGCACCACCACCCCAATACACCCAACTTCTAAACTTTATCGAAACTAATATTAATAATTTAAGTTTCAGGCAAAACTTTTCAAAATATTCTACGTGATATTTGGTATCAGTCATCATAGCACTCAGTATTTAGATAAAAACACACAAATAATCTACCTACGTGTTTCTATACACTCTTCATAACTGCTACTTGCCTTTGCCTTGACAATTCAAAAGTGCCTGTAAATGGTTTAATTGAAATAAATGCTTTGAGTTTTTGACTACATAAATTTTGCATCATAATAATTCCGTGCGATATCATCAGACGCACTAAGCACCGCGCCGATCGTGTCGTAGCGGCGCGAAGCCTCTACAGCTGACGTCATTGAGTGGCTTGTCAGACGCTCGTAGCACCGCGCTACGAAGTGAATGCTGCTACGACCGCTTAATATACGGACATGTAACAAACGAAAACTTATTTTCGCATTTGTCGAGTTGAACCAAATTATCCGTGTCCAAATTCATTTTCGAATATAAAGTCTGTAAATACCATTGATAATACAACACTTAAATGTAAATACATAGGTTCTTATTTAATTGTGAATTATTTTGGAAAGATTAGTATCTTATCTTCTTTAGATATAGTTACCTACATATTTAAAGCATATTTTGTAATCTCTTAATCTGTAAAAGTTGGCGCAAAAAGTTTTCCGACGATACCATAATGGATTAAAAACTCGTAACTTCGTGAATTTACTTTATCGAAAAATATAAAAGTTAAAACCTTGTTTTATTCAGCCGCAGTATAGTATAAAATAAACTGAATATTTAAAACAAATGTTCGAAAAAGTTTTGGAAGTCATATTGTAATGATATTACTGAAGCAAAGTAGACGCCTTAACAGTTTCGCCTTGGCGTCGCGTGTTGAGACATCCTTAATCCTTATAGACGGAATTTTAAAAGCCACATATTGCACAACCAAGCCAAAACAGAACAAGATTTCAGGATAGTTGGTGTTTTTTCAAAAAGGAGAAAAAGTAGGATGTTGTGTGTGTTGTGTGTCTGGTTTGTTGTCAACAAAAAGATCAAATAACGAAAACAAATTTTAAGGAGAGCTACTTATATTCGACTTTATATTCGCAAATGAATTCGGGATACGGATAATTTGGTTAAACTCGTCAAATGCGAAAATAAGTTCGTTTGTTACATGTCCGTATATTAAGATCAAATTACGAAAACAAATTTTAAGGAGAGTTACTGTCACCTTTGTAACTAAGAGCTTTTAGGCTTCTAGGCTATGTCCAAACTAGAGACATATCTGGAAACATAATTTAACCATTCCAGTTAGTGGTTGCGGCTGTGCTGAAAATATCATTCGCTTCAGATCAATACTGGGACCAAAATGCCGTACTGACCCGGTCTAACAATAGACCAACCCAATTCCTCCCGTATTTTGCTATTCAGTCTGGATGTAGGTACTCAGCCCAGTCCTATGCAGGACAAAGGCAAGTCTTTTCTTTCTCGTGTCGACTCGAGCTATACGACAAATGCTCAAGTCATCCCTTGATGACTTGAGCATTTTTCGTATGGCTAGCCCTTGCTAGCCAGTCAGAAAGAATGAAGAGGGGGCTGGCTGCTTAGGGTGCGTAGTGACAGTCACTAAGGAATCGTAAGCAGTCTTTTCTAAACTGGTATTTAAGAGAGAACAGGGCCTACGATTCTCCATACAAATGTATTCCCCTTTTTTCTTCCTCAATAAAGCCTTTAGAGCAAAAATATTTTTTCATAAAATCAAGGTCTGCTGTAGACGCGTCCATTATTTCCTTTTTTTTCAGAAACTTATTGGTAAAATTTGACCCTCCAAAAATTACAAAAATGCCCCATTCTTACCGCCGTGATTAGAGGACTACCAGACAAATTCGAAAAGTTTTTAACATAATAGAAAATGATAGAAACCTAAGATAGGAACATACTCTTTCTTAAAATTTTAATGTAAAAAAATATTGAATTGGCTCAGTTTTCGAGGATAAAAAAGGGGAGTACGAAAGGTCGAACTTGTCTTGTATTTTTGTTGTATTTTTTTTGTAATATATTCGGTCTGAGCTGCAGCTGTCCCTATCACACTCTACGTAGGCAGACTTGAGGTACAACTACGGAATAGTTTATTCAAATACCTATTTTTCAAATTCCTCGCAGGCCCTGTTCCCTCTTTAGTCAAAATTGTAGACCGAGTTGTACAGGATATTTCTCGTAATGAATACCAATAACGACCACTATGACTGATGGTAGGTAGGTACTAGTGTCCGACCGAAGCTTCGGCTTCGGCTTCGGCTTCGGCCACCTTCGGCCAAAAAAGCACCTTCGGCCAAATCTTCGGCTTCGGCCAAAAATTTGCCGAAGGTTTGGCCGAAGCCGAAGGTTTGCTAGTTGTCAAAATTTGAACATTTACTGAACGATGCTAGAGCGAGTTTTAACTTTGGTCAATTATTTTATAGAAATATTTTGTGTTCGTCTGATAATTAAAAAGATGTGACTGATTAATGATTATTTGATTATTTTTGTTAAAATTACTTTAAGTAAATAAATATTTAATTAACATTGTATATTTGAAACTTTTATTTTTGGCAATATTTTATTACCTACTTGTATATGTTGGTCACTCGGCTCGTTATTGGGCTAAATCTCTAAAGCTCTCACAATATGTATCTAGTATATTCTGAGATCAAAGTAACTATCGTATTTCTCAAGGTCAATGACACCTTCGGCTTCGGCTTCGGCTTCGGCCGAAGGTTTTGGTGAATACCGATTAATCGGCTTCGGCTTCGGCTTCGGCCAGAATTGCACCTTCGGTCGGACACTAGTAGGTACTGAGATCTTACCAACGCACAGGATTCATGCAGTTATGCACTTCTTCTGTCACTTGGAAACGAGAAACTGGTTCCTATTCCTAAGGGTGGTGGAATTAGTATAGAGTTAATCACATAAAGTATTTTTTTTAAGTTAATAAGTATTCGAAAAGAATGAGAAATTCTGGACAACATTATGACAAAAATTAAAGCTTCGACGACGCCAAAATCTAAAATAGATTCTCTGCATTGCATTTTAAATCGCGTCTGGGCTGAAAATATAATTCTTTTTAAATCAATACCTACTGCAACTAAAAATGTCGAGTTGGCCTGCCTAAGAATAGAACAACCCAGTTGTTTCTGCAGATTTTGTTAGAGAAAATGGTGCAGTGCTTAAAATGGATGGGCAACTGCACGGATGGTAGGTTTTGTCACAAGACTAGGAAGCTCTGTCATTCCATCTTTTAATGATGAGAAACTGCTACCGAGAATCCGTCTCTCAAACTTGATACTTATTTCAACCATTTTTTTCATATTTTAGTAGATCAAGTTAAGTACCAGAAGTAAAGGAACAGATGCGATTTTGTGATCGATCTGCTTTTTCTGCAGCAGTCTTCTGCTGCACAATAAAGAAAGACCTTCAAAAGTGAAGTGAGTGTACCTTACCACAGTTTTCTCATGACGAGCAGCATGCATGCCGTTGAAACTCATAACCGGATAGGTACTATACAGATATAGACCAATAAAAATTGGTTAGAAAAGCGGAGGTAGATAGCACGGTCGGTAGCACGTATCTAGACGAAAATATTCTCCGTTTCGGATCTCTACAGAAACTAAATCTGCCGAGCTGACCCCATCTAACAATGAAGCAGACCACTCTTCCTTCTATGTTGTTAGATGTTATTAAGGGATTTAATCAAAGAATACATATAGCAGCACGGATGTTAAATTTAATGAAATGGTCATGATAAATTTTAAATGAAAGCGCTAAAAGGAGATAAAGTTGCAATGGTGGTTGCGACAGTACAAAAATATCATCCATATAATCAGCCTATAATGTTTACACTGCTGGGAACAACAGGCCTCGTCTCTTCGAGAGTGAGTGGGCTGTAATCTATCACGCGGACCCAGTTCGGGTTGGTAGATGTCAAATGTCTTCGAATTATGGTTCTAGAACAAGACTGTTTCCTCGCGATGTTTTCCTTCACCGTTTTGAGAACAGTAGTGATAAAATTATTTACACTAAGTAAAGCGCCTGCCTGGGTTCGAACACACAAATCGTTAGTCGTGGGCCAATGGGCCACCACTGCTCACATCATCCGTTTCGGATCAATACTGCGATTTAAACTGCAACCAGGAATAGAATAACCCAGTTCTTCCTCCAGATGACGCAAGAGGTAGTTAGGGCATTATATCGAGCATTAAAATAGCCTCCGCGATGGCGAATGGCTATATTGAAATGTACGTGTGGACAGGCAGTCAGGCCCGATTTTTTTTCCATTACACAGATGGACTCTCACGAGTCCATCTATAAGAAACAAGGGGTTTAGGTACTTACATAAAAGCACATACCACTCATAGCGTACTAGTGCCATATGATCTAGACATTGCTTTTAAAAAGAAATTAAAAATGTCTGGTATTTCCTCCACTTGGAAACATTTTTAAATGGCACTAAAAATATTCTTGTTTCATATTATAACGGCCTCATTATAAAACCGTCCACTATGAACTCAACAATATGGAATAACTTGTTCTCTCAGCAAAACTTGGGAAAGCTTAAAATGTCGTACAAAATATTTTACTAGACGGATTCAGTGTTAGCCTACACTGAATAATATACTAGTTAACGTTTCCGATTTTGTCAGAAGGTCCGTTTTAGCGATGATATTTTTATTAAGCTTGACTTTTCGATGTTTTTAGAGTTCCGTACCTCAAAAGGAAAAAACCCTTATTGAATCACTTCGTTGTCCGTCCGTTAGTCTGTCAAGATCCTTTTTCTCAGGAACGCGTGGAGGTATCAAGTTGAAATTAATATCAAATATGTAGGTCTGTGGTCCCTTAGAGCTCTAAGAAAATCAACCTTCTAAGTCAACGCAATAAAAAAATACGGGCAGATTTTGATACCCGCAAATAAATCAAAACCTACAGGGTACTTCCCGTTGACCTAGAATCATGAAATTTGGCACGAATCAAAGCCTCAAAAGTCCGAAAAACTTAAATTTATAGTTTTATCACATTTTTTTTTTGCGGTTCCAAACTTACGTTTGCTGTTGAAGAATTGACCGTGACGTATATTGATGTATGAGAGAACATGTTTTTCAACTGCAAAGTTAAGTTTGTTTTTGGGATAAATTCATCCCAACTACGGAACCCTTCTTTGCGCGTGGTCCGACACCCATTTAGCCGGTTTTTTAAGTTACTACCTATATCTACTTTTATTGGCTTATCTATGATAGCCTGAAGGCATTCCGAGTGAAGTTGCTAGAAAGATGAGTCGAGGACTAATCTCACGACGTATAGCGGCATGTCAGTAGGTAATTTAACATTAGATTAAAATCGGGAGGCTAGTTGCAATACACGGTTCACGTATGCCTTTCAATTTGGATAAGGCAAGCAAATTGAGTCGCGACGAAAAACAGTGAATCCTTCAATGTCGGTCATATCAATTTGGTTTAACCGTGTATTACTGCTATAAAGACATTATTACCTTCCCATGTTTATCGGTGCGTCGGCCCCACTCAATTAATCAGTAGGTACCTAATAACTTATCCCTTAAATAAGTTAATGCTTAATTGCAATATCAGCAGAGACCTTAAGTACTAAAAATAATATTATTAATTAAAACTACACAAATACCGATTAAGTAGGTTTAGTTAAAGATAGAAAGTTTAAACAAAATCATACAACAAAAATTAATTGATAAACATATCGTTTATTACATTCATAAATGAATACGTTATATTTGGCATGATTGGACATTGTGCTACATAACAAACTTGTTGACATTTATTTATTTATTTACTCTAGTGCCAATACCGTTCTTTCCTCGATTTGCTATATTTGAATCAGTAAGGTATAACAGATTTCCTAGGCCTGTTATTAAATTGGAAACTTGGCCAGTTGTAAATTAATTTTCCCAACGCAATTTAAAATTTCGTTATTCTAGCAGAACCAATATTTATCCAGTGGAGGACACATTAGCAAGAAGATAATAAAATAATCCTAATATATATGTAACTGATACAACGTTAGTTAAACCCGATTAGGTGGATACGCGTTTAGGGAGTCGAACTTACGTGTCGGGCGCGGGTCGGGACGGCGGTACGGCGGGCTGGTATATAATGTAATTCCTTGTATTACAAGGATGTCAGCATACGAAACGCATGCGCGGCAACCTCCCACTCCGCGCCCAACCTGCACACGCGTTTCGTGTGCTGATATAATACAAGGAATTACAACATATACAAGCACGCCGTACTGCCGTCCCGACCCGCGCCCGACACCCATCCGCCTTGTGTGGGCGTTGAGCTTAACTTTACCGTGTACAGTTCTTCTATTCAAGTTTATCGACCATTCCACCGAACCACCGATTATCTAATCCATCATTATGAGGAAACTTAATTTTATACATATCAAGACGCAGTCTACGTTCGGTAGGTAATTTGGGTGATGAATCTACTCATAATTTCATTTAAATGATGCTATATCGAAGTCAAAATACATCAAAATCGGAGCGATATCGGCACTATAGTGTAATTGATCTTAGTTTTATAAGTCACAATTATTAGGCAAGCATAGCAACATTCAAAAGTTCTATGGAAAATAGCTCGAAACTGCTTAAAGTTATGAGCGTATTTAATAGTAATCACAGTATGGAGATTCGTTGGCATTATATTTAAAACTGGGCCGCTAATGTCCTATTTCAAACTCTCAATGATAGTGCTTGTTGATCTTCGGACGGTTAAATAGCATGCTTACACAGCGGTTCATTCTACAAAACGTGAAACCTATTATTTGTTACCCCCGACTCCCAAAAGTCTAATCACGTGATAGGTATCTTAGACAACCAATCGCAACAGGCTATCATCAGTACTGTTTAAGCATCGTTTACAAGATGAATGTAAACACATAAGTACGATAAATCGCCTGCCGATACGCAACTACATTATCAACTCTCGACGGTCAAGAAATTCTAACCGTGTAAACGCGCCTTGACAATGAAAAAAAATCGCTAATTCGTTACCACCTAAATAAAATAAATTAAACATTTGAAATGGGACATTAACGCACAGATGACTATACACTGCTAGATAAAGTACGTACTATACTAGAGATCAAAATATTTCACTATTTATGATTAAAAGTACATATCGGATAAACAACCACATTCAGACATAAAATGCCAATAAGTACATTAATGATTACATCTAGAGTACACACAGCCACGACAACCATAGTAGGTACATACATAATTATCCTATAAGAGCTTCAGGTTTGTCCCAGATATACTAGGTAATCTAGATTTCAAAATGACACAGTTGGAAGTCTGTAGACTATCAGAAAAAAATAGTGAAACACAGCCATTTAACAACACAGCACAAGGATCCTTTTAAATCCCGAAATGAGCTTTTAAAAAAATCCAAAATAACCTAGTCATAAATAATAACAAAAAGTTGTAACTTCAAAGTTCAAAAACTTGTCTAAAAATAATTTAAAACAGACAAAACTTTGCCAAATAGCTTTTAAAAATGAAAAATAGATAAATATTATACTTATTGCAAGCTAAGCAAATATAAGGCTGGCATTAAACAAATAAAAAAGCCGTTGCCAAAAAAAAATATTGCAATGAAAAAGCACAGACTAACTTACATAATAAAAATAAATAAACGTAACATTGCACGAAAGCTTAAAAAAAACATATTGCAAGCAAATAATTATTAAAGCTGAAATCATAGCCGCCAAAACCTAGAGAAATTATATTTATTGCAACTCAATAACATTAAATTTTAATAAATAAACGGACTGGAAACGGTCATCTATGGTCCGAATGGTTGAAGCGTTTTTTTTTTTTTTTTAATAATTTTCTCTCAAAACTGTGGAATTACTATATTTAACCGCCTGTACAGAGAAACCATACACTACTGACGAATAAGGTTTAAACATTTTAAAACGACACTCCCTTTTAAAAAGTCACAGAAGTTTTTTCGATTTGTATGAAGATCATTATCATCATCTGATTGGTCCGAAAAAGTAGGCCGGTTTATTTTATTATTTATAACGCTTTTATTATTGAGAATAATGCACCTTATAGTGCACTATAATAGGTGACTTATATTTTAAAAATTGCAAAAAATAAATAATTAAAAGGTTGGTAACTTATGTAAATCACCAGTGTTTCCCTACATAAGGTTCACATAGAACAAACACTTGTTAGACAAGAAATATTTTTAACTCAAAGTAAAGACGCCAGCACATCAACCTACTACAATCTGTCAAATTTCTTTAATAGATTTTCAACTTTATGTCTAGAGAATAAGGTTCAAAGTTGATTGGGAAATTTTGACAGCTTCGGGTAGGTTGACCTGCTGGCATCTGTATATAATGCAGTAAGTGACATTATATTAAATTACAATACAACCTTAGTAATTTTATTTATGATTGCGATCTTTTAGGCAGAGTGTAGTCTGTCTGCATTTATAAGCAAAAGCATCGTTATATATGTTTGAAAGCAACACTACGTGTAAATTCTGTAAGAAAGCGTAATAATAATCACAGGTACACATTTAGTACAATATTTGGCACAATTTTAGTTCAATATTTTAGTAAAATAAATAATAACCGCATCATTAAAAAAAACAACATCAAATATTTTGAAGGTAATTTGAAAAAGTTCTTAACCTATCTTGAACAACTTTTTGATCTACGAATTAACCTACATTTTTACTTATACACTAATATACAAGAATCTAACGAGTACCTACTTTAAAGTTTTAATTATCTTCGTGTTAAAAATACTGGAAACATATTAGTTAAAACCCTCAGCTACGAGATAAAAACGTCTAAATAAATAATAAGTGATTGAAGTCCCATCAAAAATAGAATCACTTGATTTATTAGAAAACGGTATTAAAAAAATATTTATTTAATTCTCATAACTAGTCAGTTTCAAAAAGGAATCACTGTGGGAGTTTTCCCTTCTTAGCGTAATATGCTTTAAATAAATAAGAAAATAACCCATGGATAAAATCGACTACATAAAAGTTAGGGAAAAAGTAACTTAAAGTAATACTAATAAGGAATTAAGAGAGATCTGCTAGTCCTAACGTAACTTAAATAGACAATCACTTTTTTACCGTACCCTGATAAAGTAACTTGAAATATTTTCCCAGCATATTCAATTCCTATAATCCATTAAAGACGTGTTTTAAGCGACCTAACTTAATATTCTGAAATAAAACTTTGTTTACGCTTTGACTGACAAAATAATTTCAACAATTTACTGAATGCGATCGGACGTCCAATTAGCCACACCAAGCTAGCTATAAAACATATCCCTTCTTGGCAGTCGGGTAAAAAATAAAATATGTAGAAAAAATTATATGTAAACAAGCCTAGCTCTCAAAACATTATAATAATGCATAATAGTTCTTAACAATAATAAAGTCGAAGTATATCACTACAAATAATACTGATTTTCCGCACAATCCCAATTTGTACTTCCGACAAGTAATTACACAACCTTTAGTACTTCTTAGTACACAAACACAATACCTACCTACTAAAATAACTTTCAGGTAACATAGAGGTAGATAAATTAAACATTCATAACATTGCTTTGCTAACAAAAGAATCAGGCATAATAATATTTTATGGTTTACTATTTTTAATAATATTTTGAGATATTTATGTACTTTATTACAACGCCGAATTAAGATTAGATATCAATCACGTCTGCGAAGGTTTTCCATCTAATTTAATTTGACTTTGTACATCTCAGGCCTCATAAACAACTTCACTAAGCTTGTCAGTTTGAATTTTATTAGTGCTTTACGTATACACGAGCGGTACGCACCAACGGCAGCCACCGACGCGTCTACCGCTGCCACCGACGAAGGTCGACGGCCTCTGCCGTTGGCGAGTGTCGCTCGAGACATATGAGCACTAGGCCCAAGAGACACAAGCCGGCATCGGCATTATTCAGGCCCGTATCCCAAATGGAAGCCGTTGTTGATACAACGGAATTCATCTATCAGGATTCGAAAAATATTATGCAGAACTTTGTTGAAGGAGAAAAATTCCTATGCAAGTACAAGTACTTCCCACATAGTTTTTAAGTTATCCAAGGACACTTTTTAATTACTTACTTACTTTTTTCAATGATGTTTCGATTGCTTTTCTTTTATTGATACCAGCTTGGTATGTACTGGGCCTTAGGCCTCACGGTTAGTGAGTATTTGTAAGCCTGGCTGCAGTTAGTAAACATTACAGAACATGCTGCACATTTATATTTGGACTATGTCTACGGCTACATCATTATATTGATACTATGTAAATGTAAACATCAATTCATCGATTATACCACTTGATAAAGTTTAAGGAGATAATTGTTTAGTGTTTATATGAGATCAAGTAATGTGGAACTACAATGGAATGGAACTTAAATTATTTCTTATTCTTTTGGGAGTTTTCAGCGTTTGACGCTAGCAAAGCCGACAGAGTGGCGTGGGTAGCACTTAATGTACCAGACGTAGGACTTACGATATTAGCGGATGAATGTCCCACGTTATTATTGTTCAGCAAACCACCGCTGGTCCCTGAACTAACGATAGTAACGTTCGGAGGTGGTGTAACACCATTCGCAAATCCAGTTGACAATACCTTCTGCGTATTATGCATCATAAAAGACTTTGCAGCTCCCGCGCTGCCTAAAGTAAGAACTTTCTTTAACATAACAGAGGAATTACATGCATTGTCGATCATATCTTTAGTAGTAGAAATACTGTCGAAGTCTGTAGAACTCGCTGTGACGACTGTACTTATCTTTGGCGTAGACGTGTGTAGTATGGGGCGAACCGCGGTGACGTTGAAGGTCGCGCTCGAAGCAGGAGTCAGGTTGTTGCGATTGATGATGTTCCGTGAAACGATAGCGTTGTGGAGAATGTTCCCGGTGGGGAACGACTTAGAACTGACATTGACGTACTGCGGGGTGCCGATGATGGTCGCGTTGGATGTGCGTGTCCCGAAGCCGATAATCGTACTGCCCGTACCTTGAGACATGACTGTGCTGAATGTACCTTTGGTGTTGATTGGTATTCTGCAAACAAAAGAAAATAAAACGTTATAGCCAACAATTCAGAACTGGCAATTACTAAAGCCTTGTATTGATGAGTGAATTCTAAAGTGCGTTACTTTTACACATGCATATCTTAACTGTAAAGGTTAGTGCGTAGTTTCTGTAAACAGATTTGCACACATGATTCCAAGTTAATCTACGTAACTGAAGGAGGAAGGAGAACATTACACCGGCTAACCTCATATACCATCATCACTTTTCCGAATAAACGCCTAACATAAACATAACACCATCAAACACTCACCCACGAATAACCTGCGAAGTAGTCCCAGGAATGTTCTGTATGGTGACAGTGGCTTGCGGCAGATGATGTACGGTCCTCTGCCCAGTCGGCGGGATGTTCGAACTGGTGTAGTAGTGCACCGTGCTGCCAGTGATGCGCGGAGGCGCGGCGATGTGGGCAACCGGCACACGGTGCACTATGCCGCTTGTGGTTGACGCCACTGTGATGCACTTTGTTTGGTTCACTGAGAACTATAAGGAGAAAAGAAAAAAATACATTTTGCATAGAACTACAAAAATGATTCATTGGGCATTGAAAATTTGAATACTTGTTGTTAGTTTAGTATCTTTTATTTCTTGTTTAGAAGAATAATAACTATTTTTAGCTAGACGCCTGTTATCTAAACTATTATTATAAATAAAGAGAAAAGATTAGATTTTTTGTATGTTTGTTTGTAATGAATACATTCAAAAACTACTAAACCGATTTAAAAAAATCTTTTACCAGTAGGATGCTATATTATCACTGAGTAACATAGGCTATAAACTATACAAATATAACACGGGTGAAGCCGCTGGCGGCAGCTAGTGGTAAATAAGGCAACAACTTACATTGCTAGTGTTCAAGGTAGTTCCCAAATCAAATTCGTCACCAACCAATGTGATAGTATCAGGATTAGCTCCAGTCAGCTTCTCTATTGCCTTTCTAGCGTCAGCATCACTCTCAATATTCCCCAAGTTACTGCTCAAAAACTCGATGTCTGACTCTAACAAGCCATCCACCAAATGATTTTGACCATCCTCAGGGTCTTTACAAAGTGAGAAATCGTCATTCTCCAACTTAATATCTTCTACTTTCATCCCATCAACATCAGGGTCATCCATATTCTCAACTTTAATACTAATGAGATCATCTTCATCTTTCATCTCCTCCATTTTTATTTCGTCCAAATCTTCGACTTTTATTCCTCCAACTTTCATGTCATCCATATCCTCGACTTTGATATCAGCGAAATCTGTATCTTCCTTCATCATTGGAACATCTGAGAAGTCTCTGCTATTTTCACCATTGCCAATATACTGGCTGGCATCAAAACTGTTGCTATCAAAATTGTCGTGATTCGGTTCAACTTTGATGTCCTCTATTTTGTACTTGTCCTCTTCTTGGATGTTGGTTGTGCAAGGTTGGGGGCTATTGGCGTTACTTATGTCGCCGCTTAGGGCTCTTTTAAGAACATACGCCTTTATTTTCCTCAGCATAAACAAAGGAACTTTGAAGCCTGTCAGTTCTCCCAACATGGGTAGTGAGTTGTGTTTGTATGCATCACTGTTGGCAAGTTCTTCAATGTCTTCCAAAACCTGGAAATGCGACAACGTTAAATAAAATTATAGCTCGAAGAATGATTATCTCATAAATCAATAAAATAAATTAAACATAATAATTACCATGATATACGTTTTCCCGCCCACAGCATTAACCAAGTTATGACTGGCAATCCATTCCTTATCTGATGAGTCAGCTGGATATCTGAGTAGACCAGCATGTCTGGTATACAGGCGGCCACGAGAGTGACCTAAGCCTAGTAACTGAAAGAATAAATTTTTATCTGTGTTAATAAAGCACTTCAGAAAGCCGCCTAGATTACCCATGCAATGTCAATCAATCTGCCTAGCCTTTTCCCAACTATATTGTGGTCGGCTTCCAGTCTAACGGGATGCAGCTGAATACCAAAATTGTACATGGTGCAACTGCCTATCTGACCTCCACAACCCAGTAACTGGGTAATACGATACCCCTTGGTAAGACTGGTTGTAAAGACTTTCGGGCTTCTGATGTCCCGTAACGACTGTCAAAGATCCACGAATGACAGCGACTAACCAACGACCAACGGTTTAACGTGCTTTCCGAGGCACGGAGGAGTCTCGGTATGTAAAGATGGGCCACATCCACAGACCAATCCCGGCAGGTGTAACTTAACCTGATGGATCAACCCGCGCAGCTGTCATTACTTAGCCGAGCCCGAGCACGAGCCCCCATGCAATGTATAACTGTCTTCTGTTATGTTTCCTGAGATAAAAATAAATTGGTTCATTCAGTAAGAGGATGGACAGCATCCATCTCTGTTCTAACATAAATGTCTAAAAGACCAATCTTAATATTTTCATGTTCCATAGGCATTGATTAAAGTTACAGCCAATGACTGAATGGAAACATTATACTCAAAAAACACTTTATTATTCTTACTTTATGAGCATGAGACCCCATAATAAACAGTGTTTCTTGGGTCAATCTTGCAGGGTTCCACTTTTCAGGGTCTCTGATGGCAGGGGAAGGTAACGGCGAAGATGATGCACTGTCTGTGCTGTCCTCCTGCTTGATCTTCTTCCGTTTTATAGTTATGTCAATGTCGTTTTCGGAATCCTTTCTTTTTGGGCATGGGCTCTGCAACTGATGTCAAGTATTTCATGTTTAATTGACCAAGAATCGTATTTAAACATGTTTTGAACATTTATTGTTTATACAAACAGTAGACTTAGTACTTTGGTACAAATGCATACAAATCATGAAATAGAAAGTATTAGTGGTAGTTCTGTATGATTACTTACACAAGTACAAGACACTTAGTAGCTGCTACTAGTGTTCTTGTGTACAAAGAGCTTAATGGCCAATTCCTATAAATTTACAGACCGTTAATCGTTAAAATGAACTCTTGTATGTTTACCAATAATGAAGCAAATACTTCATAGCTTTGCATAGTGGACACTCCCATATGGAAGTAGCTATCAAAGGTAGAATTAGTTTACGAATCTATTTATTTATGTCCAGTTTGGCAATAAAAAATGTTACCATTGTAAAGCAAAACAATTCATTTCTGTTTATAGGAACCGAGTATAAGTGAATCTTAAATATCTCATACATAAATGATAATACTTTATTTGCCAAAAAAGTAGGTGTACAAAGTAGTATGATCTTATTATAATGTGGCCCATTTACATTCTACCATTAAATGTGGTGTGCAAATATTTAATTACAGAATACATTACATAATTAAAAAATGTCATAACATTACGTCAGTTACAAATATGATTGTTATAAAATGTCAGATTTTATGTATTAATTGAAATGTTAATGTCCATGAATATTGTTATAATGTCAAAAAGATTCACGATAAGTATATTCAATATCATCATCTGCCTAGCCTTTTCCCAAATATGTTGGGGTCGGCTTCCAGTCCAACCGGATGCAGCTAAATACCAGTATTTTGCATACATGTATATTAAAAAATATATTCTCAAGGAAAGGATCAGTAAAATACCTACATAATTATACTTTTTTTAACATCATTAGTTTACTTACAGTAGGTGGTTTGACAAGTTTAGAGTCAACACTATTACTGGATTCTGAATCACTGGTCTCATACGGTGACTGTGCTGGCCGAGGCGGTGTTGTGTATAGTAAACGGGTGGCATCCAACATAGCTCGACATACTGCTCTCACCTATAAAAAAAACCACAATTAAAATCATACAATACATTCTACAATAAAGTAATAAGAAAAAGATAACAAATTATGTAAATACGTAATTTTGATAATTCTGTTGTTTATAGTTTTATGTTACACACAAACTCTGTTGTTACTCAAATAGACATACAGATAAAAATATTTTTGTTTTCGGTTAAAATACCTGATCTTCACTAACAGATTCATCTCCCAAATTCAGTCTTATGTTGTTGACAGCGGGTACAAAGAATTTCTGAAATGAAATGAACAACTTACTTTAATAATAATATTCTTTATACATTTGTACAGATTTTTTTATGAACTGATGAAAGAGTAATTAAAATCAAATCATCGAGTAATACGTGTGTAAATAAACTAAGTGCTATCTTTAATTTTGATATCTAAGAGACATAAATATCCACTTGGATGTATAAATAGGAGCCCTGAGCAGATAAACGAGTACACAAAAATATGTAGATTAAAAACTTAAAAATATAGATTTCCCTTATGAATTTCAGTTGTTGTGGAAAAATCTGTCACAATGATTCCCATAAGGTTATTATCAATAAATTATATGATTCATGTGTTACGAAAGGCTGCGACTACTACTTGTATGATGATGAAAGGCAAACATGGAAAGTTATTTGCAGGGTGGAATAAGCACGTGAGCGAGTCTTACTCGGGTGCCAGGCGGATATTTAATACATGGGTAAGCTACCGTAAGTCAGCTAGCGGGCCATTGTTCATAGACATGATTGAGGCGCGTTAATTTTTTTAAAGGTAAGCTTAATAGGCCTGCGATTCTCCATACAAACGTATTCCCCTATTTTCTTCCTGATTATTGTCTCTAGAGCAACCATTTTTTTTTTTCATAAAATCAACGCCTGCTGTAGACACGTCCCTGTTACTTCTTTTTTTTTCAGCAACTTATTCGTAAAGAAAATATGACCCTCCAAAAATTACAAAAATGCCCCATTTTTTATTAGAGGACTGCCAGACAAATTCCCAACATTTTTAGCATAAAATAAAATGATAGGAACCTAGACATATTCTTTCTTAAAATTTTAATGAAACAAATAATTGAATCGGCTCAGTTTTCGAGGAGAAAAAAGGAATACGAAATATCGATACCGTCATTTTTTTTGTGATATAATCGGTCTGAGCTGCAGCTGTCCCTATCGCACTCTACGGAGGCAGATTTGAGGTAAGACGATGGCAATAGTATTTTCAAATTTCTCGAGTGTGGTGTTAAATTCCTTGAAAGTGGTGTCAAAACCATCAAAAACAGATAAAAATGGACTTGATAGCGTCACACTACACGAATAAGGATTTTAAAAAACTTTAGAAGTGTACAAATAAATTTAATACTAGACCTGGCATCCCAGTGAGTGTCTGCGGTGTTTCTAGCCCTGAAGACATTGCTAATGTTTTTAACGAACAATTTGTAGTAAAGTCACCCTTAGGACCAGCATGCGGACTGTTCAACGCTGAGACTCAGGGGATAAATATTTCAATTTTAATACTTGCTAAGGATTTTGATAGTGTTATTAGGGGTATGAAGGGAGGAAAACCACCGGGGTATGACGCTCTCAGCGTGGAACACCTCAAGTATGCTGGTTTCCACCTTCCTAGAGTACTTCCAATGTTATGTAATTTGTGCATAAATCACTCACACCTACCCGTTGCCCTGATGAAGACTGGTGGTACCGATTGCCAAGAGTAAAACGGGGGATGTGTCTGGAAAACCTAACTATAGACAGACCCATTTCGCTAGCCACTATTGTAGCGAAGGTATTTGACAGTGTGCTCAACTCATATTTGAACAAGCGTGTTAAGTTACATGACGCTCAGTTCGGCCTTCGTCATGGCTTGTCGGCTGAGACTGCTATTCTTAGCCTTAAGCACACTGTGAAATACTACACTGACAGACAAACCCCAGTTTATGCTTGCTTTCTAGACCTCTCAAAAGCATTTGACCTAGTGTTTTTGTTATGGGGAAGGAAACGGGCCAGAGTTGAAAAAACTTTTTGGGCGGGTGAATTGTGGAGTGAATACAAACTAGAACGCGAAGTGAGGGGTGAGCTTGTCCTTGCTTTTTAACATATACGTAAATGCGCTGAGCGAAGAAGTCAGTCAAATGCCCTTAGGGTGCTACGTAAATGGTGTCAGTGTAAGCAACCTAAGCTATGCCGATAATATGGTGCTGCTGGCTCCCTCGATTTGTGCATTGTGGAAGTTGCTTGCCGAATTTGAAAAATGAGAATGTTAAAAAATCAGAGTGCATGATCTTCAAGGCGGGTTCAAAGTGCCCAACTCTTGTTCCACCAGTGTTACTCAATGGTATTGCTCTTAGTCGATTATACCAATTCAAGTATCTTGGGCATGTGGTTACCGAAAATCTTGGAGATGAAGTAGACATGGAGAGGGAGTGCAGGGCATTGTCAGTCCGGGCAAACATGCTGGCCCGCAGGTTCGCTCAATGTACAGACACTGTGAAACACTCTCTCTGTACTCAGCGAGCCTATGGTTCAGATATACCCAAAGGGCTTACAATTCTCTGCGCATCCAGTTTAACAATACCTACAGGGTGCTGTTACGTCTGCCGCGCTTCTGCAGTGCGTCAACAATGTTCGCTGAGTTGCACAGAGATGGTTTTGATGCCACCTGGTGTAAAGACAACCTCACTACTTTATAGGGGGGGAGCCATAACAGCATCCTGAATATAATAGGCAATAAGTTAGACAGCCCACTGGTGTGTAGCCTCACCCAGAGGACTAAGTCTCTCTTAGTTATTAGGTTTATAACATAGTTTTAAAGTTCATACTAACAATATAAATGTAAATGTAATGGATCAATGGTTGTCTGAATAAACAAATAATAATAAATATATTGTTACTGCAGTTGGTGGTGATGACACATTGATTTAGGGAAGAATTAGATATTTTTAGCATTTTCATGAATTTCCTCAAGTAGGGTTGTTCTTGATATTATAAATATATTTGAAATGTGAAAAAAAAACATCCCAAGTGTTTGTGTAACATATAAGATAAAGAATATTATATAGTTACTCATGTAAACAGGTAAATAAATATTTACCTATTTTGTCTTAATAAATCAACAAAGTGCAGTCCACTTATTTGTACAAACTTACTTCCAAATATTTCTTAATCACTTGATCTATTTCTCTTGTGACCGCTGACTGAATAGTTTGCCGTAACATGTCCAACGACTTGTTGGCGCTTGCTCTAAACTCCGCAATAGGTCTGGAATGTGGCTGCACTGGTCCAGGTAAACTGAACCTTCTGTGCATAGCCGCCAATGTGTTTATGGCAATCTGACGAGTTACTGGCTGCTTCTGAAATTATCAGGGCCATCAAATATGCAAATTGAGTAAAATAAATGGAGCAGGTTTTAAGTCTTATAATTTTTTTTTTCAAACAATTAAAGCAGGAAATCTGAGTATCCTTATTAAAATGACGATAGCCAAAGCTCCTGGCCAGAGTATTTTCATGGTCAATATAAAAAGCTATAGAGATTTTATCTTACCGCTTGCATATTGTTGGGTGTGTTAGAACGAGCATTCAATGATTTGGTCGGCGCCTGGAAGCCCCATGTACCACTGGAGCTCTCAGTAACTGGATTCGGATGCGAAGTATCTACGTTATTCCAATTCTTTTGCACCACCATATCGAATTCCTGTCATAGACTGTTTTGTTTGACTTTCATACCCGAATACCCGAGGGATCATTCACGATCCTGTAAAAGAATCACTAGAAATAACACAACAATAATGCTCAATTTTATTTCTATACTTTCTGAGATTTCTTGATGTTCAATTTTTAATAACAAACACAAAAAGCTTCTGTTCGAAAGCTATTCAACAAAGTCGAAGAAGTGGGGGGTGGGAGTATACTAGTGTTGCCAAATTTGAAAATGAATGAAAATAAACTATCTATGGCGCTGTAAAAATCCCATCAAAAACATACAAATATGTGAAAATGGGAGCCAAGTTCAATAAAAGCTAACGAAGTCAAATCTTGAGTTTCAATTTTATTCTAAGTTATCTGATTTGTGTAAATAATTCGACTGTTCAATTAAAAGTTATAGCAAACATTGTTGTAGCAGAAAAAAACAAGAAATAATTGTGTAACTTGAGATAGCTTCTTTTGCGAACTAGCTAGTCTAGCTACGACTCAGAGTAAGTACAGACGCCAGTACATCAACCTACCTGAAACTGTCAAATTTTCCCAATCAACTTTGAACCTTATGCTTTAGTGATAAAGTTGAAGATCTATTAAAGAAATTTGACAGATTGTAGTAGGTTGACGTGCTGGCGTCTGTACATTCAAGTCTGAGAGCTATGACAGTGCCATTTTGATGCTTTTCTCCTTGCTAGGGGTCGTGACGTTTTCGCGAAGCGTAACGTTACTACTGATCCGTTTTGAAAACTAGTGATTTTAGTAACTAGTTATTGTTTCAAATTCTATTCGGTGATTCAACATGGTGATTATATCGAAGTATCACAGTTATTTGCGAAAGGAAAATATAGATGTAATACGTTACATATTTATATATAGCTTTAACTTTTTGGAACGAATAAGTTTTTGAAGCTACATAAGTATGCAGTTACATCATTAACGTAATACTAACACAAATAAACTTCCCTTCATAATTTATTCACGCTTGACGGTTATTTTGTAAGTAGTTACATTTTTGATGCAGTATCGAAAATTGTAACCACTTATAAAATAACGTGTTTACAGTTTGACTCGAAACTATTCGGCTACATGCCAAAATAGTAGCCAGTTATTGTAACTAGTGACGTGAAATAACGCCGATACCTACCCCTTGCTGAGCAAGTGAGCATTTCGAACAATCCTAACACATTAATTAAGCCCATAGACATATTAATATTTCTATCCCAATCAATAGGCCCTATAGCCACGGTTACCTAGAAGAGCGGTAGTGTCCGCAATTTACGCCGAATGACGTCACTGAAACGTTGATTAGGAAAGAATGCTAGCGTGGCTTTTAAAAAAATGTTGTTGACACCTTAAAGCAAACCTCGCCCCCCAAAGATTTAATAACTGGATTTGCCCTCACCGTACTCAGTCACAAGAAAAAGTGTCCAAACTGAGAAGAGTAAGCTCACACATTATTCATAGCGTTTCCATGACAAACAAGTGTTGTCACTGCATCATTGTTTGTCAGAGGTGTCAATACGAAACAGAAAAGCGACTATCTTTTGACGCGGTAGGACGAATCTAATGATTTTAATCTTTGCCGCTGTCATTGTCATCATTTTCATGACAGCCGTCACTACGGCCGTCAAGTGCGGCCACCGCTTTTCTAGGAAACCCACAGACTACAATTATATATAGGGAGGAAACTTTAGCTTTACGCAGCACCAAGTTTTTGTCAACGTTTTTCCTAATTTCTTTGACATGACACCACCTCAATGATTGAACGCATGCATGACACCTTATCTTTTTAAGCTTTTATTATTTAATTTTTTTCTTTCGTTCGATATCTTGAAAATTAAATCTCATACAGCTCGCTAATCATAATAATTTTGATCTCTAACCTTATGTGCTTAGGGTCGTGTAACTAATAAAAAAATACAATATTCATTTTGAAATTCCCACGTAACTAGATTTATTTTTAGATAGCGTCAATCCTTAACAATCCACAAAGATTCTGGTCAATTCTGGTTACGGAATTTGAGCATTTCAGTGCATTTCCATAATCTGCTTTCTCTTTCCTTTAGCTTCTGTTGTTGAGTGTTGACGTATGTACGTCGATAACTGATTAATTATTGTACTTTATCAAAACAAAAGGTAAGTGAATAGTTCACTTTATAAACTTCGCGTCCGTCATTCGTCGAATGTTATTCATTCAAATATTACAAAACATCTACGTACCTATGACAAGTTCGTAATTGATATCATATCATTTACGACTCCGCCACTGCTTGCAGTCCGGTTTGTGAAGTGGGTGGAGTACGACCGATCAGTTAACAAAACATCATTTTACGAAATATTATTTGGTAAGAAAAAACACCCACAAGTTTATTATATCGTTTGCTTGTAAAAAAACTATTTTTAGGTCTTGTTCAAGTATTTTCTGTATTCTGTAGTTTTAAAAGCCTTCCATTCAAGCCTTTCGAACTTTGTACTTTGCTTTGCCACGAACTTGTTTTCGTGGTTTTGAAGTCTTGATATTGTTACACAAACCAAAAATCGATATTAAGTACCGTACCTATTCTATGTGAAAATATTATTCCATGTCTGCGTACAGGTTAGGTATGTATTTATAGATCAATTCCTCATTTTCCTGCAAGCTAATAATTATCAGTTACCGTATTATACAATTAAATTCGGTTCTTTGCATTTGAATTTATGAATACGTTTGTGTAAATAAAATGGTTTTTGTTAGATATTTATTAATTTATTTTTAAATATTCATGTACGGTAGGTACACTACCATACTTTTAAATGGAAAATGAAAACCCTGTCAGTAGTATAAAAAAATACCTACTTCTCTAATGGTCATCTGTTCAAGCATTACTTTAGAAAAATCAACTTTCACTGTGAAATGTATTCCAAGATTTTTTTAACAAGACAATCTAATGTGCCAAACACACTTTTAAGTAGATAGGTAATCAGTAATAAAAAAAAAAAACATATTATATATTTGGTCACTTACAAAACCTACTATTTCATAAAAAGTTAAAAATCATGGCTTATCTTTAGGCATATTATGTCCCAATCTATATCAGACCAGTAATCCTTCAATTTATTTTTGGAAATGGCACTCCTATTCTGTGAGAAATAGATTATCCTAACCATTTCATTTTTTTTAACTGATAGACCTTATTAGAAGTTGGACCATAATGCTATCAATGATACCCTCTGACCGATACTTTTAAATTTCTAGATAATATATTTTTATCAAAGTACTGATGAGGTGTGTTTTGAATGAAGATATCTACTAATTGAGAAGAACATGAATAAAGAAAGCCATTCAGGATCTGTGATTGTTAACAAGATAATTGATTTTCCAACCATACCAGTATTTCTTGTTTTTATTTTATGGCCTATGGCCTATGGCCTTGTTGTTAGAAATTAGTTTAATGACCTCAGATAAACCTTTGTTTTCTGTTATCTTAATTTGTTTAGCTAGAACTGTCCTGTGAACTGTGAAGTGTGTGTGTGTGTTTGTGTGTTCTTAATCAGTAGTTCAATTAACAACAACAGTTGTTAAACACTAGGATTTTAAATCTTATTTATTGAGCAAAGTATTTACCTAATTCAAATTTAGAACAGAAGTAAATTTTAAAGAATAGTACTTACTAACTACTCTATTTTATATGATTTGGTGAAAAGCAATATATTTAATAATTTTGAATATTATTGTCACACTGTCTACAGTGTGACAATAATAGTCTGGTATTATTATATTGCTTTCTCTAGAAAGCATGAGCATATTTTATCACCACACTTGGTCAAGACAGGTTGACAATTTCAGACTTATATTAAGTATAAGTCCCGGTCTCCTCACAATGTTTTTCCTTCACAGATGTCGGTAATGTCCAAGATAAACTCAGAAAGTACCATAAATATAGATGATGTGTAAAAGTATCAGTGTTAATAGACTTTTGTTGCTGACTGTATTTACTCATTTGTGATCTGTAATTTATGACGTCATAAGAACATAAATGAATTCTCTATTACCGGACTCATAAATCATTTTGTTAGTAAGTAGTATTTAATAGTAAATAGGATTCAATGTATGAATATAAAATTGATAACATAATAGTGCATCTGTTGAAGATATTTAGTATTCAGATCCTGTCAAAAAAATGTTTTTGTTTATAGTAATTTTATTATCAACTAGCTGACCCGACAGACGTTGCCCTTTCAAAATTTCAATAATTTTTACAAAAATGGATGAAATGAAATGAAATTGTTTATTCTGTAAATAGGATATTGCAATCACTTTTACACGTCATATTAAAAAAATATTTAAAAAAATAAGAAGAAAATGCTAGATGAGTTCGGCGTTTCCTATCTGACTACTCTGAGAAGAAAGACCGAAACAAACTCACAGGTCACAGTCTCTTTTAAAGTCCAGACATAATCTTGGTCAGGCCATATGAGGACCATGTAGATTAGTGTCTGAAATGGTCTTTTGAGGAAAGAACCACACAGATTTGAGTGGACCTGTCCAGTCAGTGCAAGCATTTGTCAGTAATCGATGTTCAGTTTTGCCCCAATTTGAATATTTTCTGGGTAACTTGATAACTTCAAATTCTTCTTTCCGTAAGAACCTGATTCGAACTATTACGAACATCTTAAAACAAAATTTAGCCAGATCCGACCAACGGTTCTTAAGTGATGAGCTTACCAATGAACAGCATTTCCCTAAGGCGCCATCTCCACGGACGAGAGAATCGCGGCGATAGTCACGCTGTGCCTTCAAATTATCGCTGCGATGATATCGTCGTGTGGAGATTGGTTCATAGAGTTTCTATTGAATTTAATGGCACGACGATAATATCGCCGCGATTCTCTCGCTCGTGGAGGCAGCCCCTTAAGATACTAGCGACCCGCTCCTGCTTCGCACGGTTTTTACGACTTGACAAAACATCGATATTTCTTAGATAAACATAACTTTAATATTAACGTGTTATACACATAAACCTTCAGAAAAAAATCTCTAAACGATGGTGAAAACCTCGTCAAAATCTTTTGCTTAGCTAAGAAGAACAACGCGGACATACAGACAAACGCGAAAAGCTACTTTGTTTTATAATACGAGTATGTATAGATTATTCAACTCTGTGCATTTCCTTGCGTCTTTATTATTATTATTTGCATGCCAAAATATGGCGAAATGTGTCATCGCACAAGAATACTTATTTATTAACACCTTTGTAACCGCATTTAAAGCAAATAAATTACTTTTACTTTGACTTTCCGCATGAATATTGAATAACTAGCTTCTACCCGCGTGAAATTTCTTGTTTCTTCGCATCGCTCGCCTGCGCTGTTACTTCGTTTTCGCTTAGCATTCTTTCTAACTTTTTTACCTTCGGCTCCTAAGGATCATAGCGTGATGATAATCAACCTTGATTATGAAACTATTCAGTTGGATAAGGATTAATATCTTGACACGAATATCATCATCTTTCGATTCTAACCGTGTTTTGATTGACTAATTTAAACACAAAACGGTTCTATGTTCTATGTTAGGGGGTTTGGTTTCCGCACTTAGTCCGTCAGGTGGACCATTGTGCGTGGGCCATTGCGGCCGGTTATTGTGACAACTACCTATAATAGTTAGACATAGCCTCGCGGACTTTTGTGGGTAATGATGAGTTGATACTATAAACATGTAGTACAATATTTTATGTATCATCAATAGTATTCGCAGCGCACGCCAAATAATGACAAAAGGCAAATTTTTGATACCTGGGTTCCACTACAGGTGAAATAATTTTTAAAAACCGTTAAGTATTTTTTGAATTTATCCATTACAAACAAACATCTTTTCTCTTTATAATATTAGCTTAGATAAGTTGTTTATTAGTGCAAGTACATTTAGCAAAGTTCTGAACGTCTGTTGTCAACCTGAGATTGTGTTAAAGAAATTTAATACAATTCGGCCAATTGCGTGTCGGATCACGCACAATGAAGGGTTCCGTAGTTGGGATGAATTTATCGCAAGAACAAACTTAACTTTGTAGTTGAAAACCGCAAATGTAAGTTGGTCGATTATTACTCGTTAACTTGTAAAGCCTACTTAGCTATGATAGTTTTCCTTTTACATGACATAACATCACGCCTTGTTTCCCCGAAGGGTTGGGCAGAGGTGTACCTGTAGTACACCCACATTTCGCCAGTTATGTTTTAAGTCCCATGTAATAGGGGGCGATACTATTGCCATCGACGGGCATAATTCCAGACCTCGGGCTACTACTGAGAAATTCCAAATAGAAACCCAATAACACTGCCCGACCTGGGAATCGAACCCAGGACCTCATGCTCAGCGGTAGCGCTTGCGATCACTAGACCAACGAGGCAGTTTTCCTTTTAATTTCGTTATTTAAACTACTGCCGTGAATTTTTTCACATATCCAAAACCCACCATTTTGCTGGCAGGGGGGGGGAGGGCACTAACGTCGTAACAAAAAATTGCACTTTAAAGCTTAATATTTCGCTAACCGATCCCTAAATCCCACACCATAGGAAAGATGAAAAAAATATATTCCCACTTTACGTGTAGGGGAGGCACCACAAAAAAAAAAAAAACGATTTTATTTTACCACTGTCGACGTGATTAATGTGCTATATTACAGCTTTCTAGTACAAAGAATGAGCTAAGCCGCGGACAGACGGACATGATGAAACTATAACAATTCCTTGTTTACCACGGAACCCTAAAAAATTGTTAATTTCTACACAATGCAGGTGGTACAAATAGACGCGTCATAAAAAAAAATTGATACCTCAAACCCAGGGTATCCGAAAGTACCCCATTTATGTTCCGCGACTTATGATAGTTTTTGAGAAACTTCTAATTATTTTTTTAAATTTCATGAAAATTTTATAGGAACCGCTTTAAAAAAAATCTATATTTTTTACACGGCTTTTTCACATTTCTTTTTTAGCAATTTTTATTGTTATGAAATATTCCTTCAGACATAAAATAATCATCTTCCTATCAAGCTACTTACAAAGAAAATTATCTAAAAGGAGGAATTAATGTTCGAGTTGAAATTTTCGAGTCAACTTTAAAAAAACTTATCACAAACTTGCTAGTTTAAAAACAACTTTTCTGTCCGTTGTATAATAGTGGCCTGCGTAATGTATTCTTTGAACTTTAACAATTAAGAGTACATAGTCCACGAATTTTGTTTATTTTAACACGAATTGCGCTTAGCGCTTACCAAGGTCATTACGTGGTAATGGTAATGTTTATATAATTTATATTGATAAGGTGCATATCTTGCTAGTTAATTTACGGGTTGTTCTGTAATATTTTATTTTATGAACCTACTATTTAAACAAACTCTTTGACTGACTACCTCACCCTCTCAGTTTGAATTGGTTTCAACAGCAAGTTAGGTAGATCCAAGTAGATAGGATTTAGTTATTGCGTAAATTTTCGTCCAATAAACATATTTTAGCAAACTTGTTTCTTTGATTTCAGATTCCCACGATGTCGAAAATCAAGGCTGGACCCGTTGTTGATGTCCTCGGTGATGAGATGACCAGGATAATTTGGGATCTGATTAAAGAAAAGCTCATATTGCCCTTCTTGGACATCGAGCTGCACGTCTATGATTTGGGTATGGAAAACCGTGATAAGACTGATGACCAAGTAACCATTGACTGTGCTGAAGCCATCAAGAAATATAATGTCGGTATCAAATGCGCGACCATCACCCCTGATGAGAAAAGAGTAGAAGAATTTAAGCTGAAGAAAATGTGGAAGAGCCCCAATGGAACAATCCGTAACATTCTCGGCGGCACAGTTTTTAGGGAAGCTATTATTTGCAAAAATATTCCGCGTCTCGTCACTGGCTGGGAAAAACCTATTATTATCGGCCGTCATGCACACGCTGATCAATACAAAGCTGTTGACTTTGTTGTACCTGGTGCCGGAAGTCTAGAGCTCACTTGGACACCACCCAAAGGAGAGCCTATCAGACACGTTATTAATGATTTCAAGGGTGCTGGTGTCGCCCTGGGCATGTTCAACACTGATGCCTCCATCATTGACTTTGCTCACGCTTCATTTAAATTTACACTTGGGAGGAAGTATCCTCTTTACCTGAGCACCAAAAACACTATTCTTAAGAAATACGATGGTCGTTTCAAAGACATCTTCCAGGAAATTTATGAAAAGGACTACAAGTCACAGTTTGAAGCCGCTGGTATTTGGTATGAGCACAGGTTGATCGACGATATGGTTGCTTACGCGATGAAATCCGAAGGTGGATTCGTATGGGCCTGCAAGAACTACGATGGCGATGTGCAGTCAGATTCTGTAGCCCAAGGATACGGTTCTTTGGGTCTAATGACATCTGTTCTGATATGCCCCGATGGAAAGACTGTAGAAGCGGAAGCTGCTCATGGTACAGTAACCAGGCACTTCAGATTCTATCAACAAGGAAAGGAGACATCCACCAATCCGATCGCGTCGATCTTTGCCTGGACCAGAGGTCTCCTGCATCGCGCTCATTTGGATGACAACGCTGAACTTAAGAACTTTGCCGAAACTTTGGAGAAGGTTTGCATCGACACAATCGAATCTGGAATTATGACTAAGGATCTTGCTATTTGTATTAAGGGTATGAACAATATAAAGAGATCAGACTACTACGAAACTTTCGAGTTTATGGATAAACTTGCTGAAAATCTTAAGAAAAGTTTGGGCAAATGACTACCTACACAAAGGAAGTTGTGTAGCCTGTGAACAATTTTTACCAATCAATGTTTACGTATATTTTTTTATCATGTCACAAGGGAATGAGGGTATATTATTTAAACCTTATTTATATCAACTATTATAACTTATTACTGTAATAAATGTAACTTTAAAATTATAACAATCATTACTATTGGTTTGGGTTTCACCTTTTCTTAGCCCTAACTAAGAAATTATTATTCCCGATTGTAATTGTAAATGAGAAACAAAAACAATTAACATATTTGTATTGTTCGATGCCTAATATCGTTTATATTGTATGCCTAATAAACATTATAAGCAGTTGAAAGACAAAGAGGACAATAAAAGTATTTATATTGCGCCTTAGGTTATCGATCTCTAGTCAATACTTGGAACAGTAATCTCATATTTTTAAACCCAACCAAAGTACCTCTTGCTTTCCTAAGTCTAGTTGCTTATAAAACATTGCGTACCACCTTTTTTTGCAAATAAAAATACAGGTACCACAGTTATAAACTGTGGCTTAACCTACAAATGCCCCTGCCAATTAATTTCAATAAACTAAACAGTTCTACCAATCCAAATCAGACTTATGGCGGGTAGGGGACAATAACTTGCCACAGTTTTTCTTTTCGTCAGCGAGGCAACTCATCCAGGCTACTTCCACGCTACTTCCCCTTTTTATTGATATTGGCATCATGGTGCAATGATCCTGAAAATTAAAAAAAAAAAACTTTGATCCTGCGTTTCGGCAATAACCAGAATTAGGTCAATCAGGTGTTGATTCCTTCGTTTTGACTATTATCATTATACTGAACTCTATTGCACCTGTCCTACCTATTCTTTTACTTATTTTATCTTATAGTGTGCCAATTAAGAGGGAACAGACAGGGCCTGCGAGGAATTTGAAAATTAGGTATTCGAAGAAACTATTGCCGTCGTCTTACCTCAAGTCTGCCTCCGTAGAATGAGATAGGGACAGCTGCAGCTCAGACTATAGTAGTCTATGGCTCAGATCGATTATATCACAAAAAAAAATAGATGAGATTGACGTTTCGTATTCCCCTTTTTTCTCCTCGAAAACTGAGCCGATTCAATTATTTTTTCCAATAAAATGTAAAAAAAGAGTATGTCTAGGTTTTTATCATTTTCTTTTATGTTAAAAACTTTTCGAATTTATCTGGTTCTATAATCACGTCGGTAAAAAGGGGCTTTTTTGTCATTTTTGGAGGTTCATATTTTCATTACCAATACCTAAGTTGCTGAAAAAAAGGAAATAACAGGGACGTGTCTTTAACAGACCTTGATTTTATGAAAAAAAAAGATTGCTCTAGAGGAAGTATTCAGGAAAAAAAGGGAAATACAAATGTATGGAGAATCGCAGGCCCTGTTCCCCCTAAACATCACATGAGGGGAAATGTAAATCAGATAGGTATAATTATCTTGGACTAGCTGCCCGCCCCGGCTTCGCACGGGTAGCACTAAGTACTTATCTATGGTGCACCTACCTATCTACCTACCCTACCTATCTACCTACCTACCCTACCTATCTACACAAACCATCGACCACCTCAGGGATTGCCCCAGATTCGCCATGGATCGCATGCAATATGAGGCAATCTCTGAGAGATTCGGGCTCACACCATATGACATCGGGATGCTCACGCGAAAAGAGGAGGTCTTGGACGCCTACCGAAATTATGCGACCAAAATATTGAGCCAGCTCAAAAGCTTCAACGGGACTTAATCAACTTCATATTTTGTATATTTATTTAGTCGTAAAATAAAAGTTTATATTTATCACTTCATTTAATATATAAAAACATCGTATCGTGAATAATAAAATACACAATGACAACAACTGTATCAAATCGCAAGAACTGTCAAAAAATGAAAACAATTAAATAACAAAAGCTCAAGACAAAACAAAAACAAGCGAACCAAATAAAAAAAAAAAACCCTACCTATCTACCTACCCTACCTACCTACCTGCCCTACACCTACCTAGCTACCTATCCTACTTACCTACCTACCCTACCTACCTACCCACCTACCCTACCTACCTACCTTCACCTACCTATCCTAAGAACCTTGTCCTGAGAATAACGAACACAACAAAAAAAGAATTAGCGATATCGGTCCAGCCGTTCACGCGTGATGCCGTGACCAAGGGAAATAGGGATTCATTTTTATATATATTCCCCTTTACATACAGGTGTCCGGTAAATAATGGGTAACCTTAAAATAGCATACAGATCTTATGGTCGTTCTAAAAAAAAACAAAAAAAAACCCAAATATTTTTTACCTTATTTTATATTCTTCTTCACCACGACCACAAAAGATTGAATTCCATCGGTTATTTTGTTGTTGTAATATTGTACGTTGACTATGGCCGACAGAGAAGCAGTAAATAATGTGACTAGAAATTGAACAATTTTTTTCAAAAAAATCTTATCTTATACTTGGGATATAGGTATTATTTTTGGTATTTTTTTTTAGAACGGCCCTCAGGTCTATTATATGCTATTTCAAGGTTATCCATTATTTAACGGACACCCTGTATAAAGAACTAGCTGCGCTCCGCTGTTTCACCCGCATAATTTCTCGTGGGAATATCGGGATAAAAAGTATCCTATTTCCTTATGTAGGTCATGGTCTACCTATCTACCTAACAAATTTCATCCAAATCAGTTCAGCCGTTTTAGCGTGAAAGCGTAACAAAAAAACTCACTTTCGTATTTATAATATTAGTTAGGATAACAACAGCAATTGGTTCAATGAATAGAAAAATATGTCTTGACTATTGACCACTCTGTGTATACTAGCGCCATGTGCGGAAACTATGGAACATGTATCTAGCCACGTCTATTTTAGTTCTTCGAATATCTCATAGATGGCTTAGACCTAACGCATGTTTAATATTTAACATGTCTTGGGCGTAACTGTTTTGTGTTTTATTGTACCTACTTGCTATGTAATTTTCATATTAATTAGATACTACGACTATATTTACGTGCCATAAAACGTTCATTAAACTCATTTTAAGATAAAACCGTTCGTCGCGATTATGCAATTTTCTTATCGTTTACGAAACGTATCAGCGTTTGATAACAATGAGTAAGTACCTACATACATGCATATGCGTGCATGATATCTATATACTATTATGTAGCATTATCTGCAGGTACCTTTGTATTTTTATCAGTTTTTCATGACCGTAAAATGTATTTTCTATTACTTGTGTAATTGTTTGTGCCTGAGATAAAAATATGGGATAGAGGTAGTTAAATAAAATTACCTTACAAAATTGTCAGAAATCTAAATATGTACCTACCGGTATCATGACCGGTAGGCAGGTATCTAATATTCTACCGTAGGTAGACATTCATACATAACTGTTATAAAAGTCTATGCATGTTGCATTCGCATATGCCCTCGGTTCCGTAGTTCACATTCAAATATTTAGGTACCTAACTTAAGAGGGAACAGGGGCTGCGAGGAATTTGAAAAATAGGTATTTGAAGAAACTATTGCCGTCGTCTTACCTCAAGTTTGCCTCCGTAGAGTGGGATAGGGACAGCTGCAGCTCAGACCGATTATATCACAAAAAAAATAGATGAGATGGACGTTTCGTATTCCCCTTTTTTCTTCTCAAAAACTGAGCCGATTTAATCATTTTTTACATATTTTTTTTAAGAAAGAGTATGTCTAGGTTCCTATCATTTTCTTTTAGGTTAAAAACTTTTGGAATTTGTCTGGTAGTCTCTAATCATGGCGGTAAAAATGTGGCATTTTTAAAATTTTTGGAGGGTCATATCTTCTTTACCAATAAGTTGCTGAAAAAAAGGAAATAACAGGGACGTGTCTACAGCAGACCTTAATTTTAGGAAAAAAAAATGAATGCTCTAGAGGCAATTCAGGAAGAAAAATGCGGAATACATTTGTATGGAGATTCGCAGGCCCTGTTCCCTCTTAATTGTCAAGCCGAAATATTGGCTGATGTGACAACCCTTAGATAGAAAGAACTTTTAGAAGAGATTGACGCCCGAATAGCATTTGATTTTAGATCGATGCCTGGGCTTGGGTGCTCGGTTTTACAAAACCATATATTTAAAATCACGATAATCTTAACTTAGTTAATATTTATTTAGGACTTGCTGCGCCCCGCGGTTTCACCCGCATAGGTCTCAAACCCGTGGGAATATCGGGAATAAAAGTATCTGATATCCTAACTCAGGTCATGTGCCAAATTTCATCTGAATCCGATCAGCCGTTTTAGCGTGAAAGCGAAACCAACTCACTATCGGGTTTATAATATTAGTTAGGATTAGGATGACTCCTCAAAGTCCTCTCGATACACATAAATTGATTCGGACGATATGACCTAGTTCCTAGATGAACGAGGTATACTTAACAAAAAGAAATACTTTTTTATTGTTTGAGGCCATTGGGCTAGAGAAAAACGGAACCCTAAACAATGTGGTTTTCACAAATAATTTGAAAAGTACCTACATACCTACTTAGATGATATTGTTATTTTGGTTTGTTCAATTTTGGTCTGGTCCAGATACCTCAGCCCATACATTCGGCTTCAATTATCTCTAAACTGAAATCAGATTCTGCAATTTGCGGTTGTAGGCACGCAATAAACAACGTCATCTGTGTAATTTATTACCTACCTACAGGTTTTGGAGTACCTACCTAATTTCTTTTTAGATCGCACGTAGATAATTAACTACCGACTTAGATATGTTATGTACCGACTTAGGTAGCATGTATGATGTACTATGGTTAGCACGTGATAGGTATGTGTAGCACCTATTGGAGACTAGCCTAAGATAGGTAATGACTACACACTATCTGCTCCAATAACAAAGTAGGTTCTCTAGTAGAAGTAAGTACCTAGGTACTCGTAGGTAATATTTCTTCGTGGTATATTTATTAAATAGGATGTTATCTATATACAAACTTTCAAAACATATACCTATACTCCATCACCCACACTTTTTTTCCGATCAATAATAATCTAAAATTGGCCGTCTGCAGTTCTCCAAATCGCCTATTCACTTTACAAATCGTTTTCATTTTTCTATTACAACAGCGATCCCCTATGCAGCAAGTCGTCAAATAACTTTTCTTAGTGAATTACCGGAGGCGGTTGTCGCGGTTTCCCCTACAAGATCGTCCCTCCCGCGACTCCCGCCATTTCTCCCTCTTGTGGAGTGGGCCATTCAGAGACGGTTCGCGAAGCTCTCACGGTGCTTACGACTTGCTTCAGTTTGGCGGGCTTAGCGTCAGCCAACAGGCGTGCGCGTTGTGGTCACTCCATCTAACATTTGGCGGGAACGTAAGCTCACGTTCGCGGAAAATTAATCGCAAATACAGCGAATTACAAGTCTTAAGTTTATGTGTATCGTGAATGATGTCTATAAAATCGAGTCCCTTGATGCTTTTACGATGGTTCATCGTAATAAATATTATGGTAAGCTCATTTTGTTTATTTTGACTGTAGACGTTTATTTGTCTGTCGTTTTTTATATCGATAAACTAATAGAATGGTATTAGGTATAGATACTACTTATAAATAAACTATTCTTGTAACGATGATATATTTAAAATTATAGGGTCCTAATTTCACCATAAAAGGTTCTTAATTAGGCATTCAAGGAAAAATACTTAGAAGGTTGGTTGGTACAATACCTACAAGTAGTACTTTGAATGCGGTTGTACCTAATTATTGTATTTTTTTAGAAGTCTCCCAATATCTCATACAACAAACAGTTTCAAGAATGCACGTTAACTGAAAAACCATAATTATAGTAAAAAAAAACCTGACACATTTCAAATACATATTTTACCAAAGAATAAACAGCAAAGTACCGACGCCTAATGTGCACACAAGAACTTAATTCGCGGAATCGACAAGCAATACGCACATAGACTTTCACAGTTCCACGCAGTCATTAACGCGCACAATTTAGCCCAATTCTTTCAAAGCAAAGTAACATCAAAGCGAGACCATTTAGTTAAATTACCATAAGATAATATCACTTGAGTCCACTAACTGTAACCATTGCAACATCGTGCATGGAGTCGAATCGATCTCCGCCCAGAAGCGACGTTCGATTGCCGTAACGATGAACTTGCGGATCGAAATGCCATACATATCGAAGGGCGTAGATGCATGCGCCGATCGAGAACCGCTAGCTTGCCATATCAATTTACTAGCGCCGCTCTGGTGCACCCAATTACTAGCTCTGGTTCACATGATTCCTATTCATCAGCCTCTAGATTGCTTTAGTACCTATTAAAAGAACGTTCGATGAGGAAACATGATTTTTAAGAGCATCGATGTTTATGGGGACGCGGGTCGTTACGTGGAACGCATTTTTAGAACACTAAAGCGGTAGTTACTTAATATTTACTTGTAAAAACATACGAATTAATGTACCTCGTAAAAATGTTATTTACATAATTAATTCGTGGTCAGCTACTCGTATAAACAAACTTGGTACCTCCCACAACTTACTGAAGCCTTACATCTCATTGTAATTTCATATGAACGTAGGTAAGTACCTACCTACTGTTTTATATTTGTTACTGAAAAAAAATGTACAAAAGGTAAAATAATAATAAAAAAGACAATTACAAGAAATAAGATTGTATCAATGCACAAACTGCCGTAAAGAAAAATGGAGCGTAAAGATAGTCAAAAGATTAGCTATAAAATATGACTACCGTTTTCTTAATTAATTTCTTTAAGTTTTATCGAGGAGTTTCCAGGCGTGAAGTAGGTATCAACAGTCACGCGGAGCAACGCACTTGGTTCGTAGGTAATTTATGTGGTGCAACGTGCAGGTGTAAGATTTGCACGAACGGTTTTTCCGATCACTTCATTAGCAAGGGTCAGACGTCCTGTCAATTTCTTATGGTAGTTAGGTACCCTTCTAACTTACCCACTTGAATTAGAACGTGGAAAGTTTATATTAAGAGAGTGGGATTTCCTTAGTGCTCGGAATAGGTACTAATAAATACGTATCTATAGTTAGCGACAAAAGTGTTTTAACTCTATCAAAGTTTCAGAAGAGATTTATGAATTTAAACCTGAGAATTGCTACTTGATTGTAAAAAATACTGAGGAGTAGAAAAAGAAAATTCTTAGAAGACTAGTGTTATGATATAGGTACCTACCTAGATCTTTAAAACAATCATTACCATACTGCCAAAATTCCAAAATCAGCATCTTTTGTTACTTACTGTAGGTATCTACAATTCGTGTCCTAAACCATACTTACTACTGCGATGATTTGTAAAAAATAATATACTTAAAATACGTAACTCAAGTTATTTAATAACAGTCTGACGTTATTCTCACCACCCAGCGGTCAGCCACTTTGAATAAGCTTTTGTTCAGCTGCATCGATGGTGCGTGTTTACATTTTTAAGTCCCATTCAGTGTGACTCGGAGGTGGTCGTGCATTCCCATATTACTATTCAAGTCTTACAATCATCATTAGGTACACACGTCTACACATCAAGCTATACATTTCCAGTAGAAGCTGACCGGAAGGTCAGCGATTGTAAGGAAATCCCATAAAATGCGAGATCAGCATAAACTAGAAATGTATAGCTTGATGTGCAGCCGTGTGTACACCGAGAACCTGTAAATCTGCAATGAAAACAATAGTTTTCCTTCACCACAGGAACTTATGTAAGTATGTATGTTGTATGGAAAAACTTATGTCTTTCTGTGATTCAACACCACTCTTTACTACTTCTTCCAAGATTTAGTTGTTGTCCTTTAGAAAAAAGAGAATCCTAAACTATGAGATCATTGATCTTTGCTCTTCTCTAGTGTATATTTCTAAGCTAAAATTACAGTTTTCATCTGCTGCTATTGTGCATCTACAGCGCTGAAATCATTTGCTCCTACTTCCATAGTACGGTCTTTTTCTCCCTTTACCCTATTACTTGAATCTTTAACAGTTAGTTCACTTCTGTCGGTTAAAGCTTCGTGCAGACTAGCGCGACACGACACCGGTTATTGTTATACCGTGAAGTTTTCTTAGAAATTGTATTGTTTAAGTCGCGTCGCGCTGGTCTGTACGAGCCTTAAACAACATCCTGTAAACACTTCTTGAACCTCCCACGGTGTCTCAGCCCAAGTCGCTACAGCTAAAGCAAACCATTTCCGACGGACCCACAGGACGTCGCAAAACATGTTCATACCTTCTTACCATCTCAGGTTAGGTACTCTGCAGTACTTTTTGCGTGAAGATCCCGAATAATATAAAATAAAATAAAATAAGATGCAGCTACTATATTAGTGGCTAGAAGCTATTCCAGTTGTTCAAAGATGTCAATAATACATACGTCCTCTTACTATGCATTGCATTTATTATTCTTATGATACAGAAATTATGCTTAAATTATGCTTTGAGAAAATTCGAGCCTTCTGCTCGAATGTTCTCAAAGTATAATTTATTTTTAAAAAACTTACAGCTAATACATTCGAGTAGTCAGTAGTAATACGTAGAAGAAAACCACACGTATTAACATAGGTATGGTCTAGTCCTGGCGGTCGGCTGATGCACTTGTCCACACGAGTGCTTGTGGTCTCTAATCTCACAATGTTTTTTATTATATATAATCCGGGCTGATATAGCTGGTAGAAAATGCCTCAGGCATTAAGTCCGCCTTTGTACAGTATTTTTTTTTTTTTACTTGTGCATAAAGTTTTAATAAATAAATAAATAAATATAGACCCATTTTATAGCTTCTTGCTGAAGTTGCGACTTGCGAGCTATTTAATTTTATTGTTTCTGGCTATATTATAAATGCATGTTGTGGATGTAGGGTCAGTGTCTTTGCGTAAATTGTTTTATTTTTTATTTACTATCTCTGCGACCACTAATACTACTTCATTAAATAACTGAACGATTTTTAGTATCTTTCTACGGTGCTAACTGCTAAAATCACCTTTACATTTGGCATAGCTGCAGGGGATTAGTCATTTTATACTTAGTCATAAACATATGTAGGAGTACTGTTAGACGCATTACGAAGGACCATGGAGCGTGGCATTAGGGGCCTGCCTAACAGTGAGAGGAATTAGGTCGAAATGATGATGATGACAGACTTACTTTTAAGTTTCCATACACATTACCTATCGTTTCTTTAAGCCCGTGTAATCGTGTGAGCTAGGCAGCTAAACGTTCAAACGATTTACGAGATTCTAGTGTCAGTTCAGTAAAATCGACCCCTGAACGCCCCTGATGCAAGCGCCGCGTTTCGTTGTCAACAAAGGTATTAATTTACTAAGAGGCTATTGTTACGGATTGTACCTACTTAAGTATTGATAGCGAGTCCCCCTGCTGCGTTTCACAGAACTTTGATTAAAGTTACATAACGACGGTCGTACCTATCCACGTTCGGTGTCTGATCTTCATTGGCGCGCGTGGGAATTGTCTCCGGCTATGCAATTATGGAACGCCGGGAGCGGAGGGTAGTCAATTACCGCGTACTGTTTTTATTGCGACTCTCCTTGTCGATGCAATGAAACCTCAGCCGAAACATAAACATAAGGAGGATCATAAACTTTATTGCTCCCCAGTTGTTTCATTTGCACTGGAATTCCTAGTTTCATACTAATTTCGTTTTTAGTAAAAGCAAACAATAAAAATGTTGATTGGAAACCTATGTTTATTTGCATAATCTTAGCATCCGCAACTTAATTACATTCCAAAACAGCAAAGTTAAGTACATAAATCATGAAAAAAGTTGTCATATCATTTGTAAAGACAGCCATTCCTTGTTGTTTATGATGTTTATCAAGCGATTAAATTACTCACCTGTTGTAATTCAATGAATGGGAACGTGCCTTCATGTTACACATTTTTTAAATTAATTAGATTCTTTTTTTACCTCTCGTTCACTACTCATGCGTAACAAAACACATTAGTTAAGCAATTCAAACCACCTCGTGCTCTCGTATAAAAACCTAGTAAGAAAGTGATTGCGAAAAAAAATTAAAGGAAAATGTCCATAGGTATCATGTCATATGTGTTTTGCCGCGTCTTCGAGTCAACGACCTAAACCAATTATAGTTGCATAATAGAATGTTTTTTTCGAATGATTTAAATTGGTTTTTTCGAACCTTAGCCAATTTTCGATAACTATACAGATAGCGTCATAGTTTGTTAGATGGCGTTTGTTAGATAGCGTCATAGTTTGGTAGATATGCGAAGGATACTTGGCCGCCCCGAAGATGTTGTTATTTATTCGTCGTTCTCAGTTGGGTACTAGGTTTCATGTTACACAAACGTTTGTACATTGGTACCTAGGTATCTATTTGCGCTATGTAGGTAAATAAAAGTGAGTCTTACATGCATTTATTTTACTGTTTACTTTCTTGTATTGATCGAGCAATTATCGAATGGCGCTTTCGTGTCCACATGCGTTTTCACTAGTAGAAAATTGAGAAACGAAATAGGTATTTGTATTTGTGTTATCGAATTTCATGGGATAATATTTCGATGTTGACCTTATACTTATTTTGTGAATACCTATGCATGCTACGTATGAATGTTAATGTGGTTCTTGTTGTAGCTATGTCTTTGTGAATTATTCCTATAGGTACATTGGTGCCGATTCTCATGTCACAAATGCCTCTAAATTAGACTAAAAATCACCACAATTTAGTTTATTCCTGTCAAACGACGATTTCCCATTCTGAAATAATTAGACTAAAATGACACAAATTAACAATATTTTAGTTTGACAGCACTAAGATGGAACTGAGATTTTAATTTAGTGAAAATTACAATTTTGCTATTCTGAATTTGACGTTTTTCATCTAAAATTTTGATTGTCTAACTAAATCTGACTGTTTTTGATCGCGATTAAAAATGGTGTGGTATAGGTACAATTAGTTGTCATGAACTAAAATTCAAACCAACACCTCGACTTCAGGTGCAAAAACAGTAATGTATCTTTTTTATTTTCTTTTGTTTATATCTCGTAAATGATGTGTCCTATCAAAAAAATAATGAAAATTCCGACCCCTGTATGTAACCCATAAACCTCTAAGACTCAACATGTAGGTAATAATTTTTCATATTTTCCATACAAAAAGCAAAAGAAAAATTTCATATAAAACACGTCGAGGCTGCCGCCCAAGTGCGCCTCCGGCTCTAAAAAAAATCACGGGGTAGGGCAAGAATGCACCACGTGGAGTCGCGATTGTCAAATTCGATTTTAGTTGTGTCAAAATTATTTTTAAATTTAGAGATTTTTATTTTTGCAGAATATCTTTAAAATTCTCATATCCAAAAGTAAGGAATTTTTGTGATAGTTTAGTTCTTACCAACCTAAATTGTCCGTATACTCAAATAAAAACAAAACAAAAAACAAAAAAGAAAGTTGTATGTAATTACTATAACGGCAAACTGATGTATGATCAAAGCTTATCAACTAATATATCTGATTGTACCTTCTTAACCTACCTACAGTCAGCAACGAAAAGTCAATAAACTGTTACTTTTACATATAATCTGAATTGTAAGATTCAATACATTGCTTTCAGTAACTCTTAGCTTAAGAGTTACTGCTCTTTACATTTTATGAGATCAGATATTGTGTGAACATTTTGCTGATTAAAAAGCTTGAAGTGTCGACTTCCCTACCCTCAAATAAGTTGTTGTCATTTTGCAAGGTGAAGGCTCTACTGCATCTGAAGTTTAAAGAACCCAAGGTATTCAAGTACTTAAAATTAAAATTACTTTATGCAATACTAGCTTCTCGACTTCATCCGCGAGCCTATAATCTTCCTCAAGAATTGGGCTATATCGTGCAAAAATAATTTTTGAAACCCGGTGGGAGTTCCGGAGATTACTTCCTACTTACAAACTGACAAACAAACAAACATATTTTACCTCTTTGTAATAAATTTTTTATATTTATAATGTAATTTTTGTTATTATTATTAATTAAAAACATAAATTTTTAATTTCCTTTTTGGCTTATTATTTAAAACCCTAATTGGTGCATGTTGTGTTAGGCTGTAAGTAGTTGTTGCACTTATAAACGTACTATTAAGTAATTTAGTTTAAATGTATTGTGTAAACAACTGTTGGCTAATCTAAATAAATAAATAAATACACACGGAACACTAATAATGCCTACTGATTAGATAATGACGGAACTGCAAGCAGTGCCAGGCTACGTGTGCATAATAAAATATTAAATGATTTCAATTCTAAATGCAGTCGATTTGAGTCCACCGGCGATGAATAATGCAGTCTATCATTGTATTTTGTTCAATCATTCAATCCTTTATGCGTTTAAATAGATTTCTCTGAATCGTCTTATTAATAGATTTACTAGATACTAATCTCTACAACTACCTTTTCGCGGACAATGAACCTGATTTCAAATCGAATCCAATTTGATCAATTAAGATTTTGATGATCAATACTTTTATAAACATCACACAACTAATAAAAATTAATTGACTTGATAATTACTTATCGTTCTCGTAGAAATATGAGGAGGTGTTACAAGCAAGTATAATTGATAAAAATTTACTTTGTCATCGATGCTGTAAATGATACTTTGGACGTTTCGGTAAGATAATTCCTTATCTTACCGAAACGTCCAATGTCCAATGGCCAACGTCCAACAGGAATATGCTAAAGTTTATTCTTATTTTGAACTTTATATTTTCGTATGGTTTAAAAGATATTTGCTGATGTTTGTATCACCTTAAACCTCGGCCTTGGCTCTGACTTTTATAGTTAGCAGACCATTGGCCGTTCTTTTTTGCTTTCAGCAGAGTTGAATATCTATTTGTCAGTAGGCAGTCGCTCTATGTAAACTACTGGTATTGAGCTGCATCCGATTAGACTGGAAGCCGACCTCAACATAGTTGGGAAAAGGCAGGCAGATGATGATAGTCAGGGAAATTAACTGTTAAGCAAATTGACACCCAACGTTAATTTCCTGCTAAATGGCTATAACACATTTCATACTCTGTCAAAGAATGACAATTGTGACTTGAATATACGGACAATTTAAATTGCTAGTCAATTTGCTTAAAAAATAATTTCCCTGACTTTACCCACTGATTATTTGAGTCAGAGCGAGCGACAAGACAAGAGAGATACCCTAGGCTTGCTTCGCATGGCTTGGTTTGGCTTTGTCCAGCAATGCAGACAAGCTACCTGGACTAACGTGAACTCCTATAGCCAGATAGGACGATATATGTATTATACCGGGTACAGGGGCCGTATTATGACGTATTAATGCCACCATTATTCCAGTGTGGGTGAGAGACGGAGCTATACAAGGCCGCTAGCACCATCCTTTTTTCGCAGTGGAATAATGATGGCATTAATACTTCATAATAAGGCCCCAGATTGGTGAATCGTAAAATGAAATGTTTGACAAGTCAGCCGTCCTAATTTATGTAACGCAACATGAAATGCATCACAAGAACTGGCTCTTTTCATACAGGAACTCCTAGTACAAGAGCCAGAGTTTGTGACGTTGAAGTGTAAATAAAGAAAATCTTTTTCAACGTGTGTTATATGTTTTATGTTACGTTTCACGAATCTGGCATTAGGGTGACTGTACCTACCATAGATAAGAAAGGTACCTACCTATCTTGCCAGACAGGACGGCATAATTAGGTAGACTGTCTGTAAATAGAGTAACATCAACTCTGACAAAACCGTGGGGGTCGCTGCATATTCTTCAATGAACTCACATCTCATCATCTGGTGTAGATTTTATCTTGTAACATTATACTAATCCGTCCTGTCGAGCAATATTACAGTTGTTGAAGCTCATGTACCTACAGTTTATCTCATGTTTCGAGAGATTAGAATTTTTACTTTTGTTTTTTATTGGTTGGCAAGTACCTACTTAGTTCTTGTGAATAAATTAGAAGAGTAATTGATATAAATGAAAAGCTACTAGATGCAATGCCTGATTCTAAATAAAAAAGTTTTTGGAGTAAGGTAGGTCCTTAGACCTACTGAGCTAGAAATTAGTAATATACCAGGGATGTTGCGGATGTAGATTTTTTAACATCCACGGATACGGATTTGGATGCGGATTTTTGGTGGGTCACATCCGCAGATGCGGATGCGGACCTCAAGTTTTTCAAGGGATCCAAGGAGAAATTAAAAATGTATTAAGTTTTTGCAAATTGCAGCGTTCGTTGTTTGTTGATCATAATTAAATTCGCGGCAATCGTAATAAAATTATTACTAAATTATAATCATTTAAAAACTATATAGGTACTTAGCTGGATATAAGACTATTTCGTGAAAATGTGATGATTCAGATCTATATTGATGATTTAAATGCTTAGAATTTCCATTTTGTTGATTATTATTTTACTTATATTCACCCTTTTCCACCCACATCTGCATCCGCGTGAGCTCCGCATCAATTAATGCGGATGAATTGAAAGAAAAAAAAATATTTGGGCCACGCATAGTAAACACAAACAGTAATAAAAAATAATAAAAAAACGAGCATTTAAAACAAAAAAAAAAAACATAAATTACATATTTTTGGAATAAACAAAAAAATATAAAAAATAACGACCTTCTGTGCGAGTGCGAATTGAGGATGCGAATATCCGCAATATCCCTGATGCCTACATAAATGCCTAGTAAGTACTGAAATTGATTGTTTTTCCTTTTTAGTTTAGGTTTAGAGGAATGAGAACCCGAAGGTACAGACAGGTGCGACGCGATTCTGGTACAGACGCCAGCACATCAACCTACTACAATCTGTCAGTTTTCTTTAATAGATTTTTAACTTTATTACTAAAGTATAAGGTTCAAAGTTGATTGGGAAAATTTTACAGTTTCGGGGAGGTTGACCTGCTGGCGTCTGTACAATAATTTCAATGAAGTTTTGATAGAAATTGTTCTACTAGAGTCGCGTATTTCTGCGGCGTGAATTGACTTTAGGTACATTACAGACAATTTATAGAATGCTCCAACTTTATGGTTACTTTCAAGAATAGATAATATTGTTTTTGTGTACCTACAAATACATTTTAGCATTATTATAATAAATGTTAGTTACATTGTTAGCTTTTGAGAATGGGATAGGCTTGGCTTGGCCTAAAGATACCTACCTACTCAGTATAAAAACGGTAAATAGCTATGGGCCAAAACACTATAGCAGTTTATTTTATAGCTTCGAGTTAACGACCCATTAAATTGTTTGTCACATTAGAGATAAAACATTGTGGATAAACTTACTTATTAAAAGAGACATTACTTAAATTACGTTTTGGTATTATTGGCCTAGTCACGCAATTATTGTAGCTTAAGTAATGTTTAATATAAGACGAACAGAACGTATAACAAGCCATTTTGGAAGCCAACAAGAAGAAGTGACCTAAGTATTTTTCATAACGTATGGATCAGAATTGAAAACTACAATTGCGTAACTATAGGCTAATGAAAAGCAATGTAAGTACCTATCGAATGGTTTTCCATTGATTTAGATGATATGACATAGTAACAGTGTTACGTAAAACTTTTGTTGCTGACCATCATCATTCGCAGCCCGACTTCATTTTCGACTTTCTGTTATAGTCGGGCTGCGCATGTTCTGTTTTCTTGTGCCGATCCCCATGCTCCTGTGCCAACCTCATCCAGCACTCTCATTGCGTATTACACAATCAATCACAATCTAAATCATTTGGAAATAGATTGCTAATCTATGGCTTCATAAGTTCGAAAAAAAAAATCTGATCCACAACTGTCAAAATGAAACGGATTAGTCTTAATTATTTACGAAAATTTGTTAGGTACGCAATTGGATAGCAGGTGTACTACAGTACTGTCTACCCTCGATGGTAATAATGTTGTTGGCCCATCTAGTCGCTGGACGATCGACTCTTCGTCTTCCAGTCCCTGCTGACCGTACCTATCTTTAATTTGTTTAGGAGTAATAATAGAGACATAGCAAATATTTTACAAGAACAAAATTGATTAATGCATAAGTATTCTCTAAAGTAAGTACAAGGTCAACATCGAAATATTATCCCATGAAATTCGATAACACAAATACCTATTTCGTTTCTCAATTTTCTACTAGAGAAAACGCATGTGGACACGAAAACGCCATTCGATAATTGCTTGATCAATACAAGAAAGTAAACTGTAAAATAAATGCATGTAAGATTCACTTTAATTTACCTACATAGTGCAAATAGATACCTAGGTACCACTGCAGAAATGTACGTACCTATTTACCTAAGTAGGTACCTACGACGAACAAGTAAAAACATCTAAAACGGGTGACGGCCAAGCCTCTCTGTCTGTATAATTATGCAGAAAAATACTTAGGTAAGTACCCACACCTCTTCTTTTTGCCTTCCAGAATGACTTGTTATACCTAAGTACTGCTTGACGGTTATACCTACTTTCATAAAGAATTGCAAGCTGTTTTATTGGGTTTTCCATCTGGAATTTCTCAGTAGCAGGTTGGAGTCTGGATTTGTGCTCGGTTGATGTCAATAGGCTCGCCCCCTATTACATGGGACTTAAACTGGCGACATGTGTACCTACCTATAGTAGGTACACCCACTTGTCGCCAAACCCTTCGTTCGGGGAAATATAGTTGTGCCGTTTAATTACCCGACTACGGCGAAGCAAAAAGGACGGTTATGATTCTGATCGGTATGATATATGTGTATGTATGTATCTATGTTCATCTGTTCCCTCATAACTTCTAAACTACTCATCATAATTTGACAAATGAGGTATCGTTGGAAGCGTCTTAATGTTACATTAAATATGGCGCCGTCTAGAAGACTAACAGCCAGTTGCAGAAAGGAACTTTAACTTTTAAAGCTTTCAAAATACTATAATTCCATTAACTCGTTTTAACTTGTTCCAGAAAGCAACATTAGACTCGTTTTTAATGGTTTTTTGATGAAATTAATTAAATCATTAGCGTTAATGATCCATTACGTAATGGGATATTAATGTTTGACTTTGTGCAACTGGGTGATATGATAACTATGATAAGTGATGAAATAAAATAAAATAATTATGCCATGTTGGGTATCAAATGAAAGTGCTTAATTAGTACATTTCAAAAATATGTACATAAATAAATAAATATATTATAACCCCAAAATAATTTAAATAAAACTAAAACCAAACTACTTACCTACGTCAAAGAAGTCATCTCAAAAGGTAGGTATAAACGAGACATCACAGACAGACCCGGAGTCACACGTACATAATCTGTTCGATTTATGCTCTAACACGTGTCAAAAAAGTCATCTAAAAACGTAGAAACAACCTTTTTAGATGACGTAGCCCAACTACGTCATCTAAAAAGGTTGTTTTATTTTTTTAAGAATAGCCCTCAACTAACAGCATGACTAAGTTTTTAACAGATACTTACCTAATAAACGTTAAGTGCTGTTATAAACCATCACCTAACATATCTACACCTACATGACGTGTAGAGGTTACAGACTCCTACGGTAAAACAATTAGCACTAATTGTGACCCCCAGCATTTTGCCTAATAGGTACGCAAATTCTTCATAAACCCAGCCCTAGGGTATGTTTGCTAATGGAAGTGTTATTATTACGTACAAAACTCAACAGCAGCAGTGCTATTCTGTAACCATCTCACCGTGAAAACTTAGGTGAAGTGAGCTCGGAGTGAGCTGTCTGTCCCTAGCAGCAGCAGTGCTATTCTGTAAAAATCACACGGTGAAAACCTAGGTGAAGTGAGCTGTCAATAGTGTCCATCCTTCCATCAGTGCGATGACAGCTCACTTCACGCTCACTTCACCTAAGTTTTCACGATGAGATTTTTACAGAATAGCACTGCAGGTGGAATGACAGCTCACTTCACCTAAGTTTTCACAGTGAGATTATAACAGAATAGACCGGCAGGAGTGCGGTTAAGCTGTAGTAAGTCGAAGGACTAGCCTTTTCTGTGTATGTAAGATACAGATACTTTTATAATTACTTTGCGGTCAATATAAGTTCTATTCGTTTAAGTAATTATTTACCGTATCGAACATCACTAATAGGTTCTCATTCTTGTAACCGCACTCTTGAGGTGACACAGGTACAATAAAATTGCAACAATCTTGTAATAGAAGAAGAATTTATATAATATACCTACAAACCGTGTGCTCGATTTGATAGAAAAATTACGAACTTCAAGAAGAGTTCCTTTAGGCCCTAAAGGAGCCTTGAAATTCGTCATTTTAATATTTGAGTCCTATATACATTATCTAACACCTTTGTCATACACACTTTTGCATAGAATAATTTGCGGTTAATGTCTGGCCTAGGATTTTTTTAAATTGACACGCTAAACTGTAGGGGGTACAATTTCATAAATCTGGGATCTGGGATCTATGATTATTAAATATTTGAACTTTCATATATAAAAGACTTAAATGAATGCATTGTTTGTCTCTTCATTATGTATTTATTGGTGACTTTAAATAATACACAATGCAGAGACAAAAATTTATCTCAGACCCCAGTAAAACAAATGGAAGACTACGCAATAAATGTAGGTAAATATGCATGAACAGGGCCTCTGGTCATCGGTACCGTTGCGTGTTGCTTACTACCGTCAATGGTCAGGCAGGTCGCAGTGCCTATAACCTGCGCCCTATCGATCCATATAAGTACAGCATAATGCCCCTAGGCGTGCACTTAAACTAGCTTTGGAAAGTCCATCAGGCTTTTAGTATGTGTGTTACTTAGTAACACATAACTTGTATTGTATTACGATAAAGCCTACAGTAAACTTTATTACCTACCTATTATATTTTAGCTTTGAAACATAATTTGTGAAAATATATCTAAGTAGACGTAGGGACTTATCTGCTACGGCCTCTACGGCTAAGCTAGACTAGTCAAAAAGTTTTTCGTTGGCAAATGTTTTTTTTTTTTTCCAATTACTGTGTTTGTTCAAAAAACTATTCAAATTGTAAGGAATCCTCCTCCCATTTGTCTATTGTCTTGTCAACATCAGACTTTGTTTGGGAATGCACATTAAATTGTTTGGTTTTAAAGATTGTGGTTATTTGAGAACGACCGACGTAAATATTTCCATAGAGTTTTAAAGAAATTAGTACCAATATCCAATGTATTTATAAAAAAAATCTAACGAAGTAGTTGAAAGGTTCCGCACTCTTGATATTCGGTCAGAAAATTAGAACCAGGTTAAAATTCCGTTATAGGTCATTCAGAGCGGCCAAACCAAAAAAAAAAACCGACAAATGTTTTGATTGCGAATTTAATTTAATTACGTTACGCCTTTTATACCAAAAGTAGAATAGGCTTCTGATAAACCAGTCGTACAAAATGTGAGTAATTTCATGTCTAACATGCACGGAACTCTAAAAATCGATTAACTTCCTCCAAAAAACTAGCTCATTAATTAACTGTAAATAGTAAAAAAAAATGCGCCTAAAATGTTTATTCATACATCTATTACTTTTTTGCGCCATGAGTGTTTAATTCAATTAAGTAACCATTACACCGATGACAGGCGATGTCAGCGCAGACGCACAAAAAGTTGTCGCGGTTGTCGGCCCGCAACCACGAGCAACAACCACTGACACATGATACACGACCCACTTATCTCCATCACTAATAACTCTAATCAGGATAATTGTAATTAATTAACACAGTTACTTCTAACAAAGAACAAAGCAAAAAATTAGCGCTTGCTCAGGCGCACTGCGGCTCTTAACCGTTATTGTTATGGATGAACAGAACTCGCACTCTCTCGTGACTTCAAAGAGAAATACCACTGACATTTGTACTTGCTGTTAAAGAAATACTTTTGACCATTTCTTATCGCGATCACCATAAAACAAGTGGACGTGTAATGTATGAGCTTCTCCGTGTTATATACTTTATATGGTCACTTTGAAAGTGTAACATGTTTGTAGGTATGTAGGTGGAAAATCGGATGAATAACACACATTTATGACTTCCAAACTGGAACAAGTTTGTTGGATGTGGTGCAGTACATCTGGGAAATCAGCAATCAGAGATGGCAACGAAAAGATTCGGTGGTTTCATGTCATATAATGTTCGTGAACTTCGCTGACACAACTCAAACTTGTCTCATTTCCAGAAATCAATGTTGTTTGCGATAGCATTGGCCGCTGCCCCTCGGAGGGTGGCACACCCCCGCTCTATAAATCACTGTCCGAATTACGACGTTTCTATAATATTTGTAATCCGGTGCCGGGCACGCGGCCGCATACAACAATTGATACACCCCACCCTATGCGGTCCACTCACAAATTAATTGAAACTAGTTTCGTCCTCGTTAATATTTTCATTATGTCAAGTTCAAATCCACGTGCTTATGTACTTATTTCAAAATAGCAGACACTTAAAATAAAATAAATAATGTAAATAATAGCTTTTCGCTCTCACTCGCATCAATAGGTAGTTTTTTGATAGCCCGATCATTTTCATTTTGTTCTCCCGATCAAGTACAGTCTCTCACAATAGTTCAAGTAGCGGTAGTACAGGTTGCTAGTTCATCACCTACGAACACCATTCCGAACCTGATTCCCCAGCTGGCTCACACATACGCGAATCTAAACAGTTTGTATACGCATTAACACAAATATATCGTATGCATATTAATTACCATGTCTATGAATAAAGTAAGCGATGTTATTATCAAGATACCCTAGAATATTGTATAAAATACGGGAGGTTCGTAATATAGGGTATTAACGCTAATACCCAATTATAGACTCGCATCAGATCGGCGCACGGACCGGGGAAGAAAGAAGATTAGGTTTTCAACCGCAATCTGTAGGGGGTGAGAGCAAACGCTATTAAAATGTTTCTATCTCAACTCAGTCACTCACGGACGGCGTCACATAAAATTAAAGTGTACAATTACATTGCACTTTCTCGTCAAATAATAATTTGTATGTGTTCTCGAGTAATTAAAAAAGTTACGACCATGTATCGTGATTTCTCTAACTGCGTATTGTTGCTGACAAGTTAATGATTCCATTTGCATTTTGTACAATTTGCGTGATACATACCTACAAGTTCTTTTTTAAATTTCTTAATAGAACTCATTAAAATCTTCCAGGTGAGCAAATTGTACGAATATTTTTTCTCATTGGTACTGTTACTGATCTAAATCTAAAGTTCACATCAATTACGAATGCAAAATATGTATGACCTGCTGCAGTACAGAGCACGCGAGGCTTGTATGAAAAACTGACTGAGTGGCCAGCATCTTGTTACACCCTATCCCCATCGACTTCTACTCAGTATTGACACGATCAATTATACATATTACTCCAAAGATTACTCACATATTGAATTCCCTATACCTGACCGTAACCGATCGTACTTTGTTTACTTCGTCAATAGTTTAACAGCCCATTAGTCTCGCATTACTTTATGGTTTATTTTTCCGCAAGTTTCCCTTTTCAATATTGTTTTCGCCCTGGAAGACGGTGAAAGCTAACAAGATTTCCCATGCTATTGAAGAAAACTTGTTTACAAGACCTCGTTCTATTTGCAGATGTTTAAAATAAGTTGATCCCACTCAGTAGTCTAGACGGAGCCCGGGAGGGTGCGCCCCCGGGAAAATGCCAATATTACAAACCAATAAACTCATCTTCATTCTATTTCAAACTTCGTGATCTCTTATTTATAAACGTTTTATTGCTGAACAATGATTTTTTTAAGATGTTAGCTTCAATTCGAAGGAGAAATTCTTCTTAGTAACATATTAATTACTTACAATAAATAATAATGCTAACCATTAACTTAACATGCAACTGTATGCAGATATTGGTAAGTTTCCAACCAAGCAATAAGGGGAAAGTTGAATTAGCTTCGCTATTGGAAGTAAATCCTAGTGAAACAGAGTAGAATTGATAGGTCGGGAGAAATCTGCACATGTTGGCAGCGTTCCAATGAATACAAATAAACAATTACTGGATTAGCCTTACTGGACTGTAAATAACATCACTTTAGGTACAGAACTTGACATCGAACGTAACTGTCAATACAAATGTTTTTGAAGAATCTTCCATCATTGTTCTGATTCTCCGGCTTCTTTGAAGTTTTGTGTACTAGAGAAAGTAAAACAGATCACAAATCTCATAAATTCAAAATCCGTATAACAAGATCGACCAAAGCATAAAAGACACAACAACAATCTGCCGAAGATAATGGCTGTAATATAAATCAAGAAAAAATGGAATTCGACGACTTTTTATATACGCATTGCAATATCTATTAACTATAAAAGATGGATCTCGTTTCGTAGAAAGAAAGTAGGTATTAATAGAGTATATAATATCTGTGATACAATTCCCATTGTTGAGTTTGGCAAAATCGTGAAGCCATCCGCGCGTGAATCGCACTACTTAACGGTTCAACTTTGACATAGAATATTTTATGTCCAATGGTTACCCAACCACACTGATAAAAGATCATCCAAAAATTTACAGGAACTAACAGAAGCAGCTAATCGTAATAAAATAACACACGCTAATCTTGAAAATAATTATGTAGGTAGATATGAAAGAGTCAAATCATCAGACAAACAATATTGTGCACTTATAGTAACAACAACTATAATACGTTCAGTGCCGAGAGCCCTCCTGGAGGGTTCACCTAGTCGTATATGGGATGCCGGGAGCCCTCGCGATGGGCTCATTTTAAATATAGGTTTTTCTTACCGAATACAGCGTTATAAACCGTGAAAATTTAATCTGATGTATATTTTAACAAGAGTTTTTAGTATATGCGTTGGTTTTAACATCCAAGCATTTTTATTGTTTTTAAATTTTTTGTTCACGGTTACAAATATTCCCTAAAAAATTAAAAAGTTGGAAACTACGTATAGCGACAAGACCCCCTGAAAACACAATTTTACTTCGTTTTACAGTGTTTTATAGCACGGTTTTAAACCTAATGCCGTTGACCGTCCGCGATGGTTAACTTTAGCGCAAATGTAATGCTGGCAACCCTCCCGGAGGGTTCACTTACAATATGTATGGCGGCATGGCGTATGAGTTCTATGAAAAGTGGGTGGAGTCGAAAGTATTAAGATATCACACGTAACATTTCATATACCTAGATTATGGAAGAGCCAAATCATGAAACAATCAATATTGCCCCTGTGATGTGGGCCGTTAATACTACAAAATGATGAAGCAATACGTGACTCTAATCTGCACTTGCATTCTATCAATGATAAGCTTCCACGAGGTTAGTATTATGATCATAATTATACAGACGACAATTTTACTTGGCATGAACATTGAACAATAGATAATATACATACTTACTTTATCTATAAAGATAGATTCGATATCAGCGCATTATAAAATGAGACGTCATAGATGCTGTGCCCATTGACTTGGATCGTAGTGCGAGGGCGCGCGTGCCCGGTCATCGACCACTACACGTCGCGCAAGTTCACTCGCGCATGGGAAGTAGGAGCTGTTGCGCGCGCGCAAGCGCATGTCGGCACACTCAACTGGTGTCACCGATGCTGCTCAAAAGAGACCGCTCACACCAACCTCACCTTTACAGATCCGGGATCAAATTTTCAACCACTAGTAAATATAGGAAATATTTGCAGTAAATTACCCAGTCAGTCTGGCTGTAAACTTCCTTGTAGCAATTATCAGCTGTTGATTTACGAGCACATAAAATTCAGAAGGGTTCATTTTGTATACTATTTTGTGTTACCGAGGAAGCTTAGACATACATTGCGTTTCGGCTACTTCCTAAGCTCTATTATTATGTTGTTTCCGAACTTCGTTTATAGGTTAGATGACCATTAAACGAAACACCCAAAAAATTCGTGACAAAGGGAACTTTACATTTTACGAGGGCACATTACAATTTAAGAACGAAGAAAAAGTAATTTCGATTTTCTCCCCTTGTTAAGAAATTCATGAGGAGCGTGTTTAACTTCAGTAAATCATAGCGAGTGTGCATACGTTTGTTTCTTTCTTAAATGCTTACTGCTCGCACGTTCTCTTCCGGTACATTGATTGAGTAAGAGGAATTGAAGTTTAAACAATCGTCATACATTTCATATTTCTTAGGTCGTTACGATTGTTATGAACTACTCGGTAATCGGTATACTGTCTTGGAATACGTAAGTGATTTCAGAATGAGCCGTGATTGGCAAGCAGTGCATCGCTCATACTGCACATATCTTATGCCTCGCGTGACAGAATATCAATTCCTTTGGAGATTTCCGCAATGAAACTCGTTTTTAGAATTAACATTATTTTCTTATAATCCAATTTTGTCGTCCTAATACAGTTATTTAACTGTTTTGTATACTACATATTACCTAGTGGCGAATATTAATGTCTCTTTTGTAGTATCCTGTTTAAATCAACATGACGGGATCTGTAGCACAGTTATTATCGATAGTTAGATTACTAAGACCATATATTTCTTTTAAATCTCTCAAATATGCAAATGGTTTTCTCTAGCAAATTATAAATTATTTCAATGGCAAAATTAATTATGCTACAAATTTTGTTGACAACCACATATTTTTACATCTGTTTACAATTTAAATTACTTATTAAGAATTTAATAAGTTATGTGTCTCCAGTGGTTTTGCGGCGCTGGCTGTCTTCAAACCAGACAAATTCTTTTAGTTTCTCCTGTAGCCAGGAATAATCGGCGTGAGCATTCCCTTCAACTTTTTGTGGAATTCACATAGTTATCTTTTTATTATTTTTTGTGCGTAAGTTGCTTGATAACCGAGGTGACCGCAGCGTGCAATATTCTCGTGCGGTTGGAACTCTACCTGTCTATTGTTCACACTGGACGAGTGCTGCCTTTTGTATTGTTATACCACGTCGTAAAACACACGTTGTTTTGCTCTTCAGTAATATTCGCACTTTGAATTGCCAGAGTGTATCTATGGATGTATCTAATAGTCCGACTCGACTAGGTATACACACTGCATTATAGATAGTTATTTAATTATGTTGTAATAGCAATTTCCACATAATGTTTTTTTTTGTTTATTTATGATATCCATGAGTCGATCGCTTTGGGAAATAACTTTGAAGATTTGACAGAGGAAAATCATTTCACTGGTCAAAATAACTGCTGCAAAGGCTGGAAGAGTGTTGGATTGTGATGCAAAAAGTTCCATAATAACTAAAAGCAGATTGCATAATGGTATCTAATGGATAACTCATAGAACCAGCAGCATAAATGCCATCAGCAAAAATGAGTATTTATGCCGTATGAGTTAAAACAAATATCTAAACAAGTGAGCATAAGCATAAGTAAGTCTTGAATCAACGTCGCTGATAAAGTAAGAGAGGTGGTAAATAGTAATCGAATTAAAGCTAAGACAGTATTATCATGTGATGTATGCGCTGGAGATGGCGCAAAAAATGACCAGGGTAACAAAGACGACTATCACAAAAACGATAAATATTAATGGGAAGTATCCAGATAATGTTGGTACCTAAAGAAGACAAAACAAAGAACGGAAGAGGGAAGAAAAAGAAACGCACTACGTTACATTACAGGCAAACGCATACTTAACTAAATAAACTCCATAATATCCAAGCGTGCAAGGCAACACAAATGTTATTTGCATAAACAATAAAAGCCTTACTAATTAACAAATGCAAACAGCAATACATTATCTGCCTATATTATTGCTGTCACTTTCAAATAGGACTTTGTTGAATTCTCTTACAAAGTTACATATGGAGACCCACAAACCGGTTTACAAAATACTGTTCACTAATATGTCTGAACTACCATCACTTTCGTTGTTAACTTAAAAACTTAGAGATTACTAGCCATGCTTCGCACGTTTTTACGACTTGATAAAACATCGAGATTTCTTTATTTATTTATTTAAGTATGTAAGTTTAATATTATTATTTCATTTATTTATTATAATTATTAAAAAAATATAAAACATTTATATATAAAAAAAAATAGATTATATTTTAATATAATATTAATATATTATGTATAATTAATATAATATTATTATTTATTATACACGTAAACCATCCGGATAAAATCTCTAAATGATGGTGAAAACCACATCAAAATCCGTTATGAAGTTTAGAAGAACAACGCGGTCACACAGGCAGGCACGAAAAGCAACTTTAATTTAAAATATGTATAGACTGCATGAATACATGCTTGGAGAATGTTTACTTACCCATGATAATGATGTAGACCACACAATATTCTCGGTCGCAGTAAAAACGAAACCCATCAATGGAGCTCTCATTAGGGCCCCACTTTATGTCGTCATCAAGGAAGACTTGTATCCTTGCCCAACACATTAGCTTCAGAACAAAATATAATATTTACTGGCAATAATATACATGTCCATCCGCATGGAAATTGGAAATGTTATGGATTTTTTAATCTCCTTTACATAGAGAGAGGAAATAATGTGCAAATTGAGGAAGTAGATGAGTTTATATGTTTCATAGTTCGTACTAGTTTCGCTTTACAACGATCCTTAAATTATAATGTTGATCAGAAAACTGTACTTTTATCCTAAGGCCGTTTCCTCATTGGTCGGTGCGGTATCGTTTCGGTACCGTATAGGTACTGCTTAATGTTTCCTCGTTGGTCGGTAAGCACTCTGTACCGAAACGGTACCGCACTGCTTTCATTTAGAATTCCAAATTCAAATTAATTATTTTGGTACGAGAGCAACATTTTACCTTATCGTTCTACGAACAAAACCGTATAAAATCGATAGATTTGGTTATTCTGAAATTTAAAAATCCTAAACTAACGCGTCACGTCTGACCTGACTGCATTTTTAAATATGTCAAAAATAAACTGTTTCATAGCAATCTGTCTGATAGATTTTAGATACCGAAAACATAATTTTTAGAAACCAATAGCGTCACACGTACCCAGGAGACCATTTGAGAAAAATAAAAATAAAACTCATAGCAACTCGTCTAAAATCTTGTTTTCATGTGAACATTGGTCAGTTGACGCGAATAAATCATTTTTCAGAAGAAAATGTGAGTCTATTATGTGTTGAAACCATTTTTAACGGGTTAAAAAAAATTGCGATCGGTAACATAGTATTATGTCTGAAAACTGTTGGACATAATGAAAAAAGTTGTCCAGATGTAGACAAAAATTATATCAGACAAATTTAATGTCTCACGTTACTAATCAGGCAACTATTTGATGATCAGAAATTATTAATAAATCGAAACCTATGTAGATTTTTAATATCAGACATATTGTGATATGTGATGAAACCGTCTGCCAATTTTTTTTGACATAGCAGAAATGGGCTCCCATAAAACTGTGACGTTTCTGACCGGCAGTGCCCACCGAGTCGGGTTAAGAGTCATTAAAACTAACGATTTTATACGGGTTTGGCCGTAAAATGAAGTGACATGGTTTTGGTCGTAGGCTCTCGTACTATATAATTTACTAGCTTTTGCCAGTGGCTTCGCCCGCGTGCATGTCGGAAATTATCCCACGGTAACGTACTACCGGGATAAAAAGTGTGTATTCTGTGTGTCCAGGTCATGGTCAACGCATGTGCCAAATTTCATCCAAATCCGTTCAATCGTTTTAGCGTGAAAGCGTAACAAACAAACAAACATACAAACTCAGTTTCGCAATTATAATATTAAGTATATGTTTATAAGGCGCTCGGTAAGCATTCGGTACCGATGCAGTAAAACGTGTGACGTCACGCGGTATCGAAACGATCCCGCACCGCAGACGTACCGACCAGTGCGGAAAGGGTCTAACCGTTAGTAGAGCCGATACCAAAGCTGTTGTATAATTTATTGATATTGTATGGACGTAAAGTCATTATAATTGGTTAGCTATAAACACTCCCACAGTTATTTATGTCATAATCAACACATATCTATGAATAAGGATATCGTATTCGTATTTTATAACTTTATCTGATAAATTGTTTGTGAGCTTTCTTATATTGTGTATGCAGCTGTAGCGATTGAATCAGCATTTGTCTTATTTGTCCCTAAAAACGGACAGTAATATTAGTGTAACAGATATAAAATCGGAATGACAAATCGCGTCTTCATTCGTCGTACGTAAGCGTAACCCATTCCCATATATGGCTACTACTGCATAATACATTTGCGGTGAAGGTCCGTAAAAGCTTATATATTTATTACCAACCTTCCTCAATATATTCTAGTCATGTACCGATGTGTGAATTGGTTTCCTACAGGCTTTCTCAAGGTAATACAGTTACCCTCTTAGCGAGTTCAAAGTCGTCATCTGTTGTCATATGCGGCTAATTGCCGTAAAAACTGAGCATGTTTAGGTAACGTGAGGTCTCACGAGTAAGCCCACGTCCGCACGGACGTAAATATATCGCGGCGGGATTTTATCGCGCACTGGATGTTGAGCCGAGCGTTCTCAACGCTCGGCTCAACATCCAGCGCGTTGGGACGTTGAAAAACACACGGTTGGATTTTCAACTCTCGGCACTATGAAGTGCGTTGAAAATCCAGTACACAAAAAAAACCTCCGCGATTTTATAACGTCCATGCGAACGTGGGCTAAGTGCTATCTTCTAGCACATAGTAATAATCGTAGTATAGCGTTACGCTCTCATGAATACCGTGATTACGTCGATTTACTCCATTAAAAACACACTCACATTTCATTTAGTTTGCAGATAAAAATCTCAGTAGAAGGGTGGGTAATTAAAACAATTAATTATGCGCTGTTATGTCACGTAATACAATTACACGTCATGGTAACGACGGTAATGCACCGATACAGATCGCTACAACAGCCTTGCGTTTTAACTTAGGAGAAAACTTTGCTGGGTTGAATAGCATTAAGTGGATAACAGAGAAATTCATTTTATTATAATGTCATTATTATTAATGGAGTGTTAAAGAGTGATCAAATGCTATTCAAACGTCATTACAGCCATCAAAGGAATGAAAGTTATCTTTCACCTGATTCTAATCGTGACACTCGACGACTCGTTAGTGTCGCTATATTCGTAGATAAACGAGTTATTTGCTTTATACCAATAACTTTTTTGTATTAGAAAGGTAAGTTTCTAGATCATTACCGTTTTTAGACTTCCGTAATACAATGACGTTTACTTCATGATGGCAAAACAGAAATTATTAACTCACAACTTGCACAAACTGTGGATATTGAACTAAGTATAGACTGAAGTGGTTAGTGATTTACCAGGAAATTGATGAGAGAGCTGGGTTCGTGCTCGGGTCATTTACGCGCCAGCGACGCGGTGAAACCAAATCATACGGCTAAATAAGTTTCGTCGGATAATTGTTAACATTACATACAATCGAAGCAACCGCAATCCGCATGATAGCAGTACGGTAACGGAAGCGTTTTTGCTTGTGCTCGTTTAGATTCTAACAATGCTTTCTTAAACAAAAAACTGGTTAACTCAAATTTGGCTGCATAGGAATTGGGTCACTAAATCACTACACTATAGAGAATTAATGTGTCCGTTAGTAAAGAAAGAAAATAATTACTTTATTTCTAACGAGACTGTACAATTATCAGCAGAAAACGAAGGCACTTCTCCGCAAGCAATCGTACGTGATTTGTTGCTATTGAACATTCGTAATCTGTGTACAAAGTGAATCGTTTTTCATATCCCTGTGAGATAGCGCTTCACAAAACGTTTTTCTCATGAATTATGTAGTATGTTAGGTACCTAAATACTGACATAGGAGTGTAGGACGGACCCTTTTTCCTCCCTGTATAATTTCATGTTCCGAAGCCTGAATAAGTAATGCAACGATTTCGAAACGTTTCATAAAATTTTAATTTCGGTCGATATTACATCGTAACGTTTATACTTACTGACATATTGAGTTTTTTTTAACAGTGATGTCATTTTGGCCACTGACTAGGTGATCATAGTAAGAACTAGAATAGTTTGAGCTAGAACAAAAATAGCTCCTTTTAAGTTAGTAAATGGGATACGTAATTATTCCTTGTCAGAAATATATCTTGGATGATGGATGCCCGTTGTAGGCGGAGCGGACATCCTCATATAAGCGAAGACAATGTTACAACTAGGAATGTAATAGCAATTTGCAACAATGACATAATACACAAACACGGACAAACGAAGTGGAACGAATCGTAATCCGCTCCTAAAACGCATTCGTTTTTTCACGCATTAGTGCATACGTGCTGTTATGAAGGATGTTTCTCCGCCAAGGTCGACGTGTAAGTTTACACAAGAACGTTGCCCTTGTAACAAGTAAAAATAACCAGCGTGAAAAAAAATAGCATAAAGCCACGAAATACTTTGCAGTGGTTGTGTGTGAGGATTCTTGGAAACGTTGCGTACCTACGCCTGACGTGATTAATACGCTTGCGTTGTTACGATCATTGTAAATCATAGCGAGGGGTACGTTCCCTTGGTATGCAAATGCAAAGCAAATTCGCGGGGAAATATAATAGTTGTAAAAGCCGTGTTCGTCGACAGGCTGTAACTTTTTACGACTGGGTATAATTTTTCATTAGGTAAGTATAGTGGAAGAGTGACTTTAGTGGTCTAGGTTTAAATTTCTTTTGTGTTGCGGATATTGAAGTTGTAATATCTTCTTATGAGTTCTCTATTTTAGTGATATTAGTCGGAAGCTACTAGACTACCAAAGGTAATGGGAAACCAAAACTATTAGTAATCGGTGTAGGTACCTATCTAACTAGAGTAAACGCCATTATTTTTTAGGGTGCTTAGCATCAGATTTTTTTTCTGTTATAGGACTAGGACCAATAATAGATTATTCACTAACGAGAAAGACGTTCTAAGAGGTGCTATCACAATATTGTAATTGCAGGGTATTTTAATATCGACATTTTAAAAAGATACCTTCAAAGTATTGAATTTGAGTGCCTTTTATTATACTATAATTTAAAATTAGCTGTGAATCAACCTACACGCCTTAAAAGTAAAACTTGCATTGACAATATTGCTCATAATTTTCGCACAGCATATAAGGTCAAAGTCAAACAGCACAGTTTATGATATTCCCAGTACAAAAAAAGTGTAACATTAAATACTGGCAGGTAAAAAGGCGGGACTACTGCAATGAAAATATGACATAAATTAATAGTTGCTTAAATAATTTATCATTTTCTGACATTTACAATATTAATTATCCTAATTTAGCGTACAAACCTTTTCTTGACATATTTTCATTATTTTATAAGTTAACTTATGCTTTCCCGAAAAAAATGTTAGAATGAATACTATGAGTAAACCGAAATGGGTGTCACGCGGTTTTATACTATGTAGTAAAAAGAAACGACAGATTTTATGGCAATACAGACTTAAACCAAACCAGATTAATAAAAGTAAACTTACGAATTGTAACTCACTCGGACAGCACAAAACAACTACACAATAAATACTTCAGATAATAAATCCAAAGCTACTTGGAAAATAATAAATAACTCAAAATTCAACGTTCCGAAACTGTATAGACGAAATTCGTGTGAACAATGACATTATCACTGACCCAAAGGACATGATGCTTTCGTTGACAAAATTAATTCTATAGCAGGATCTGGAAAAAAGCTATATCACTGATACAAAAAAGAAAAGATTCCTTTTTCCTGGCTCCATGTCTGCCAATTGAGGTGTTTAAAATTATAAGAACATAAAAAATACAAATAGTGTAGGATACAATTGGGGTATCAACAAAAGTTATAAAATCAATAGCAGGTGAAATATCAATGCACCTAAGCCATATAAGTAATGAAACTTTGCATAGAGACTGGTATTTATCCCAATGCACTCAAAATATCTACTGTTAAACCACTATTTAAGAAGGAAAATAAAGAGCTAATGCTAATTCTATATGCTTATTAGTATAATGTCAAAAATATTTGAAAAGTATTTATATAAAAAGTTGTATACTTATCTCGAAAAAGAAACTATACTCGCGAATGAACAGAAAGGGTTCAGAAATGGTTAAACCATAAACTTGGCAATATATGATTTTTTACATATTGTCATGCTGAAAGTAGATGCGAATGTACCTGTATGTATGATATTTTGCTACGTGACACAGGCATTTGACCATGTGCGTCACGACATACTAGTGGAGAAATTAGAAGCATATAGCATTAGAGGAAATGTCTAAAGCCTTGTCCAATCTCATTTAAGCAACAGAAGACAATTTACAGAAATTTCGGCAGTAAATAAAAGCAATAAGCATGAAGTTGTTCATAAATCAAAACAGCGTGTGGTTAAATTTGGCATACCGCAAGGTACTATTGTAGGACCACTATTTTTTATACTGTATATTCATTAATGACCTACCCAAAAGTATCGACCAGCCAATGACACTTTTTGCCGATGATAGTACCATTACAATTGCTTGTAATAATAGAGACACATACGAAGCTAACATTAACAATTCTATAGAATCAATGATAAAATGGCTAGAAAACAATAATCTTAAAATAAATCTTGGAAAAACTAATATTATGCATTTTGCCCAAAGATCAACCATCATGTTATTATGATAATAACATAGACAAAGTTGACACAACCAAATTTCTTGGAGTAACAATAGACAGTAAATTTGGAAAGCACATACGGAAGCATTAAGCAAAAAAAATAGTAGTTCCACATATGCAATGTACAAATTAGCCCCCATGTTAAAAGTTGATGCGCTGCTAACTGCTTATCGTGGCTTAGTGTCCTCTAACTTAAGATACGGAGTTATCTCATGGGGCAATTCAACAAATAAGAATGTCATTTTTAAAACCCAAAGGAGGTGCTTTAGAACTATGTTTGGACTTCATGTTAATGAGAGCTGCAAACTATTATTAAAAAAATATAAAATATGAATCCTTCCATCCATGTACATCTTAGAGACCATTATGTTTGTCAAATCGAACCTAAATCTTTTCCCCTTATTGTCAGATAAAGTAATTCGAAATAGACGCGACAATAGCAAACTTTGCATTCCTAAATCCAGGACGGGTCTACTTTATAAAAGTATATTCTCTATGGCTACAATTATTTTTACGGTGCCAAAATATTGGAGGGAATATACAACGGAAAAATTAATAAGTAGGTTAAAAAACCTTCTTATAGAGAAAGCCTACTACAGCACTGACAATTTCGAATGATACCTAAATTATTCTTATTCTTATAATTGTGTATTCCTAATTACTTTGACGTTAAATTGACTAATTTTATTATATTATGAGTTGTTGACACTATTCTGTAGTACTTTTTAATTTTTAAATTCTTATTTGGACTGTTAATTATTTAAAAATTTATAATTATTTGATTAAATGTAATAACCTACCTACTTATATTTTGTACGCCGTTATGGCAAAACATGACTGTATATAATTTAATTGTAACATCTTGCATGCTATGTGTGTGTATACTCATGTTTTGGACAAATAAATAATCTTTATCTTTATCTTCAAAAATATATTTTTGTTTCAGATAGTGCAGGCAGATAACAGAGCATCCTACCTGGGCGCTCGTTGTCGGGCCAAAAGCGACTGTGGTGTCACTAACTCGCAATGCGAGAGAGGCGTGTGCGCTTGTCAACCGTACTACGCGCGAGTTGACAACTCTACCTGCCTTGAATGTAAGTAACTAATACTTTTATTTTTCAACCATGGTTCTTCAATATGTCTGTAGCTAGCCTGCCAGTTTCGTTGCCACACTTTAGTTGGATTGGATACAGTAATAATTTTCTTGGAAAAGTTTCTAAGGTAGTGAAAGCTTTATCAAAATCCAACCAGTAATTTTCAACATTGACCGGAAAAAACGAGCTAATGCGACCAAGAATTTATTGTATAGTGCCTGCATTGAAACTCCATTTTATCCTTTTTTCCTTGCACGCACAGTGCGTAGGTAATTGACGCACTTTGGATCGCGGTTTTCACCTCTCATTGGTAATACCTTACCTAATCACTCTCGTGTGGTTGACTCCGTGGTGAGACTAACAAATTACTTTCACTTGGATGATCAATAGCCATGAAGTAATGGCGCTAGCTTTCATTATAGGACATCAACATTATCTTTTGTATTAAGTACCGAAAATCAATTTCGCTTTCCATACGTAATTTGTGACTTGTGTCATTCTGTTTACTGACTTCCACAATCATGGTAAAGGTAAAGTTGGTTCTTTATTCACGTTCATTATTATAGTGAAACGACTGACTGAAAAACGGACGAACAATATACCAACCACTTCCCATTCACACCTTGCTTTCACTGCATTTCGCAAAACCATTATAATAATTTTCAAAGATCTTCATCTTTAGATATTAATAGCACTTTAACGGTGGCAAAAAACGTTTATCTTGGATATTAAAAACAATATCATTCCATTTTGTCTACACTTTATCTCTGTTTAACTAGAATCATCCAAATTCGGTTCGCCTAAAGCAGGGTCCCACGATACGGTTTCAGACCGATTGAAAACGAACCAAACTCAGTGCTATCGTACAATATCGGAGATATTTTATTGCGATAGTCCTACAATCCCACGCTCGTCTCACTTTCTTTGGCAAAAAGGTATCTGACCAAATCGGACAACTGGATCATGTGGATTACAACTTCCAACGGTTCATTCGCCGATTATATTGCGTATTGCATCGAATAAGGACCACTGAGCCGAATTCGCTTTTATGGGTTCTGTGACACCTCAACTGACATAACGGACTTTTTATTATCTTTGTTTAATTTACGTGTTTGATGAATGTTATAAAGGGGAACCACTCACGGATGCGTTGAGTGACATACTTACGGACCGGGTCCAGTCAGGCGGCATTTCAAACTAGGATTGAACACAGGGCCCGCTAGCTCGACGGCCATACTAACAGGGTAATCAATAATCATAATATCCCATCTTTTCCTTTCTTGGTGTGTAATGCGTGTGTGAAATAAATGGAATTATTTACTTAATTTTATTGCTTTAGCCTTATAAGCAGACTTTAAAGTGGCCGCCTCTCGCGAGGAACAATGCGTCAGAGAATTATTTAGCGATGTCGTAAAAGACGCCGTTTTATTAATTTACTTGCATGTTGACTGTATACGGTACAGGACTAGTAAATTGTTTAACTAATTAGTTCTGGTGTATATATTATACAGGGTGGCAAGGACATCGAAAAAAAATGCAATACCTACGCGGTCAAAATGTATGGAACAGCTGGCTCAGAATCATGTACTGAATCCATGGTTACAGTTTTCTATAATCCTATAATATTATAAATGTGAAATTTTGTATGTTTGTGTGTTTGGATGTTTGTTACTCAATCACGCAAAAACGGCTGAACGGATTTGGATGAAATTTGGTATACAGATAGACCATGACCTGGGTTAGGATATAGACATAAATAATAGAAAGAAGAAGGGAAGTCATATTATTAATATATAAATCAACTACAAAACAAGGAAGTCATTATAGGAAGACATTGAACATTGGAAAGGGGGTAACCGTGTGTCGGTTTAGATGCAAGCCGTCAGCTTGTCATATCAAACTTCCTCGTGGTCAGTGTGCCAAGCGTAAGCAATCATAAACACAACACAGAACTATAAACCGTTTTATAAAGAGATATCTGTAGCCCGACTGTCCATCTATCTGTCAGCTGGATATAATTGAGCTCGTGTTTAGCTCTTACCAATTTTCCTTTCAATACGTACTGAGACTGCAAAAAGAATCACTAATTATTTAAATAGTAGTGTGTACACCCTGCCTTAATTAATACTGCAGTATTTACATAGTCGTTAAATTTAAATAATTCAATGTTTGGTCACCTACAACATTGTTCAATCAATCTGCCTAGCCTTTTCACTACTATATTGGGGTCGGCTTTAAATCTAACTGGATGGAGTGAATACCAGTACATTACATGGAACAACTACCTATCTGACCTCCACAACCCAGTAATTGGGTAATACGATACCCCTTGTTAAGACTGGTTGTCAGACTTTCGGGCTTCTGACGAACCGTAACGGCCGTCAAAGATCCACGAATAACAGCCGGAACCAGCGGCTTAACGTGCTTTCCGAGGCACGGAAGAGTCTCGGTATGTAAAGGTGATCACCCATCCACAGACCAACCCCGGCAAGCGTAGCTTAACATGACGGATCGACCCGTGCGGCAGTTATTACTTAGTAAAAACAATACAACTTTGTTAATGATAAAAAATGAAATGGTCTGTTTTCACGCTATTCGCCGTTTTATTTTTAAGGCTATGGTTTAAGCTAAATAAGAAAATAAAACATTTTTTTAAATTGTATCTACGATTGGAATTTCAATTGAGATTGAAGGGGTCGCTGAATAGCAAAGTAAGGTTTAAGGCAGAGAACTCTATGTGAATTCTTGCCTTATGGTAGCTTATGTCTCATGATCCTCCTGCACTTATTCTTATTGCGGTTTGTGCAGCATGTCTTCAAATCAAATCAATTTATTTTCTATAAGTGTTAGTTCAGACTTCTTACATAAATCTCAATAAGCCTTCATCTCAGGGCTCACCTTTTTCATTCATATCTGGTTGCTTGTCTGTGTATGCTTATTGTGCTCATTTTATCCAGAAAAGGGTCAGGCGTAACAGAATTAAGTATTAATAAAATTGTTCTAGGTAGATCCCGAAGCTCTCGGTGATAAAAATCCATAATATAAGACAATACTACCTCCAACTGTGCCAATGTCGTTTGTATCGAACGCTCTCCAAAAATAGAAATGCGGCTGTGCGCCAGAATATTAAAGTAACTTTAGTTCCGCAGAATCTGAGTGCAGGCTAGGGACCCTACAATATTAATTTTATGAATTAAATCAAAAAAGGATATATGAACGGCCAACGTCTACCGTGTGAAGCATAAGATGTGCAACTGTTTAGAAGATATTGGGTCCCAATTTCAAACCACCTGCTTAAAAAAAAAAGTTCCATTAAGAGAGAAATAAATGAAATGGATTCATTATTTATTACTTAACTCATTACTTCTGGGAACGCAGTTTCTTTATTATACCAAAAAACCAATGTTATTCTAATAAACAGCTATGTTATGAGCGCGCGCATCGTGAAGACTCGAAAACGTCCTAATTAGGACGTATTGTCTTCAATCTACGTCACGCATGGCGACGAGCGATACGTTTCGTTGAAGCTGGCACTACAAAATTTAAAAAAAATAGAATATCTTTGCAAGCAACGCATTGATTACCCATTAGCAAATAGTTTCAGACAAAAAGGAATATATTAGCGAAAAGTTCTCATCAACATTCGCAGTTTAATGGTAATATGACGCCAATAAATCCTTGTCGTCTAAAGCTGAGTGCATGGACGCACCGTGAATATGTCCATCTCGTATATTTGCGGTAGGTACCAATTTAAATAAACTTGTTGATGATTACGAGAGCGGCCCCGTCGGCAAGCTTCGACTGACTTATCGTCCGGTTTGCCAGCCGTAAATTGGTCCCGCTATCCTTCGAGGGTATGAAATGTAGGGACTCTTATCCATTTTATTTATTTACTATTATACGAGTCCGTTAGTTCTGAAACTATGATTGCTGTTTCTTCCACATGACCTCTTGATGAGTTCAACCTAAGAATATTTATACCGTCTCGGTGACTACCAGTGTTTTATAGATGTAAGTAGGTAGGTACTACTTAAAGTCAACCGCGAATGACGTGATCTTCTTCACGTTCCTGAGGTATCCAAGACTAAAAGAGTAGCTAGAAGGTAAATAAGTACCAATTACCAACACTAGCTATCTAGGACGCACCGAAACAAAATCACATGGGTAAAGAAATGGCATTACGAATACAGAAGGCATCGGATACGCCAACGATTAGTGGATTCTCTGTTATAAGAATAACGGTATGCAGACACAATTGGTGTTTATTGCTTTTAAGTTAAAGACAAACACACAAACATTTATTTTTATAGTAATGTTTGTATTACACACTTAAGTTTGGGAAGCTTACTTTGTAAGGGCACATTATAGAAAGCGTTACCAAACGTTTAGTTCCGCATGCTACGCGTTTTCGGCATTATAGTGGAAAATACGTCATCTTGTTTTTCGAAGAAGTCACAGTGCATCAATCTGTGTATTCAGTGAATACCTACATAGCTTAATGCACTGTGACTTCGTCAAATTATTATTTTCAAAATCGTCGATTTTGATAGCAAGGAAAATCAATTTTTTTGAACTGTGTTGAAAGTCAGTTCAAAAATTGTGAAACAAACTTTTAGAAATTAGTCTTAAGAACAATTTATTGAGTTACCAACCAAAATTTGAATTATTTTGGAAAACCTTTGAACTACACGACAGTAAAACAACCGGATTTCCGTCCATATAACCTAAAGGCCAGTTGCATATTTCTCAAAGCAAGTTTGTCACCTTATAGGTATGCCACTTTAACATAAAAAATATGGGGGCACGAACTAAGACGTGCCTGGGTACCATGTCAAAGCATGTAAGCATGACATACAGTTTTTCTGTGCAACACAAACGCCCGTTTTGCATCCATTAACCCAGTTATGCATAGTTAACAAGCGTGCAGTTTCTTACGATGCCGATGTACTTAAGTATCGTAATTCAAACGAGATATCTTAAAATATCTCTAAAATTGTTTTTTTGGCTGTATGTAGTTTTTTCACTGTAGTTCTAGTTATTCACTACTTGGGTTCGATTGTAGGAAATGACACTTTTTCACTCCACAATTTGTTAACTCTTGTAATCTCACTCGGTTTTGTAAAACCTACAGGACTTCTTAACTTCAAAAACCAAAGTGCATATACAGCTCCAGCCTCTAGGTTCATATATCATGACAATATATCTCACGCCAATATAACACCAGTTTAACAATAACTAAATCAAAATAAACGTACGTTCTCCGTAATTTTATTGTCTTGTGTTTTTCATTGTTTGTTGCTCTGATTTTGCTTTCTGTATTGTTCTGCAAAACATCATTGTTATTTTCCGAAAAGCTGCTTTCTTTTGTTTACAAATTATAACACATTACAGTGTAACTGCTATAAGTTGTTGTTTTCTCAGTTGGTCATTGTCATTTGGATGGACCGATTATGAATGAGCTATCACTACCTGCCTACATAGAATCATATGATTTGCTACAGGTACACTTAATGCTAGACCCACATAATGTGTAATTGCGACTGTCTGTTCCCGTACAATATACAAAGAAGGTGATTTAGGGCGCCTATGGAGTGGACAACCGTTATAAAGATAGACTTATAAAGCTGCTATAAAAGGCTCGAATCTATCCGCCTGTAACCTTCTCACTGATAGGTACTCAACTGGAGAGATCCGTGTGAATTTCGGATATGAAATACCGAATGAATGAATGACAGCTAATGACACCGTTTCATTCACTCATTACACGTATCGAATCGACCTTGACTTTGTATAACAAGATTATAATCTTTGTATATCAAGATTGGAAATCGAAAAGTCACGCACATGTACACTCTTTTCACGGTTGTCAGCAGCGTGCCAAATCTAATAAATGTAAGTATTCTTTGTGGTCTTCGTTTTGAGATTAATGTGTCAGACGTCGTAGATGGTTATCGCGAGAACTATAAAAGAATTATAATTGTAACAGGCTGCTCTCAGCCTGTTGGCTCTCCATTCAGAGACGTCGCTTCACGTACGTGCTAAAAGCAAACGCGTGTAAATACGTTTAATGATTTACCACAACCATCTTTATAACTGGCTTTTAATTAAATTGGTGGCACGTTTGTTTATTAATTGATTTTAGTACTAAAATACGTGTGTTTACCCTCTATTAAATTGAGCAAAACGTCGGAACTAATTAATAACGGACAAAGTGAAATGATGTTGAGACATGAAAAAAATATCCGGCTTACAAAAAATGCAAATATTTATATAACAGATTTCCCTATTAATCTATGAATGGAGCTAATGGTATCATTAATGGAGATATTGATCGGGACTTCTGACTGTAGTTAATAAATCTCTCATGTTTATTCTACAATGTTAATCGCAGCTACTTCTGATGTTTTGTAAACTGCCGCCCGCATACCAACCGTTGTCGGTGTGACTCTATTAATTATCGTTTAAACGTTCGAAAGTCGTGTTATGCATAAACATGTTGCCTCCACGAACGAAATCCTGCTTTATCATTTTGTGAATCTAAATATAAACATGTAATTTTAAAAGTGCCAACGAATATTCAGGATAGCCTTAATACTAGTATTGTTTATGACGTGGTAACGTAAATGTATGTTACATACATTGGATGCAAATTGCCGGCCACACCCGTATAAACGGACCAACAACGGTGAACTTGAAATCAAATAGGGTCGCACACGCCTTCGGGTCGTGAACCCGTCACTCAGTGCACTGTCACCATAGAGACTAGGACACGTAGAGGAGACAACTAGAACTAGGAGGTGAACATTGAAACGTATTGACAATAGCTTGAGCTGATTGACAGATTTAAAATTGAATAACGAATCATATTCTTCTCTTCTCGGGACGGATATTCAAGACGGATGTTCACTCTTCATCTACCTACCTTTACTTTAAATACAACAAATAGGTACCAACTTTTGCGTTTTGCCAATTATGCATTTCGGATGAAAACTATCTACCTACTTACCCAATGTCATACTTACTTAAATTAAGTTTAGCTTATTTCATACCTATATGGATATTTGAGTAGGTCAAAAAAAATAAAAAAAATACGAAATTTTGTACAACAGTGTTTTATACAAAACAGTGTTAATCATTTTGCTTTTCATTTTAATTAATATTTTTAATTTTATATAACTTACGAAGGCTGCTTTGTTTTATGTGAATGTCATGTAGACCTGTAAATGGTAAAAATATAAGAACATTATTTAATATACAATGTATATGCTGTTGGCGTACCTATTTTAAATAAATAAAAATAGTAGATTTTCCCAAACCAACATAAACAATTTGGCCCGCTTGTACCCAGAGGCTAGCTTAGCAAAGATAAGCTCATTGGTTGAGTTTTTTTTGCAAAATCGTTTCTTACTACACTCTAGTTGCATTCCTGAAAAATTTATTAATTAATTTTATGTGTGTCTTCAGTAGTTTAGGCTCAGTTGTCTGATGTCTATCAGTCAGTTACGGAACTAGTTTTTATAGTTATAGCCTTTTCTTAACATTAATGTATCTACGACTGTCGTTTAGATTTCTAGTTTAAAGTGTAACGCTCCTTCAGTTTAGTTAGTTGCAACATTCCGTTTTTTCAGTCTGAATCCGGCAACGTTTTTTGCAACAAATTCGAATTGATGTGATTGTTGAAATAATATGTAAATCATGATCTCGTTGGTGATTGTAATATTCACAATACTTTTATTGTGTCTTTCAAAAACTAAATTTTATAAGCTTTTTGTTCATTTTTGTAGAAAGTATATATAACTTTTCACAATAGGTAGTGCTGTAACCTAGTCGTGACGAAAAATTGTTATCTCGTCCTGAGATCATAGACATTCATACTTTTCCGCTCTTATGGTGAATTATTTACCTATTTATGTGTATGTCTTTGTATGTATGTATTAATTTATATGAATGGTCGTGAAAATATTTCATTTCTTGGCATAGACTGTTAAACTGTTTATTTCATGGAGCTATTTTTTTATTGTTACAGCTACACTATTGGGATCAGAATGTACGGTTTCAGAGCAGTGTACTTTGAAGGTGGCATACAGTGCCTGTCTCGAGGGGGTCTGCCGATGCTCTGATGGACATTTGCAGTTCAGGAAACACACGTGTCTTTCACGTAAGTAAAGTACCTACAAAAAATAGAGCTTATGTGAGTTATAATAACAATCAAAATAGTATGTAATTACTAATTAGGTACCTGTTATTTTCCTGAATAACGTTCATGACAAGTAGCCCGAGTACTTATCATGAAGGTATTTGGGACTTTAGAAGCAGTTTCGGAGCAGAACAGAGGTGGTCTGTTCACGAGTTCGAGACGCTGTAAAACAGACTTGTGTCGGAAAAGAGACTTGTTCGAATCCGACTAGTCTGTCATTTCAATTTTCCTTTACCCAGTTAGAAAAACTAAAGAAAACTCTTGATTTCGACGATATGTATTACCTACTTAAGTAGCTGTTTCACATGTGCAAGCGAATGGTTGACTCGATGTCAGTCTACATGTGCAGTCATTACCGTCCACCACTTTTATTGCAATAGGTCATGTGTTTAGTAAGTACCTGTACCGCCTACGGACGGCAGTTCGACCAGAACAAGGAGTAATTCGTACTGGGAAATACCATTACGAGCCACTGATTAAACATCAAACAACGAGGCGGTACCATCGACAAATAAATTGGATTTAATTTCGCAATGCAATTTTTTTTTAACGACTTGGAGTCGGTAAAAGGAAATATGCGTAACATTGTTTTTTTTTAGCGTAACACTTTTAAATGGCTGCTTAACGAGCGTGACGCGACTATCAATTAGTTTTTCATAGGAAAGATGTCATTGGCGTCGTAACCCGGTAGTATCTACTAATATTTTCATTGTTTAGTTCCTATAATTTAATAGAAAAATATTTCGCTTTCGCTTTAGCTAGGTATTTGGGTTTTTATATCGTGGTCGAATAATTAGACGTTATACAGGTTGATTCATACTGAGATGGGTCATCGTATGGAAAAATCCGAAACTATTGGAAAAAGAGAAATTAGTTTTAATGAAACGAACTATATCGTTAATTTTAGAGTAAAGTTAAGTTAATAAAAGTTGAGATGGATTTCTCAATGTATCACTCGGTTTAAACCTTAATGATTTGTCAGTTTTAGTAAAAATACTATGTACTTACGAGTACATTTTTGAACAAATAATAAAAATGAACTATTAAAATTCATTTATTTTTATTATTGCCACGACCAGGGATTCTTTCCAAAGACTTAAGAATATTAAGAGGGAACAGGGCCTGCGAGGAATTTGAAAAATAAGTATTTGAAGAAACTATTGCCGTCGTCTTACCTCAAGTATGCCTCCGTAGAGTGGGATGGGACAGCTGCAGCTCAGATAGATTATATCAAAAAAAAATTGTCGACATCGACGTTTCGTATTCTTTTTTTTCTCCTCGAAAAGTGAGCTGATTCAATTATTTTTAACATTAAACTTTTAAGAAAGAGAAAATGATAGGAACCTAGACATAGGTTCCTATCATTTTCTTTTATGTTTCAAACTTTTCGAATTTGTCTGGCAGTCCTCTAATCACGGCAGTAAAAATGGGGCATTGTTGTAATTTTTGGAGGATCATATTTTCATTGCCAATAAGTTCCTGAAAAAAAGGAAATAACAAGGACGTGTCTTCAGCAGACCCTGATTTAATTTTTAAAAATGATTGCTCTAGAGACATTATTCAGGAAGAAAAAAGGTGAAGAATCGCAGGCCCAGAAGCCGTATTATGACGTATTAATGCCACCATTATTTCAGTGTGAATGAGAGACGGAGCTATACAAGGCCGCTAGCACCATCCTTTTTTCACAGTGGAATAATGATGGCATTAATACTTCATAATAAGGCCCCTGTTCCCTCTTAATATGTTGATACACCTTTCGATTTTATCCAAATGTGCCAATTTCTCATAGAAAATTATACCTGCCTACTAGTCATGGTTAAAGTTACTGTATCTATTGAATCATAACGAATAAGCCGTGTAATTCTATGAAGCGGCCCGAGGAAAGTACGGGTTGAAATGCCATGAATTTGACCTTCATTCCAATACTATTTCACGAGTAGTAGCGAATTCCTCAACAGAATAGAAAAAGTGTCTCGAATCCTCGTTAATAGGTTTTTCTACCTCATTTTGCCTATTTATCATTTGTTTGTTACTACTGTTTAATAGATTGTAAATAACTTTAAGCGGTATTAATTGGTACCACTTGGTGTGTCCATTGGTACCTATGTTTTGTAACAGCTATTAAAAACGCACACTAGGGCTTGCCACGTCACATTTGGTAAAAGCCCAATAAAGCCTGTTAGCGGTTGCTTAATAATCTTCTCTTCGCTGGTCTCAATGGTTACAGACCTTATTTCCGCGATTTATCGTAAGAGCTCTGTGAGAAAATGAAGCAAGTAATTGTTCTGTCAAATCCACCAGCGTCTGCTCATGTGAACCGCGCTTATTATCGCACATAATGTGGGTATTGTAACCTTACTGTGAGAACTCCTAAGTACTTATAGCTTTATACATTCTTTACATGCCAAGATACCATAATAAAGATATTTATGTAGATAAAGAATCTGGAACACGAATTAGGCCGACATTTTAAGTCTTGACCTTGTTATACCTCTAACCGTATGAATATCAAAATCAAACATAATATCATTTGAACGATGAAAGGTGGAATATGTTTCACTATTTAATATCTCGACCTGTATCTCGATTCGCGAAAAGGTTAGAAGTTCAAATCAAAGTTGCGCGCAACAAATCATGATATTATTTTGCGCACTCCGCTCGGAACTAGAAACAGTTATACAAAACGGAATGATTGACGTAGTAATGCACTTGTTATTTCAAACAAAATTGATTTAATAAAAATACGGATGGACTAATATAATATAATAACGGCTCATGAAAAACGACGACACTCACGGATAGGAGTAGGTCGACAAATAACTAGCGATGTTGCGTGCCGCGCTTTACTGTTCCTGATTAACATATAATAGCCAATCAAATTACCATTTGTGATTTTACATTCACGACACTCCATTAAATTGAAGTCATTATGTGTTTATCAGGCATGGGAAAACAATATAGCAATTTAAAATATTTACATTAATGTAATCGCCAACAATAAGCTCTTCAATGATATGATCACTTCGACATATAAAAATCAAGTTAAAACTGTATCTATCCGACTATTAGAGCATGTAATGGTAGACCGTATGACTAGCCTCGGGAAAATTGCTACCAACCAGTCGGCGCAGCAAGAGTCACGAAGTAGACAAATACCTCGGTGTATTTTATTCAACGACCAATTGGCGTGGGCCAATTTAGCATTAAACCTTAAAAACTGCATGTGCTACGTGTGCTTACGTGTTTTATCTCTTTATTTCAGCTGCACCACCCGGTCATGTCTGCTACAGCAACGAACATTGTCGTTTATGGGACAAGGAAAGTCGTTGTGAGTTCGTCATACTTAACCTTTTCGGAAGGTGTTCATGTAACAGCTATTACAAACAAGTAGGAGACAAATGTGTCGCTCAGAAAATTCCACCATATGCTACCGAAGCCGTGGTAGCAGAAATGGATGCAGTTGTGGCTCCATTAAATGGAACAACAATCTACAAAGATCCAAGTCCAACAGTTCAACTAACATCAAGTTCAGTCAACTCTCTTGGAACCCCACTCTCTGTAATCAGTTCTGACGATATTCAACCAAGCAAATTACCTCTGTACTCAAACAAAAACGATGTATTTAGTACTGACGAAGATAGCCCCTTGATGCAAGCTGTCATGAAAGTGCCGAGTGTAGAACCAACGAAGCGATTACCCGTTTCGAATAGGAAAGACGGCGAGCCGAATGAAACGATAAGGGTAGACGAAATGACGGCTAATTTGCATGCAAATGACCAACCAATTTATAGGGTTGTAACTCAGCCTTCCGTGGAAAAGAAAACCAACAAGAAAGGCGGTTCGTCAAAGGAACAAGTTAATTCTGGTGGCAAGCCTCATAAGGGTGGACATCAAAAGAAGTCTTCTCTTAAAGGTATTTTATATTTTTAGATCTTTATTGCAATAATTTGTCTTTAATAATTGAACAAGTATTATAAGGACACAATTATTTCCAGATAAGCACCGCATCCGTGCGGATACACCAGTTTACGACCTTGGCCCTGCATCTCTCGGAATGCCGTGCATTACGGATCCGCAATGCCAACAAGTGGATCCTTACACGCGATGCCTCAATAAGAAATGTGACTGCACGTACCGAACAAATTCAACTTCAGCTTGCTCCGCTCGTAATAGAGGCTGCTTGCCAAACACGTTCCAAGTTAGTACTTATTATGTTTTCTTAACGCTTACGAGGAAACGACGTGGTATATGCGTTTGAATGTTACTTATTTCTTCTAAATCACTGTTCGGATTTACGTACAGTTCAGCTAGTGCTTCATACTTTCGAAAGAAACTTTAAAAGTGGATAACAAGTAGCATTGAACATGTAACACTGCAGAATTCTTACTAAGATTTATTATGTAGAAGATTTTAAAATGGCAAAAATAAAATATAATACGTATTAATTTTGATAGGCAAAGCTCTCGCGCTCTTGCTGATTGATAAATTAAAGATTTGTGAAAAAAAGTGGAAAGAAACACTTATGCATATACAATTTTAATGTTGAGTTTTCCATATTAGGTAGCTAGCTACTTTTCAATTCAATCTCTTTATCATAAACATTGTTATTATTCCAGTGCCGATCAACAGGGACTTGTATAAGTTGGTACTTCGTATGTGATGGACGCAAGGACTGCCCAGATGGTTCCGATGAAAAATGTCAAGGTACTGGTAAAGGTTCGTACACTCCGCACTCTTTAATCTTTGGCGCACATCTTTCATCTTCATTGTTTCGTCTCATTTTCATTTTGTACTCATCTTCCATTTCACCTTAATCATTTTCCGTAACCTGTAATGTTTGGTTACTAATACTTACTAATGACTCTATAGAGGTTCTTCGTAAAATATTCCAAATTTTTTATTTGCCACCGAGCGATTGTACAGACGATGATATCAATTTTCATCTTACTATCGATTTGGCTCGTTGACAAGTATTACTTTTTAACTGATTTTGTCCTTATATTTGTCTCATTGCTTACAGCAATGATACCTACGTAGGTACTTATAGTAGATTTATATATCTTAACTGCAGTTTCTTTTACTTAGCGTTGTCGCCAAAACGACAATTTAATTCATTAAGGTCTGTGGCCATATTTTTTCCATAAAATTATTAAGTATATTTTAAAGAACATAGTCATTAGCATTGCACCACCATACCTACGTTATATTCAAGATATTCACGACATTTTGACCAACATTCATGCATCGTATTTTTAGCATCCTCTGTAATCTTGTAAGACATGAACTTCATTTACAGAGCTAACAGGGGAGCGTTGTCCAACAAACTCGTTCAGATGTGGAGGTCCTGGGTCACCGTGTGTGTCCAGAGCCTCAAGGTGTGACGGTACTCCTCAATGCCCGGGCGGAGAGGATGAGAAGAACTGCCGGACAACTCGACGTAAGGGGTAAGTTTGACAGCAAATATACATATCTAGATAATACATACATACATAAACTCGCGCCTTTTCCCCACGATGGCATGTAATGAGGTCTACTTAATTTAAAATTTATTTACAGTTTAGAGGAAGATATCTCGATTATTAAAAGTAAGCATATAAATGTTATCATTTTTTAAAAGCCTTTCATGTTCTGCTTAAAAATATTGGTTTCCTCCAACATCGTAGAGACTGGAACCGAAAGCAGGTATAGAAGTTTGCTTATAAAGAGTTAGGATAATAGTTTAACTAAATCTCTGAAACGATTGTGGAAGCGCACGTGTGATTCAAAAAACCGTGGGATTATCTTCTAGCGCCGTTGAACTTTTAGAATAACACATTACCAAACGTAATTTAATTATTAAAAAATTAATCACCGCTTTGCTAATTTTGATACAAACTCGTTTCCTTCAGATGTCCTCGTCATACATTCCGTTGCGGTTCAGGGGAGTGCCTTCCCGAGTATGAGTTCTGCAATGCGATAATATCTTGCAAAGATGCCTCGGACGAGCCGCCACACCTGTGCAACGAGCAGTCAAGGTAAGGATGCGTCTTTTCATTATATTATATAGTCTTACGGTAACTATAATACTTTACAACAATACAAAATAAAGACACCGTAATGGTTTTGTTTTATTACCTACACACTTGTCATTTTATTTCGAAGCTTCGACTCTTGACAGATGCTCTAACAGTACTTATCACATGACGCCGCGTTAAGCTTGAGGCGTTTGCCACAAAAACCTTATAAGCTGTTAGGTGTATTTACCATTGCATTTCGTAATCACACCACGTGCGACCTGTAACGGTGTTTGTCCAAATATTTGACCTTTATGGTAGTAGTTGACACATTTCCATATGTATTCAGGTGGCGTGCGGCTGACTTTTGTCCGTTCCGTTGCGGGAATGGCCGGTGCAGGAGCACTGCTGTGGCTTGCTCCGGCCGCGATGGCTGCGGCGACAACAGTGATGAAATAGCCTGCAGTGTCTGCAGTAAGTAACTTATCATATTATAAAACTCGTTTGATCATCATCGTCTAAGTTTGACTTTGCCACTAATTAGTTCAGTGTTTCCATGTTGCACTCTCGATGCTGACTAACGTAACTCAATCTTTGTTCAAAAATCCGATATGCCTAAAATTAATGCCTATTTAATAGGTTCATTAGTGTGGAGAAGACACGTAATCTAGGTAGGCCAGATACTCATGTTTGGACGTATAGGACTTATTATAATAGATATTAATTAAGCAGTAGGTCGCCTTATTAATCGTGAACTCAAAAAACAACAATGCAATTTCTTCTATCAAAAATAATGCAAAAAATTGTTCTATAGCTTGACCAATCATAGTGACGTAGGTACAGTATTGTCGGAATCCAGGTGAAATACCAAAACACAGTACGCAACATAATGATTTCTGACAGGAACTGTTAGGTGACCACTTGACCAAACATGTGAAATATGAATGACCGTCGCTTTCTGCATATCAGCGATTCGACACGATAAGCGATGCCGTTACGCGGACAATAGTGTTCAAACGATCCGACAAACGGCATCGGACGGCATCGCAGTTGTGCCGGCCGACGGCGAACGGCTTAACAATGTCTTAATTAACTGACGTTTGTCTTTTTGCAGGATGTCCCGCCCCCCCGCAGCCTTGAACATCAATGCATCGCTAGATACGATTTAAAGTTGAACATCCGATTGCTGGATCTCAATGCTCAATATTTTGTGTTGACCGTAAAACATTCCTGCTTATTAGTGCTTCGATAAATTATGATAGGAAGTTTTTAGGACAAACTTACTCTTCTTCATTTTAAATATTCAATCTCATAAAGTGCTAAAGTAAAATTGTTGAATCAATCATTTTTATGGTACAAAAAAAGGAAGAACGAACAAAATTTTATTGCAAATATTCAGTGAAATGTTTTATTGTTCAACCAAGGTTTTAAATTTAAAAAAATATTTTCGCTCATTTTTTATGTAAGCTTAATTAAATGTAAATATAAGAATATTTCACTATTTAAATATTAAGCACGACACCGGTAAACAAAAAAAACTGTCACAATTTCTTCTGATATTCTCATGCTCAGATGAATATGGTTTACAAAATCTCTAATTTAAGTATATTTAAGCCACGTAGGTATGAAACAAGACTGAAGAGTGATAGCCCGTGAAAATTATCAACTTGTGACTTAGATTTAGATCAGGAAAAGCGTAGATTGTAGCTTACTCAGAGCCCGCTCAAAATGGTTGTAAATATTACTTTTTTTCACGAAAGTCATTCGTTTGGCACAAGCTTCTTATTTTCGTATTCCACAGACTATAAAAACGTATAATTAAGATTTTTATTTAAGTTTCTTGTGTTTTGTGTGAACTTACCTGGCTAAACGCAGTCAAGTGTAACTTATTGTAATATAGTGTGGTTATGTGTGTGAATGTGACAATGTATTTATTAAATTAATTTCATTATAAAATTCGGTATTTAATTAAGCCTTTAATTTCTCTTGATGACGGCAGAATGTATGAATAGCTCCATTCTGTCTCATATAGAAATTAATTTCCCACAAAATTTCCTAATTTCATGAGATACTTACGAACATTATGAAATTCTGTGTGAATCTTCGTAGGAAACCTTTTGTCTTAACTACAAACTTTCCGTTTATGTGAATTCGAAAGACACAATGCGTTGTAGGTGCCTTCGTACTTTTACTTATTTCGTTATCACCCTAACGTCCATAACTGAGTACCATGATTTATTACGTGGTTGTTTTTCAGTCCTAATGAGAAATTGTAGATATAGTTTTGTTAACTTAAGCCACAGTTACGACATCTATGGGAAACAACTGAATGTTGTTCAAATTAAGTCTAGCTTGAGGTTCCCTTATAAACTTGTTGTTAGAGTTATAGTTCCGCAGAGACCACTAGATGTCGCTTTCACGTTGTTTTCGTTGACTTCGTAGTCGCAACACAACGGGTCAGGCAACACATGCACTTTGAGATTTTTATTCAACACAAGAGAATCCCTTACACTACCTATTTTCTTAGTATATATCGATGGTAATCTAAATTGAGTCAGCCCGAGCAACGACTTTAGCGTCTTCAAAGGTGTCTATAGTTACAGTAATGTGCAGGATACCTATCAAGACACGAAGGACATCAAGGCTTTGGCTTTTTGCTAGCAACATAGGTTTTGGGCGTCGCGTTGGTAGGATAGGCAGTCTGTCCTGTCGACGCGAATTGCCGCTGACTCTCACCAGCGAGCCTACACCAGCGAGCCAGGACCGCGGTTTTCTTCAGTGCACTCTCGCGGCTACGGTTACCATTTCTAAATTTAAAAAGTCCTGACAAAAAGCCGGACATTGCAATAAAGTGATTGGGACATAATTACTTTTTTATCTTTCGTTTTTCAGTTCTTTGTAAACTATTTTTATTTTGTTTTAAATATCCCTTTCAGTCGAAAAGTCAGCACAAATGAATACCAAAAAGCCGGGCATGTCCGGACAATAGCGATGATGACAATTTTTTTTTGTCCGTCAGGTAGAGTATTAAAAAATATTGGACACATATTTTTTTCTTTTTTTTAAAGTCAGAAGATTACGGCGCTACATTGAGTTAAAATTTGCGATGAAGTATTTTTTTTTTCGACTAGTTGACCTCAGAAGAGGGTCGTAACTGCTTAACCGGACTTTCCTGTGGCTACCTTTAGCTTCTACACTCAAAGCTTCCAGCCAGGGGCAAAAACTATTCTAATTATAAACTAGGCGAGCGCTCGCTGTGGGGTACGAACCTCGGCTTAGGGCGTCGCTGGGAGGAGGACAGCAAGATGGGATAGGCTGGATCAAATATATATTATTATTAGTCAGGGAATTTAAAGCTACAGGCTCAGCATCGACGCGGACTGGCGCATCGTCGAGCAAGGGTCGGGGGGGAGTATTATTTACTCGGGGTCGCGATCGCAGAGGACCTCGGCGGCTAGGTCGGAATGCGGGTCGTCGTTTGTGCTTGTGTACTGTATTGGTGGCCCTACTCCTCTCCTGGAGGAGGGTTAAGGGGGTCATCTGGGTCGGTCAGAATCGCCATGAAGTCACGAGTATGTAGATTTTATACTTACTTGTGACGTAGCGACCCCCACTCCCCAACTTTAATGCGTTTTATCTAATTATTTTTTTATTAATATGATAAAGCAAAAAAATACGTGTCAATTATTTTTTTATAAACTGACTGACGGAGTAAATATAATTTGTTTTTTTTACCCAGGCATTATCCCTATTAATCCGAACGGATGGTAGCTCTACTCGCAGCTCGTCTTACTGTCTGACACCTGAGCGAACCAAACAGACGTTCTTTGGGGCTCGTATGTTCACAAGGCGTCAATAAGTATGGAATACTAGACATTGTTAAGGATGTTTATTGTGATAGAATGCAAGTATTCAAAACGCCTTCACGCGATTGAACAACAATCTTTTTTGCGACTACACAGTTACAACTGCTTCGTTAGCACCAGTTTAATTGAAATGGATCGTAACAATAGTAAAGTGCGTGTGTTCTTCATAAAAATATTAAAAATATTATTGACTCCGATAGCAAGGTTGGTGATTTTTTGTTTTTTTTTATGTTCAGTATTGAATCCACTAAAACAAAGAGGCAAATAATATTACCTACCTACTTAGTTATAGGTACTCATACATAAAAAAACTTGCATCAAACGAACTTAGGTATTTACTTCCAGGCTTCGAAAGTTAACAAGGAAATGGAGCATACGACAAATAAAAATTACAATGTGTGTTGGTGTAACTGTAGCTGTTTTTGCACTAGTGGCTTACTTGTGTTGGGTATCAAATTTTGAGCATGAAAGTAATGAACCCCACGAATTAGCTGAGGTGTTTGGGACTCCGATGATGCGTGTACCATTAGACGTAGCATACAAGGATTTGAAACCAATGGATGAAGAAAATGATTACAATATTTTAGGTGAAGAACAAAAGGCGCAATGTAGGTATTCATCCACATTGTTCTAAGACAGGATCCCTGTCATCTTAAAACAAGAATTCGAGCGGAACAATTCCGGCAATAAACTTTTATTTTCATAATTATTTTTGTGAATGATAAATCAATAAGAATATACCTACTTAATATTAATTTACTTTTATTCATTTTAGTTGGAATGATAAACACTCCTGGATGCAAAATACCCATAGCTGTGATTGATTACAGAACAGATTTACGAAATAGAACTAGAAATAACATTAATATGTGTGGAACACGAGCCGTATTTTTGCGAAAATATGATGATAATAAAGTAATCGCTCGAATAAAAACACAAAATATGGGAAGAAAAATAACTAAGAAAAACACTCGCATTCAATGTTGTCACAAATTTATAGTCGGCACTTTACATAACCCACACGAACGTGATCAATTATTGTGAGTATTATTTATAACCTAATTGTATTATATTTTTAAGACCTTTTTGAGCTGTGGAAATCCTGTCCTCACGAACGTTCTCTGTCCGGCCGACTGAGGGTTTTGTGAAACTTTCGGTGTATTTCCAACTGTCTCGGACCTCCCCCGGCAGGTAGGTAGGTATTATGGCAATTGTATCCTGTTAACTGTTATATCAGACTAGATTTCCACCCCAGTAGACTAGCATTTATTAAAATATGTTGCTAAGGCCTTTCTTTTTTTGGGTGGGAAATTATCAAATAACTTCTCCCGCTCTGGGTGGAGCGGGAGGGCATGTCAGACTCTTACTGACTAAAACCCACCCGTGTTCCTTCCGTTGCCTGTACGTTGCCAGGGGCCACGGTATCCCTTTCGGACTTTCCCGCAACCCCGGCAGGCATCGGTCCTATCGGACCCCTTCACTTGCTGACATCTCTTTGAGGCGCGCGTGGAACACAACGCGCCGTCGAACGGACGGCGAGCTACCCATTGCTCACCGTCCGCAAGCCCGCGCCTACGGTGGCCGGGAATCGATGTTGGTAAGGCCTTGAACATCGTTTGTCAAACCAAGCGAACAAGTCATGAAGTCTCTGCTTGTAGCAGTAAGCACGATACTGTCAGAATAAATAAGTTAATTTTAATGTCTTTAGAATAAAATGAATATTCCACGCCGTGGAATTGAATCGCTTAAGGTTATAGACCTTAAGGTTTCTTTTATTTCTATAAAATACTAAATAAATAAAATAAACCTTTGTTTATTTAAAAAACAAAGTAAGCTATAAGATAAAAGAAAAAGTTAACTACATTATAATTGATTAAAAACAATGTTTTTCACTTAAAGACATAAAAATTATTTGATTCATATACATAGCTATGTATGTATGCGCATATATCAAATGAGAAATAATAAAAAAACTAAAAATCTGAAATTAAAAAAACCGGTCAAGTGCATGTCGGACCACGCACAATGAAGGGTTCCGTAGTTGGGATGAATTTATCTCAATAAAAACTTAACAATGTAGTTGAAAAACATGTTCTCCCATACATTCTAACTACAAATGTAAGTTTGTACGCACAATATTGAGTGATTTACTATGTTATTTTAATACCATAGAGTTCTTATAGGTTTTCCTATATTCTATAAGTATATAACTATACTCGGTATTTCAAAATTTTAGGCTCAATAGTTTCGGAGATAGGGGGGAATGATCAATTTTCATCAATTTTCTTAAATATGTTTAAAAGTGTTTACTTTAAAATTATAAGAGATATATTTGAGACCCTCGCAATTAGCCCTTTCATTGGATATGTCACACGGTACATTTTGCAAAACTTTTTTTAAATTATCTTTTTTGCCCCCCAAAAGAGACCTCTATATTCAAAATTAATTTATTTACGTTACACATCCGTGTTTAGGTCACAGAAATACAAATTTCAACTTAATCGGTCCATTCGATTCGGAGCAAATTGTCACAACAGACGGACAGACAGACGCACGAGTGTTCCTATAAGGATTCAGTTTTTATTTTTTGAGGTACGGAACCCTAAAAGAGTCCTGTATTGTGTAATAAAAGTTAAAAAAGAAAACAAGCCCTATAATTATAATCTATAGAATTTTGTTATCGTAGTCGCGGACAAACCTGAAATATGGTGTAAATTTTGTACACGGATGAAAGGAGAAGCCATTCCTTATTAAAGAGCGTGCATTCTTTAAGTGGGCAACGTCGCGAATAGATGTCAAATATTTTTCTCTGTTTCATGGGCGTACCCAGGGGAGGTCAGCTAACAACAGTTCAACAGACAACAGTTTATTTATTTTACTACCTATAAAGCCTCCTGCGGGTGTTTCCGCTACACACTACCTAAACCTACCTCATGTTTCGTGTAGTGTGTAGGGTAAAACATGTGCGGGGGACCCGGTTTAAGAAATTTCTTAGTACACCCATGCGCTACTTTGATAAATTTGACAATATTACTGTACGGAAATAAGAAATAAGTATCGCTAACTAGTGAACTATAATATTGATTCCTCCAAGGTTATAACTATCTATAGCTTTGACTAATTATTATCCTTTATTGACTAATTATCATGACTGTTTCAGATTTAGTAACTGTACAGATTTCCAGGACGAGTCCATTATAATTCTACAATCTGATTTTGTAAATGTAATCTGCTCCGAATTTGATGAGGCGAATACATCACACATTATCTATAATGACATGTACGCCTTCAGTAAGAAAATTCAAATTTCAACACCAGAAACAAAAAATTGTAAAGTCAAATACAACGTACTAATACTGGGTATGGAATCGATGTCTATACCTCGCTTCGTGATAACGATGCGCAGAACACTCCGTCACCTCGGAGAAAACAGCTGGCTTGGTTTTCATGGATATAATAAGGTGCCTACCTACTTAATTAAACAGATTAATTCTTATTGATTCCTTTTGAATTATTATAAAACATAACAATAACGACTTAACAGATTGCAGATGACACATTACCTAATTTAATGGCAGCATTAACGGGAAAAAACATGACTTCAATAATAAAAGAATGTTTTGCCTCAATGGATGATTGTAACTACCACTTTATTTGGAATGCGTTCAAGGACGCCGGTTATGCTACAGCCTTTGGTGAAGATAGCTTAGGGAACACATTTACAAAAGACTACGAGTTTCTCAAGGCTCCCACGGACCATTACATGCAACCATTTTTTCTTAATAAAGAAAATAATCGCAATAACAAGTCATTATGTACTGGAAAAGTATCATCGGGAAAGCAGTTGTTAGATTACGCTGTAGACTTTGCTAATACTTATAAAATGGACTCATTTTTCGGCGTTTTTTGGCTAAACTCATTTAGTCGCGATGAGAAAAGTCGACCGGAGGACGCGGACAAAATTATAGAAAGCTTCATGAACCAGTTGATTTACACAGGTATTTTGTCGAATACTTTTATAATGCTTTTAAGCGCCCATGGCTTACGTTTCGGTAGAAACCGCCTCAAAATGGAAAGCTACTACGATGATCGTTTGCCAATGAAATTTTTGTGGACTCCGTTACTTTTTAAAGGAAAACAAATGAACAAATACAAAGCTTTGGTGATGAACCAGCATAGCTTGACAACGCCTTATGATGTTTATAGCACCCTCTTGGATATCAAGAAAATATCTCTGTGCAGTAATGCAAGCGACCCAGTACCTGAAGGATGTCCGAATTGCCACTCGATGCTCAAACCGATAAGCGGAAATCGCACCTGTAAGGCATTGTCCATTCACGATAAGTGGTGTACTTGCCACAAACTGTATCCTCTCACTATTCAAGACCCTATAGGACTGAAAAGCGTTAATGCGGCCGTCAGGTACATTCAAGGAGTGACAATGAACATAGAAACACAAAAATGCTGGTATTGTTCGAATCCTTCTCTAAAAAACATTACCAGAATACATTTCTATTACGACGAAGACAAAACTAAAATATTTTATGTTGTGGCAATTACTTTGTCACCTGGTAACGCAACTTATGAAGCATTGGTATTGCGGAAAGGTGGGTACCATGTTGTTGGGCCAGTCAGCTCTATTTCTTACTACCAAGGTTTAGGTAAGTGTGCTCTTAAACGGAGAGACCGGCTGTTCTGTGTCTGTCAATGGGATTCTCAATTTTGCTAGCTCAATATTATTAGTAAGTATTTAATATTTTACTCGCTCATTGTGACAATATTATTACTTATCTCTTGAAATATTTCCTGAATAAAAATAAATAAATTGCAGGTGCTTAAAACTTTTTTTTATAAACTCCTGTTTACTTAAATATAGCAACTATGACATTCAATTTTATAGTTAGTTGTCTAATACGTATGCGGACGGCGGTCTTGGGTCCGTCACGCGTTGTGTTTCTGAAACCATCCAAAGGGAAGGAAAGCGCGGCATTAAGGTGAGGTGATCAGTGATGGCTGCAATGTGTGATGACCCTGCCTGCACGGTTGTTTACCGAAGGCGAGTAGGGTTCGACATAACTCATCACCATTCGCCATTTTTGGGTAGAAAGGCACGGGACCCTCCATGAGCAAAAAATCACTTAAAAAAGAGAGGTATGTATATCTACGTTGATTTTGTGCCTCGAGCATGACGGCTAGGACTACTAAACTAAAATGACTGAAACTCCTCCATAGGCGTAATAAGGTTTAACATCATAAGATCGGCTTTTTATAACGACACCATCAATTTTATGTAACTGAACACTGAGAAAAAAAATAGTCAACAAAGCCACAATAAAAGCTTTGTCGGAAATTTCCTGTCGCATCAACTAAATATTTTGCCGCCATCACAGAAACAACTTGTACAGGTCGACATAAAAGAGCCTGACGTGGTGACATTTGGGGGCCAGCAGTGCTATTCTGTAACCATCTCACCGTGAAAACTTAGGTGAAGTGAGCTCGGAGTGAGCTGTCAGTCCCTAGCAGCAAGTGGAATGACAGCTCACTCCACGCTCACTTCACCCAAGTTTTCACCGTGAGATTTTTACAGAATAGATCGGCAGGGCCGGACGCGAGAGATCCCCGCCAATGATCGCCTCCACGAGGACACGGCGATGCTCTGCCCAAGCCGGGCAGACCTCCACCGTATGCTCCACCGTGTCCTCCGGGCAATCCACGCAGTGATGACACATGGCCTTAAGACTATTCTCTATGCTCTGCTCCCCCCTGTTAAAGTTTTGTTGTCGTCCTAACAATATTTTTTTTAACCTTTATCACAAACAATGATCATACATAGCACACATGCCTACGTGCACGGTGATGGTGATCGCGACGCCTCACTCAACGTAGCCGTATTACCTACATACCTAACCTACTCACGGTAAGTCATATTCATATACCTAACAACGGACGTATACTGCCTGCCACCTACTACACAATGCACGTAATATCTAATAGGTAATCCTAATACCTCCACATAATATAATAGGTAATTTCAGCTATGACTACCAATCTCAGCGAAGACTATCCTTCGGCGCAGGACGTATAGTGCACGAGTGTGTGCGCAGACACAGGTGCACCCCCTCTTCCCTTACTCTCATAGTCCGTTGGGATGGCAATCCAACACGGCCGGAGAGACACCAGTTGCAAGGCCAACGGCTTAACGTGCTTTCTGGCACGGGGGTATCACACCGCTAACTTCCAAACTCCGGGCTGTTACTAATAAATTCCTAATGGAACTCAATAGCACTTTGCCCGACCCGGGAATCGAACCCAGGACCCCACGCTCAGCAGTCGCGCTTGCGACCACGATACCAACGGGGCAGTCAAAACATATTATATAAACACGTGAGGAAACGTGAATTAATTAAACAATTAGAATAAAACGTAGTAGTGAAGCAGTAATAAAATACACTGTGTAAGGTCGAAGCCACACAAACGGACTGGATTTTAAACGCACTGCTTAGCGCCGAAGGTTGAAAATCCAGCAGTGTATTTTTTGACGCGCTGGGATGCACTCTGTTGGATTCTCTATGCTCTGTTCAACACCGAGAGCTGAAAATCCAGTGCGCGATAAAATATCGCCCCTGTTAACACGTGCTAAGACGGCCAACCGGTACACAGTGCTAACTTATACCTATACCTATGGCCGCCACGTGCTGTTTGCGTATGCAAGCTGCTGCCTTTAGTGCTACGCTGCGTTTCAGGGGATGCTCTAGCGAACGAACGCATCGTTTCTCATTGCAATAATGGCCACACTGATGTGAATCTGAGTCTCTAAGTGAATAGGCGATTTACACATCGGCGGCGTGTCGACAAGATGGAGGACGCATACGCGGGGTAATTGCGTATCTACCACAATAACAATCACACTGCCTTTGCGCTATTTACGTTGTCAAACAGACGAAATTTTCACAAATATCAATCAGTAGATTAGGATATTATTTCAAAATCCTTCGGATGGTGAAAGTGTGTTACGCATTTGGGGTGGTGTTCTGCACTCAAACCCAAATGCGTAGATAACACACTTTCACCATCCGAAGCATCTAACTTAGTAAACTACACTGCCCGGGTCGAGCTTCTCACCAGGCATGGTACGTTTACGTAGGCACCGAACGAAGCTCTTACAGCTGTGTCTTCAGCCTAAGCTTATCACAGGCGTAATAAAATCGCGGCGATTTTTTTTCGTGCACTTGATTTTCAACGCTCTGAGAGACCCAACGCCGACGCCGAGAGTTGAAAATCCAACAGTGTGTTTTTTCAACGCGCTAGGACGAGAGTGCGTCCCAACGCGTTGGATCCTCAACGCTCGGCTCAAAACCGAGAGTTGAAATTCCAGTGCGCGATAAAATCCCGCCGCGATATTTTTACGTCCGTACGAACGTGGCCTAATGGTTACGAGTGTTAGGTACGACCATGTGGTACGAACCACTTGGTGATAAAACAACAATACGGCTAATAAACCACTTGACCGTTATTCGAAGAATAACAATTGAGATAGGCTGTACTAATATGTACTATAGGCTAATATGTTCTAAATCTATGTTGTTTTCGTTTTTCCTTACGTTTCTAGCGGTATAGCTCTATCTCGGTCTCATAACGCCACCGGGTGTCCACTGTCCGGGTCAGACGGAGGGCGCACTAGTGAGTGCGCGCGCAACCTATTGTTGCTTACTAGGTGAGTTATTTTAAATATTTTGACAGCCGTCAATATTTTTCCTTTCGATCGAAAACTGAAACCAATTTTCGATATTTATTAAAACTGTTTCTAGTGAATAATAATAATAACACAGTGAATATTTTTTTTAAATATTTTATTAGCAGTTTCCGTTTGCATGTTGTTTATTTTTTCTTTTCACCGTGTTTTGGTTTTCAATTGTTTTAACTTTAATAAATAATGGATAAAGAAATAACGTTGATTTTGCTCGATGAACCGGGTCGTAGAACCATCCTATTACGCTAATAATAGAGAATCTAGTGCAAAACGGTAGCCTTCACATTTCAGCAGTAGTACCCACTAGTAGCTCTAAGTCAAAGTTAAATAATTTATTTCAATTAGGCACTTTTGAACGACAAAATTTACAAAAAAAATAGAATTGATTCTAGTCGCCCCTTCCAAAAGGTAATTTTTGTATGGAGAAGAATGGGCAAGAAACTCCACCGTTACTCTTTTAAAATGTTTTACATTAATTATATAATTATATGTGAACGTGAAGACGATGCATCTAGAATAAAATTACTATAACACAATAGGTAAAAATAATTAAAAATGAAGCAATGACAGATAAACTAATTATGTGATAGATACATGGTGCTCACATATTTACAAACATCGTAAAAATAGACGATTTTCCTAAAATTTTACAATTATTAAGTCAGTGTATGAGGAAGTAATCACAGAATGTACAATCAATATCATTTAATAAAAATAAAAAAAAAATACAATTATATTAGCAACCAGTTTGATTTTGTCTAAACTCTAAATTGTCCTATGGAGCAGGATCAGCATGTTTCCAAGCATTCTTATCTTGGATATAATCGTCTAATTTGTTATATATGCATCTTGTTTACAAAGTGTACTTTTTATATCAGTTTTTAAATGCAATATAGGTATTTATCACAAGGTATTTTGTTGTAACATTTAAAACACAGTAGGTACCCCATAAAAGATGTATGTAGGTACTTTAGATAATCTGAAAAATAGTTGATCTATTTTATCTTTATTTCTAGTACCTATTAAAATTATGTCTACAACTTCATTTATTCAAAATATGTAGATTTTTTCTTACATAAGTACATAATATTTTCATAAATGAATTGGCAAGGTACCGTCATAATATTAATCTTTTTAAATAGTTCCCTGAAAGATTCGCGGCGACGTAGATTATAAATGGCTCTGACAGATCTCTTTTGCAAAATAAAGATAGATTCAATGTCAACAGCCCGACCCCACAGTAAAATGCCATACGACATAATGCTGTGGAAGTAGCTAAAATAGACCAAACGCGCGGTGTCTACGTCTGTTAACTGTCTTATCTTTCTAACAGCATAAGCGCCTGAGCTTAACCGCCCTGCAAGAGATGTTATATGAGGTCTCTGTATTAGTCCATCCGACTATAAGTCAAAAGATAAAGATTTGTCCACACTATATAACATAACATGTTATAAAACATAGTTATACAACATATAACATGTTTCTATAGAGAGGTTATACAATGTTAAATAATCTGGACGCACCCTAAGAATGCGCGTCGCCGAACGTCACAAAAGAAGAGGGGCGAAAGCACAAGCATCGCTGTAATCAGTATATAGGTAGGTAAATAATAGCATATCAATGGCTGACGACGCCCTTTTCCTCTTCGCTTTGGATGATTTCGAACAAGATAGAAATTTTCTTAATAATTTAGATGTTGAAAACCGGCTTTTCTTCCCCTACACATTGGCGTTCCTCTTATGCGTCACCAGGCGAACAGACATACCTATCTAAATTGTTTAATGTTTTGAATAACGGTCAAGTGGTTTACATCGGCGTTTTACTTGAAATAATATGCTTATTAAATTACTTACCATATTCGAACCATAATATAATTGTAATTTCTGGGGGCATTAAGGCATCCAGTGAACATGACCGAGGCGCGCGCCCCAGTGCGCTCCCCTCTCCGAAATAAGATAGGAAGGAAACTAAAATATATGAGTACCTATGTACGAGTAAAGTGTTTTTTATTTCAGACAATGCTGCTATTTGATAAATTACAGAACAGAGTTGTAGTTTTTATTCGAACAAAAAAATATCAGTTATGTATACTGATTATATTAATATCTATTGTTTTATTGGGGATCTCTATGTGTCACCATTTTTTTTACTTTCCGAAAATAAGCTACAAAGTGAAGCCATTTGTAACTCCAATTGATACCAGTAAGTTCTGTAAATGATTTATGGTTCTATTTCATCACAGAGTCGCTTCGTAAAATCTAAAAACAATCAAACGCCTGCCAACCGTATGCCGCAACCATGAAAAAGAAAACTTTTATCATTTAATAACAAAGCCTCGACGTCCAATCATGAGCGTTCAACAATCATAAACAATCGAGAACATTGCAACAAAACGCAAATTATTACTTATAGGTACTTAGTTATTAATTTCCTATACTTATAATAGGTAGAATAGAAAATCTTTTATTTGCTACTTAAGTACCTACTTATATACTCGATTATGCTAGACATAAGAACCTATACATAATAATAAAATGCAATCTATTTGCTCCTGATTTGTTCCCAGAGATACAAGACTTCAGAATCAAAGGTAAGTTCTATTTCTACGGCAGTTTTATGTCTACGGGTGTAACAAGAATTCTCACCAAACCGAATTTTCTTTCAGAAACTCAAGATTTCCTCATCAACACACCAGGATGCTACATACCAAATTATGCGAAAAATTTCAAGTACAAGAGTTCAGTTAAGGAATCCTCAAACTTAAATGATATGTGCGGAGTACGATATATATTCATAGACACCTTAGAGGATGATAAAATTAAGTTCCGAATGCATAAATATACTAGTGGGGGAGTGACTTGCTGTTATCAATTTGTTAGTGAATCTACAATTCCTGGACATGAACACGATCAGCTATCGTAAGATGATATTTTAAATCAGATATTAGGTACCCACTTGTCATGTCATGCACTATCCCTATGCCAGCCGTAAGGTTCAGTAAAGGAACGACAATGTTAAGCAATTTTCAAACATTATTTTTCCACATAGCGGGCGCATGTCACCTTTTAGAACAGTCATTTTCACTCTAAATGTTGGCGATAGGTAGAGTGCGCGTCACGTAAAAAGATCGCTGGGCGCTTACTGCACAAGTTCACGTGAGCGCTCTTTTTACGTGACGTGAAAATTATGTAGGTAGTTGAAAAATAACAAGTTCAAACAAGGCGCAAGTAAAAATTTACCTTTTCATTCTTCGACTGCGTACCTATGTATATGCTAAGTGGACCACCGGGGGTAGCTAATACCCTCCCGTTGTGAATGACGGTTGAGTAGGTACCTATTCTAAGGATAAACATTTTTTTTTTTAATTCTTTTTTTAGTAACGGACTATCATACGCATTGCGGTCATAAAAGTCCCTAATTAACTAATAATTGAACTAGCAATTTTTAACTTTCAGGTACACCCCATGCGAAGTTTTCACAAACAATTCCATGGCGTGGCTTCAGCAAGAAGTTATTACAGTAACTTGTACAAAAAATAAAAAATATATATACAAAGACGCTTATATAATACTTAAAAAAATCAAAGAAGATCATTTACAATCAGAAATAAATTACCAGAATATGCAGTGGAACGTTCTTATGATAGGCATAGACAGCATGTCTAGGACAAGAGTATTTGATACCATGCCGAATACTACTAAATACTTAAAAAAACATAAATGGTTGGATTTCAAAGCATATCAAAAGGTAAGAATGGATCATTGATATGATGAGAATCTTCACATCATTTCAAGAACAAGAAATGATATTAATTAAGAAAGAAATAATAACATTTATTTGGCAACAATTCATGAAACACAAAATAAAAAAAAACAATGTCTCACGGCTGCGCCAAAATAGTTTATGTACATTCGACCGCACGTCGGTGTTACAGTTTGACTTTGAGATAGCCTAGCCACTAGGCTATAGCTTCCCTTTAGCCAGCGTACCTTTTCTGGTTTTGTTACCACTGCAGCACTGACGTGAGGATCGGGAAGCGCCGTACTGAGCTACAAAAGGTTCTCGTAGTGCATCCGCTACGCAATGCAGCCGTAGTGCATACGCTACGCAGCGCGGTCGGCACACAGCCGCTACAACGCGGTCGCAGCGCATCCGCTACGCAAGCAAGCCGTAGCACAGCCGCTACGCATCGCGGTCGCGTGCTACGAAGCCACTACGCAAGCTGGTCGTAGCGCTTCTTCGATACAGGCCGTTCGGTCGACGGGCGTTCCGTGCCTCGACGTCTTATGCAAGGCCCTTACTTCTCTACACCTTACTTAATACTTATTATAATATGTATATTCATTAACATGAAGTTATTTTTAGGTTGAAAAAAATACATTTCAAAACTTAATGTCTGTCTTGACTGGCAAAAGAGCGTCTACTATGTACTCAAATTGTAATTCTGATTTATACAAGTGTATAGATTACTTTATTTGGAAGAAATATAAAGACGCTGGCTACAAAACAGCACATGGAGAATCCAATTTACTAACAGAAACCATCTGTAGTGGGTTCAAAAGGAGTCCTACAGATCATTACATGCGACCGTTGTTCCTTTTAAGAACGAGCAATTCTGGGGAAATACTGTGTACGGAAAAGAAGCCTTCTGCCTCGCATTTGCTTGAATACGCGCACAAGTTTGTTGATTCCTATAAAACAAATACTTTCTTTGGAATATTTTGGATTAACACCTACGCTTCTTATAATAATAAACCCCAACTCTCTGACACAGAAATAGTAAATTTCTTCGAAAAACTAAATAATTCTGGGGTGTTTAACAACACGTTTGTTATCTTCTTTAGTGACCAGGGTACCAGTTTTGGTGAAATGAGGCTTCCGATGGAGTCTCACTATGACGAGGAACTGCCAATGTTATTTCTCTACACTCCATTAGAGTTTCGACGCTATTACACAAGTAAATACTACAATTTAAAAGTGAATCAAGAACGTTTAATAACCCCTTATGATGTATACATAACGTTAGCAGATATACTTAGATTATCAATTGATTCAAGTGAAGAAATACAGTCGGAGGCATGTTCACAGTGTACGAGTCTATTTGAAACGATGTCACCGAACCGGACGTGCGCAGACGCAGGTGTTAGTGAAATCTGGTGCAGTTGCCATAACATGTCGAAAATTGGTACTGATGATATGAGAGTCAACATTAGCTTGTTGTACGCAGTAGAACATGTACAAAAAAAAAGAAGCTCTCTCAAAACAATACCTTGTACGTCGTGTGAGCAATTAAGGTACCCCACTATTATCAGAGCACACGAGTATCACCAGGGAGAGAATACGTATCATATCATAGTCTTCAATATGTCGCCGAGTGAATTAAAATTCGAAGCTATAGTAGTTCACTATGGTGTAAGTTTCAAGGTACTGTCGGTACGTGGCTTGACTCGTTACAATGACAGGGGAAACTGTGCACTGCTTAGCCGAGATCGTCCTTTTTGTGTGTGCGTTTTTGATAGTAAGTGTAATATTTATAAAAAAATCATACCAAAATCTGTAGATACTTCAAATATAAAACGTGCTAACGTTACGAGGTTATATAAACTCGAAAATTCCTTAACCACATAACATTTTTTTTTATCCAGTATTGCCAGTTTATATCTGTATAGTGCTACATTTGGCAGAAGCATAGAATGGGCGTGTGATTTAATGAACTATTTGCCAGTTTATAAACTTTATTTAATGTTAACATCATTTTACAAAAAGACATTCCAAGCATTGGAAAGTTTCACTTATGTTTTTTGTTTTGTAAAATATAGATCATATTTTTGTTTTTTTTTTTTTGTTTCGTAAAATATAAATAAATTTAATTTGTCTTAATAACTTTAATTACAGGATTGGTTTACTTTACGTTTACGGCTAAATACGGGTGAGGAAATAAACTTAACATTAGCCGGCTAAACTTGAGTTTATTTTTGAGGAGAGGAGAGGCTAATGTTCGACATAATGTGTATTTTCCATAAATGATTTCATCTAGTCGGCTGAGCTGCACATTAGTAGGTATGAACTAAACGCAACGGCTAATTAATATTCGATCTATACGCGAGGAGTGGGGGGCGAGTGGATGAGCATGCGACCCCTTCGTCGCAGAGTACCTACCATGTTCGCAAAAAATCATAATCTCAACACTATAATCGCAAATCATCACATTTCCAAAACATTACATTCTCTTGTGCGTTAACGGACCCTGGCGTTGTGTGATCACAGTTCCAAACTAACCTACCCTACGGCCCTACTTTTCAGCCGTTTTCATTTGCAACTTTCTTTTTTTTTTAAGAAATTAACATTAGCCTCTACTCGAAAATAAGCTTAAGTTTAGCCGGCTAATCTTAAGTTTATTTTTAGGTATGTTCTCATCTATCTTAGCCGTGACAACTATATTATTACAACCATACCACATTTTGAACCTTTAACTATGCTTCAAATCAGAACCTCAGATAATTTACATTCATTTATTAATTACCACTTAAGGTTTTCTAGAACAGCGGTGGCAGTGACAAGTTTATGGTTTTAAAAACACTCTAGGAACACACACCTACTTACTTTCATAAATAACATTTCCGTGACGCCGATAAATTGCAGACACTTTTGTGGCGGCCACCGTTCTCTTAGAAAACCGTAGCTTTACTCAAGTATCTACTTTAGCGATATGCTTTTTGAGTGACCATTTATAACAAAAAAGAAAATATTTTTGTTGCCATGAAATTTGAACTTTGTCATGTAGGACATTGAGTTACAGGTTCCAAAATATTATATGACAATTATCTAAGACTCTAAATTCAAGTACAGCAACTGATAGTTTCAAGGTCATGAGGTCATGGCCATACATATATGAATACTTGAGATCAGATCTATTTTATAATAATAATAATTTAAGTTAGTATTAGTCCCGATTCTTATAAGGGGTGGCTGTGTTTATAATTAAATTTAGAACAAAAAAGTTGAATAACAAGAGCTGTTTTTTTAAATTACTTTTATAAGAAGTCCTTGATTTGACTTGCAAAAATTTTTGACGTACTTATTTAGTTTATTAGTTACTGTTAATTCCTAAACATTAACCCCTTTAAAGACCTGAATTATTATTCAAAGTCAGGTCAATTTCATACATGAATAAATTAAATTGAACTAAGTATTTGTCATCAGAACTCACTGTCTGCTTTCATAAAAACATCTGTTTTCACACTACCCACAATATTTTTTACATTATGCTATAAGATTTTTAATTGAGCTTGGTGATTGCGATTTGTTTGGGTATATAACAAATAGAGAGAGTTGAATAACAGCCAATGCAGCACCAAACAAATTCGTCATCTGTGAACAAAGATATAAAATAATTACTTTGAATAATTACTTACTTACTTTTATACTATAACTAGTTGTTGCCTGTGACTTAAGTCTATGAACAAGGATGAAAAGTAGCCTATGGCCCTTCTCCAGTTATCCACCACATTTTCGTAAACGATTACGACAAATTTGTTTCATTTTGACAGTTCAACAACATTCATTGCGTTATTTACGTTGTTGAGCAGATTTTTTTTTTCGAACTTATGAATCAATGGATTAGCAATTTGTTCCAAAACGATTCAAATTCCGATTGATCGTGTATTACGTAATATTAGGGTACAGGTCATTAGTCTACCCATGTGCCAAATTTATTTTAACGTGAAAGCGTAATGCTGCGGCCGCATCTGCGTCTATCGTGACGAAGCTTCGCACAATAATACGATACACGCAGATGTGACCAACCATTATCGGTTATCGCCGCGATAGTTCGAGCTGCGTACCATCTATTGTCTGGGTGGCGGCACATATTAAACGTGGCTAAGCCGCTAATGTAACCACCGCATTAGCGCGATAATTTTTTAGCGAGCAAACCATACGTAGCTTCGGCACGCATTGCTTTGTCACGATAGACGCAGATGCGGCCGCAGCATAACAAACAATAAAGAAACAAAAAAACAAACAAACTCAATTTGGCATTTATAATATTAGTTAGGATTACCACCAATTGACTACTAAACCTAAAAATGGCATTTATTATATTTTATATGTCTAAACAAGAATATGTAGTACCCTTTCAAATTGGTAAACAATTTACAAAACAAAACAAAACTAGCTTTTGCCAGAGACATCGCCCGCGTGGATGTCGGAAACTATCCCACAGGAACGTATTACTGGGATAAAAAGTATTGTTTGTGTTAATCCAGGTTATAAATTATCTTTGTGCCAAATTTCATCCAAATCCGTTTAGCCGTTTTAGCGTGATTGAGTAACAAACATCCAAACATACAAAATTTCCCATTTATAATATTAGTAGGATAGTAGCATAAATTGTTTAACACACATAACATAACATCACGCCTGTATTCCCCCAAGGGTTAGGCAGAGATGCACCTAAAGTACCCGGAGAGATGCACTCGGAGTCTGGATTTGTGATCAGTTGATGGCAATAGTCTCGCCCCCTCAAATCAAATGATTTTATTCAGCAGTGGATGTTAAAACATACTATCAATAATCACATTTTGAGACACATACCCATAAAAAGTTATCATCCTTTATGGTTCCATAGAGAAACCACAGCATAGACACAAAGAAGGACATCAGTATCATAGGGAAGGGCAGACATTCAGTGCTCTTCACTCTTAACACATACAGTAGTTTGCTCATTGGGGCTGCAATAGTTAGTATGGTAAAGGAACAAGCCATCAGTCCTGAAATGTGAAACATTATTTAAGTTAGTAAAAAAAATCATTCCAACAAGATATCATCGCAAAATATGAAAATGTAGTAATTTTAAAATGATAAGAGTCAATTATTAACAATGAAGATCATTCATGATAACAATTTAAGTGCCATTGTAATAGCTATAGATAATTCAAATACTCACCTAGTGTACTAAAAAGTACTGCTTTATCATCTTCTGTAACAGCGTAACATAGTATAAATATCACAAAAGCAACCACTCCAACAACCTGTTTTAAAACGGTTGATTTCTTAAATGTATAAATGTAAAATACTGCAGTGTATGATATCATCAACGATACGCCTATAGTATTCACTAAAACTATAATGTTATCATGTTTAACTAGTCCGTAGAGAAACCACAGGCAGCAGCTGTAAGTACAAATAAGAAAGGTTAATTGTTTCAGTCATGTACCTCGACTTATTGAATTTTAATTGATTTTACTTACCATAGAATTCCACAAACAAAAGGTAGCGACGAGGTCTCAGCAGTCGTTCGGTTAACGACATATTGTTTACAAACGAGTCTAAAACAGGTGTAAAATAAAAGTTATACCTACACAGAAATCACAATACATCAAATTAAAGTAAACGTTTATATAGGTGTCGTTTTACACTTACGCGCCAGACAAAAACTGCAAAATTGTTGTGATTACAGCTAGACTGCTAACAACATTCTCAAAATCTGATAGATGCATGGCTACTATATGGCTCCCATGCAATTTTCTAAAGTTTATTTATTGATAGGTTTATTAATAGGACCATGTTACTCAGAGAATATTTTATAGAACACCGTTATAATGTTCTTCATCTCAAAATCAGACACTAAACAAATCAACACGTAAACACACACTGACAGTGACAACAGGCCCTGCCTATCTCCTCTCCCACTCCTGTCTGTATGGCAGTGACACAGACTACATAGGCCGCTTTCCGAATTAGAAAATAATCGCTCACAGCGCTGACATTAATAATTTGCGTTCCGATTTAGATATCACGATTATGACAGCTGAGGGCTGTCAACAATTAGGATCGCTTGTGAACGCGCTCACAGTGCTCGCTCAACGTCAAAACTTGCATATCATATTTCTTTCCGTTTAAACCACAAATTTCTTCTTTTCTTTGGTTAGGTGGCGAACGGTAGCCAGAAGCACCAATTTTGAAATGCCACGTTATTTTAAAGATATGATCAGGATTATTGCAAGATGGTGTATGTCATGACGTCATCTATGACGATTCACGTTATATCGTTATCACGCTCACGCTAATTCGGTACGGGTGTTAGCACGCTCAAACGATTACAGCGTAACTCGGAACGCAGCCATAAAGATACTACGTATGGCAGTGACAACAGACAGTCAACGCTTTGACTGCTGATGATGACAATGACAGCACAGAATTAGTAAGTACAATGATGACAGAAATTATGGCTTGTAAAATCGTTGTTCTGAATGACCGAAAACTTTGTGCTTTGATTAAGGGCCGAATTAGCCACTTAACAGGTGCAGTAAATGCTACAGGCTCCGCGCTTGAACGTACAAAATCTATATCACCAATAAGCCCACGTTAGCGCGAACATAAAAATATCGCGGCGGGATTTCATCGCGCACTGGATTTTCAACTCGGTGTCGAGCGTTGAAAATCCAGAGCACGAAAAAAAATCACCGCGGGAAAAAATCGCCCGTGCGACCCTGGGCTAAACCCAATTAAATAATATTTAAGAATGGTCAAAAGAAATCAAACTTATCCGAGGTGGGATGCTAAAAATTTTCGATGAATAGAATTTTTTTTTCAAGTACTTGACTGTTGTGGAACAGAAAAATAATGTAAATTTGTTTAGTTAATTTTAATTTAGTTAATGTTTTTTTTAGTTAATGTTTATACCTAACTAGAGAAACTAATTTGTTAGGGACTAGTCATAACAAGTGCCCGAGGCATATATTAGTCTATGCCCTAAATTACATGCTCTGTGTCGTTTTCTATGCATCAGTAATAAACTTAAAAGAAACACAGTTATTCTGAGCATGTTGAGGATTCAAAGTTACAACAAAATATGGAAATCTTATTGCGTTTGACGAGCATGCTGTGCGAGCGCCTCGTGCGTTTGTTATAACTAGGCCCTAATAGTTTTGTGTTAAGTTCTAGGTAGACTTTACGCTGGCTCCGGCACTGCATTGCTATTTACAACCGTTCGATTAGCTATCGGATTCGATTGTTAAGGTTGCATTACTAGAAATTTTTTCCATACAAATTTCGGGTGCGTGTTACTCCACTGTTTGGCATTGCAAAATCCAAAGTTAAACAGGATATCGTTTTGTCTCATGATATCGTTTTGTACGGAAACAGAATACTAAAATAGAAAACCATTAAATAATTATGTTATGTTATGATATGAGCCAACAAAGATTCGTTTTTCTTGTTAATTGTAACGCACGAAGATTTCAATAAACTTTATTTGTAATTGATCTAAGCAGTTTTTTCCTTTAAACTCGATTTTCCGAAAGATATTTCGTATTTTTTTACGCGCTCGTTTTACTAAAATAATTCGGAACGATGTTTGTGTGCGTGCAAACTAGACGTTGTGCGTGTAGACTTGCGTCTAACTGTTCATCACTGATACTATCTCTGTCGGACACTATCTTTTTGGTCACATCCACCAGTGAGTTTGAGCCCGCGACTAGTTCAACTTTAAGGTTAGTTTAGGGGAAACGTTACAATGGTGCCGATTCTCTAGTCACAAATGCCTCTAAACTAGACTAAAAATCACCAAAATTTAGTTTATTCCTGTCAAACGATGATTTCCCATTCTGAAATAGACTTAAGAGACACAACTTAACTATATTTTAGTTTGACAGATGACACTGAGATAACACTGAGATTTTAATTTAGTGAAAATGACAATTTTGTTATTCTGAATTTGACGTTTTTCACCTAAAATTTTAATTGACTGACTAAATCTGACCATTTTTAATCGCGGTTAAAAATGGTGTATTAAATGTGGAATACTATTAGTTGTCATAAACTAAAATTCACACGAACACCTCGACTTCAGGTGCAAAAACAGTACTGTATTTTTTTTTTCTTTTGCTTATATCTCGAAAATGGTGTGTCCTATCGCAAAAATAATGAAAATTTCGACCCCCTTTATAACACCCTTAAACTAGGGATGTTACGGAAGTGGTTTTATCGGAATCGGAGTCGGAATCGGAGCTTTTAAATTTAGTTTATAGGACTCGGAACCGAAACCGGAACCGGAACCGGAACCGGAATCGGAGTCGGAGTCTGAGATGGTGACAAAAAAGAGATGTGTTAAGGATACATAATAAAATACAACATAATGTAATCAGCCTCTTTAATTTCAATTAAAAACGATAAAAATTATTATAATTATGTTTCAGCACACACAGCTATTTAAAATAAGAATGTCATAATAATATGGTTTTCAGAATTGAAATGACTTTTTAAAGAAGAAGTCGTACCTCCCTTTCGGGAATACGTCTTCTCTCAACGTTTACATTTTGCCGTATTTACACTAACTTCACTGAAGTAGTTCCATATAAAACTAGATTTTGGCTTCATTGTCCAAAAATCCAAATCAAACACAGTTACACAAACTAGTAGATAACTCAATACTTAATTGACACGTTCGTCGCGCAACCACAAAACAATAACAAACCTTCATCAAGATTGCGTAACAAGGAGTGAAATAGTAAGTACGTAATCGACGACAGAAAGCACACGGGGAGTGGGGCTGCGCGACCTGCAAAAACCTGTTCATACGTGTTGACCGCGACCGCCGCTATGCTTCGACCTCCGATTAAAACTTCCGATTTAAAGTATCGGAGCCGAAGGCGGAACCAGATGTGTAATATCAATCGGAATCGGAGTCGGAGCTCCGTAACATCCCTGCCTTAAACCCCTAATAATCAACACGTAGGTATTTTTTTTTTTTTTCCCATACAATACGTGAAAAATTCCATATTATTATAAAACACGTCGAGGCTGCCCCCCTGCGCGCCTCCGGCTCTAAAAAAATGCACGGGGTAGGGCAAACAAGTATGTACAGACGCCAGCAGGTCAACCTACCCGAAACTGTCAAATATTCTCAATCAACTTTGAACCTTACGCTTTAGTAATAAAGTTGAAAATATATTAAAGTAATTTGACAGATTGAAGTAGATTGATGTGCTGGCGTCTGTACGTGGAATCGCGATTGTCAAATTCGATTTAGTTGTGTCAAAATATTTTTTAAATTTAGAGACCTTTTATTGCAGATAGTCAAAAGTAAGGAATTTTAGTTATAGTTTAGTTAGTTCGGTGTACAAGAGAATCGGCACCACTATGTAAATTTTTATGGTAGAAAATGTTTTGAGTTTGTAATTGAATCGACAATACTTTGGCTGCGTCAAGCCAAAGATCACCAAGCAGCTAAAAGCCAGCTACTCGTAACTAAACTCTACTGTCAATGTCTCTGTCTTTCATAGGATGCTGTGATAGGATGTCAAAAATTGTTGTTCTGTGCTGTGTTCTGTTTTTATGGGATATTGTGGCTTCAATATTATTTTTTGAAAATTACTCATTAATCAAAATGTGCACGCCGTCCCGATTATTTTGGTCATGGAATAAAATATCCCATTAGTGTATTGTAACCAGTACTGAAATAAGAATTCAACAATGAAGTCTTTCAAGCTTATTGTCCACCAGTCTAGCTTCAGTCGTAAGTATTTTTATTATTATATTTGGAACATAATTATTTCACAAAAATATTGTTTTGTTTCTTTCCATTGTCTTGTTATATCTATGAAATAAACAAGTCCAATGTAATAATTGGTTAACTTTTTTACAAATGATGTTTACAAGAATTTTATAGTTCAAGATTAGGTACTAAATCGGAACATTTTTTTTAAATTTATTCTATTGTTGTACTAACTTTCATTAATATATTCTAGCTCTGGACTTAATAATTAACTTAAAGGACTACCCTGGTCTGAAGGAAAAAGATATTGTTGAGATATATCATCCAGAAAATGATTACCCACGCCTGCTACTACAAGTAACCAGAGTGGATGCACCAGGACGTGGAAGAGGTATGTGACTTACTGTAGCTATCTTAATCTGAAAACTATGTGGCCTTTCATACTAAATTCATTCATTGCATTCCACAAAATTAATATAAGTGGTAAGGTAAAATTTATGAGATCATTCTGGATACTCATTAAAGTCAGTGGCGGTTTCCCAGCAGGCTGAGTAGGCACATTTAAGGGGTGGCAAATTTGAGGCATTTTGTTTTTCAGACGAGTTTCTAATGATTTTCCCTCTTCCCTTTCATCGTACATTCAACGGTATAAAATCAATATTCCCAAAAACTCTTTCCACAAAATTGTTGGATTGTATACATAATTTACGAACTGATAATTGTAGAGGTAAAGGCGACAAAAATGTAACAGCCTATACTTGAGAAATGTGTAAATTCCCCACTGATTATAATAGTGAATATTTATTGCATTCCACAACATGAACTCTATAGGCTTCTAAAGGAAAGACCATTGTGGCGCCTGTCAAGCACAGCAAAGTAAGAAAGAGAAGTTTTGTTCAACAACACCAAAGGTTCCACTTACCGCTGTTATGTTCTGATATTTATAATAGTCAATAATAGATAACGAGGTCAAACATCAACTTACTGCATTATAATAACATTGACACTACAAATAATTGTTATTGGCCAGTATTCTTGAATATTACCAGATATATTTATGTATATATATTTATGAGTACCGGTAGGTACTTGAAGAACAGTAGTTCTTCATAAGTTCTTGTATTTAGTATTAAGATTAACTTGTATTTCTCATGATAAGTGAATTGTATTCTTTTTGGGGAATAAATGTCAAACCGTTATTCTCAATTCAAAATGGAAACTTATCTCAAATCTAGGTCAATTGAAATGAATGCCTGCCTACCTGGGTATAGTTACTTTGAATATACTCATTTATTTATGGGGGTAAATGAATCAACTGTTTGAAATCTGGATTTTACCACTACCAACTTTTTAACTAATTATAAATGCATTGAATTATAACTGCAAAAGCAGTTTTACTATTTCATAGGCTTATCTCAATTTCATTTTAACACTATTCTTGCATTACATTTTTATTATAAGAACTATGGTAGTCATGCATGCATATTAAGTTAACAACTTTTCATTCATTAATATACTATAATATATATGCATTTTGCACATTCTTAACAAAAGTCTTGTTTTCTCGAAACCAACCTGCTGTTGGCTGGTTCTTGTTTGCAAAAATGGGTCCATATGTAATTTGAAAACATTGTGAAAGCCAATTATGTTTAAAAGAGTAACCATAGAGTTTCTTTCCGGCTCTTCTCCATAGAAAACAACTAATAACTCATAACACAACCAGGAACCATACTCCTAGCTTCTGATGTTTCATAAGCGCCCATGTAGGTTTATGTGAAATAAAACATTTTGATTTTTGATTTTGAATAGCAAAAAGCATAAAAATTGGTTTAAAAGTGAGTAATATGGCATTGCGTCTGGATTGATCAACTGAAAAGTGATTTCAATTCGTGTTTTTTCACAGATACCATCAGTGTGGAACAGAGCATAGCCACAACTTTCCAATTGCGAACATTTGCAGATGTTTACGTTAACATTGTTAATGTGGCAGATGTGGCTCTGGACTCTGTGGAGCTCACATTCAAAGATCAGTATATGGGGAGGTCAGAAATGTGGAGGCTGAAGAACAGCTTGGTAACTAATTTGTTTAATTTGCCTTATAGACAGTAAAAAGATGGCTGCCTCTGCAGCCTGCATGCCATTAATAATTAATGGCATGCAAAAATAATTAAATAAAATTAGGCATAAAAAAGTATATCATTGTACAATTATTGTACTATGATATAATTTTTTTGTCCCATGAAGCTAGCATTGTTACCCAGACTGTTATGAAGCATAATAAACTTATTTAAAAAAAAAAAAAATTACTCATCACGTAGGTCATTGGTTCAAACCGCGCTTTACTTTGTATAAATTATTTCATCACTACTATTCTCAAAACGGTGAAGGAAAACATCATGAGGAAACTGGCATGTCCTAAAAACCAAAAATTCTAAGACATGTGACATCTACCAACCCGCGCTGGGCCCGCGTGGTGGATTATGGCCCACACCCGGTCCGGAGGAGGCCTGTGTCCCAGCAGTGGGAACATTATAGGCCAATTGCTTTTGCCCGCAATGTCGCAAAATGTCCCACGGGAACGTACTACCGGGATTACATACCTAATAGCCGAGGAAAAGGTCATTGACTCCTACCGCTGCGCCCGTCGTCAACCATAATTATTTTGTTACGCGTAATTTCGAATCTGTGATATATTTTAAACTATTCATTTAAATGTTATGATGTCAAGGCATATTTTAATCTAAATTGAATGCCCAATTAAATAACTTATTTTATTGGATAAATATCGGTCAAAATAGCTTCGGAAATAACAATAAATTTTTTATCATCATATCATTATTATTTTTTAGATTTTAGGGTCAGGCTCCTTAGAAGATAGACATATGCCATCGCGGACTTTTTTGTTAAACTTTTTAAGATGAACCATTCTGTAGAACATAATTTTTATATATATTTTACAATTTACGCGACGCACGCCCCGTAAAGCTCCCAGTCGGCATGATTTTTTCCGACATCTTCACTTCATCAATAATCGTCATATTTCATCTAATTTACACAAAACCGTAATGAATTATACACCAAAACCTTCCCCTCCGTCCACCGTTTGAAAATCCGTTAGGAACATTTTGAGTTTATCGCGTTCAGACAGACTGACGCGGCGCGGCGGGGGACTTTGTTTTATAATATGTAAGGAAATGGGGATACTTTGGTCTGACCATTATTTGAAGATATTTTCATACCCATGTTAAAAACTAAAATAAGTCATATATTTTTAGGTAAGCACCTGCGTGTACTTAAACAAGAAGATTGAATACTGTGGTGGTGCCATAAGATGTCAAGTGTACGAGATGTGGTCCCAGGGTGACAGAGTAGCTTGCGGGGTCATCACAGAGGATACCAAGATCGTGTTCAGATCCTCTACGTCCATGGTCTACTTGTTCATACAGATGTCTTCTGAAATGTGGGACTTTGATATACATGGTGACTTGTATTTCGAAAAGGCGGTTAACGGATTTCTTGCGGAACTTTTTGCGAAATGGAAAGTAAGGATAAAAAATTAAACAAAAGGCGACTGGGCTACTACGACTAACTACTTCCCATACAATTGTGCCCAGTCACCTTTAAGCCACCACCACTTTGGTAAATATTATAAATAATAATGAATACATGTTTTGTTTTTCTAGAAAAATGGCAGTAATCATGAGGTGACGATAGTGTTATTCTCAAGAACATTTTATAAAGCTAAAACTTTGGAAGAGTTTCCTCAACACATGAAGGAATGTTTGCAAAAAGATTACAGAGGAAGATTTTATGAAGATTTTTACAGGTATCGTTTTTTATGGTTGTATTTTATTTTGTAATAGTATTTAAATTCACTGGCTATGGGGCCGACACTTATTATGCAACATGAACTAGCTGAATTGAGAATGAGTACTGTCAAGACTGTAATAGAAAAAGGAATAATTCTTATAATATTTGTTATAAAGGCGAAACTGGGCGCCTCGACGAAAGCAAATGGTTCATTCATCTGATGCTGAACTTCCTATCCTATCACATTGTTATCACTTATTTTAGCTTCATACTTTATTTTCTGCACAGGGTGGCAGTTCAAAATGAGAGATATGAAGACTGGTCAAATGTTCTCCTACAATTGAGGCGATTATTCACTGATTATCAAAAAATCGTGTTGCAATATCATGAACGACCTAACTTGGAAATTCCAACAGCAATCAACTCTACAGCAGCTCAAGGAAATTTTCTTGAGGTTTTAAACATGAGTTTAAATGGTAAAATCCTAATTTATTGTTATTTTAAGTTTCTGCATATAAGGGTCAATTTCATCTTAAGTCAGATATCTTTTATGTCAGGAATAAATTGAGTTGAGAGAGTTTAGTTAGTCTGCTAAAAACTAGCATCAAAATTATTAAAGAATGGCATGTTTCATATGTATAAACATTGTTGAACATGTTGATGCGTATTGCAGTATTATGTATGACTTATGCACCATACATTTTCTTATTCCAGTATTTGAAAAACACTATCTGGACAGATGTTTCGATCGTACCGGCCAACTAAGTGTGGTCATCACGCCCGGCGTCGGAGTCTTTGAAGTCGACAGAGAACTAACCAACGTCACAAAACAGCGAATCATAGACAACGGCGTTGGCAGCGATTTAGTCTGCGTAGGGGAGCAACCCTTACATGCAGTACCACTGCTCAAATTCCATAACAAAGACAACAATATCAACTCTATAGACGATTACTCTATGCCACATTGGATAAACTTATCGTTCTATTCCACAAACAAAAAGGTTGCATACTCAAACTTCATTCCTAGAATTAAATTGCCGCCGAGGAAAAGTCAGGAGCCGTTGCGGAAAATGTACGAAGACGAGCGGAAAGGGAAGCTATTGAAGGAGGATGAATATATGCACAACTCTATATTTGATTACGACGCGTATGACGCTCAGGTTTTCCAGTTGCCTCTGGCACATAGCACGTGGTGAGACTTCCATTTACTATAGGTCGATCTGAGTACCGGCAATTACTCGATTAACCGACCTGTTGACTCTTATTATTCTGTCTTAATTACTCATAAGACTTAATTATGTTATGCACTACGAGTAATGCAGCATTTTTTCTAATGCCATCATGATTACATCTAGCATATCTTTTTAATAATAATTATGATGTGTAAAAGTGATTCTGATATCCTATTTACAGAATAAACAATTTCATTTCATTTCACAAAGCTTTATCCTGGCTATCACAAATGCGAAAAAATATTTACATTAAAACATATTAACATATACATATTTACTTTGGAGTCAGTGTCATCAACATTACCGAATTACCAAGCCATACCTAGCCGAATATGTAAATAGAGTTTAAAAAAAACTCATAGCTTAAAATATGCCATGAGTCCTATTTCATCTACATTATTTACATTTCTATACAGAAATAACCATTATTTGTGTGTTGTGTAGCGTGCAAAGAGTGACACGCACAAAGAAGACATCAGTGGCTGGATTAGAAGGCATTAGTCGAAGGAGTCCACCCACGTCCAGCTTGCATCATAGGAAGATGTCGGATCCAGATATACATCACACTGTTGCCGACGTACTGGCTAGCAGCAGTAAGTTTTTTTATTTTTTATCTTGCAATCGGTTGTAAACTTTAGCAGATTTTAGTGCGGATCATAGACGTATAAAAAAGGTCGGACGGATTCTCGCTAACAAAAAACTGTGTCACTCAGAGTCAGCCAGCTGGCTGTACGTACAGCACACATTCACACAATAGTCAGCCATTTACGCGCAAACGTCAACACAGGCGATACGTCTATGCGGCGACATTTCTTTTTTAAGATACAGCATTTCTTGTGTTGTGAAATGGTGTAAAAACCGTAGTAAAAATCCAGGAATCACGTTTCATGGGTAAATTAATAATTCAATCATTTAATTCCCGGTTTTATACATCAAAATCAATCTTCATTCGATAAAATTCGTCACAAGGCCAGTGTTGCCAATATTCACGTGTGCAAATTACCCGAAATATGGGAAATTTATATGAACTATAAAGTGTGGAAGATGTATATGATGATGTGTGTTGCTATATTGTATTGTAATATTTGTGAACTATTTTATTAGAACGGGAGTAAACTGGTAGAAATCGCGGTGGCGTCGCGGCGACGGGCGTCGTGTCCCTGAGCACTTATGGCCCTCTATGCGACATTCTCTATGAGAAAGTGTGAATTTGGTCAAAATGAAAATCCAAGATGGCTGCTGCGAGCCGTGCTCCCCGGCTCCTTAGCCCAGGTTCGCACAGATGTATTTTTATCGCGGCGATCTTCTTTTGTACACTGGATTTTCAACTCTCGGTATTGAGTCGAGCATTGAGAATCCAACAGAGCGCATCCAGCGCGTATCCCAGCGCGTCAATAAAACACACTGTTGGATATTCAACTCTCGGTGCTAAACAGAGCGTCGAAAATCCAATTCAAAAATCGCTGCAATAAAAATACGCCCGTGCGAAAACATTATGTTAAAGAGTAAAATTTTAAACATTTAAAATATTTTCAATTAACTGTGTTTTATTACCTTTTTTTTTCTTTTATATTTTCATAATAATTGGTTCTTACCATTAACCTTTTGAAATGGCACGGTATAATTCTGCCTACACACGACTTTTTGTCTTAATAAAACAAAGCAATAATAAATGGGTAAATTTGGCTTACATGGCATCCCTAAATTCACTCACACATAAATTAGTCGCCGCCATTACGGGACACAGTTTTGTCTTAGCGGGAGTTCCGTCCGACCTTTTTTATACGTCTATGGTGCGGATATTGACTGCTGAGGCAGTCGTTCGAGCCTTTTCATGGTTATTGGTTCACTTAGGGCTGTGGCTAAGGTGTTGATATGTGACGTTATTCAATGTTTGTAAGAATGTATTCTGTGTTCTATTTCCTCTTTTACAGTTGTGATTTATAGATGCTCATGTAATTCTGAGGTCTTCATGAACCAAGGAGCATTCGATATTATTCTGAGAAATTTATTTTGAAATCGCTGGAGAATTTCCACATTTGAGTTCCTCGCAGAGCTTCACTCGATTCCGTATGTCCAGACAGGCTTTAATACTGCTTTGTAGATGAGTACTTTGTTGTCTAGTGATACGTGTGATGTTCTTCCTTAGAGCCAGTTCAGTTTTCGGAGCAGGATGTTAAGCTCGTCACAATTTTTCCCTATCTCCACGTTTGTTTCCTGTCGAGATGTACGCCGAGGTACTTAGCTGTTTTCACGTGTCGAAGTGTGTCATTTCCGAGTTTAAGAGGTGGGCAGTCATCTTTTCTGAGAGTAAATATCACATGCGTTGACTTGTTGGCGCGAGCATTTATTTTCCATTCTCTCATCCACTTACAGACTTTATCGAGGTGATTTTGTAGCATTAGTGAGGCCATATGAGGGTTTTTATTATTGCACAAAGCAGCTGTATCATCAGCGAAGGTTGCAGAGAGAACTTCTTCTAACATTGGTAAGTCTGCTGTCTAAATAAGGTAGAGGGTTAGACCTAATACAGAGCCCTGGGGTACGCCTGTATGTTGTATAAATTCAAGCACGAGTCATTAACTATTACCCGGAAAATCTGTCTTCTAAGTAAGACTTCAATAGTACATACAGGTTATGTAGCAGTTGTTTTTTTTATCTTAAATAACAAGCCCTTGTGCCAGATCTTGTCGAACGCTTGCTGTACGACCAGGAATACAGCCGAGCAGTACTCCTTTCGTTCCAGCCCCTCGTATCTTATTCACCACTCTATGCACCTGCTCTACGGTTGAGTGCCCTATTCTGAATCCGAACTAGTGTTGTGGGATGATGTTGCCTTCTTTGAGTATTTCATTAAGCCTACGTGCAGAGACTTTCTCAAACAGTTTAGACATAACAGGCAAGTAGGCTTATTGGCCTGTATGACGACACAAGGTGCGGTTTCCCAGGCTTTGGGATCATAATAATTTCCGACACTTTCCATATTCTCGGAAAATATCCAGTCCTCAAAATTCCATTAAAGAGCTGTGTTATGAAGACGATGGCATTTCCTGGCAGTTGACGTAGGATTTGGGCAGTTCTAAAGCAGTATCCAGGAGCTTTATTTAGTTCGAGATCTTTTATAATTCTCCAGATCTCGCCAGGGGAGCAATACTTTAATGGTAAACTGAGTTGTAGAGATCTACAACTCAGTTTACCATAAAAAGTAGAGGCAATAAAGAGATCCAAAAATATTTGGAGACATCTGTCTCCAAATATTAGTTTTCTATTATTTATTTATTTATTAGTTTGTCTAGCTTTTCAGCCTGATGTGTGAGCAGTGTTACTAGTTTTGATAATTTTTTAGTAGCATCTGCATGTGTGAGTAGAATTTTGTTATTAGCATGATGTTTTGGCTGTTTTTTCTCGACTTGTGGTCTATTTTGTTCGAACGCAGGTGAAACTTTTATTTCTTCAAATGGTGTGGTTTGAGCTGTAAGTTTACGGCCTGTTCTTCTAATTAGGATATCCCTGTAAACAGTGCATCTTTTGTAATTCGCGGGATGTGAGCCTTCACATATAACGCAATTTGCCGGTGTGTTCCGATCTATTTTTGGGCACTCAGATGTTTTGTGGGCTTGTGCGCATTTCACTCAACGATAGGGCATCGTGCAGTAATTTTTCGAGTGCCCATATTGCTGACATCGTTGGCACTGTGGAATAGAGGTTTTTCTTTTAGGCTCTTCTATTGAAACCGTTTGATGGTATATCGATTTTATAGTTTTAACTGCGCTATTATTAGGGTTAGAGATTAAGTTTACAAAAAATGATGTAGAAGTTGGCTTCTTTTCAGGCCCAAACTGTACATTTATGATTTCTCCAAACACATTGTTTTCAGTTTTTTCCTCTTCTATGTGGGGTTGAGTGGTGCAGATACTTGATTACAAATCGGTAACATCGTTGATCCTTCCTGTTGAACGTGTGCCCAATGTGGGCTTTTTTTCGGACTAGGGTCGTAATTATCTTATAAGCCTCAATGTCTAGGCAATTCCTTCTTAATTGATTTCTGTTGACGATTTTGAAGATGAATTCTCCCTTATTTGCAACAGTGTGTAGGAGGTCTAAGTTTACTGACATCTTCAACACCGTATAAGATAATTGGTGGAGGTTTACTAGAAGTCGTTTTTGGTTTGCGCCTTCGTCTTCGGTGAGATCTATTTGTACGCCACTATATTTATTGGAGGTTTTGATCGCCTCTGGTGAGGTTGATTGTGAGCGCTGTTGCACTTATTGCTTCTGTTAGAGGCACCTCTTTGCCATTCAGGTGGACGAGATGTACTAGAAACGCTAACTGATGGTTGTGTTTGTTGTTCTCTTGGTGACGAAACCGTATTTTTGACCACAAGCTGTTTTATGTTTGTTGGCTCTTGCATTTCTTTGCTTGATGTGCTACCTAGGGAGTAAGTTATATATATGTTTTAACTACATGCACTATTTTGTGTTTATTTATCGATATTGTTTTGTTTTTAAAGTAAATAGGAAGAAGTGAGTCTTGTCTAAAGACTGATTTTTTCAATCTTAAGATAATGGATTAACTGCTTTTGTATAAAAAATTATGTCAAACCGCCATATTTACTCTTCAGATAAAAGTTATCTGAAGGTTAAAAAATAGCCCTAAAACGGATAATTTAGTCCAAATGTTTATACTTAATTTAAATAGTGTAAAATATGTAATGCTATTTTTTTTTCGTAAAATTTCCTTACTAAAGCGTTTTACTCGTATTAAATTTATCCACGAAAAAAAACAATAAAATTGCTCTTCAAATAAATCCTTATATTGATTAAATTCACAGATAAACAAGGAGCCTACGACACAAACAGTGATGCGACGGACTCGCCCCTCTCAGGCAACAGACTTTCACCCCGCAGCTCAATCTCGTCACACAAGCCGGTCATCAGAACGGGGCGAGCTCTCATCAACCCGTTCGACCCGTCACACGTTACAGTTAAATTAACCAGTAACAGACGACGTTGGACGCATATATTTCCTAAAGGTAATAGAATAAATAATAATAAACATTTATTTCAGGCTACAATGACTTTACAAACTAACATGCATAAAGTACAAAAAAACTAGTACTTATTAGAAAGAAAAAGAAAAGAAAGAAAATACGTTTATTTGCGGTCAAACATGAAACAACACTGACAAAGAAAAACACAAACAAGAACAAGTTGGAGGAAAATATGCGTCACATCCACGCAAAGCTGGCATCGCTCTGCATAATGCTGTGCAGTATAAATAATAAGGCTTACAACTATGTTAGTAGCACTTCAGTTTGCACTAGCTTACCTTGGTTCTGTCGTATGGAACTTGTCCGCGGAAGCGACGGAACGAAACATCCAAAAGCAAATGCAGTAAAACATTTGGGAATTCTCAAATGATGCGAAACAACAATTCACTTTCCCAAATCTTACAGATTACTCTCGGCAAATAAAATATAGATATAACTGCCATAACACAGCCACACCTCGTAAACTCATCCAGCATAATAGTACTGAATGAGTTTTCGAGATGTGACTTTAGAAAATCCAAACCTACGTCGTATAACAAACTCGTCATAGCAATTAAGAGTTCGATTTCTGAGAAAACTGAAACTGTAGTTTTAAGCCAAGCGCACATTACACCGGGCCGCAGTGCAACACATTTTCATACATAAAAATGCGGTGCAGCCCGCCTGTAGTGTGCGTTGTTTCATAGAAAATGTACGAAAGTTTTATAGGAAGCCTTTTGCAATGCATTGCGTTGTGTTCGGGTGCGGCCATCCCCAAACTGCCTTTACTCTTCTTTTATAAAAAATAAATAAAGTGCTTTGTTGCACATATGCATTAAGTTTTGCTTAGAATATATTGTTCTGTATGGGCAGGTCCAACCGGTGTGCTGATACAACAGCATCACTACCAAGCGCGGCCTGCAGGGGAGCCCGCGTCGAGGACTCAAGACCACCGCTGTGAAAACAACATACCCAAGGAGAATGGAGCGTCGTCCATCATTAATAATAATCATTCTATCTATCAAGTTGATGGTAAGTAGCTAGCTTATTACAACATTACGCCTGCTTTCTCCGAAGGGTTAGGTAGAGGTGCTCCTATAGTACATCTACATTCCGCCAGTTATGTTTAAGTCCCATGTAATAGGGGCGAGCCTCTTCTCATCAACCAGGTACAATTACAGACTCTGGGCTGCTAGCAGCAGCGCTTGCGACGACTAGACCAACAAGAAATTTTTTAGTACGTAAGTACATGATGTATCAGACATCAGCTAACAATTATGAAAGCTGATATTTTCACATATATTTTATTTAACTTTTACAATTACAACTGGGGGTCCTTTGGCCAGCAGTGAGACAGTAAAGCCAAAAGTATGCGAAAAGGTTGTATGCTGTTGTGCCGTAACAACTTCTGATTGGTAAATGGCATGTAAGCTGCTTAAGAAAATAATAAAAGGAAAGCATTTACATTGAAACATACTTATCTTATTTAGACCGTAAATTTTAAAGTAACTTGGACTGAAGTATCTTCTTTTGTGCAAGTTACAGGCATGTTCAAGGTTTAATTTTCCGAGACCCGATTACGCATCAATCATAAGCAAAAGAAACTATAGAATCCCAACACCTGACAACACCTCACTGCTAGCTAGACGCTCCCCAGCTTACTCTCTCATTAATACATATAATAAAGTCTGCAAACTCTGTGAAATCAAAAATACTACCTCATGCAGTTGTAAAAAAAAAGGAAATGTTGCAAAACTCTGGTTAAGACGACTCGGATCAATTCATCTAGATACCCTGACCTGACACTAAATTAAATCAAACGATACACAATGGGAAAAAATACACACACATAACACAAAAACACCAGATATACAACACCTGAAATCACCTCTCAAGTCTCCGGAATTCGTACCCCGAGCCCCAAGATACAGACTAACTGTCTAGTTTGGGTTTCTCTGGCAAATGATATTTTGTAACACAGCTATAGGTAATATTTTAAGCTACTAATGACGTCTAAATTAGGTGTTAACTTGCAAACCTGCTTACTGTATTACCTGGACAATAAACTATTTCTGTTTCTTCTATTTCTAATTACGAAGTATGTTGCAACTTAAAGGCTTTACATTTACTAAATTAATTTACCAGTTATAATGGCTGGTTGGTGGAGACCAACGACAGTGGTGCCCTCTACGTTTACACTCAACTTTGTTTTACAGGAAACGTAATAGGCCGCAAGCGTATGATAAGCGCTTCGGGTACCTTAGCGGTGTTGGGTGCCGTATCCAGCACGCCTTCCACAACCAACAATGCTACATTAGCTTTGCTATGGGGCGCTACGGGCGAGCAGGAGTGGACGCCTGCCCTTACCACAGGTTTGTACCCACTGCTTATAAAAAGTGTGTGGTCGTGTGTGTGTATGTGAGTGTAGCATTGGTTCGTTAATGTATAAAAGGCGAGTAATTTATTAAATATATATTTTACCAACAGAAAAATATTAAGTTTAACCTTTAAAACGCTATTTGGTGACTTACTTGCCTAATTGGTTAGGACATTGATTGGTTAACATATTAGCACACAGTCCTCTAGACTAAGATCATTTTTAACTACTCATAATTTTAGAATCAAGATCAATTTATCAAGAATTAAATTAGTTTAAAATGTTGGGTCGGGTCGCCATTTATTTATTGTAAATAAAAATATCTCAATAAATACTATATTTTGTGTATCTTTTCCAATGTAGGTAGTTTTTCTCGTAAGGTCGCACTCACGATCATTAAAATTCGTCTTCTAGATTTTTCTTGCATGCTCATGTCAAAGGACGTTCAACGACCGTTCATTTATTTTAAACTAACAACGCACCTCTTTCGCACGGAAACAATCACGGGTCATTGAATCTATCAAAATTAGGAACAGCTCAATAAAAATAATTAGTGGGGTCACTAACCGCGTGCAAGAAGAGGGAAGCAAATAAAAATGTATAACATAACAAATACCTACGCCATTTCTAATCAAGATTAGTTACTATAAAGTCATGGTGCTCAAAAAGAATTGACATTACCACGAAGCAAATATACCAGATCTGCATAGCTTTTCACAACCGTTCGATACGCTTCCGTGTTGAATCGAAGATAAATCAATGTTATCAAAAGAGACTAGGCTGTTCACAAATCCACAACCCGAAAATTTCGTCTGTTTAAAGACGACCGCCATTCTTCCGACAGATATTTATTTTATTTTATTTAATAATGGTTGTTAATAGCTATGCTGACTTGTTTTTTTAAATCTAGAAGATGAATTTGAAATAACTTCATCAAATACCTATCCATCACAATCTTGTAAATGGGAATCTGCAACAGAGTCCAATTAATCCATAATTGGCACTCTGTGTTGGTATGGAAATCGTGATAAAATTATGTTTGTATGTTGTACTAAATGTTCACTTCACTTTTGATGTTTCATGATACCATCGCGTTGAAAAATTCTCTTCAAACCTCATTGGAACGAAGCGAACCGAGCTATAGGTTTGATATTCCATTTATTGGATTTGCATTGAGTAGTGTCTGCATTATTATGTGTTAATTAGTATTTAGTATTATATGCGCTACGGTGGATACATTTTTATAAAATGTGCGCTTTTTAAACAAAATTTACTCATCTATATTTATTTATTTAGGTTTTCTCCAATATTATTTATAATTTATATACTCGATAATTCTACATGTTCACATAGATCAAATTAAAATAAAAAAGCTTTTATAACGCTATCGCTATAATTTTAAAGCACAACTACGAATTATTATGTATAATAGCATGTAAAGAGCAAAATTAGCGACTTGTGAGAGTTTTTGACCGACTGCGCGAAGGTAAAGACAGGGTTATCCCTGTCTTTACCTTCGCGCAGTCGGTAAAAAGTCAGAGAATTTCATCGGCCGCACTATGTTCTCCTTTAGCCGGTTTTCTTTTATTTCCCACAATTGGGTAAGAGTGTAATCATTTCACGTTAATTGCACTTATCAATCATTACAATGTTACAAGCAATGCTCACGTAGTAACATTTAATCTGCATGCATTATGCTTAACAGAAATTAACGCTTAAAAATAATAGCAGTTTGTTATCACCTCATTTACATTTCATAAATTAATTTAATAATATTTTTACTAAATATTTATTTCAGCTTCTCGAAATATTTTTTTGTAAATAACTTATTAAAATGATTACTTTTAAGTTTATTTGCGAAAAAAAAATAACAATAAGCCTGTTTGGTATGCTTGCAGGTAAAGTGAATTAATTATTTGTAAAAGTCGTATTTATAAGTTATAAAAAACGTGTTAGTTTTGATAATAAAAGTAGAGCATTTTAGAGATTCATTCAAGATAATGATTACTACGTAGTCGAAAGAAACAGTTTATTAACTGAATGCAGAATTATCGCCTCTAGCTTGCTTGCAAAGACTTTAAAGCCAGCACCACCCAAATGTAAAGAATTGGTCGACAATACAAGACCTACAAAGTCACTATTTTGAAGCTATGCAAAAGACACTTGACAAAGTCATGAGTGACCGCGCTGTTTCTGCTTAGAATGAGCTTAATTTCTATTCTAGATCCAAGGGCCAACGCACTTCTGCAAAACAAATATCGACCTTGCGTCACTTGAAATAAAGTTAAAAATAAATAAACTTCGTTAGCCAGAGAGCGCATCAAACCGGACAAAGCCGCGTGTCTTAGGTTAGAATCAGGTTCTTTATTTTAAGGTACGCAATGTTCATATTGGTTTGGCAGTGACAACCGCGTTGTATTGCGCCTCATCTCGCAAGTAGCAATGAGCCCTCTAAAAACTGTGTAACTCTTCCTATTATATAGGTAATTATAACTTTTAATAACACACAAATACCCTTACCAGGTGTGGACTGGAAATCATTAACAATTCCGGCGTGTCTGCCGATTACCACGGATTATTTCCCGGACAAGCGTTCGTTACAGAACGATTACCTTGTGTCCGACTACAATCTACTGCCGGATGACGTCAACGCTGACTTTGCACAGAACAGAGCCATTTATAAAGAGCCCCTTACTACGATGGAAGTCTTTAAAGAGTTGGTCTCACAGAGATTGGCTCAGGTAAGTGTGTTTTATTTTATTTAGTGTGCAATATTTTAAGTTCCAGCATTCTTTTTTAATACCCAGTTTGCTTTTGGAACCTCTTATGTGACTTCGAGTATACGGTCAGCTGCGTTAATTGGCTACCCAGCCCTTTTCTAACGTAGTCCTGGGATCGATCCCGGGTCTAGGAAATTGCCATTAGCAGCCTGGTACCCGCATTTCTGCTCAGTTAATATCCATGCTTCACAGCTCTATACCCCTCTGTAGTAAGCAGAAAACAGGCGTGATTATAACGGATGTAAAATATCCTTAACGAGTCACTTGTTCTTCTTCTTAGTATGGTCTTTTTTTTACTGAACTGTACCTAGAAACCTTCTGGTTATATATATATATATATGTATATATATATATATATATATATATATATTTACATCTTGAAGGACATGTTGCGTCCTACATGGCGTTATTTACCGATGATGCTGCGTCCGACTGACTTTGTGCATCCGAAATACGGACGCAAGATTGACCGACCCTCATTTTTAGACCAAGGGTCCCTAATGATCGTTAGAATGCACGGGCGAAAAATTGGCATAGACGTAATTTCATCACTACAATGCCTTTTAGCGTATAACATAGTTCCGCCATCGTCCGATTGAAATTTGGAGGGCGCAAGTGTTCAGCGTATAATTTACCACGTAAACTTTGAGTTCAGTTCACCCATCTTAACGCGTCCATTGAATATCGTACTAAATTTGTAAAGTTTTTATCTTTTTTTCGTGACAACAATCTTGCGTCTCTTAAATATCCTTAAACAGGCACTAGGTACGGTGTCTGAGGGGCCTATTCGGGGTTCACAACACAAGGGACGCATGGCGCGGGGCGCGGAGCGCGGGGCGGCGGGCTTCAGTGCGCTCGCGTGCGGCGTGCCGAAGTTTGTAAACAAACAGACATGTGCCGGCCGTGATGTAAGCTTGTCACCAAAGTGAATTATTTGCAAGTGCGTTAAAAGTGGTATATTTATTTGGTCTAATATTATAGTTAGTGATTATAATAATTTATATGAATCACAATGAAAAGAAGTGCAAGGATTCTTAAATTGGTAAACCGTAAGTACTTACTTTTTACTACTTAAATGAAAATTATAACACGATTTATCTTATTATAATACCTATAACGTCTATGATCTAGCTAGTAAGTACCTACTTACATTTAAACATGTTATCTGTTTATAATATTATGATGAGCTTAGTTTGCGTTATATTGTCTGTGAGTGAACGTGTGTAGTCTGCAAAAATGGTTGTTGTGATTGATGTGGATACTTTTTTTAAAAGAAATGATTTTATACATTTTTATAAAGCTAAACTGCAATGGCCTTGGGATTCAACGCATTTCATTTTGCAAAATTGGTGCATACATTGTGATACGAGTATTAATATTACTCATTCAGTAGTTGAACATTTTGTACTACCCATGAATTTCGATGACTTTAAAAGGCTTTATAACTCTTCTTTCATGTGGTGTAAATTTTGCGAATATGCCATTTATGATCATTTTCCGGAAGACGAATGTTTTTGTAATAACGAGTAATAAATAATCAAAAGTAAGTAGGTACGTGCTTCTATATTACTTACCTACCTATTTGATTCTTATATCGTTATATCATCCACTTCGTACTAATACCTATTATAAACGCGAAAGTTTGTATGCACACACGGCTGTTATCCCAGAAGGGGTAGCCAGAGGCTTTTTCGCGACTTCACACAGTTCTTAGGGCGAGTGCGTTAACCACTGCGCCTCGGAAGTTTAGGTATGGTGTTTGTGAGTATGGATGGATGGATGGATGCTTGTTACTCTTTCCGCAAAAAACGGCTGAACGGATTTGGATGAAATTTGGTATGGAGTTACATTACATCAGACAACGTCATTACAGTTAGGTACCTATATAAAATCTTTTTAACCCCTGACGCAAAAAGAGAGATGTTATAAGTTTGACGTGTTTATGTGTGTATGCGTGAGTGCGTGCGTGCGTGTGTACCTGAGCGTGTGTCTTACTTTTTATAGGTTTTTTGTTTTTGTTTGCTTTTGGGTCGAGGGTTTTTAATTTTTTTTATTGTTTTATAATAATACAAATATATCTGTTTTGTTTTCAGAGAGACAGGAAGAAAAAGAAAACCAACCAGAAACCTTACATGAGGTACGTATGTTTTAACTTCAATAAAACACGACTTACGTACACACATTTTTTTTTATACATACTTACCTGTCCAATTCCGGACGTACCTGTTCACACCAGCCTGTGCCTCTGAGCTTACCTGTTTATACATACTAACCTGTCCAACTCCGAACTTACCTGTTCACACCAGCCTGTGCCTTTGAGCTTACCTGTTTATACATACTTACCAATCCGTCTCTGATTTACCTATGTAGACGTATTTACCTATCCAATTCTGAATTAACCTGCTCTTAAAAAAGGAAAAAAAGTACCTATGATGTCTCGTTCATTTTCAATTTCTTCTTTTAGTGTTGTTATCATGTATTTTATTGTATGTATCTCTGTTTACAGGAATTATCTGATTCAGAATCTGATTCAATATCTGTCTTATCTGCGACATGTTCTAATTACACTCCACCGAGACACGAAGTAAGTTTAACTAAAATACTTCATTAATTCATTAATAATAATATGCTAACGGCTGTTATCCCAAAAGCGGTAGCTCTCTAAGCCGAAGCAGTCCTTAAGCCATGTCAGAAACATTTTAGGTGGCTTAAACATATCTGCGAGCGCCAATTCAAGATTGAGATCGGGGATGGGTAATTTTGATGTTTAGCAAGGGATAGACAACACTTATATCACTAATTAAGTTGTTACCTTCAAATTAACGAAGCAACAATAGTAAAGTGCAACAAAATATAATAAGCTTTTTTTTTGTTGCAGACCAGTTCTGATGATTCTTTTCGCGATGAATTTGGAACTTCGAATAATTTAACGCCATTAGAAAATGTTTCGAACTTCGATTCATTGGTCAAGGAGCCTATTAATCTTAATTATAGCGAAATTAGTCACATAAGCGGTTCTCCATGTAGTGTATTTATAGAAAGGAAACTTCCTCAACCTTATAAAGCAGATGAATTCGTACCAAATCAAGGAATACCTCTCGATGTTAATAATTCATTGTCTAATGTATCTTTAAAGCCACCTAATAACATAAGTTTAAGTGAAGTTAGTTGTAAAAGCAGTTCTCCTTGCAATGTAATTGTAAGTAGGGAATTTCCACAGCCTTCCAATGAATCAGAACCAAATGAAGAGATTATTTACGATATTAATAGTGAATCTCAAATAGAAGATAATTCTAATGATAGTACAACAATTATCCAAAAGCAAAAACCCAAAAGTTCAAAGGTTCGAGATAAAGATTATTGCTTTTACTGTGAGTCATTTGTTTTAAATTTTGCTCGTCATTTACTCCGACACCATATTTATGAAACTGAAGTCCAAAAAATTGTGTCAAAACCTAAAAAAAGTCTTGATAGAAAACAATTAATTGCAGCTCTACGTAAAAAAGGAAACTACCTTGTAAATTCAAAAGAGGTCACTAAACCGATGCGAAAATTCAAATTTACTGATTATTTGCCGTGTACAGAGTGTCTGGGATTCTATTCTAAAAAACTATTGTGGAAACATAAAAAGAAATGTAGTGGTAAATCAGGAAGTAAAAACATTCAATCTGAGGCTCAAAATCTACTGATACGTCATCTTAAAATCGACGAAAAACTTAAGGAAACTGTATTTCCCCGAATGCGGGCAGACAAAATATCACTTATTGCAAAAAAAGATAACCTTATATGTGCTTTCGGATCTCAGTATTTAAAAACTCACCGAGAAAAACATTTCGTTAATGTGGTGTCTAGAAAAATGAGAGAGCTTGCAAAATTATTACTAGAATTAAAAAAGATTGATCCATCCATTACTGACTTCTTTTCTGCCTTAAGACCAATTCATTATGATATCATTGTACAAGCAACCAAAATACTGGGAAATTATGACATAGAAAAAGATAGGTATGAGACACCTACGTTCGCAATGAATCTGTCCACAACCTTGAAACAATGCTGCAATATTGCAATAATGTGTGCATTAAAAAAACAAGGGCCTTACACGGAAGTAGATACTGGCAAAGTAGAAGCCGACTTAAAAACTTTGATTCAACTTATTGAATCAAATTGGAAATATGATGTGTCTACACAAGCTGCAACAGATTTAAACAAGAAAAAGTGGAATAAGATAACTATTGTGCCTTTAGCAAATGATTTAAAAATTCTTAAAGAATACCTAAATAAAAAATCCTTGGATGCTGCTATAAAAATTAAAGAAGGCTTACGAACTACTGAAACATATACACAACTTTTAGAGACTGTGTATTGTAGGGTTTTATTATTAAATAGACGCAGGCCTGGAGAACTTCAAAGAATTACAGTGCACGATTATTTAGAAAGCGATAATAATGATAATAATAAGTATGAAGAGTTTGATCGTGCGCTTACTGCCTCAGAAAGGATTCTGATAAAGAAATTTAAACGTGTTGTCATTAGAGGTAAACGCGGCCGCGGAGTACCAGTTCTGTTTAATAACGAAGTTCAAGATGATATTAAATTATTATTATCGATTAGGCATATTTTTTTTGCCTCGACTTCAAATCAATTTTTGTTTGGTAATCCCGGTTATAACAATACAATTTATGGCTACAAAGTTTTGGAAAAGCATGCCAAATTATCAGGGGCGAAACAGCCTAAAGCAATATCCTCTACAAGGCTAAGAAAACATTTAGCCACCTTATCACAAATTTTTTGCATGTCGGAAAATGATATGGAGCAGCTGGCTACCTTCATGGGCCATACTAACGAGGTACATAAAAAGTCTTACAGGTTGCCAGATGATGTATACCAAACTGCTAAGATATCAAAGCTTCTCATTCTTATGGAAGATGGAAAAGCAGATGCTTACAAAGGAAAATCTCTCGATGAGATTGATTTAGATTTGAATGAGGAGGTAATTGAAGAGCCCGTGGACAACAACGAAATTATAGACTATGATCCTGAACCTGAACCTACTTTAGATGCTAATTCTGATTACGTACAATCATATTGTAATTTAAATGACTTATCTCAAGCTGGACCATCTGATATGCAAAATGATTCTCAACAACTTATTAATGAACCCGTATCTCAATTAGGTAACGAAAACAAAATACGAAAAGGAAAAAAAAGGACGTTGGTACCTTGGACAAAGAAACAAAAGGATGTAGTTACAAAATACTTTAAATTTCACATAAAAAATAACCAACCGCCTAAAAAAAATGAATGTGAGAAACTAAAAGAACAACATGTAGATTTACTTAAGAATAAAGACTGGCTAAAGATAAAAGTATTCGTCCAAAATATTTACTCTAAGGCTAAGAAATGAGAAAAAAAAAATGTTTTAAAATAGTATGTTTTCTTTCAAATATTTTTACTTTGTTAATGCATACCAATGATCAAGATACTTATAATTATGTTTGAATTGATGATTAATATCCGGTTTCTAAGGTCCGTATCAGCTGTTTATTTATTCCATAACTTTATCTGATGTTTAGCTGTCATTAAACATTGTTTAAAAATGATTTTTAAATGCCTTTAAAATAATTTTTAAACAAAGGACTTAATAAAGAATTAAAGAGGTTGTCTGTTTATCGAATTAATAACTAATGAAGAGATATCTAACAGCACCTCAGAAACCGGGCATGAGACTTTTAATGTAGCCACTGATTTATTTTAATTATAATATAAAAATACATGTTCCATTGTAATTAAGACAGATTGATGTTCATAATTAAGTTTATTTTGTTATTAGGCAAAGGAAGAGCCCATTTATGTTTAATTATTTAGTGTTACTAAAATTGTTAAAATGTCAGTTAAAATGTTTTGATTTTTATGTTTAGATACCCATTTTTTTTACAAAATTTTAAATTGAAAGAGAAGTTGCAGATGGAGTTTAGGTTGTAGATGGAGTTTACATTTCTTTTAAGTAGATATCTAAAACAAGAATGACAACATTGGGTTGATAAAAAGCCTACTGATTTCTTTTAATTATAATATAAAAGAAATACATATTCCATTGTAATGAAGACTAATTGATATTCATAATTCAGTTTATTTTGTTATTAGGCAAGGCAGAACAAATTTATGTTTATTATTATGTCAATGTTAAATTGCATTGATTTGTTGATTGAAAGTTTTTATGTTTAGATACACATTTTTTGTAAAATTTAAAATAAAACAATAAATGTTTTATATTACGATATGCCTTTTATTTCGTATATTCACCTACATAAATATGACTACTATAGATTATTCGTATCATGAAACTTCCTCTTTCTATCTTTGAACCTATATGTTCACACCAACCTGTGCATCTAAGCTTACCTGTTTAAACATACTTACCTGTCTAACTCCGAGCTTATATGTTCACACCAGCCTGTGCCTCTGAGCTTACCTGTTTATACATACTTACCTGTCCAACACCGAACTTACGTGTTCACACCAGCCTGTGCCTCTGAGCTTACCTGTTTATACATACTTACCTGTCTAACTCTGAACTTACATGTTCACACCAGCCTGTGCAACTCTGGACTTACCTATCCAACTCTGGACTTACCTGTTCACACCAGCCTGTGCCTCTGAGCTTACCTGTTTGTACATACTTACCTGTCTAACTCCGAGCTTATATGTTCACACCAGCCTGTGCCTCTGAGCTTACCTGTTTATACATACTTACCTGTCCAACACCGAACTTACGTGTTCACACCAGCCTGTGCCTCTGAGCTTACCTGTTTATACATACTTACCTGTCTAACTCTGAACTTGCATGTTCACACCAGCCTGTGCCTCTGAGCTTACCTGTTTATACATACTTACCTGTCCAACTCCGAACTTACGTGTTCACACTAGCCTGTGCCTCTGAGCTTACCTGTTTATACATACTTACCTGTCCAACTCCGGACTTACCTGTTCACACCAGCCTGTGCCTATGAGCTTACCTGTTTATACATACCTGTCCAACTCAGGACTTACCTGTTCACACCAGCCTGTGCCTCTGAGCTTACCTGTTTATACATACTTACCTGTTCAACTCCGGATTTACCTGTTCACACCAGCCTGTGCCTCTGAGCTTACCTGTTTATACATACTTACTTGTCTAACTCTGAACTTACATGTTCACACCAGCCTGTGCCTCTGAGCTTACCTGTTTATACATACTTACCTGTCCAACTCCGGACTTACCTGTTCACACCAGTCTGTGCCTATGAGCTTACCTGTTTATACATACCTGTCCAACTCCGAACTTACTTGTTCACACCAGCCTGTGCCTCTGAGCTTACTTGATTATACACACTTACCTGTCCAACTCCGAACTTACCTGTTCACACCAGCCTGTGCCTCTGAGCTTACCTGTTTATACATACTTACCTGTCCAACTCCGGACTTACCTGTCCACACCAGCCTGTGCCCCTGAGCTTACCTGTTTATACATACAAACTTACCTGTCACTCGTCAAAAATTATTATATTGCTTTTTAAGATTTTGTAGACCACCAAAGTGAAAATACCTACGCTTTACATAGGTATGTCACTTTTGTATACAAAAGTGACATACCTATGTATAGCATAGGTACAGATAATAAATAGGCACAGATAATAAATAATTAATAGTTAGCATATATGCTAACTATTAATTATTTATTATCTATGCCTGGAGTCAGTATAAGCCCTTATAAAGGTGGAAGCCTCTTGGCTGATAAGCTGGATACAATAATTCAAATACGTGGGATGAATACGAAACAACCCTTCAAAAACAGTATTCGGAACCAATCTGAATTCAATAGTAGATGGATGTCTTTTAGTTATCATAATCATTATGATATATGCAGAGCATTATACGGAATTGATATAAACATACAGTTGGATGGAGGCGGGAATGCGCATGCAGTGTTTTGAACGTATACGGAGATATTCAGTGTGCAAGAAAGATTTAAGAGTGAACGGACGCAGTAATTCAGTTATTCGGAACCAATCTGAATTCAATAGTAGATGGATGTAATTTAGTTATTATAATTATTATGATATATGCAGAGCATTATACGGAATTGATTTAAACATACATTCGGATGGAGGCGGGAATGTGCATGCAGTGTTTAGTAGGTATACACAGATATTCAGTGTGCAAGAAAGATTTAAGAGTGAACGGACGCACAAATTCAGCTAAAAATATTTAATTTGAATATCACCATTTAACGTTTAAATGAAATTTGACGTCGACTACTGATATGATACTGATTAAAACATCTTACATACGCATTGAAAACATGAAAAATCTCACTACATTCAGTGGACGCCGCAGGGTGGTAGTTTGTAAAGACGCAAGAAGTCCTTCGCGATTTATATATATATATATAGTCCTCCAGACCGTATTTCGGCCACGACGGCCATCTCAACGGAGACTAGCGCGGGAGATATTATAGTGCACAAGCGTGTGCGCAGACACAGGTGCACTCTCTCTTCCCTCACTCTCATAGTCCGATGGGACGGCAATCCGACACGACCGGAGGGAGATCAGGTGCAGGACCAACGGTTTAACGTGCGTTCTTTGGCACGGGGTTATCACAGTCGCGCTTGCGACCACTAGACCAACGGCGCAGTTAACCTTCTGGTTGCGTATATATTGAAGGTCAAAGTTCCTACATTTTAACGAAAATGAATTTTAAATGTAATAACGTATCTTTAAATACTTCCACGTTCTCACTTTCGTTACATGTAGGTACCCATAAGCACAATGTTTTGCGTGCGTTACATTGCGCACTACCGTAAACAGCTAATTTTCACACAAAAAATAAAAGTCTTTTCCCAGCAATTATTATTGTGCAAATTTACTTAGTTTGATGTACAGAATGCGTAGATGACGGCTTCGTGAAGGGTTTTCTTACACCCTGTATGTGTGTATGAATATCCCATATTTTATTTCCAGGGTTTCCAGCTCATAGTGGGTGTGAATGAGAACGAAGTGATAGAGTCTCACTGCCCATCCACGGCCGCGCCGCCCCCTTCCAAGGTGGCCCCACAGTGCGGCAAGCAAGTCAACGCGCCCACTAAACGATACTTGCTCTCTATTGGAAGGATCTTCCATAAACTTACGCTTGTTGGATCTACTATCACGGTCACTAGATATAGACCTCGGTACGGTTATCGGATTTTTTTCTAATTGTGTTTAGGTAGGATATAACCATCACAGCATTAAGTCAACTGTCCCACCGCCGGACGAAGAAGCTATCGACTAATTTCTCGCTCAAGAAACGAATAATAAAAGTAAGACCCGTGTCAGTAAAAGTAAAGTAAAGTATAAATGCGAAAGTGATTTTGTTTGTTTATTGGTTACACTTTCACGCTAAAACGGCTGAAAGGATTTGAATGAAATTTGGCACATGGGTAGACCATGACCTGGAGAAGGACATACGATACCTTTTATCCCGATATTCCCACGGGATCGAGATTTATGCGGGTGAAACCGCGGGGCGCAGCTAGTATGTATACTGATCGTTGACAGTTTACACTGCCGGCGAGAACTCTCTCTGGTGTACGTTTCTTGGGCGAGAAAATAGTCAGTAGCTAGTCGCTTCCTCGGCGGAGGAACAGGTGTCTTACCGAGAAAAATCCGCTACGCATATTTTGTGTTGCAAGCTCGAGAAATAGCATTTTTCAGTACCTAAACCTTTTACGAATCGGCAACAGTTTTGATACCTTTAAATTGGCGATTACTGATTAGAGAGCATATATTAATTCGATTTATTTTACATTTATGAATATCACATGATATTTTATTTCCGAAATTCCTTTCAGACATCCATACCCGCCATTCAACATTCACTACCGCTATCGTTTCCACGCGCCGAACCACGACACATACGAAGTATCCTGGGTGTCCTTTACTACAGAAAAGCTGGAAACCTATAACTGGAACTACATGGACCATTACATATGTACACGAGGGGACACAGACTTCGCGCTGGCCGAGGTGATTGTCACGGTAATAGGCCAAACGGCAGTACTCATTGACAGCTTTATTGCTTAGTAACTTAGCTGCCGGGCCTTTTTTATTTGCTGTTTAATTTACGTATGGTGATACCCCAATGTTGAAATTGTTTGAGTTAAAATTAAAAAGCTATGTAAAACTGCCATCGAGTTTCGATGTGAAGAGATTTGTAATTTTTTGGTAATTCATATTTTTATGCACTCTGAAAAACATGGTCGTTTAATCGATAATTTTGTGTGACAAATAACTAGAAGAATCTTCACTTCAGAATCTGAAGTATATAGTATTACCATACGTAAAAACTTTCTCCCGTACTAACAAAAAAACATTTTTAGGCTCTAAAATACTGGAGGTTCCGTACTCTCCTCCTGCCGTTATACAATCCAGCAACCAAACAGATAATGGACGATAATGTGATCCACTGCGATATCTATCCGACCCCAACACGGCACGACCTCGACCAACTAACAGATGGGTTCCTAAAAATGACTGAACAATACTTCAATAAAGTCAAACGACCTAACAAGCAGAGGGTAAGTATGGCAATAGGATTAAGAGACTGGATTTCATGTGAAATTAATTGATCGGTGCAACATTTTATTTATTTTGATTAGAACTACACCTTAAATGGGTAACATAAACAACTTTTTTTTTGACAGTTATATTTGTCATTTGTCAAAATGTGTTATTTGTCAAAATTAAAGTGATTGCCATTAGAGTTTGTTACGCAAGTAGGCTGTTGCTTAAGCGTTTTGTACCAGTAGTTTTAATTTTTTATGCTATTTACTAAATAAGTCGACCTACCGTCTAGCATTTTAACTTGATACGTAGTTTGCGTAGGGCGTACTGTATTTTGTTGTTCAGGAATTAAATGTTGTTAAAAGATTTTTTTTCGTTTCGTCACAAGTTAGCTACTTATACACTTACATGATTTGCTATAAATGTAGACATAGCGCTGATCAATTAATAGAATTCAAATCCAATCTCAAGAGTGAACACAAATACAATGAAAGGATATCATGATTTGTTTTATTTTAATTGATTTTTCAATTTAATTTATGTATAAGTAATTTTTGTGTATGTGTAATTAATTAATTATGTATGCAAATGATTCTATAACTTATAGACATTGTCCAGGTAATTCAAAAGTTGACCATTCTCGGTCAATATGTAAATATTTATCCAAAATAATGTTTATAAGTGGAGTGTAGAAGCATGATTATAGTAATTTGCACATTGTATGACACGTAGATACTTACTATTTGCACTGCATGTATCGTAGAAGTGCACCCATTCCGAAATAATATGTAGGCTTGCAAGAATATTGGTTAACAATATCAGATTCAATGTTCTCAAAACTATTTACACTACTGAAATAATTTGTACTAAATGTTTACTCAAACATGAAATTATTAATTTCACTGTCGTGCTTGTGTGTTTGTGATTGTCACACCAGTGTGACTAAAAGGATTCTTTTTCCTGTTAATCACACTGCTAACTTATACACCACTACATCAGTGATAAACAAATAACAAGTATTCATTATTATTTACAAAAGTAGGCTTTTTGCTTCATCCAACCCCAAAAACTAAAGGCCACCGTGTTCACCAGACTTAACGCCACTGGACTTTTATCTTTTGGGTTGGATAAAGCAAAAAGTCTACTTTTGTAAATAATAATTAATACTTGTTATTTGTTTATCATTCATCGTCACTGTAAATGTCTACGGAAAAACTAAGTCGTTATGAACTCACTACCTACGCTTGTCTATGTTCCAACACCAATATCTCTTCAACCAATTGTCATAGAATCGAGTTTTTGGTACTATTATTTAGGCAAACTAAACGTCTGTTAGACGAGTAAATAAAAAAGATAGTTCCCGGGGGTGAATTTTGTAATAACCTTGATAAACTAAAAAACTATGTTAATTTTAACGTAATACTGATCTTTTGGCATTTATTTCAATATTATGCAAAATTTATTGTCATTATTTGAGTTATTTAACCCAATGTTAACACTTTTCACTTATTAAAAGTTCTTTTTAAACGATCATTGGACATTAAATTCCAAAGATAAAGTACTTTTAGTATGCACGCTTTATAAAAGGCGATCAAAACACAAAAGTGGCTGCCATTCAGAGGGGGTTGGGTTCCGACCCCACATGTAGAATAATTTAATTGATAAAATAGAGCAAAGCACCTCCCCTTTAAGTTTGCACAGTCCGAAACCGGACACACTATATTAATATTTACCTACTTATCTACAAAATGCATTTTAATATCGATATTTTTTCACCCCACTAATAATACGTGGTAAATGGTGTAGAAAAGTTAGCAATGCGACAAACAGGAAAAATAATCCTGTTAGTCACACTGGTGTTACAATCTGGTGTAACTACGAGTCCGCGACCTAATTTTCAACTAAAATCTTTGTAATTTCCCCACTGTATTTAATATGTCCCCTACTTACAGGATGAAGCATCGTTCATGTTAAATGTATGAATGTGATGTTGGCAATTGGGCATGTTTATAATTTTATCCATGAGATTTTATTTATTTTTCTGTTGCAAACTACATGTTATTTGTAATTTCTTGTTTGAGTCTGAACGCATGTTGTATTAACTTGAAAATATAATCCTAGAGACCGCAGACCGGGCGTGACATGAACTGCCTAAGCATTGTGTAGACTTTTGGCTTTGAAGTACTTACTACTTTCAGTACATATCGAACTAAGCATCGCTATCAACATTACCTAAGCAACAAACGAAATTAGGCGTCATCGATTTTGGCGTGACCGTACAGGTAGTAGCGTCGCTTAGCATCGATTTTCTTCGTCGTCATCAGGCGACGTCGTCTCCGCTCTGCGGTCAAGTTTCTGTACTACTGTAAAATTGTTGTGCAAAAATCGCACCAGTAAAATGCCTCGTGATCGCGGGCTCTCAATACCGTTATTGGGTGCGTTCGGTCGGAGTCAGGCGACAGTAGACGCTCGGTGCGGACGCGGCCTGTACTGTGGCTGCTGCAGATGGCGCTGGCGGGCGGCGGCGCGGGCGACGCGGCGCTGACGCGGCGCCGGCACTCCACCTCCATCCTCACGCGGAGCGCGCAGGTACCGCGACACGTACTAACGTACACATGACCCAACAACCGGCCACCGACTGACGCTCCACACGACCTGCAACACATACACCGTGGCACTTAGGCTCTACCGACACTTGTGATCGTAGGATAAGTGTGAACGTCGATTTTCGTAGTGTCATGTCATGTGTAACGTTAGAGTCCCGTCTACGTTAGTTATTACTTAGTGTGCAGCCCACATCCGCCGCCACTCCCTCCGCCTCCACGACTACTCCTTGTTGACACTTTTCAGTTTTCAGTTTGTGCCGTGATCAAATGGGGCAGACCTCCAATTTTATAAAAACAGTGTGCAGAACAAAAATTAACCAAGATCCAGAGTTTAAATTATCAAAAACTTTTAAAGAAAATAATTGGTCTGGTCTTTTGATCGCTTGACTCTTTTGTTCAATTCGGAATCAAAATTTTTATAATTTCGTTGTTATTTTCTGTAGCATATTTGCGCACTCATTTCATTGGCTCCATGAAAACCGGGTTTGTAACCGATTGTTAATTTTAAGTAACCTTCCATTGGAGTGGCGTTTGACCTTCTAATTTTCACACCTTAACCTTAGTAGACTAACGTTAACACGTTGATTATTACGACACAGTAGGTACTAATTTCACAATTAATCGTAATTTTATAGATAACAGTGCAGTGGAGGTCTTCGCCAGGTGGATGCCACTTCTTAATGTTGACTGTAGATATTTGTTTTGCATCAATCACTCACAATGCAATACCTAAATGAATATCCTAAAAGTCCACGATAAAAAGTAATATTTGATGATATTCAAAAATTTCTTTTTATTCAACCGACTGTTGTCCCATTACAAAAGTTCTGATTTTACAGTACTCTGTAACAAAAACCACCACATTGTATATGCATATTGCGTATATATTTGCATTGCTTGATAAAAAAATATGCAATTATTATTATGCACGGAATGCACCAATATTGAGACATTTTGTTTGCTGGCTTCTTTAATTATAATTTTTTATATTTTTTTTAGTATTCTACGACATAACACTTTTAAATAGCATAATACTGAAGTTTATGAACTCTTGATTATTTTAAACATGACAGTGACAAACAAAGTCGGATTTATGTCCCAGTGCTTGCAGATGAAGTACATCAGTGTGTGTAGCATACCATCAACTATGGTACTACAAAGGGCCTTGTGAGCTCCATTTAAATGTATGGAATTCGCAAGGTTACCGCGAGAGTTCCATACAAACATTTCAACTGAACGAAATAACTTAGTCTTGAGGGAAGCAGTACTTAGTATTATACTATTTCGAATGTTATGATAGGATGTAGGTAATCTGTTGCCGTGTTAAAGTGCGTGTTGTGTGTGGTGTATCAGGGCGGTGTGTCCAACTCACCGTTCAGGGAGCGCGTGGGCAGCACTCGCCTGCCTGACCGACCAAGGCTACGGATCGAAGCCATGTCAGTACCTACGTGACACATACATATCATAGCCTGAGCTGACCGGTTTTAAAGACAGAATCTAAAGTTTGTCTTTATTCACGTTTGTGGTAAACTCCTTGAGGAAACTGTCTTTAAAAATGGACAGCTATTTTAAATGTATTTTATACGCGTCTATAAAGTTGCGCATGGCGTGTTTTCTACGATATGGGTTACCGTGTTAGCCAAGCATTACACGAAATTCGAGCTACGGCTGTCTCAAAAAAAATATTAGAAAACCAAAATAATAGATTTTATTTCAAAAAATGGTTTGCCGCCGTAATCCGAGTTCCGAGTCAAAATCTGTAGTTTATATAAGGAACTGACTTATTATTATTTTTAACTGATTTAATTGGTCTTTTGTAATAAATACTGACTTACTGTAACAACACGATATGAGACCAGTTACCAATATAATGACGCGTATAAAACATCCCAATGCGTACACGAGGATCGCTTGATGTCCGTCGCATGGTGTGCTCGCGCTTGAACTTGGTCTTCACATTGCTAACATTAATTTGTACTCATTCGTTCTCCTAACACACATTCATTCATCTCTTCCTTTGTGAACCAACTATGCTTCATACCTTTGTGCTAGTAAACATTGAACTAACTCACTTACCTATTATTTATTTATTTATTTATGTAAGTTGCACCTATGTTTTAGTATAGATATGTAAAACATTAAGTAGCTTTTATTTTCCCTTATTTTTTACTAAATTGACAAATTGTTTTTTACAGATATCCCTAATACCAATTCTAATTCATGACACGGTTTATTTTTACTATCGCTAAGCTATCATCGAATGCTTGCCCGTGCCTCTCCTATCAGTTGCTTGTTCTTATCCTTATTGAATGTTTCATTGCAGCAACTATCACCTACTAAGTCACTAAACACTAGTCAAAGTAACAAGTAAGTATACAGTTCGCTTCATCATACCTTTTTTTTATTAGGGCGTTTTTAGAGTCAAACGTACAAGACACGTTGAAATAAAAACATTAATCTTTTGTCGCCGTTTTTACTTGAAACTACTTCATGTACCCGGATAAAAAGGATCCTATATCCTAAACCAAGACATGGTCTATCTGTGCCAAATGGCGTCCAAATCCGTTCAGTCGTTTTTACATAAGAAACATCCAAACTCACAAACCTAAAAAAGACTAAGATATTTTATTTTATTGAGCAAGCCACACCAACGACATATTTACAAGAATAAACAATAGGTAATCACAAATCTTCAATACTGTGTAAATACATCACTTAAAGGCATGCACAACTTTCTTATTAAAAGATGAACAATGTTAAATTTAAAATTAAGTTTTAATTTTTAAATCATTACAATATTTATAAAATTAAAAATAAAGTAAGTAAAATGACTAAATAGATTTGATTATAGAATAAAATAATAAATAATACATTTCTTCACATTGCATGAGAGCAATACAACCATACAAAATTACAACAAAATATTCGCAAATAAGGTAACAAACGTGATAAAAGATTAAATTTAAACTAAATTATAGTGAAATTATTATTTTTGATAACATTATTAAATTAAATTCCAACACAATTAAATTAAAATTTCAACATAAGTAATTAAATTAAAATTACATTACTATTAAATTAGAACAAGTCAGTTTAAGTATAAGTAGGCAACTGATTACAGATCAATTTGAACAATTTTAGTTTTAAATATATAATAAAATATATAAATAAATATTGCGTGCCTGCGGGGCACAGGAATTCTTTGGCAAGTACTTTCATAGATTCAAACCGATCCCACGTGCGTAGGTATACAAATGACTTCAGAACGCCCTAAAATCATCATAATTTTCTATAACTCAACTTCTGCTTGGCAGCTTGCGTTTAGAATATCTGCTTCATTATCATCGTAAGATTTGTATTCAGACTATGTTGAAATGTTCTAATATAAAAATGACTGCAGGGCCGCAGCGAAAACTGTTCTAGAGAGAACCCAATCTCAGACTGGTGAATGCGACGACACTTATGATGATGGGTAAGTATTTCAGAAATTATTGCTATAAATCCGGTTTTAAGGGTGATTTTCGCCCATTTCACGATTCCAGCACAATATTATGAATATTTTTTTATACCCTGTTGTTTTGGAACTCAGTCTCTTTCTGATTACGACTTTCTTATGGTATACACGCACGTGCTATAATATTTCCAAGAAAAAAATAACACATTTTGGTATATAAATATAAGTAACCTAACCTACAACATCTAAAAATGTCTTGTGCACTTATTTCAGTGTGCCAGAACCGAAATTGAAAGCAAATTCGTCATTGGCGGAGATTGTGGAGCGCATGCGCAGCCCACAGTTGGGCGTAGGCTTCCTGCAGCAGACTGTCAGTCTACCGTCCCACACATTCGTCTCTATATACGCCATACATTGGTTACAAGCTAATATGGAAGGCGTCAGTTACGAAAGAGCTACGGCCGTTATGGAGGTAAAGTGCTGCACAGTATACATGATCAAATGAAATTAACTAGTGACAACTGCGTTAACGTGATGGGTATCTTATCATGATAAAACAAAAATAAAAATGATTAGACGATTATTTTTTTGGGTCAATGACCGAAAAATCTCTTTCTACCACGTCTGCGGAGTTTCGCTAAGTAAATTAATTTAACCCGGTATTTGTTATTTAAATAAGGATCTTTGTGATATCATCATCATTTCAGCCAAAAGACGTCCACTGATATAGGCCTCCCCCAAGCACCGCCAGTTCGACCGACTCTGTGCTGCGGCCAATCAACAAGGTCATCGGTCCATCTTGTGGGAGGCCTTTATAACATACACCACCTACAGAATCATCGTCAGACATTATCAGGCCTCTGTCACGTTAAGTTTAAAGTGCCTTTCAAATAGGTGTTTGATTGAAATTAAATTGTTTTTTTTTTTCCAGAAATTACTACAAGAGAAAATGATATGCCACGCATCTGGTGATACAACGAAACGTTTCGTCGTAGGATACTATATGTATCATATCTTGCCACAGAAAAAAGAAAAAGGTTAGTAGTGGTTAGGTTAGTTAAGGTAGAATTTGTATTAAAAACAAAAAGTAGGAGCATGTATCTGGGTTCTAGGTGAAGTAACAAGTGTCTGACCTCCATAACCTGGGTACTACGATACCCCTTGGTAAGACTGGTTGTCAGACTTTCGGGCTTCTGACGACTCGTAACGACTGTTAAAGATCCACGAATGACAGCCGGGACCAACGGCTTACGTTAAGCCGTTGGTCTCGATATGATTCAAAATTCAAATTCAAAAGTCATTTATTCAAACTAGGCTGAGAATCAGCACTTTTCGAACGTTAAAATTACATAAGACAGTCCCCTAAAACGCCCACCCTTCACCACTTCCTAGTACTTTAGCTGTGAAGAAGAAGTGGCGCAACAAACTCCCCAGCAGCACAGCTGTCTGTTCAGTTAGAAAAAAATGATTCTATATAATAGTATGCAAAATGATATTTACATTACGCAACACAAAACATAATTTAAACTATAAAATTAATAGCCATGACAGCTAGCACACGCCAATATACCAACCAAAACATCGAGAACTATACTCAAGCAGAAATAAAAATAACTTAACGAAAACAATATCTAAATAATAGCCTCCAGGCATAAAGGGCGTGCCCGCTTACATATAGCTCTAACTAGAAGTTATAATTGATAAACTAGGACCATCGAGGTAAATTAAAAAATTATCGAGGTCGCTAGCTAACCACATATTGCAATACAACTCATAAAAAAACATTGTAATGAGTAGATTATGTCAAAAATAAATTAAAATAAAATAAATTGACTTATAAAGTAAAATTATAAACAATTATATAAACTCATATAACCTGTCAGTAAGCTAATTCTGGAGAAAGAACATTAAAACATTGTCTTGAGTTAATCACAGCGACCAACTAACTATTCTTTCTATTCGGAAAGATGGCCACCCATCCACGGATTAACCCCGGCAAGTGTGGCTTAACCTGCTGGATCGACCTGTGCGGCTGTTATTACTTAGCCGCGACCTCCTCCACGGAAACATACTACCGGGATAAAAAGCCATGTCCTGACCCAGGTCAAGGTCTACCTTTGTGCCAGATTTTATCGACCCGTTAAGGTGTGAAAAGTTAACAGACAGACAGAGAGCTACTTTCGCATTTATAATATAAATTATGGATGGACTTGAAAATAAAGAATGTGTATTAATATAGAAACCTATTATTTTTACAGACAGTATACCCGACTACGTGAAGCCTCTGGGCGACCTACAAAGCTTCGAGAACGAATGGATGGAGGTCGAAGTGTTAGGACCACGGTCTCCGTTACTCTCCGCCGAGACTTTGATGGGGGCCATCGATATATCTGGCAGCAGCGCGGTCGCGGACGACACGGGAGTGCCGGCCTTCCTCTGTGATAGTATCGACCCCAGTTACATGCAGTTGGGTTCTGATAGTGACAGTAAGTATAAACTCACAGCATATATTTCGATTCAACCATTTACAAGCACTTTTGAGTTGTCAAGGGGTTGGTCAGAGAAAGATGAAGTTAGTTATCTATTCCAAAGCGTGGTAGATTCCTATGGAGAAGAACGGGCAGAGAACTCCATGGACACTCTTTTAAATCAACATGTTTGTTACATCATCCATGTTGAAATTATAGGTACATAAATGTTTTACTTGATGAGCCGTAGTTTTATACTAAAACCTGTTTGCTACTATAAAAAAATACATTTCGGATAAATCAAGTCTTAGGGTGCGTTTCAACTGAAGCGGAGACGAACGGAGCTGAGCGGAGACGTGCAGGAATCGTCCAATTATAGACGAAACGAGAGACGCGATGAGGAATTCAACCATTGTGATTGGTCGATCCCTGGTCAGCTCCGCTCGTCTCCGCTTCAGTGGAAATGCACCCTTAGCCCAGGTTCGCACGGACGAGTTTTTATCGCGGCGATTTTTTTTTGCGTATTTGATTTTCGATTCTCTGATTAACAGTGTGTTTTCTTGACGCGCTGGATGCGCTCTGTTGGATTCTCAATGCTCGGCTTAATACCGAGAGTTAAATATCCAATGTACAAAAAAAAATTGGCGCGATGAAACCACGTCCGTGCGTACCTGGGCTTATACTGTACTACCATTTTTTGTTGGTATAAGTCGCTTATATTTCACAGAGTTGTAGCTTTTGAGATTCAGTTCTGTGAGTGATTTATTCAGTCAAGGGTGTTGCCGATGTTTTTTTGTGGTCGAAAAGTGTAGTCTGGAAGATAAAGAGACTGACCTCTTGAGTTTATTTCGGTCTTCCTTCTTAGAGTAGTCGGATAGGAAACATCGAACTTATCTAGTTTTAAAACCTAATTTATTTTTGACGTGTAAACGTCAAATGTAATTAGAGATAGCATATTTGGATGCATATTTACCTAAAGTTTGAGAGTATGGAGTGTGCTTCGGTACGGGAGAAGTGTCGGTTTCCAGGTCCGACGAATTATTAAGAACTACTCGTTTGTACTGTGTGTGCGGGCGAATAAATATATTTTTCATTTTAGATTAAAAAGTTTTGAAGAAATTAATTTTAGGAAAACGATAAAGTTGTAGGTACTTATCATACTTTGTAATGAATAGTAATTTTTTACGTGTTATATTTTCCATAAAATTCTTGCCTAGTTTTAAATAGATATAAGAAATATTTGTAATGCTTATTAATACTAAATTTTATACACAGTGTTATTTATGAAACTACGCGATCCCGGGAAAAATATATTTTAAGAAGCCGCTTCCGTAGATTGTAGCCCCTGTTGTGGCCATTGTTGTCCCTTTGCCGGGAAAATAAAACGTAATTTAGGTAAATATGCATCCGAATATCCGATCTCTAGTTATAACTAAACGTACCTATCACTATGTATTTTTCTGTGTGAACTTAAATAATAAAATAAATAAATATCAATTATAATTAAACTAACGAATAATTTCGTTTTCAGTGCCCCTATACAAGAACACGCACTTGGACATCGATATAAGCAACAAGAGTGATCGCATCGAGTGGGGCCACGCGCGCTACCAAGCCACGTTCCGGCCGGACCAGGCCTACGAGATGTGCATACAGTGGGCCGTCGCCAGCGGGAACATCGTCGCTGAACTGGTTTCTATCACCATTTATTTATTTAAGCCGATAAGATTTTCTTCAGCAAAAATGGCGAACTTCCGTACAAGAATCCATTTAAGGGATGAATTTTCAAAAATCCTTATTGCTCACTTTCGATATATGGGGAACTCTTGCGCAAAATTTCATGTTTCTCGACCCAGCGGTTTAGGCTGTGCGTTGCCTGTCATGAATTAATTTAAGATTTTTATTAAGTAGATTTATCCATTATTGTACACCAGAAAAAAACATTACAAAAAATAAATTAAACACTACAACACATACAATGAGCGGCCTTATAACTTTCTGCGATCTCTTCCAGGCTACCTTCTCCATAAGCAAAAAAAAATAAATCGCCGAAGGGAACCTGGCCTGTCCAAAGGAGTACGCAAAGATGTACAGTACACTAGCATTTCGCCAGTTATGTTTAAATCCTATTTAGTAAGGGGCGAGCCTTAGCCAGTCGTCTATAGCCAGGGCACTAGTCCCGGTTTTGGTATAAAAGTATACAGAGTGAGCCTCCTCATATACCCTGGTTCTCCGGGTCGAAACTGAGTCGCCGTCAAATTGTTGCTGCGCATCGTTTGAGGTCAGGACATATTCCACTAAACAATTTTGCTTATCTCATGAGAAAATCGGACTGTCCTAACTGTGAGGTGTGTGGTAAAACAGAATGCACAGCATGTGTTGGTGGAATGTGTCCGATATACAAGCAAAAGAAACTCAATTCTCAACTTGATGAAATTGTCGGTAATGGACTTTGGAATGTTGCATGGTATTTTAGCTAAGCCTACGTCTGAAGCAGGAAAAATATTATATACTTTTTTAGATAATAAATTAGATTAAGTTAAGTTTTGTGTGACTAAGATTAGTTAATTTAGTTGAGGAGTTAGTCGTTATTTGTATAAGCACGATGGGATTGACATCGTCGCATATGTGTACAAAAATCCCTTAAATAAATAAAGATAAAAATAAACTAATCCAGGTTACTTCTGAGAACTTCGTGATCCCAATAACACTTCTCGGCCGGGGAATCAAAACCTAGGTCCAGCAGTCTCGCTTGAGACCACTAGACTGCTACATTATACACGTTTTATTATCTGTATATGACTGTCTACACACAAGATACCTCTTTTTAATGACATTTACTTTGTAAACGTTATTCTGTAATATATAAATTTTTCAGATATTCGGCTGGGCGCGCAAAGCTCAAAGCTGTAGACTACAAATGGTGCCAATACCGGCAGACCCACTTGCTTTGCCCTTTACTTTGAAATCGGACCCTCTGAGAGGACCTATTTACGTGCCTCTAAACGAAGAACCCCTGCTCAGGAGCAACGTCACGTTATTCGAAGGTATGTTATCTTTTTCGATTACGACAATAAAAACTTTTAGTCCAACACCATCCATGTAATGCGAGAGTTTAGCACCTGCGCAGTAAACCTTACTTTATTGTGCGAACGAATAAAGATATTTTTCATCACATATATTCAAAAAGAGCTAGTTTATTCTTTGTAAACATGGACTAAAATAGCAAATCCCTAGGGACTAAAAGTGATTTGAATTTGGAATGTGGATATTGTTACTAAAATTCCAATCACCAAAGAGATCAATCACGAACATTGTATGAACAAGTAACAGGCTGGCAAGAGAGATAGAAAGTGTGAATTTGATCAAAATGAAAATCTAAAATGGCGGCTGCGAAAATTTCAAAATTTTCTTTATGAAAACTACACCCAGTTTTCATAGTTTTAGAGGGTGCTAAAGCCGATAGTGAAGTCAAAATGTAAATCCAAGATGGTGCTGCGATGGTGCTTAGCACCCTTGAAAACCATGAAAAAGTTTGTGTCTCTGTTTACGAAGAATAAACTAGCCCTTTTTGAATAGATGTGATAAAAACAACTTTATTTAATACTTTATTTTTTTTATACAATGTGTAACGTTAAATGCGCAAAACCTGAAAATAGTTTGATCAGAATAACGAGCAGAATCAATTGAACCACTTTTTAATATAGGTCACATTTTTCAAAAAATCTTCATTAAAAACGTTGCCGTGTCTATTTATTAATAGGTCAAGCCATCACATGCGCAAACCCGCCAAAATAGGTAAATAAACACAAATTGTTGTCGACCAACTAAAATTTTCATAATAATAGCTTTTATTTCAATGCAAATACGAATCTTCTAAAATTAAAACAGCACATAAAACATTTAAATTTTGAATCAAAAATCAGTTGGGGTGTCTGAGGTTTTGCGCATTTAACGTTACACGTTGTATATTACTTTTCTTTACTTTATGGTGCACAAGATATTGGCTTAGCCTAGTTTGTTACCAAGGTTATCTCCATATTATAATTTTAATGTTGATTTTATTGTTTTAATGTTTAAACGATTTTTATTTTTACTCGTAACTTCCCAGGGTTCCCTGAAGACACATGGCTGGAACGTCTGTTCCTATTCCAAGAAGCCATAGTTGGTCGTTTCGGGTTCATAAAGTGTACTGTGGAGAGTACATCGCACGAGGCGGGCGTAGGCGACCACTTGTATGTGCACGTGACTGGGAACATGTTCATACTCATACCTACCACTGTCAAGTCGGAGCAGAGGGCTTTGAGGACCAAGCCAGCCAACAAACCGCTTAATGCTAGCCGGTAATATTTCATCTTTTCTTTTATATTTTGCCTCTTTCCACAGCATACCGACTGTAACCTTTATCATGGAAAATGATAAAAGTAACAAGCCCTACGCCCAATAGGATTTCCCATCGACAAAAACCTCGAACTTTTCCCCTATAGGGGTTTAGGGGATGATTTTTCAAAAATCCTTCTATAGTGCTCACTTTTAGTACATAAGAAGCTCTTGTGCAAAATAAAAAACTTCAAGACCCAGTGTTTAAGGTTGTAACTGAGCGCCTGTCAGTGATTGGATGAATGAATTTTGATGATTAATATAAAAAAGATTTTTATTATGTAGATTTCCCATAAACTGTTATTGGGTACCCATCACCCGTAAAGTAACGCAGAAAAAGGCTCTATCAATTTATGCAGGCGTCTATACTTCTCTTTCTTATATTTAAAACGATAAAAAATACTTCAAATGTCAATGTGATGTGGTACACCACTGACTACCTACTTACGTATCTACAGTATTCTCTTCTTCTCTCTTTAATCCATCCAAAGGTAGTGTTTAAAAGATTTTAGCGGTAAAGCCGCCCATCGTGTCACCCTATGTAAAATTTCTACATTTATATTTGTACTTTTATATGTTGTACGTAAAAAGGGTATTCTATTCTATTCTAAATGCAATTTTTCACGACAGATACCCCGTTCACCCGGAAGCGGCGCCTAGTCCCCATGAGGGATATATCACAAGACACGTCAGTGGCAAGAACAAAGACGATTACGATAATAGCCGGCGGGTAAGATCAATAGAATATACTGTCCCCTGTACCCGAGCCTAAATGTGACACATCGCGCTTTAGAAAGAGCATCACACGAGTGACAGAAACGACGCTTTATAACGTCAAAGGCTGCGTTCCGAGTTACGCTCGATTTGAGCGTACTAACACCCGTACCGAATAAGCGTGAGCGTAATAACGATGTGCCTTGAATCGTCATGGATGACGTCATGACATGCGCCATCTTGCGATAACGCCGACCATGCCTTTTACTAATATCACCGTGAGCGCTGTCAATAAGGACAGTTGCACTGTTTTGTTTTGAGTCGCATCATGTCTTTTTCGAAATTGTGCTTCTGGCTACCCTTCGCCACCTAACCAAAGAAGAAGAAGAAATGCATGTTTTGACGTAGGCGAGCACTGTGAGCGCGTTCACGAGCGTTCCGAATTGTTGATAGCCCTCAGCTGTCATAATCGTGATATTTAAATCTGAACGCAAATTATTGATGTCAGCGCTGTGAGCGATTATGTTCTAATTCGGAAAGCGGCCAAACGTATTCTAGAAATCGATGTGCCATTTTTACGGCTATATTCATTCAAGAGCAGTGGTGGCCCAATGGTATCGGCCCCGACTTGCGACTTTGTGTATTTTACACTTTGAGGGACACGTCCATAAGTGATATAACAATAAAACTTATATCGTGTCCTTGAATGCGTTAATATCATCACCACTGCCCTCAGAAAGTTGAAGGAAAACATCGTTACGAAACCGATATGTCCTAGCAAAAATTCGAAGACATGTGACATCCGCCAACCCGCACTAGACCTGCTTGGTGGATTATGACAGAGAGGAGGCCTGGGTCCAAGTAGTTGGAACGTTATAGGTATATCCATTAAAATTGAGAAATCCCTTGTTTCTCTAGTCATATTTGCACAATAATTATTTACTTAATTTCCAAGTTCCGAGACAAAAATATCCTAACTTATACAGAAAAAGTTATCCTTTTGTGGAGAAATAGGCAAGAAACGAAAAGATGGAACAAAGAACGGTACAAAAAAGCACCCTTCGCATTCGTCTAACGCAGGAGTTATCAAATGGCGGACCGCCGACCTTTTTTGTATGACTAAAACTTAATCTAAAAATATTAAAATAAAAATGTAGAGTTTTCGCTTGCACCTCCAAAGTTTAAAGTAGGTAAAACATGTAATTTTTCACGTTTATATTAATACCGCTTATTTTTTATATATTTTTTTATTGAGACTTTTTATGTTGGTTACTAGTAATCATCTACCAAACGGACCACGACACTCATTTAATGTTTTTTAAACGGACCCCCAATGAAACTAATTGGTGACCCCTGGTCTCACGTATATAGCCCGCGCTTGCGACGTTCAGCATCTACGAGGCGTTAACACGATGTTAACACCCAAAGTGAGACAGCATGCGTAATTTTTAAATAATCAGAGACTTTTTTCAATAAGCTACTTTCATTTTCTGAGGTTTCATCTTCCTCAGAATTTTCTTTGAAAGACTCCTTGACATAACTGCAATGTTTTAGACAAGGCATCCGATTGCCGAATCTTTCATGCACAGACGGCCAGTATATTGCACAATTAAAAATATCACTCAATAATATCGATAATCTGGAGGCCGCGTCCTAGTGATTTTGTTTTTTTATTTTATCTATATACCTAATAAAAATTAAATGCTGTTCATTGATAAGCGCATCATGGAGTGATTTGGATTTAATTTGTCACAATTTTTTTTAAATTGAACATCTGTCGGGAAATAAAATGAATTTTCTTTGGGAATTTTGTACGAATTATTGAAATTTGGACAGGACATCGTCTGTTGGGTCAGCTAGTGATAAATAAATAGCAAAATCCTGTCACGCCCCGATCTAAAACAACTGTTACAGCTGCCATGCTTTCAGGCTTTGGTCTAAATTTCATTCTTGCAACCGGTGTTATGGCAACTTAGGATGCTATGGACCCTATGTCCAGCAGTGGATTGCGATATGCTGAGATTGAGATGATTGAATTTTACTAAAGATATATTATTTCAGATGGGTTTCCTCTGGTCATGGAATCACATGATATCTAAGAAGTGGAAGTCATCACTAACTCCAGCGACTGGGGATGATGGCTTCCAAATGCGAATGCTCCGAGACTTCAAACACTTCTGTGCAAATCAGGAGCAGAGACTCAGTCAGTTCTGGGATCAATGTTGGGAAATGCGGGAAAAAGCCCACGGCATGCAGTCTTGTTAATTTATAAGCCAAATGTTAAATTTATGATAACTGTTAAATATATTTTGATTTTCTTAAGTTGTAAGTATTATTGTTGAAATGATTTCCCATCGCCCTTTTCGTCAAATCTAGTCAGTGGTCAAACCTTTGTCAGGGGTTCAGGACTCTTGATTAATATACGTTTTACTGTGACTATAATAATAACTTCGTTAGGTATGTCAGTGTCTAGGTGTGAGAAAAAAAAACCGGCTTTACAACATTATCTATATTTTTATAGAAATAGAGTGTAGTCGAACAAGTAAGTAAAGTCTAACATAACAATACAAAGTAAACCAGTATACCTACTTAGCTTGCATCGTGAGGCTCTGATTGGCCTACAAGATTAGTGAGATACCCATATATATATAACTACGATATTCCTTTCAAATTGTATTGATTAAAAAACGTGTAAAATATATCAACAGATACAAATTGCAACTTATTTATATTTATTTTTTCAATTATCTCTAATTTTTAATCGAACATTCTTTAAAATAATCCAGAAACGATTTCGTACTGCTTGAACTATCAGGTTTTTTTGTGAAAACAAGACGTCGTGTGAGCATACTCGAAAAACATGGAGCTTCCTTTTTATGGTTACTAATGGCCTTATTAGTATTCGATTCATAATTTAAGGCAACCTTTTGACTCACAAATGTAAGTAATGTCAAAATATCCGTTTCCGTTGCCGAGTTGTGCAACTCTTCACATAGAGCCTGGATGAACCAAGAGCCAGCAGCGGTATTTCTCCACGCGTAATACCCAGGAACAGTAGCACGTGCTAGTAGGAAGTCCGGATGAACCGGAATTTTGTGTGATTCAAACCATCCGTCTGTCTCGACAGCGTCTGTCTCGAAGTCACTTGTTAATGTAACGCCATCATCGTAATATTCACCCTGACAAGCTTGAAATATGAATAACCTCGGCTTGCCTGCAAGTGTAGGGCAGTTTTCGTCGGTAAACCCACACCACAATTTTTCTGACCTGTAATGGGTATCTTTTGCATACAAAATTCCAGACTCTCCGTGCGTTAATACCACAATTAGTAGACAATCATTGTTGGAGTGATTCATCTTCGCTGTCCGTTTAATATACTTCATAATTTTTTCAAATGTTAGATTAGGGAAAACATCAACACTAAATGCTAACTCTTTAAGGCATTTCTCCAAATTCTTACAATCTTTAACGGTGCCGGCTCGCGGTGACATTTCTAAAACAGTGTCAAAGTGGTCGTGACTAAAAATGAGGGCCTTACCCCGGTACTTGTGATTCATGTTGTAAAATTCGTTTCTAAATGTGGTGTAGGATTCAGGATGGCAATTCCGTCCTCGACCATTGCCACATTTTGAATGTTCCGCTGTTCCTCCATTTTCTTCTGTCATTTTATGTATTATTAAGGTATTCCACACTAGTATTTAGGTTAGGCAGAGAATTACTACAATATTGTATTGTAATGAAATCTATAATTAGTAGTAGATACTTATTTCTATCATCGACTGCTCAACTTGCAGTAAAATTAACTTCTACTCCAGTTTTGCAGTAAATATTACACGTTATCTATCAATTCACTTCAAAAAATAAAAATCGAATGAATTGCGCAATGATTGTGGCGCGGTATTTATAGGCGATGATGACGCAACAATCAACATAATTATTGCAAAACAGCATGCAGCATGGGGAAGTCCTACGCACGTTGGTGTTACCATGTTTGATGAATACTTTGGTTGATAATTACTATAAAAATAAGCATAGGTAATAATACTATATATAATTGTAGCCTGTGGTAATATATTTAAAAAAAATTGTCGGTATGACTACATTGGCAACGGGCCAAATGTTTTCGGTGGTCACTTTGTCCGCGTATTTACTTTGCTTTTTAAATTGCATCATATTATTACTAATAAACTAGTTTTTGCCCGCGGCTTCGCTCGCGCGGATGTCGGAAAATGTCCCGAGGCAACGTACTATTGGTATTAAAAGAACCATATGTGTTAATCCAGGTTATAAACTATATGTGTGCCAAAAAACCACGGGCAACTTTGTACGGAGTCTGGTCCCAACTCTCAACAGTTATGAAATGTAGGTATGCCATGTGAAAGCTTTTGGGACATCCATATACTAAATCGAGCGCGAACATGGTATTCAAAAAAGGTTAGGTTAGATTACGGCGCGGCATACACTGGCAGTGCCGTATGGGAGGAGCCGCGCCGTGCCCTGCCCTCGTTTCAGAAGTCGGAGCCGACCTGTCGCTGCCGGCCGTCTCTTGATCGATGGTCGGGAGTGCCGAGTCGTGGGACGCGGTGGTATCCTTCCGCGAAACAGTTATCTCGCAGAAGGAAGTTGCAGAAAAGGAAAGGGAGATCACAAGTGATCTCCCGTTCCGCAGCAGGCGCACTGGGCGTCGACGGAGGGTAGATAACTACGTCTTTCAGCCCCCCTAAAGGGGTCCAGGGGTGACGGACTCGGGGACATCCGTCGTCCCCCATCACACAGGACCCGAGTTCGAAGTTCACGTATTGCATTTTTATACTCGTGATAACTTCGAAATTGAATGTCCGATTCGAATCAATTAAAGTATTTTACTGCTACATAAATACCCTTGTAGAAAAAACGATTGATTTGAATAAGAATGAATACTACGATACGGATGTAACCAACTTTTGTTTAGACCACAAAAGCTGCTATTGTGACTTAACTATGTTATTTAATTTAGATACATTCCATCGCGGAATTGTTTGTAGGTAATAATTTAGTCATGTAGTTAGAGAATACAATCCGGGATCCCGGCCGTTTTCTGACCCCGAAAATCCCGGGACTGTACTTAGCTAATCTCGGGATTATCGGGATTGCCACAAACAGGTCTACTTTGCATTCCGTAGTCCTTTGCTCCTTGACAATGTTAAATCAAAAGCAAAATAAATCATATAAAATTAAATCAAATAAAACTCGCGCCGCACGATATGTACCTACTACAAAATGAATCGGGGTTACCAAAAAGTATTAAACGTGAAATGAGCCTGTTTGAAAATAAAGAAGGTCGTGGATATCGGTAGAAACAGCTTATACTTACTTAAGTATATATTGTCTTTTCCTCCACCCAGTGTGGAATCTGAACGAGTGTCTTTAGTTGCTGCTTATCTTGGCAATAAACTACGAAGCAGGCTTGGGAGTCAAACATTGGATGCTTTGATATTTCTGCGTTGTAAATATTATTTTTCCTCAAATGTTATCAAATGAATATTAATACACTTGGTTGATGATACACACGGCTACACATCAAGCTACACATTTCCATTTTATGCTGATCTCGCATTGTATAGGATTTCCGTTCAATGCGAGGTCAGCTTATACTGTAAATTATAGTTTGATGTGTAGCCGTGTGTACTTTATCAAAAGTAAACTCATCCGCACTTCCATGGACCCCATGGTAACAATTTGACTTTGACAACGCTTTTATTATTATTTCTGTAGCTGCTAAGACGATTTTGGGGACACCCCCCCCCCCCCCCCCACCAATAATAATATTGATTAATGAGGCAATCAAAATAATAAAATTTTGCTGTAGCTGTAGCACCTATAGGTAGCAAAATTCAAAAATGTCTTATCTATGTTATCATATCAACTGATTAGGTAACACACCTGGTAGGCACCTAATCAAAAGTAGGTACTACAGTCAATTCCACTTCCATTCCACGTAACAATTTGACTTTTACACCGCCTACTCTACTATTATTTATGTAGCAGTAAGGCCGATGTACCATCGAAGAAGTTCATATCTATACACCGTAAGGACTATTTCTGCTTGCAGCGCTCGGCCGCTATAGTACCGGGGCGGTAACAGATGTGGTCAACATGTTCACGTCATTTTGTTTTCAAACTGCTTAGATATGAAGTTCTTCAATAGTACCTACCTATCTGCTAAGACCATTTTGTGGACGTCCCGGTGTACCAAAAATATATATGATGCAATATATACGAGGGTGAATCAAAAAGTTCTTAGAATTGCATATATATAAAACACTTTTGGGAGAAGTTTGATATTCAAATTAAAGAGTGTCAATCACACAATATTTATGCAAACTGTCACTTGTTTTTGTCAGTTCGTTCGCACGTAATAAATTGTTTTGTGCAACGAGTTGCTAAAAACCCAAAATTATGGATAAAAGTGAGTTACGTGCGGTCATGTGCGGTGATAAAATATCTCAGTTTGAAAAAAATGTCTACGAAGGAAATTTTTTCGGACATTCAGCAGACATTAGGGGATGATGTTGTACCCTATTCTACGGTTGCGTACTGGGTGGCTGAATTTAAAAGAGGTAGATCAAGCTGTAAAGATGACCCGCGTTCTGGGCGGCCTTCAACCTCCGTTACGGAAGAAAATGTCAAAAAGGTTGAGAATCTGGTTTTGGAAGACAGAAGAATAACTATAAAACATATAGCTGAGATCCTAAAAATATCATTTGGTAGCGTTCAATCCATTTTAATTGATTCACTGGGGTTCAAAAAAGTGTCGGCAAGATGGGTGCCACGAATGTTAACCGACGAAAACAAAAAGTGACGTTTGGAAATTTCTAAGCGTAATCTCGAAATGTTCCAGCGTGATTCGGATAATTTTTGCCGTCGCCTTGTCACCATGGATGAAACGTGGGTCCACCATTTCGATCCTGAAACTAAGAGACAAAGCATGTCTTGGAAACGACCAAACCTCCATCCATTAAGAAATTTCGAGTTGCTACTACCGCTGGCAAAGTTATGGCCTCAGTGTTCTGGGATAGTGAAGGAATCCTTTTTATTGATTACATGCCAAACGGCCAGACGATTACTGGACCCTATTATGCAAATTTAATCCCGAAAGTGCGTGAAGCGATTAAAGAAAAACGTCGTGGAAAACTATCGTTGGGCGTGTTGTTTCTTCAAGATAACGCTCCTGCTCATCGATCGGAAGTTGCGCTCAACGCAATCCGCTGTGCTGGCTTCAATCTCCTTGACCACCCACCATATTCTCCGGACTTAGCCCCAAGTGATTTTCACTTATTCCCAAAATTAAAAGAGGACATTCGTGGAACAAAATTTTACGATAATGACGCGGTTATGGCTGCCGTAGAGGAGTTTTTCGAGAGTCAAGAAAAACATTATTTTTCACAAGGAATAAGGAAGTTAGAAACGCGTTATTCTAAATGCATTGCTTTGGAGGGAGATTATGTAGAGAAATAAAATATTTTTGTTTAAATCTTTGCATTTTTTCATATTGATTTCAAAAATTTTTTGATTCACCCTCGTAAGGTCCCATTAAAATAGATGGACAAACTTTTAGAAATTATTCAGACTACCAAAATAAGGACATAGGTAAAAAAATAATAAGAAAAACGCATTAGATACTTACAAGAAAAATAAATCAGCTAACGAAAATACACAAAAAATGTTGGTTACCCAATGCCATTTATTATTTTAGGTCAAAATAAAATCACTTTAATCAGTGTTTTTTTTTGCTTGGATATCTTTGGTTAGACGTACTGAACGCTGTGTTAAAATTTGTCCATCTATTTTAATGGGACCTTGTATAGTTATCAAGGTAGCAATTAAAAAAAAAATATTTGCTTCAATGTTATCAACTGAATATCTAAACACACTTGGTGGTAGCTAATCAAAAGTAGGTAGGTACAGTACAGTAAAAAAAAAACTTTTACAACACCTTTATTTCGTTTCCTTACCTTTATTTTCATTTTTTTTTTCGTCGCTTCGCGCCCTCGACTATCTCCGTTCACAGACTTGTCGATCGTCAATAGTGTCCGACCGAAGGTGCAATTCTGGCCGAAGCCGAAGCCGAAGCCGATTAATCGGTATTCACCAAAACCTTCGGCCGAAGCCGAAGTCGAAGGTGTCATTGACCTTGAGAAATACGATAGTTACTTTGATCTCAGAATATACTAGATACATATTGTGAGAGCTTTAGAGATTTAGCCCAATAACGAGCCGAGTGACCAACATATACAAGTAGGTAATAAAATATTGTCAAAAATAAAAGTTTCAAATATACAATGTTAATTAAATATTTATTTACTTAAAGTAATTTTAACAAAAATAATCAAATAATCAGTCACATTACTAACTGCGATTCGTTTGGGCCGGTGCGGCGGCGCGGCGAAACTCTGCTGCTCTGCACACTCTCCGTCTCGCTATAGCATCGTTCAGTAAATTTCAAATTTTGACAACTAGCAAACCTTCGGCTTCGGCCAAACCTTCGGCAAATTTTTGGCCGAAGCCGAAGATTTGGCCGAAGGTGCTTTTTTGGCCGAAGGTGGCCGAAGCCGAAGCTTCGGTCGGACACTAATCGTCAATGAGTTCTATCCTACAACCGGTTGTCCGTCGTGCGTGGATTTTTTTCAATGCCAGAACGCGTTGTTGTCGAATATAAAAAGAGCCACGACACGAATTTCGCTTTGTGGCTATAGGCAGGGTGGATTTTTGAATTGGGGCAATAAGGGCTCACCGTCGTAGCTACAGGAAAACTGTCTAAGATGACTGTCCTTACCTTTTGAGAGATTTTTATCTGCATTCACAGATATTGAAAAAAAAACTGTCAGCAAGAAAATGGGCAATTTTCACAAAAACATTTTTTTTGATGCCTATTGATCCTCCTCTGTTTCTTATAAGGATCAAAAAACTATTGGAGCAACTGAGATTTGAATACTAGAAAACTCAGAAATCGCAAAAAACTTTTCTCATACATTTCGTAGAAATGGATCTCCCACTCGTTTTTTTATGACGAATAAACTAGCCGCTACAATTCAGAAATCGGTTAAAAACTTTGTCCATACAAGTCCAAGCATTCTAAATTAAATGAGGATTTTTTTTTCTTAGTATTTTAAAAATCACAAGCAACAACCTTCTAAATTCTGTTCTCATAGCAAATAAAATAATAACGCGTCTTCGGTCTTAATTCGAAGTTTAATTTGTTTTTGTTCATTTTCTTCATTGTAGCGGCCTATATTATATCCTACGAAATGTATGGGAAAAGTATATTGCGATTTCTGAATTTTCTAATTTGGTCTGATAGAGTTTAATGATCCTTATAAGAAACAGGATCGATAGGCATCAAAAAGTTTTTGCGAAAATTGCCCATTTTCATGCTGACTGTACCTTTTTCTCAAAATCTGTTGATGCAGATTAAAATTTCTCAAAAATTTAAGGACAGTCTTCTATAAGACCGTTTTCCTGTAGCTACAACGGTTATGGTACCTTACTGCCCCGTCTCAAATATCCACGTGTATAGCGGAAAAATAGGCCACGCCACAGACTAGTTTTGTACCAAATGGGGCCACGCGTTCTGTAATTTTCGAAACTAACACATAATATCAGAATCAGAACCGTCACGCACACCGTATGAAGCTGGTAGCAATCTTTCCGAGTTCTGGCTAGAACCTCTTGCCAACACCGATAGCCGTTGTTTTTAATCAGTGGTACCGGCAATTTTCGCCAGTTTTGTTTGAAAATTATGTAGGTAGGTCATTTTTAGGATACTTTGAACTGCTTGATAATATTGATCTTGAAATAAAATAGGTCACTTAGAATGGAAGAAATTTATTGCTTATAGTTTACTAAATACATAAAATAAGCATTTTATAAAAAATACAAACCAGTCACATCAATGCATCAAAAATCTATGAGGAGGTTATTAGTTCTAAATAAGTTTCATCATACAAAATAAACTGTGGTGTATCTAGAATATTTTTAAAGTTGAACAAGGCACAATTTCAATATACCGATAATTTCATATAATTTCTAATATCCATGGTAACTCCTCACAGATATTTATTCACAGAATTTTATTCACACTAAAGATAAATCAGTCAATAAGATGCCACTATCACATACTTTCCTAAATCTGAAATAGGTATTACATTAAAGTTTTAAGTTTAATATTACTAATACAATACAATTCCTCGATAATATTTAAATTATCAGATCAGAAAATTATTATGACACATGAGCATGCAATATTAGGCATTTTCATTCAAGCTTTCACCCATAAAGAAAATTATTAACACATTATAGTTGGCAAAACAATTATTTGTGCTACTAACAACTAATACAACAATAAATGCTCTTAATTAAATAAAAGTTAATGTCTTTAGGTAGTATGAACTACAGGTACAGTATTATGAAAAATGCAAAAAAATATTTTAAAACATAACAAAAATGTAGGGAAAAGTCTTCAAATTAGATCTGTAGCAAGAAACAAATTTATAAGTTAATACATGGAAACAAACACAATATAGCTAACAAATAATTACAAACAATGTTTTGGACTTTTATGATATGTACTGGTGAAATTGATCTCTTTTGTTCTTCAGCTCTTTTTTTACGTAGGTAAATTTTTACAAACATTTCTTAATAAGTATGTTATGTAATCTCAAACATCATTGTATATAAACACATGCAATGCAGGCAATACATTTTAAACTTATAGTTGGCAGTACATAATCTCTTATATTAATTTGAGCCACTACAAAAGATAAAAACATAATTTCAAATTTTGTGCATAAGTACCTATTCATTAAATTGTAAAATGAGCAAAAAATTTTGATTAACTTTTTCTAGACTTAAAATCACTAGCACTTGGTATGTCTACTTAAGTAATTTGTGACATGGCATTGTTATGTTAACACTAACCACAATACTTCATTTGGATTTAAAATTCTTTAAATTTACTTATTGAAACAAGAAATGCAGATACAAAATAATCTCACAAAATGTAAGAAAAAACAATGCATATTGTACTATTAAAACATTATTTTTAACAGCCATTGAACATTATTTTCTAATAAGTAGGAATGGTTTCCTTTTATATATATTTTGTATAACTAATGCTAACAAGATATTTTAATACCTAACATAGGTACAAGATCAAGGGCAGTTTATCAGTGGGATTACTTCTTACCAAACACAAGGAGGCGAGTGAGCATGCTTGTGATGCAAGGAACTTGCTTCTGCTGATGCATGGGTGTCAGGTCTGGAGTATTAGACTCAAAATCCAGAGCTACTCTTTGACATACAAACGTTAATAATGTCAAGATGTCTCTCTCTGTACCAGCATAGCGTAACTCTTCACACAACGCTTGCATAAACCATGAGCCACGAGTAGTGTTTCTCCAAGAATAGTATCCAGGCACGGTAGAAAATACAATCAGGAAGTCTGCATGGACTGGAATTTTATATGATGCAGAGGGTGATCCATCTGTTTCAGTATAACTCACCAGATTAACACCACCATCCAATTTATCACCCTGGCAAGCTTGAATAAAGAACATCTTTGGCTTTCCAGCAAGAGTTGGGCACCTGTCACCAGTAAAGTAGTACCACAAGTTTTCTGGCTTGTAATGTGTATCTTTGGCATACAACATTCCTAGCTCTCCGTGGGTTAACACAGCAATAAGAAGACAGTCAAAGTTAGTATGGTCCATGTCTGCTGTCTGCTGAACATACTTAATGACTTCTTCAGATTTCAAATTGCTCAGCACTGTGACTTTGAATCCTAAGCCTTTGAGGACCTTGGCAAGATTATCACTGTCTACGTTCGTGCCTGTACGTGACTTCAGGCTGTGAATGTCGAAATGCTCGTGGTTGAAAATAATTGCCATCCCACGATACTTATGGTTCATGTTGTAATACGGCGCGTTTCTGTCAACGGGCATCCTTGCATAGCGGTGTGCGCTCGAGGATTCATGACTGCCTAGTGCGTCACCTTCATCGCCGCCACCGTTTCCGTTAGGTCTTTGTTCAGACTCAACACTTCCATTGTCTTGAGGTTCTCCGTCCAACATTTTGATTATTTACTGCCTTATCAAAAAGTAAAATAAATAGGACTTCAGTTACGCAGTATGCACCAGAGTTGAATCAAAACTGACAGAATTGCCAAAAATGTTGCATTTAAGAATCATGCGAAAACGAAGACCGTGACTGTCACAAAAAGCTGTGAGTGACATAAAATAAAAGTAGTTACAGATACAACAAATGTCAGTGAGTCAAGTGTTACCAGATGTGGCGCGCTCCAACTCGCCACATTTTTTTGCCCAAGTAGCGTAAAGTTGCGCTATTTTTTGTAAGTGAAATCTTCTTTAGGCGCGTTGAACGATTTTTGATAAGGGGTAAACTTATGGATTCCTGTAGTGCTTTATTATAGAATATAGATGGCGCTAGTACCAATTTTAAGTTTTCACTTCTGTGGGCAGTCTAACAAAATAAATTAGTAATCTGTGTCATGACAGCCTATTTTTTTTCTGTAAATTAGCCTAATTTTGCCGAATTATGTGATTGTCCCATACCAGACTTTTCGTGCGAAATAAGAAGAATTTCCTAATACAGTTAATAATTCATTGCTCAATGTTCACTCTCTCAATGACGTTAATCTCTCAGATAATCTGGATGAAGCCATAAATCACCTATTTTTTGGGATAACCTAATTACTTGCGATCAGTCGATGATCTTAAAAATGTATTACCCCGACACCCTTCCAAGTAGCTTTTATGGCGACAAGTCGCATAGTCTGGCACCACTGAATGTCACTTCCAATCAAAATTAGAACCTTGATTCGACCACAGATTGTCTATAAAACACCGACTTTTTTTTTGTTTGTATCGATTCATGGAAATCAGTGGAGTATAATCGACTAAAAAAAGTATCACGTGTCCGCAGTCTAAAGCTACGGTTTCATAGAAGATCGGTTACTGGTCACGTAGCGTCCGCAATTTACCGGCGAATGTCACTGAAACGTTGAATACGAAAGCCAGTTGAAGTGTTTTCTTAGAGACCATTGTTGATGTCATGGCCAGACCTTAGAATTTACCATTTCATGAAATGGCCAGTTATAATTATTGACCATATCGTTTAAACGTCAACATTTAATAATATGTCAGTCGACGTTTGGCCATAGCATTGGTGTAGGGTATCCATGGTTTAAGGTGTACTAAAAATAGCCAAAAATCTGCGACCAACTTGGAAGTAGCGCTCGCCGGCCGCTGTCGCGGAAGCGTCTCGGTTCGCTCAGTTGGCTCGTGTGCGGTTGGTCACAGTTTTAACCTAAACCATTTAGAAGCGGGGTACATTTTTGAAGTGAAAACTTCTTTAGGCGCGTTGAGAACTTTTTGGGTGAACAAAAATCATGGAACTCGCGTCATCGTCACCGAACGCTTTCCATGAGCTATATGTATATTGAGTATATATGTGTACTTTTTGGATGAGCAAAAAGCGTGAAACTGGCGTCATCGTCACCGCACGCTGTTTTCACTTCGGTAGTCGCCAAAGACTGCCCCATTCTGAAAGTGGGCAACGTCGCAAATAGCTGTCAAATATTTCGCTATTTTGAATAATTTGGCAATATTACTGTAGGGAATTAAAAAATGTGGCTTACTAGCGAACTAGATTAATAATGCATTGCAATTTTATCATTGTATTTGGTGTTGTAACCGGTGTAAAAAAGGCATTTGGAAAGTTTCCAAATACGTTTTTACATCTAAAACTAAATAATAATTATTATTGCATTTTTTAGTTTTAGTTCACTAGTTAGCCACATTTAATAATCACTAGATTCTAATTCACTAGTTAGCGATATAATTGCAATTATAACACTGAATTTAATGTTGTAACGGTTTTAGGTGTAAAAGAGGCATTGGAAAGTTTCCAAATAGGTACCTACTTTATTTACATCTAAAACGATTTTTTTTAGTTCACTTATTTTAGGTGAATGTTTCGCCGGTGCAAACACAATTAATCGAACAGATTACAGTTCGCGTCAAATAACTGCCGCTCTGGTTTGGTTAGCGCTACTATTTTACATTAGGTATATTTAAGATTGACTACTGCGCAGTCACATATAGCCTACTTCAGAGCGGCAAAGTTATTTGACGCGAACTGAACGTGTGACACTGGATTTGTCAGAATTTGTCTGTTTATGTCTGTGATGAGTTGACTTGTATATAGGTACCTAACTACAATTTTAGTTGGGTTGTCAAATTATGAATCCGAATGAAATCTATGGAGCCCTTTTGCCCTTTTTGATGTTGTGCAAAAAGAGTACCAATCTACTTTCAAGACTAAAACTATTAAAATAAATGGCACCTCCGTTGGCTTTAACCAATGGGCCACTCCAGGTATTTATAAAAGTAGAGCGAGACTATACGAGTTTGAAAAAATATAGGTTTGATACTCCTTTCGTAGAGTATGTCAAAAATTATTTAAAAAGGTTAGTGCTTTTGCTAAATCTAAATTTTTAAGCGATAAAATTAAAAATTCCAATAATAAAGTAAAAACCACTTGGAACATTATTAATAATGAAATGGGTACATCGGTTAATTAAGCAAGATAAACAACTTGAGATTATGGTCGACAATAAATTAGTTACCTACTAAAGCAGCTGACGTAGCTGAGGCGTTTAATGAGTTTTTTGCAAACATACCTATAACTACGACTCGCTCGTCCCCGTCTAAAGCTGAAAACCTTTTGTTTAGTAGTGTGTCTAAAAGTAGTCGCTTATTCGGCTTCGAACATGTAACGCCGTGTGATGTAGTTAATGTTTTTAACACACTCAAGTCAAAAAACACTGGTGATTACTGGGGCATCTCCATTAAACTTTTAAGCAATATAATAGACATCGTAGCCCCATATCTAGCTGTTACTTTTAATAAATGTGTTGATTTAGGAACTTTTCCTGACCTCATGAAGAGTATACATATAGTCATACCATTATTTAAATCAGGTAATAAAAATGATGTTGGCAATTTCAGGCCTATTTCTATCTTACCAGCATTTAGCAAAATATTTGAAAAGTTAATACTCAAGCAGTTGCTAATCCATTTTAATTTTAATAGCCTCCTTCATAATGAACAATATGGCTTTACAAAGGGTCGTTCGACCACAGATGCGGGTGTTGCTCTGCTGAAACACATATTTAACGCATGGGAGAACTCGCAAAATGCTATTGGGGTTTTCTGTGATCTCTCCAAAGCCTTTGATTGCGTGCACCATGACACGCTTTTGCGTAAACTGCGTCATTACGGTGTGCAAAATGAAGCTCTCAACCTTATACATTCTTATTTACATAATAGGTCCCAATGTGTAGATGTTAATGGTGTGAAATCTTCCGTGCTGCCAGTTCAGTTAGGTGTGCCTCAAGGCTCAATACTGGGTCCATTCTTGTTCTTAGTCTATATCAATGACTTACCATTCTATTTAAAGGGTATCTGTGAAGTTGTACTGTTTGCAGATGATACGTCACTTATTTTTAAAGTAGACAGGAATAGACAAGACTTTGACGATGTAAACAGTGCACTCTCAATGGTTACGGATTGGTTTTCGTCAAATAACCTAGTTCTCAATAGCAAGAAAACCAAATGTGTAAAGTTCGCCCTTCCAAATGTTAGAAATCTAGGACCCAACATCGTCTTAGATAAAGAGTTACTTGAAACTGTAAACACGGCAGTTTTTCTGGGCATAACAGTAGATGCCAAACTTCAGTGGGGCCAACATATATCGAGCCTAGCGGGAAGGCTCAGTTCGGCCGCCTACGCCGTCAGGAAAGTAAGACAATACACTGACGTTGATACAGCTCGGTTAGTCTATTTTAGTTATTTTCATAGCGTTATGTCCTACGGTATTCTGCTGTGGGGCAAAGCTGCTGATATTCAAAATATATTTGTCCTTCAAAAACGAGCTGTTCGAGCAATTTACCAGCTCGGTGCCAGAGTTTCTCTGAGAGATTTTTTCAAAGATATCGGTATCCTCACAGTGGCATCACAATTCATTTTCGCCAACATATTATATATTAGGCAAAATATACACTTATATACTAAAAACAGTGATATTCACAATGTTTACACTAGAAATAAGGACAAACTACGTACTCCCTTTCACCGGCTTCATAAGGTTCATAACTCATTTGTTGGGCTTGGTATAACCTTTTATAACAAGCTACCTTCTTCTTTGCTAGATTTGCCTTTTAATGCGTTCAAAACTAAAGTAAAATCCAACCTCTGTTCAAAGGCATACTATTCTATCAACGACTACATAAATGATAAGAATAGTTGGTCGCTGTGATTAACTCAAGACAATGTTTAAATGTTCTTTCTTCAGAATTAGCTTACTTACTGACAGGTTATATGAGTTTATATAATTGTTTATAATTTTACTTTATTTATTGTTGATATAATCTACTCATTACAATGTTTTTTTGTATGAGTTGTATTGCAATATGTGGTTAGCTAGCGACCTCGATAATTTTTTAATTTACCTCAATGGTCCTAGTTTATCAATTATAACTTCTAGTTACAGCTATATGTAAGCGGGCACGCCCTTTATGTCTGGAGGCTTTTATTTAGATATTGTTTTCGTTAAGTTATTTTTATTTCTGCTTGAGTATAGTTCTCGATGTTTTTGGTTGGTATATTGGCGTGTGCTAGCTGTCATATGGCTATTAATTTTATAATTTAAATTATGTTTTGTGTTGCGTAATGTAAATATCATTTTGCATACTATTATATAGAATCTTTTTTACTGAACAGACAGCTGTGCTGCTGGGGAGTTTGTTGCGCCACTTCTTCTTCCCAGCTAAAGCACTAGGAAGTGGTGAAGGGTGGGCGTTTTGGGGGACTGTCTTATGTAATTTTGACGTTCGAAAAGTGCTGATTCTCAGCCTAGTTTGAATAAATGACTTTTGAATTTGAATTTTATGATGTCTTAGTTTGGAAGTTATGAGCGAACCGATGAACATACATACGCATAGACGTATAAAAAAGGTTTTTATACGTCTGTGCGTTCCTCCTTTTATGTTTTGATTGTTTATTTATTTATAAAATTACCATAACCCCTCGTGCTATTTACAAGTGATCGCCGCGAGAATATGCGATCGAGTCTTTGATCGGAAAACGCCCTCTGTCTGCGGCGCGACCAGGCGTTCAGGTTCACAGAAATTATGAGCGCGACCTATTCAAAAGCGATCATCGTAGGTGTAGTTTTCAGTATAAAGATCATCTGCCTAGCCTTTTCCCAATTATGTTAGGATCGGCTTCCGGGCTTATAGCTAAGTAATTACAGCCGCACAGGTCGATCGATCAGGTTAAGCTACGCTTACCGCGGTTGGTCCATGGATGGTTGACCATCTTTACATACCAAGACCCCTCCGTGCCTCAGAAAGCACGTTAAGCCGTTGGTCCCGGCTGTCATTTGTAGATCTTTGACAGTCGTTACGGGTTACGTTACGTTAGTTAGAAGCCGAGAAGTCTGACAACCAGTCTTACCAGGGGTAGGTATCGTGTAACCTAGTAACTAGGTTGTGGAGGTCAGATAGGCAGTCGCTCCATTCAAGTGCATCCAGTTAAACTAGAAGCCATTTGAATAAAGATAAAGAATATTAAAAAAAACAAATCTCGACACTAGAGATGTGGAGTTGCCAATCTATATTCGATATTCTCTAATTCAGGGGTTGTGCTGCTCCATCAACTTTTAATACTTGGCTTTCCATAAAGCCTACTATACCCCAGTATGTCTGACCCCATAAATTGATACATTTGGTAACTCCACATACCACCTGCCCCGGATCAGATTGGATGGAGTGTGCACGCACGGGTTTTCAATATTGTTACAGTACGACCACCACGTCCGTCAATGTAAAGCACGTAGATTGTGGTTTACTTTTACATAAACTTACATTATACATAATAAACGGTATACTTACGTATTCTGGGCATGCGCCAATTTTATGTTGCAGTCGAGAACTTTTAATGCGATACTGCTCCTTAATGTCGACATGCTCAATGTTGTTGGACAGAATGTTACTGAGACCTAAGGCAGCATTATTTTATGATTCACATAGGTTTGCAATAGCCTCGTTTTCACTGGAAACAATGTTGCGCAACAATTGCGCAATTAGCTGTTGCGGGATGTTCTTTTGTTTACCATGAATGAATAGGAATACGAAACATCAATTTTGCCAGCAACACTGCAATCATACCATACCATTTTGCTCGCAACACAAAAACATGTTGCTGAAATCAGGCTGCAACAATGTTGCGCCACTTTTGTTTCCCAATGATTACCTACGCTGCTTTTGTTTATCAAATTAGCAGAGGTGTTGCTATGGCAACTGTAGGTATACAATGAATTGAGGATATTGAGAAATGTACTTGATAATATTGGGTATAAGAATTTGTGAGAATTAGAAACATGTCCATTTTTAAAGTGAAACAATGGTGGTCTAATGACAAACTACAAAATGAACAACCAAACGAAGGAAACCAAAATGCCAATTGTATGAAAGTGGATAAGTTCAATGCGCACAGTGATAGTGATTGCATTTTGGTCGGTGAAGGCTCATTATTAAAAGTATATAAACCGATTTTAGAAGAAACAACCTCTCATACTTTATTGGAAACTCAATTGAGTGATGTTGTGCTGCAAATTGAGACTGGAAAATTTACTGGGTAAGTTAGTTAATTTACTGTTGTCAAGCTCCGGTTTACACGAGCTTTGTAACTTACGCAGTGACTTTATTTTTGTAGGAATTGTGAAGATCGTCAGATTATAATGTTGCATCCACAAAGCTACGAAATTTATCATCTGAAGAGGAAGGAAGGCCATATGGAAGCTGGTACTCGATACAAGTTTAAAATAAGGGATGGGTCGAACGTAGTTTGAACCGAATACGAACTACGGCCGAATATTCGGTGAAAATAAAAAGTTCTGCCGAACTTCGGTTATTCCGAGCGACTTCTCAGAGAGGCAGGAAATGTATACAAATAAAAACGTAACAAACTTCTGCCAGATAACGGATCTAATTCTTGGTGTTTTTGCACCATCACCCGCCCTTGGTATATTTTAAATACCAATAAAAATTAAAAGTGCTTTTTGACTATAATTATTTCAATGTTTAGATACTTAATGTCAAAATTCTGATACTGTTTAGAATACATAAAATATAATTGTTAAATATGTAACATATATGATTTTATTTTACTGGTTTAGTTTTATTATTTTAGTCAAAACAGTTATTTGAATAATGTCTTGTATCGAATATGCAGTTTGAACCGATTTTCGGCCCATCCGTATTTAAAATATATTACAGTATGCAGATAACTCTAGTTAATATTTTATCAAAGCTATACATAACGACAGATACCTAAATAACGAAACACAATGCAAATCGTTTCATTTGAAAATTGCAGGTGATCAAAACTACATCACACCAATAATAAAACATTCATTCACAAGAAAAGCAGACAGTTTGACCTGTGGCCCCTTCGGAAATATAAAAACGAGAGATTTTATTTGTATACAAAGTCTGGACGGAAGCCTGAGTTTCTTCGATCAAGACACGTTCTTGTTCATGTGCCTGTTCAATGACGTCATTATACCATCACCTGTGTGTTATATTGCTAGCAGTGATTCGTTTGTCATTTGTAAATCGACGTGGGTTTTAGAAATATACAGGTAAGATCGGGAGTTCCTTAAGTAGGTACTGGTCATAGCCGTTCGAGTGTTTGATGGTCAGTACCTGTGTAAGGCTGGATAAAATTATTTTTAAACAACTCTTCTCCGCTCTACATTCCTATGGAACCCTATTAATATATTTTTTCGCTTTTCTCAGTAGATTAACAGCTTAAGGACATCGTAGCATGTGTGTAGGTTCATTTAAAGACTTTCACAATTTTTTTAAGCTATCAACAGCTAAGGGAATCAAGCGAATTAACATTAAGACAGAATAAAAAGAACATACCACAGTGGGTATACAACGCCGGAGAAGAAATTTCACGTGTCCAAGTTATCCAGGTACGTACGGCACCAAAAACTTGTATGTTTAAGTTAATTCTACTATATTTATACGTATTTGTAATTTTACTGTTTTCCTACAGACCAGTAACAACTTTTCTAGTATAGTTGCTCTTGGCGAAAGGCATATTTACTGTTTCCAAGACAATGGACTGATGAAGTACATGATTAAATTTGATTTTATGCCGATTTGCTTCTTTGCTTATCTCATTGGTTGGTATTATGGTAAGTAGTCTCACGTACAGACGCCAGCAGGTCAACTTACCCGAAACTGTAAAATTTTTCCAACCAACTTTGAACCTTATGCTTTAGTAATAAAGTTGAAAATCTATTAAAGAAATTTGACAGATTGTAGTAGGTTGATGTGCTGGCGTCATTGATATATAAAAAACCCTAGATGCACAGTCTTGAACAAAAGTAACACTCAAAACTGTCTCCAACTACACATAAGTAGTTATAGTCATGATATAAACATACTTTTTTGTAAATTCAACCTTTTTTTTTTGGGTGGGAAATTATCAAATAACTTCTCCCGCTCTGGGTGGAGCGGGAGGGCGTGTCAGACTCTTACTGACTAAAACCCACCCGTGTTCCTTCCGTTGCCTGTACATTGCCAGGGGCCACGGTATCCTGTAAATTCAACCTTACGCGCATGTTTTAAAGTTGTTTTTACAAAGCAATGTTTATAAGCCAATCAAAACGTAGGACCGAAATTTGCCGGTAGAACAAGGCATGAAATGGAGTGGAATATATTTTTATACTTTTTTTATTTTTATTGACATAGTATTTTAAGTTTTTTAAATGTATATGAAAGTGTGTTCCAAGCACATATTTATACTTCTATAATAATAGGTATTGTTGTTATCAAAACTAAATAACTAATTAGGTTAAAACTTAAAACATATAATCATCATAATACTTAACACAGTATGCAGATTCTGGTATTTATTTTATTTCTGTGAATATTGGGAATGTGGTTTCAATAGTCACCCAAGTAATTTATACGAGATAAGATAACTACCTAAAATCGAAAACAATACTATTATAAAATGTTTAAATTGAATCATTAAAAAAAACTCGAGTTAATACCTTAACCCCTTCCCCCCACTTAGGAATGCGGTTATCAACAACACTATTTATACTGAACAAAATTCGTTGTTACCAAATATTTGCAATCGTTCTAAGAAGAGTTCCGTTATGTATCTCTTAAGTTCATCATCAGGTCATGATCATGTTCATATAGGCACAACCGGAGACTATTCTTACATAGAAAATAAAAATAATTACTCATTTTGGCCCATAAAATAAGTAAGCGATATATAAATATTTAAAACAATCTTCGAATTGATGACCTCTTCTCCTTTTGGAAGTCGGTTAAAAACTATATATAAATATTAATATAAATATTAATTTAATTCTAAATACAAAAACATATAGACGTTAAATATAATTTAAAAAAATAAAAACATAATAATAAAAAATCGATTCCATTGAAAAGAACAGGGTCAATTTGTATTATTCGACTAAATTAAAAGGAGGTTGTAATGCATTGTTCTTACACAGAAAAAGCGGATATTGAATTCTGCCGTTATACTTGGACTGTTGAATGAAATTTTAAGACAAATTAAATCAAAATCACCTATTGCTCTCTATATTTAGTCATAAAAACAAATCAATAAACTCTTTAACTTTCCGAAAGTACGATATCACATCCCTTTTTTAACGTTCTTGGCGTAATATTTTTACAATTTTTGAAGCAACACTTCGGAATTTTTAACGTACGGTCAATGACGCGTGCGACGCGATACTATTGGAAAGGTGCGCACAATTTTAGATTGTGCGTTCTTTTTTTGCGGACGTTTTTGAGACGTTGAGTGTGTATCTTGGGTTTTTTATATATCAATGGCTGGCGTCTGTACCTTTATAACAAGTCGAAAAAAGGATTGGTAACCTATGAGTATGACCAATATATTTTTTTTAAATTTGTTGTGTATATTAAAGATTTATTTACTACTTACTTTAAATAATTTCATGTTTAGTAATTATTTTCAACTGTAGGTATATATAATTGCTTATTTAAATAAGCACCTCACTTATTTGCTTTGATATAGCGAAATGTGGCATCTCATCGCACAAGAAAACTTTGACAATAACTGTATTTAATTTTGACGTTGTTTTTTATTTAAATGCAATCGGTAATTTAATAATTATTAATGTACTTTAACAACTTGACGGAAAGAAAAGTATACATTTCCTTTACATCGATCAATTCGAAATTTATTTATATTATATTTTTTAATATTTTATTTATAAATTATTGAGTTTTTGTGTTAAAGTCGTAAGAATATACCTAGTTATTTTTTCAGCTTAGTAGTAACCTGTTTCCGACTATCATTGTATAAACGTGTTTTTGGGAAAATATTGACTAAGTAAGGTCGTTTTATTTACAGAGCCCGGGGCCCGTTTACTTGTAATGGTAACATCGGAAGATTCAAAGTTATTTATCTACGAAGGCACTACTTTATTGTGGAGCTGTTCACTACTCAGTCCTGCAATAGGAATATCTAGATGTTTTCTAAAATCTCTCCCAGGAGGTCTGGTCACACTCTCTGTTAGTGGAATAGTAAATGTGGGGTACTTAGGAACGGAACCCGACCTCAACTCAAATGCCCAACCAATGATCAATGAAAATAATGATCCAGAACAAATACAAAAAGATTTGGAAATAGTTGAAGAGTCATTACGGAAAATTTTAAACAATAATGAAGGTAAAATATTACTTTAGTAAGACATACAATATATTGAGGTAATTTTATTGTTTTGCATAAATAACGAACGTTCGTTCTAGATGCAGATAATGGAAGATCTTCAATGGAACAAATACTCAAAATAAAAGCAGATGTAGGCAAGCCAGTACAAAATTTATTTCAAGAATTTTCTAAAGACAAGAATGAGGCCCTGCATTTGTTGATGTGTCCAGTGCTTGTGATACTAACGTGTGAAGATCCTAAGTTTATTCTTAATGTTCAAGTAACCTTTGAATGCGCTTCACCGTTTTCTTGTTCAGAATCGACAATTTGTTTGGATGGTGTTAATGGGACAGAAATAATAGAAAACCAAGTATTCTTGACAAGTGAAGCTGATGTTTCACAGACTCGAGTGAATATATTAATAACGATCACTGATAATAACGGAAGAATTGAAGTTCTGTCTAGAAGAGTATTACTTCCGTCAAGTCTTTATTGTACGCCATTGGAGACTGTTGCCGACAGCCGATTAAAGTTACGCATTCAAACAAATAATCCATGCATAGAATTTTCAAGGATATTCACAGGTAACTTACTGAAATTATACAACACTGTTTATTTGTTCCAAAAGTTTAACTATTTCCATGTTTTAGATTTTTCAGAAGACGAATTGAAAAAATATGGAGATACCATAACGTTGGCGTACAGGTCGTCAAAACAAACCATAACATTAAAAACTGATGGCGAACAATATTCAATGGAGGCAAACGATTTTACTGAAATAATTGCAGTACTAGACCATTTTCTGATTAAATTAAACGACCACCACACACGAATGGGTGTAAAAGATTTCAGATTTAATATAAAATATGATAAGGAATTTACTAGGCAACTTATTCATAAGTTTTTAAAATGCGTCGAGACACACGCCAAGGAAAGAAACAAATTAAAAGAATTAGAGGTAAGTTTTTGCAAGTCGGAACAAAATGTATCAAAAAGAATCAGTCAGCTAAAGCTTATTGTTTGTTGGCAGGATGAGTTGAACGTGCTTCAGAAACAGTTCACAGTGGTTCAAAAACGACTGTTGGTTCAATACGGTTCTTTGCCTCCTGGAGACTGCGATCCCTTGGAATTTCTCATGAGAGATACACATACGCGCTTGATCAAAGTGGTGCACGAAATAATAGCATGTAAGGAAACTGTTTGCAGGTAGGCAGCCAAGTAGCTAAAATATTAATTAACTCTTACGCTCCCGTTTTCACTAGGCGACACCTAAATTAATTTCTAAATAAAACCGCGCTGTTGGATTTTCAACGTTCGGCTGAACGTCGAAATAATAGCGCGTGAAAATCCAAAAGCGCGCTTTTATTTAGGCTTTCATTGCATTTTGAATTGGCGGCTTATGACTGTTTTTTTGCTCCAGAGCCGGAAGCGCCTTAGCAGCAGTTGGGAATCTTATTATTTATTTATTGAAGCAATCTGCAAGAGATGAATTTAAAGTCACGCTAATAGAAGAAATGATGTCTTTGGGTTCACTCTATGAACTTTATCAGGTAAGTGAATGGGATCATAAATAATATATTAACCTGTGATAGAACATTAAACATTTTGTATTTCTGTAGGAATGGGAAGAGGCAGTTACTCAAGCTATCTCCTACATCTTGAATAACGTGTTCAAAAACACTGAAAAGGATAAAGAAAAACTGGCTCCAGTAACAGAACAAGGAATTTTGTCCCATATCAATCTTAAACGGTTTTTGAAACAAATGAGAATGATCTTCGACAAAATGTTTTCCGAAGTATTAGAAAACGATGATGCGGTACAGGATATTCATAAAGTAACGCGTATTCAAGAGCTTGTTGAAGTGATATAATTAGAAAATTGTTAAACTTGTGTACTTTACTTTATCTTAATTATTATTACAATATTAGTTTAAAATAAATTGAATATTACAAACATTAACAAGCTTTATTTCATGACATTCAAGAAAGTAGTTATAAATATTTATAGGTAAAAAAAAACTTATGCTACTCTTAAGCAACGTGTAGCAGTGAGTACAAGACAAGGTTTAGATACAACATATGTACCAGGAGCAGAAGTACCTTGTCACGTCATTTTTTCTTAGGGTCCTTTAAACCGGCGCCAGCGTTGAATTTAAAGAAAATGATATCTCCATCCTCAACAACGTAGTTTCGGCCTGCAACAAAAAAAATATTATATCATAGGTACAGAATATACATAAGTATCCAATAATGTTCGCGCTGCTGAAACTTTAGCTATCCTCTCAATGAGAGGGAGCGGGGCATAATAAGCTGTTTATCAAAAGCCTTTGAATTGTTGGTTGTTTTACATCCCTTAATAGTTTTGAGAGCAATGGTGATAAACTAAGTGCATGCCTGCCTGAGTTCGAACCCATGGTATACGGCTCATAAATCAAGGCCATTGCCACTGGGCCCACGATGTTCACACACCTGTGCGACAATCTCATATCAACGGCTGCTCACTGTACTTATTTTATTACACAGATAATACTGAATACAATAATTAATTACCTTGTTGTCTGTATTTCCCAGCTGCTTTGCAAGCGACTTCAGTGCCTTCCTCTTTGAAGTCCTTGTAGTGCATCACTTCAGCCATAATGAAGCCTTTTTCAAAGTCGGTGTGAATTCTACCGGCGGCTTGCGGAGCCTTTGTTCCTTTCTGTCAAATTAATACAGTATAAAGCCAGACGCACATTCAGGCGGGCTGAGTCGGTTTGCAAAAATACTCCTACATGACTTTCGTTATTTTGTATGATCACCGCCGCACCGAGCTTTTTTGTATTGGAATAGGATTTGCTGCGGCCTTATGCGACTGTAATATACTTACATTTAGGATCTATTATACATTGTTACAGCTAATAAATTTTCACGCGTCCCCCTTAAGACCTAGGCCAAGTATTATTTGATATTCGGATAGCTCATGACCTAAACAGTTGCCATAAAGAATATGTACTTAAAAAAGAAAACGCGAAATATCGCAGGTTGAAGGTAACACATAACATAACATCACGCCCGTATTTCCCGAAGGGTAAAGCAGTGCTGTATAGTACTTCGACTTTTCTTCAGTTATATTTAAGTCTCATGTAATAGGGGGCCAGCTTATTGACATCAACCGGGCCAAATAGACTACGGTCTTTTATTGAGATATTCCCGATAGGAAAAACCCAAAAACACTTTGCCTCACTTGGGAATCGAACCCAGGGCCCCATGTTTAGCAGTTTTCAACCACTACACCTAGGAGTTGGTCAAGACAAAATGTCAGGCTTAGGACTAGAGAAAATAAGTAGCAATGGCAGTTGGTTATTTACCTGAATCGTCCAAGCCTTCACCTCATCTTGCCCAGCAGTGAAGAAGTACTCCAGTTGCAGCGCTTTGTATCCTTGCACGATGATCTTGTCCAATGCGCTGTGTATAAAACAATAAATCATTTAACATTAACATAAAAAATAAGAGAGAAACGACTATAAAAATAATAACCTATACTCTGTTCCAAAAGTTTCCAATGAAAATGTAAACAAATGGATCAGAAGCGGCTTCTGATCAATTTTCTAGTGTCACTTTTATTAGACTATTTGAATACTTAAACCCGAAAGTCTAATTATTTTAAATCACCTTAAAGGTTTTTTTTTATTTGACAATTGAGGTTTATTTTATAACCCTAATTTCGTCGATGATTTTTCAATTACAGTTTAATATAAATGTTATTAAAAAGTGGTGATATATAAAGTTTAAACCTTCTAAATCAGATTAATGTGATGCTATTTATTACCCTTTAGGCACCTGTGCTACCACCGGCGATTAACGAGAAGCGAGTAGAGCTAGCAACTAAAAACGAGTTTACGAGCAGCGAGTGCACGACGGCGACGAGCGATTTCTCGCTGGTATAGATAGATCCATGAAGACGCGCTTCACTCCGCTCCGTACTAAAGTACAGTAACCGCGGAGTGAGGTGCGTCTTCGTGGATGGCACTATCTGTATGAATATGTACCAAGCGTGAGTGTCTCAGCGAGTGTTCTGCCCGCCAAGCGAGCGTCGCTGAGCGAGTACTCTCTTGGATAGCTCCTGTCGCTGCGACAAACGAGTACTCGCCAGAGGTGTGAACAGTCAGCGATCAACTATGAATTACACGGGACTTACAATCTTTTTCTTGAGCGGGGAAATCGTTGAGTTAGTCGCTCGCTTCCTCGTTGGCGGCGGGACAGGTGCCTTAGGTTGCGTATCTACCAGAGATGTGCGAGGAAGCGTAGAATTATCCAATAAGAACGCTAGCTAAGCTCAAACTATGACAGTGAAGCGATGTTATTGGTTAGTTTCATACACATCCCTCGCTACGCATCCTCGCTCATCTCTGGTGGAAACTAATTTAATTTGAACAGGGTTTGTTTACACTTTCATCAGATACTTTTGGACCAGACTATAAGTCAATCTCTCCGGCAATTAATATAAAAATAGATATTTCTAATTTAGATTTTTCTCAAAGCCAAAGTTGTAAACAACAATGGCTGCCCGAAATTGTCTATGGTTTAGTGATGCGGTAGTATGAATTTTAAGTTCTAGTGCTCTCGATGTTACAAATAATTTACGAGAATAGAATAGATTGAATCATGTGAATTTCGATATTTTCCGTCTGTTTTATATTGTTTTATTATGAAAGTCTTACTTCAAGTTTTATTGATAGATCACTTTAAATGTTTTTTTTAATAAAGATAATTGCAGTTTCAACGCCAAATGCTTCTCCTCCGCCCTTCCATTATGCCCTATTTTTTCCAGACGCTAAAATAGTCATCCGGTATACTTTCAATATTAAATACTCTTTGTACAACATAATGTCGATAATTATTATGTCACACATATTTCAATGACAAAAATAAATTTCGTCGAGACAAAAAGACAAACTCAAAACTGCACGAAGGTAGTTGCCCATTCCAAAGCGTAGCGCATCTATGGAGAAGAACGGGCAAGAAACTCCACGGACACTCTTTTAAATAAAAAAATTGAAACAAAATATTGGTTACATCATTCATGTTGAAATTATGCATGTGAGAACAATGTAGAAAGACGTGCACATTCGTAAAAGCGTCCGTAATAAAAAGAAAAAAAAACAACGAAACCATTCAAAAATTTAAAATTAATTCAAATAAGCCATGGCAGCTAAGAGATGACTTCATCCTCCAGGCTCATAAAATGTGAGCACAGTCCCAACTGACGGTGCTCGTTCACGAACATGACGCATCCATTCAGCTCAACCATTTTGAAGGGAGCTACATGATCCAACAGACGCGCCACCATCAGCGAGACATCTGAGTGAGCATGACATACTGACAGTCGCTAGGGCACATTCAAGTCAATGAAAGAGATATTACCCGGTAAATGGTAGCTCTTTAGTACATAGTACTCACACCTATGCTATGCAATTATATAATACAAAGGAGATTGACTTTATACAAGTGCTGTATGTCAGTCATTTGACGTGTTGTATGAATTCAAAAATCGTCCCTGATTTTCGCTATTATTGATGAATAAAAAGTATATTTAATAGTTTTGTGGTGATACACAGGATGAAAGATTTATTGTGTTATTATGTGACGCGAATCGTATTTTATTCCCAGGCAAGTAATGTTATTGATTTTGGTCCCTGGCCACCTCGGATTTAGATTAAGAGACATTCAATATATCGTCCACTGCTTTTAGCGGTGCGCCTAGCAGTATTGCCGGGCCGTGATTGGCTAAGAGAAGCCCTGATAATAATTACCCACACAAAACGTGCGCAGGCATACCGGTGCTCTGGCAGTAGTTGTTGATAAGGCACTTCGCCAAAGAGCCAAGATACAACATAAAACTGTTTACCTAGTAAGATTGTGTTCTTTTAAGAAGGCCTGTCGTTCCGCAGGCTCCATATCGAACAGTTTTATCTCGAGTGAGCCGGAGAAAGGTATGAGCGGTGCTCCGGGGTCATTCTTGTCAATCCATTCCTTTAATTTCGGCAACCTAAAAAAAGCGTAAGGGAAACATCACTGTTTGTCTATTGAGAGAAACCAAAGATCGGAAATGTACAATATACCGATATTTTTATTAAAATACTAAATTAATATACCAATTTATCTACTATACAAAAATATATTCAAAGCTATACAAACCATTTATTCTTCTTTCGAATATAGTCTTTTTCGGACAAATTCACAAGATATAAAGCAGGCTTGGATGTCAAGAACAGGTATTTGTTGAGCACTTCAATCTGAAATGACAATTGTTTATATTAGTGCTCAGCGACACGACGCCGCTGTTACGCCACCGCCGCGCCGCTACCACGCCGCTAGTATTGTTTAAATTGTTTATTTTATTCCATCGCCGGCCGCTTGCAAAAATGCACGCGCTTTATAAGTGATATGACAAAATCAAGCGGAGACTGAGTGGCGGCGGTGCCGTGTACACGAGCCCTAAGGTTATATTCTCTAAAAGTAGAATAAAAGAAATCCAAGTTCTGTTAAGCCATAATAAGTATGTCTAATAAATCTCCAATTAGTAAAAAAAATCTATAATACCGTAATATTATGAGCAAGAATATTACGGAGGCCATTATTTTGTTTTACGAGTACATTGTACATTATGTAAAAGCAAATAAAACATAATTATTACGTCTGCTGCACTCCAATCTCCAAATCGAATGTGTTTCTTTTCATCTACTAAAACAGTTTTGATTTTCGTCAGTGAATCCTGTAACAACAAAGTTAGTTATTAGGACATTTGAGGTCGAAATCCTATAGAGACTGTCATTGTCCATATTTGCCTTTAAGTTGACTTACGTATTCTGACTTCAGTTTTTTGTCTGGACCACGATTGACAAGTTTGTCGAGTTTGTCAAAGTTCTGCACCAGTTGTTCCTCGTCCTTTAAGCGAAGCTCCTCTCCGATGGTCTCCAAGTCTCTAACGGGGTTCACTTCACCGTCGACGTGGATAACGTCTTCATCATCAAAAGCACCTAAAAATATTAAAGTCTATTCAAATCCTTGTTTCCAATTGACATTATTTCCACTCAAACAGATATCAACTCTACTCAAGTGTAAATTAGGTTGATTTCATAATAACTGACACTTAAATTAATAAAATAAATATATTGAAGTTGTAGCGAAAGCTAAACTTACGACACAGATTGAAAATAGCATCACAAGCTTTAATATGGGACAAGAAGGCGTTTCCGAGTCCTTGTCCTTCAGCAGCTCCCTTCACAAGACCAGCTATATCGACTACATTCAGGAACGCAGGCACTTTGCTGGAAAACAAAATGGTTTTTATTATTTTCACGATCGTTATTGTCGCTCGATATGCTGTTTTGACGATCAATAAGATCTTTCAGCTTCTTACCGTTACTGTCGCCAGTTAAAGATCGATAAATATCAAGGTTAAGATCCAGCGTAGGCACTTGCGCCTAGATTATATAGACCGTTTCTGTTGCTCGACAAAATATGACGAGACAAAAATGATCCACAGTGGTGACTGGCAAAAAATATGATGTCGATCGTCTGTAGCACATTTACAAAAATACAGTACATTTCATGATGTCAAATGATAGCATATTATATATTATCTTAACGTCACTAACCTGACTGGTTTGTGAAACTCGCACAGGTAATCAAATCGTTCATCCGGCACAGGTACCCTACGTGCTGAAAACACAAAATTCGTTATACATCTGAATTAAGAGCGTTTATTCTGAAAGTGGGCAACGTCGCAAATAGATGTCAAATATTTAGCTGCTTTGATTAATTTGGAATTAATATTAAAGGTAACTAGCGAACTAGAATATTAATAATGAATTGCAATTATAACACTGAATTTGATGTTGTAACCGTTATAGGTGTAAAAAGGCATTTGGAAAGTTTTCAAATACTTTTTTACATATTCGGTGTTACGATATTAATTATTGAATTTATAATCAGTATCTTAGTTCACTAGTTAGCCACATTTCATATTTCCATACAGTAATATTGCCAAATTAATAAAAACAGGTAAATATTTGACAGCTATTTGCGACGTTGCCAACTTTTAGGATAAGCGCTCTTAAATTTCCTTCCAAGTTCATTGGATACATTTTATGATGTGTTGCTAACCTTATGTGTACCAGTTTCCTTTACTTTATTACTTTACCTAGGTTATGAATAAAATAATATCAATATTTTGTTAAGCGAATTTATTAAATTATAGTCGAACAGACCATCTACCTAAATAACATGTTGGTAAAAACATAAAACAATATTATATTAACTATACTAATGACGCCTGCGAGGAGTACTTCTCATACATACGAATGGCTTTGAAAAGCGATCTTATGAAAGCAGCGACTATCTATACCTACCTAAATTAAATAGATAAGGAATATGTTAATATTAATTCCTTTCCATTTGGCTTGTTGCTGTCGAACGCTTACTTAGCTTTTTAAGGAATGAAGGTTTATGCAGTTGAACGTAATTTGAAGTTCTTTTAGGGATATCAATTGCAGGTCTTTTTAATTGTGACGAACACAAACACGATGTTGGACATTGTTCAAAATCGGCTGGGTTAAGTGTAGGTTCTCTGTGAAGACATTTAGGATACGTAGCAAATGGATTGTCCATTGATCTTAAGCGCAATCCTACATCTATCATCAGTTTGCATCGAGATTCAAATACCCTTAAAGCTTTAAGGTACATTGGCATCTTATTTTTATCCATGAGAGGATTGTGTGTCTTTAAATACAGTCCTATGTAAATAAAAGCGGATGTTTGAAAAGAGAGACCCGGATATTTCGGTCTAAGCACATTCACGGAGCAACACGCTTCTGTTAACACATTCCCCAAAGTCTGCTCTAAGTATCCGATGTTAGGCAGATTTTTTAAAGACAATTTCGGGAAGCTTTCTGATTCTTTAAATATAGTTATGTCTTTATATAAATATGGTTTAGATATAAATTTACAAAGACAAACGTCACTGCAAAATAAATAAGATTTACCAGCATAACTCGCAGCATATTGATTAGTACCTATTTTTATGATTTGAGCTGGTAAGTTTTCAGCATATGTAACCACGCATATCCCATTTTCATAGACGTTATCTAAATTGACTATATTAATTAAAGCGGGCATTTCAGGTATTTCTACATCTAACGATGTCAAATAGCAATCGGGAAACGCCATAACCGAATCCATGTGTTCATCGCAGATCCAGTAAAACTTCTTCCGATATTGAACTACACCTGATATACCGCCGAAGTAGCTCATATGTTTATATACTTTCTTGTGAAAGCATGCTGGACACATATTCTTGTACTGGGATTGCCTCGCTTGGAATTCTTCCTCTGAGATCCAAACTGCGCGCACAATATTCTTTTCAACATTGCTTACATAATTATGAAGTTTAGAAGTTGCTAGCGTTAGATGATCACTTGCTTGCTGCAGAACGTGCCATTTGGATTGATTACCATCAAGACGATAAAGATTTTGATACTTTTCAGTGATCCAACCTCTGATTTTATGTTGCCTTTTTTCCCAATTCTTGTATCTTATTTTAATTAGATCATACGGATATGGTGGCTTATATTTGAGAATATCATAGTAGATTTCATTTTGTGAATTTTCTAGAATTCTGGATTTATTAGAACAAATATCAAATATCATATTAGGAAAAATACAGCTTTTGACATGGCCTTTTGCTCGGTAAGGAGAGACAGGTGCTCCATCTAAAACGTAACCGCAAGTAACCGTTCGATGATTAATAGCGACAGTGTGCATAGCTTTCACAATGTGGTCTTCCCCAATTTTTTTCCCTGCTTTAAGACACTTTGTCATTTCGATAGCCAGTTCTGTCCAATGCAAGTTTTCTAATACGCTTCGCACAGCGCTTCCTCCTGATATGCATAATAATCCATATTGCTTAGCCAATCTAGCAGCCAGTGTGCTCTGTCCCGATTTAGGTGTTCCTATAACACCAATTCTCAAAGGATATTCAAAATAAGATTTAATATTGTCACAAGTAATGTATTTCAGTGGATTTGTTCTAAACTTAGTTACATTATCTGCACTACTAATAAAATATATGAACGATCTATGAATTACCGGGAAAAGTGTTCCCCTACGTCTGGAAATTTTGTAAGAATTTTGAATAGCCTGCGGGTTTTCAAAAATATATACTGGACAAAGACGATAGAATTTGCTAAAAAAATAAAATCCTTTTAAAAGTAACGTTTCGGCAACATCGGTATTGACGATAAAAGTTTGCTCAAAAAATGATTCACATCTATTTTTCAAATTTGTTAATTTGGATAAAGTATATCTTGTTACTTTGTTGAAGGGTTTTGTAGCATCTACTGATACAGTTTTAATTCTGTTTTCCATTAAAATTTCGTTTATTGATTGGATATTCTCATCATCTGTGTCAAATATACCTTCTATTCAAACTCAAACTCAAACTCAAAGCATTTATTTCAAATAAACCAATTACAGGCACTTTTGAATAGTCAAGGGGTCGGTCAGTCAGAAATATGAAGCTAGTCGCCCATTCCAAAGCGTAGTAGGTACCTATGGAGAAGAACGGGCAAGAAACTCCACGGACACTCTTTTAAATAAAATAAGATGGTTACATAATATTGGTTACATCATTCAAGTTGAAGTTATACATGTGAGAACGATGCAAAACATTAAAAGCGTCCGTTAGAAATAAAAATATAAATTAAATTAAAATCGCCGTGGCAGCTAAGAGATGACCAGTCCCTACTGACGGCGCCCGTTCACGAACATGACGCATGGATTAGCACCATTCAGCTCAACCATTTTGAAGGGAGCTAAATGATCCAACACACGCGCCACCGCCAGCGAGACATTAGAGTGAGCATGACATACTCTCAGCCGCCAGGGCACATTCAAGTCAATGAAAGACATACTCAGTACCTAAATGGTAGCTTTATAGTCGGTACATGGTGCCCACACGTGTGCCATGCAATTATACAATGCTAAGACATTGAATTTATACAATGCAAAAATAGTTTTTAAAATCTTCAGCAGCTCCAACGGTATTTTCAAATGCTAATCAATTAGTTTATGCTTGTGGAGCAGGACCAGCGTTGAGCCAAGCATTTTTATCAGCGATGTAATCCCCCAACTTATAATATGCTTGGCTGCATAGTGTGCGTTTAATATAAGATTTAAATTTCGTTTCATTCAGTTGAAGTATGTGGGGAGGTATTTTATTGTAACATTTTAAACAGTACCCCATGAAAGATGAGCTATTCTAGCTTCTATTCTTTCACGGGCCTCATCAGATTTTTCCCATACACTCGTATCTTGAGGCTCCGGATATTCTTCCACCATTTCATTGTATGTGTTAAATAGGGTTGGATCAAGATTTGCAGATCCTGCTGGATGCGCATCTATTATCACGCTTGCGACAGAATCACTTTTCATTAAGGGTTCTGGTTTCAAGTTAAATACGGTTTCGTACAATTCTTCGATAATTAGTTTGGCAACAGTTTGTTTTGTAATAGAATCCAACCATATTTTACGTTCATTAGCCAATTTTACTTCGGCAGTCTTTTTAGCCTCATTCTGTTGAGATTTCCAAGACTTGAACATTATGGGAGCAATTCGATTAATAGCAGTTTCCGCATTATTGTCTAATTGTATCACCATATCAGGTATAGCATAACATGCTAACATGTCTTCAACGTCAGTGGGTAATTTCGGATAACCATCTAGAACAAAGCCTATTGGCGAACTAGGATCGAACCAAATTTTAAGAATAATTTTTTGCATAAGTTTTGATAAAATAGGCGCACCTCGTTCAAAATAGTCATTCAACATTCGAGTCAATTCTTTTTCGTTTCCTAAGATATCGGATATTAAATTAACGTTTTCTTCATCCATTTGAAACTCTACTACACCTTCTTCGTCCATAAGCCCGTCAACAAACGTATTTTCGTAATGACGTCCAATCTTTTTGAAATGTTTTGGCACCAAATATTCGTTGATAGCGTCTGAAAAATCGATATGTAACAATCCGAGCTCTTTTGCTATATGCTTTGATAAACTGGTTGCTCCACTACCGATGCTACCTATTATACAAATTTTAAATTTTGGTATTTTTTTATAAGGTATGTTATAAAATTGATATTTGGTGAAGTCTTTTTGAAATAATTCTACAAACTCTTCTTTACAAAAGTAATGGATTTTGTTGTCGTATTTCAAAGAGAACTCTGGATTCCCCTGCCACAAAATGTCACGATCATAGTAAGTAATAGGGCAATAAATACTAGTCTCGCAAAGAAATCGGGGATCGTTGTACCTAAGAAGATCTTTTGAAGTTGGATCATCTTCATCTTCATCCTCAACGCCGGGTTCTTCATCCTCATTACGCTCGACACTTGTAGGTCGATAGCATTGACGTAGTTTTTGTAACATTTCTTCAATAAGTTTCACATCACTTTTATTTTCTAATTCAATCTCAATGTAAGACTTAGATTTTTCCTCTATTTTTAGTTTTAAACTGTCCCATTCTTCACGAAATTTTTCTATAGCTTCTGTAAAAGATGCGATAAATTGAGTTTCTGTTTCTAAAGGTTCGTTCGTCGTAACGGATACCTTATTAGTAGTATCAGTAGTAAATATTAAATCAAGAGTATCGTTTATCTCATCATTTACAATATTTTGTATATCGTACCGTATCGTATCGTATCGTAAGCGTGAAAATTCCGTAGACAGCAATTTGGTATGAATGAGTGGATCTTTAACCGATAAAATCTTATCATCATAACGTCTAGTTTTTTTATCAGCGCTGCTATAGTATTGATAAAGTTCTTCATCAATTTCCCGATTTTCTATTAGAGCTATAGTATAATCTGGAATTAACTTAGAATCGCTAATATACTCAAAATATTCTGGGTCGGAAGGGAATCCGTCTATAATGTACTTTCCATATAACTGTTCAGATTGTGTATCTTCTTGATGTTTAGTGTCTAATGCAGTAATTAATTTAACTATCTCTGTCATTAATTCCTCGGTGGTAGGCTCAAGATCTTTTTGTAATTCATTGGCTTCAATGTACTGGGCTATTGCTATTGTTACATCTGAATCACCCAGAACAGGTATTGAAGGCTTGTTTGTAACTGTTTTCAATTCAATAGGTGCATATTGTGAAATGTTTTTTTTGTTACAAACAATTTGGCAATCCTCTATACTGTCTAATATAGGTAAAACGGAAAGCTGCGTCTTGAGATTGTTGAATTGATTTAGAAGAATTGGATCCATTTCGTCTACTAGCTCTTCAAAGGCTTTATCTTCTTCTTTTCGTGCTTCTTCTTCTTCTCCTATTAAGCACACACACACAGCTTGTTTTTGTTTTTCAAGCACATATCGTGCCATTTTTTCATCAAATTCCGTTTTCGTAATAAGTAAAGGTACATATTTTTCTAATAGTTTCAGAGCAGAGTTACACCATTCACTTAATTTTGATATTCTGTCTGTTTCTGTTGCCTGCCATTCTAGAATTCGAGCGTCTTCTATAGTGGCTATAATTTCAGACAAAATCGTTTGAGCAATTACAACATACTTTTTTTCTTTTTCGGTTTCTAAAATTGTATTGAAATTTAATAAGGGCGCATCAAAAATCCATGACAAACATTGAGAAATCATCGTTTTTCCAGAACTTTTCGTTCCTGTTACTATAACTCTACAAATGGGTTCCAAATACTTTAATTTCAAATAAGGGCGCGGGTTTTTGTAAAACGCAATGAAATTATTAAGAGAAGACATTAGATATACGTGTTTGAAAAACAAAACAGCATATTTTGGGTTTCCTACCACTGATCGTCTCAGTTTTAGTTCAACAGGACACCTGTTAAACCAGGGTGAGGCGTAGTATTTGAAATTAACGACATCACTACTTATAACATCTAATCCGGCTACAGTACTGGCCCAAAATTCTTCCATATCTTCTGGACGTTCTTCTAAAAATAACGGCTGCGGTATAATTACAGGTTGAATTTGGATTAACATTAACGTTTCAGCAACGTGATAAAGCATATCACTGCAAGAAATTCGTCCGTCTAATTCAATTACCATTTTTGGATCGAAATCTTCTAATTTGTTTTCTATATATGGATATACGTAAGTTTTATAATTGCAAATTTGATCAATTATTTTATCTTCATAATTTGAAGGTGGTCTACAGTTATATTTAGGGTGAAAAACATTAGGAGCATGCGGATTTTCATAGTTATCGAAATAACATTTACGAGGCCAACTTGGTTCTGGTATATAATTTGAAATAAATGGTTTATTTGTACACATGCCTGTTTTATAGTTTATGTAGCTATTACCTCTCATTTTTACTAAGTCCTTTTCCGGACAAGTAATATGGATAATGATATCCGGCTTAAGACACAGATTGAATAACTCATCAAGCTGACAAAGAAGTGCACCTAGTTTTGATACAAAACGAGATTTTTTGTTGATTATAACATTGGAACAAGTATCTAACAAAAATATCGGCAGTTCGGCAGGTTTATCTTCTTCTTCTTCTTCAAGAGCTTCTTCGTCCTGAATATCTAAAGTCTCTTCTTCTACTTTTTCTTCTTCTTGTACTAACATTTCACTACTTGTAGATGAAGGAGCAGACCCAGGAGATCGCTTTTGTTTCTTTTTCTTTAAGTTGCGAATTATTTCAAACAACGTTTCATATATGTACAAAAAGGCTTCTTCGCCATGCAATGAATTTATATAGCAAAGATGATTTCTATAAGAACTCACTAAAGGAAGACCTGATATTACATATCCTCTATGTTGAACAATTTCAGAATTCAATTTAATCTTTAACATTGTTAATATCATGTTATATAAGCACACTTTATTATGTTTCATATTAAAATCCCAAGTTCTCCCTGCACTACTTTGTTGTGATATTTCATCAAGCAAAATATTTTTCGGGCATAAATGAATAACGTTGTACTTTTTCGCCATCGCTTCACCAAGATTAAATGCTTCAGCATCCGCTTTTCCAAGGATTATGTAACATGTTGGCTTAGTGCTCAGATGTATTTCTTGAGCATCAATATCCGTCCAGGTGTCAAAAAATTTGGTGTTCTCTGGAATAGGAGCTCCTGTGTTGTCCAAACCGAGTATTGCAGCTGCCAACAGCGGACTAGTATGCTCAATGGGTTTTATTTGCGGATTGATATATTCCGTTTTTCCGGTATATACCTTACCTGTATCGATTTTAATTCTGTTTACGTCATATTTATCTACAACTTCCAAATTAATTTTATAATTCTCGAATTCTATCATATTTTTTTTTTAATCAGTATTTGGAATAAATTAAAAATGTAAGTGCCACATGTCATGTCTGTGTCAGTTTGACAATTGATACTTTTTTTTAGTCAAAGAGAATTTATTATGTAGGTAGAAACATTTTAAATCTGAATACGTGATGCTCAATAAACTAAATAATAATAGAAAATATAATTGTTAAAAAAACAGTTTAAAAAATTTTGCTAGACAGAAGCGTATCATGTATTCTATGGGCATACAGCTTGGCAAAAAACATTTTGGAAAAATGGGGGCGCCACTATCACAGGTTCAGTGTCCCAGTGAGTGAGTTCTGCATTAAGTATTTAGTTCCAAATGTCACCACGTCACTCTTTCGTCGACCTGTAGGTACTTATAATGTCCGTTGCGCAATACAAGGATGGTGACTGCCCCTCTAAAAACTAAGCTGAATAGTTCCTCTATTTTATCAATTATGTACATGGTGTGTGTTCTAACACATTGCTGTCAACTTCTCGTAGTTAATCAAATTATAATACTTATTAATGTTCCACATAAAAACCAGCCAAGTGCGTGTCGCACCACGCACAATAAAGGGTTTCGTAGTTGGGATGAATTTATCCTAAAAACAAACTTAACATTGTAGTTGAAAATCATGTTCTCCCATACATCGATATAGGTCACAGTCAAATTTTCCAACTGCAAAGTAAGCATGAAATCGCAAAATAAAATGTGATAAAACTACAAATTAACGATTTTCGAACATTTTCCTTTACTTCTACTTCTAGGTCTTCTAGGTCAATGGGAACCTATAGGGTTTCCATTGACCTAGCTAGAATCATGAAATTTGGCGACCTGGTTGATGGTTTTGATTTTTATGTAAGTATCAAAATATGTCATATAAATGGCCATATTTTTTTATGAGTTGATTTAAAGGGAGTTTGATTTTTTTTTAGAGCTCCAAGGGACCATAGACGTACATATTTTATATAAATTTCAACTTGATACCCCCACGTGTTCCTTTCAGGTTCAGTTTTTTTGGAAACCCTAAAAACTAATTAAATGGTCTAAGGAAGGCGGCATATATTAAAGAGAGAATATTATAAAAAAAAAGAGATATTATTATAAAAATGTTCAGATACTTATTTTCATTGGGATCAATGGTGCAGAAAGGGAAGTTTTCAGCTGCTGCTTGGCTTTTCGTCAATACATTGAAGAATGTTGACTTCCCAACATTAGGTACACCAACAATGCCAACTTTTAAGTTTGTGCCCACTCGGCCAATCAATGGCTTTTTTTCAGGCTCTTCTACTTTCTTAGGAGGCATGCTGAAAAAAAAATCACTTGCATTATATTTCATTTAAGGATATTTCTTCTGAATCTAACCATCTGCAGTTAGTGTTGTTGTGGAGAATGCACCAATGCCAAGTAACATACAAATTGGCTTGACAAGACATTGAAGTACAAAGTAAATGGAGGTAATAAAATTGAACCTTCATACTACAAACAATTTGTGACTACACTCAGCAGGATTCTAACAAGTGTCCCAAAATTCATGTAAGATTGGTAAAGAGTAGCCAATTAGAAAAACGGACAGCTGATAGTAATTCAGCACTACACAAAAGACTAAGGTGACTATTTTATTCTTACATATTAGCTGTGTTTGAATCAGTGATAGCCTAGTGTTGTGACCATCGGAATGCCAAGTCATAGGTCTCCAGTTCGAACCCAAGGCACTCACCTCTCGCTTTTCGGTTTTGTGTGCATATTGTATAATTAGCACTTATTTAAAAAACCGCGAAGGAAAACATTGTGAGGAAACCGGCATGCCTGAGAGACATTTCTCAACGCCATGTTAAGCTAAGTCAGAGGTCCATAGGTGGCATAAAAACTCTGACAACAGGTTAGTCACTAAGCACACGAAAAAGAACGAAGCTTTATTACATCTTTGTAATACAGCTTCGTTCTTTTGTCATTAAAAGTACAACTGGATGCATGGATAAGCTTCACCTGTAACTCTAATCCTTTTCTGTGGCCACAAGCATCCTTCAGGGTTAGTATTGAAGATTGCACAATGAAGGCATGAGGGATTGCACCATATTTTTTCATTGCACTGTGTAGGATTAATAGCGTTCCTTGCTCACAGAACATAATAATATATGGAGGTCTTACTTACATCAAAATATTGATGCTTAAGCATCATCAAGTGTGTCAAATAAATGTTTGTTTGGGTTAACATATCATTCATGATCATTACACAGTGTTGAAGTACGGTGGTTCCCACTATTCATATACCTTCCTAAGATTGAGAGTACTTAAAAGTTGGATATGTATGTGTAGAGTTTAATTTTAGTGTAGTTTTTGTTGCACTAAGGTAGTTTTTTTAACTCAATTTTATTGGTGTTTTTCGTGATACTCTGGGATTGAAGCTAATGATAAAGAAATGGGATACTATTTAAATATTTCATGTGTTTGATCAACAAATTATTTGTTTTAGAATGCTCCTTCAAAATCTTTGATTGGATTTATAAACTAGACCAAAACGGGGTACCTACTGAGATGACGGCTGTGAAAGATGTATGTAAATTGATGGAAGAAGTTAAGGTGCAAGCTGTGCCGGCACCATATCCATTGCGATAAATCTTCTCTCCTTGAGATGATGATTTTGAAATAATATCCCTAAAATATATTTAGGTAACTACATTGACAAATCTTAAATACAATATACCTAGTTTATTTTGTGTTGTGTTGTTTTATACGAGATAACCTATAAAAATAAAAAAAATAGTTACCTGATCGGTATTTACCCTGCTTATGATAAGAATCTAAGATGAAACCACAACACCAGATTTAACTTCGAATTTTATTTTACTAACTTAATTATTAGCTTGAGAAGAGCAAAGAAAACGTAAACGTGCAACTTGCAATAAAATCTGTCCGGCAAATTTGACTTATTTGACATTTGTTTGGAACAGATAACAAAGATTATAAAGCCGGGTATACACGAGTAGAAAGATAAAGCCAACTAGCATTCAATTCTACTCTACTATTTTCCATCCCTTAAAAGCGCATTCACACTTGTCTAAATCGTCATCCTGCAGCTTGTGTGCATTACACTCATTGGACAATGATGAATCGTTTCGGGGCCAATTATCCGGGGATAATTAGACGGGGGCTGACGGGGCCAATTCCCGAGACAATCCATTAAGCCAATCCAATAGCCTCGTTAAAATAAAGACAGTCCACTGCATTGGGTTGTCCTCAAGCCATTTTGACTTTACATTTTACTGGCTTATTGGAGTGTCTCGGGGATTGGCCTCTCTAAATGGTCCTTAGGTCTTGGGGAAAATACCTAGCCCTGTTTTTGCAGTCGTGCATCGTGCAGTCTGATAAAAACTTAAGAAATTTGACAGATTGTAGTAGGTTGATGTGCTGGCGTCTGTACCTAACCTAAATAATGGTGTAATGTAATATGGTACATAATTACATGCTCTGTGATGGTACAGAGGTACCAGTAGATACAAGTAGAGTCGGGTGTACGTGAGTAGAATAAAAGTCATGCATGGAACTTGGAAACACGGTAGAGTACTGATACGTTGTTTAGATTTACGCCCTGTGACTTACGCTGCGTCCTAGCCGAATGCGACTGTCGCACGAGTACGCGATACCTGCATAATGATGTATAGGTCGCGTCAAATTAGCCGCTCAGAGGCCCTAGAGTAAGTTTAGTTAGGAGCGCCGAACGCGGTCGATGCGTAAAATCGAGATGGTTAAAAGAAACTCACACTACGGCCTCTGAAGTATGCTACAAATGACTGCGCAGTAGTCAATCTTACCTAGAAACAAGTAGCACGCATGCCAGCGCGCATGCGCAACCTAACTTCAGAGCGGCAAAGTAATTTGACGCGAACTGTACAAAGGTACGGGTCAAAATATATGTACAGACGCCAGCAGGTCAACCTATCCGAAACTGTCAAATTTTCCTAATCAACTTTGAACCTTAAGCTCTAGTGATAAAGTTGAAAATCTATTAAAGAAATTGGACAGATTGTAGTAAGGTTTATTCGGGTAATTCCGAAATGTTTTTCGAAGAGCTCTCGTTATGTTTGTATTTCAAATATTTAGTGAAAATTGGTGGACTTTATACTACTAATTTAAATGCATTTTTTTAGGGTAATATATAGACTAAAACACTATATTTAAGAAAATCAAAAATATCGTCGGATTTTGTAAACAGAATAGGTTAAAAAAAAACTTTTTTTTTCTTTACTAGAGGCGAATTCCGAAACAGTTCGGAGAATTCCGAATGAGATTCAAAAGTGGGTTTAATTTAGTTTCTATATAAGGTTCATATTCCTTTTTCATTCAGATTTACCCTACAAAAGTAAAAACTCACTTTTGTCCATTGAACGAGCCTAAACATTGTTATAAAGTTTTTATGTTTCGGAATTACCCGATAAGTAGTCTGCGGTTCTCAACCTTCAGTTTGGTGAAAAGGGGTTTGAAAGTGAAAGATGACATGCAATAAAAGGATTTATTTATAAAATAAATCAAGCATTCTATGTATTCTAGTACTTTATTTTTTAACTCCAGAACAATTAGATAATTAATTGCCTGACTGAAGGTCATATATATTATATATCATAACTAGCATGGGCTTATTTAAAGCGAAGGGTGGCGCTAGGTGACGCCCTCCTTAGAAATAATTGTTTTACAAATGGTAGGTGTCGACCTGAAAACAAAAATACAATAATCAAAATTCATATTTAAACTGAGAACTATAAATATATTGAGAACCACTGACAATCACTATGAAAAAGCTAGAACGGATAATTCCGAATTACTTTTATATCGGAATTTCCCTCATCGGCAAATTCCGAAAATAACTAATAACTGCAACTTAGGGGCTCTGAACCTAAATGAAAGTGCATAAAAAACGATTATCTATCTGTTAAAATAATAATCGATTTGAAAACTTACCAAGCATCTGAGATACGGATGTTCGGGTAAATCCGAAAGTTGAAAAAAGCGCGAAAATGACCTTCCTTGAAAAAATAAATCACTGCACACGTACACACTCACGTAACGACCTGAATCAACTGACGCGGTGAAGCTAAATAAGATGGTGGCCAGATGAATGTTGCTAGAGCGAAAAATGTTGCAGAGTTTGATAGATAATTGTAATTATTGGAATAACCCGATTTTCGGAATTACCCGAATACACCTTAGGTTGATGTGCTGGCGTCTGTACAAGTACATGTCACTCAGCATTCACATGTAACGTTTCTCAAATGTTGAAACCTTTACTCACAGGTTACGTTAAAAATTGTTTCCCTAATAAGAAGGCATTTATAAAAAAGTTTAAGAGGGAACAGGGCTGCGAGGAATTTGAAAAATAGGTATTTGGAGAAACTATTGCCGTCGTCTTTGCCGTCTCAAGTCTGCCTCCGTAGAGTGCGATAGGGACAGCTGCAGCTCAGACCGATTATATCACAAAAAAAAAATGACCGAGATCGACGTTTCGTATTCCCCTTTTTTTCTCCTCGAAAACAGAGCCCATTCAATTATTTTTTACATATTTTTTTAAGAAGAGTATTTCTAGGTTCCTATCATTTTCGTTTTTGTTAAAAACTTTTCGAATTTGTTTGGTAGTCCTCTAATCACGGCGGTAAAAATGAGTCATTTTTTGTAATTTTTGGAGGGTCATATTTTCTTTACCAATAAGTTGCTGAAAAAAAGGAAATAACAGAGACGTGTCAACAGCAGACCTTGATTTTAGGAAAAAACAATGAATGCTCTAGGGGCATTATTCAGGAAGAAAAAAGGTGAATACATTTGTATGAAGATTCGCAGGCCCTGTTCCCTCTTAACATTGCAATTTGCCATTTACGACGTTGCTTGTTGCTGTGTCAGATGTTTTGGCTAACTGTTTGTTTAATAACATGTAATTTCTGTTGTTTTACTTCTAAGAGCATTTACTTACATAGTGTCCGATACGATATCGGTGTCATCAAAGAGTTATCATTTAACAATGCAAAAACATCATATAATTACCACTAGGTACTAATTTAGAACGTCTCGTAGGACACCGTAAATGTACAATCAATTTGAACAGTAGGTACTCCCAAACGTGACATGATTGAATCGCGGAAATAAGATTAATACAGATGGGAAACTCCGCAGTTGTTCAGGTATGAAGCTACAAGTATGTGGCGGGGTCGCCACACTGTGCCAATTCAGAAGGGCTGCCACGCGGCGCCCGGGTCGCACGTCAATTCAATAATCATGCGACGCGTCGTCCGTTTGTCGCATGATATTGAATAATAATGTGGATCCGAACAATAAATTAAAATAAATTGACTTATAAAGTCAAATTATAAACAATTATATAAACTCATATAACTCGTCGGTAGGCAAGCTAATTCTGGAGAAAGAACATTTAAACATTGTCTTGAGTTAATCACAGCGACCAACTATTCTTATCATAGTAGTCGTAGATAGAATAGTACGCCTTTGAACAAAGGTTGGATTAAACTTAAGGGAAATCTAGCAAAGAAGAGGGTAGCTTGTTATAAAAGGTTATACCAAACCCAACAAATGAGTTATGAACCTTACGAAGCCGGTGAAAGGGAGCTCGTAGTTTGTCCTTATTTCTAGTGTTAACTTTGTGAATATCACTGTTTTTGTGTATATTTTGCATAATATATAAGATGTTGGCGAATATGAATTTATTGTGATGCCACTGTGAGGATACCGATTATCGATATCATTGAAAAAATCTCTTAGAGAAACTCTGGCACGTAGCTGGTAAATTGCTTGAACAGCTCGTTTTTGAAGGACAAATATACTTTGAATATCAGCAGCTTTGCCCCAAAGCAGAGTGCTGTAGGACATAACGCTATCAAAACAACTAAAATAGACTAACCGAGCTGTATCAACGTCAGTGTATTGACTTACTTTCCTGACGGCGTAGGCGGCCGAACTGAGCCTTCCCGCTAGGCTCGATATATGTTGGCTCCACTGAAGTTTGGCATCTACTGTTATGTCCAGAAAAACTGCCGAGTTTACAGTTTCAAGCAAATCTTTATCTAAGATGATTTTGGGTCCTAGATTTCTAACATTTGTAAAGGCGAACTTTACACATTTCGTTTTCTTGGTGTTTACATCGTCAAAATCTTGTCTATTCCTGACTGTTTGTCAATCGACAAACATCGATCGATCAGGAGCTTACTGCTCCTCCAGGTCCTCCACCCGTAGAAATTCGCCACAAACAATACCCTCTCCGAAAAACTTCAACACCTTTTTCCCTAACGTGGTCAGAAGGTATAAGAGTTACGTGATAGAAAGCAAGGCAACTTGTAGGTGAATATGACTATAGGTAATTAGCTTTGCGCGACCTGAATTGCACTTTATTGTGTCGTTGCAAGTCGCTTTTTATTTAACCCTTAATTACTCGCGTGGGGTATATTTAACCCCACGGCGTATTTGAAGCGTCGTATCTCCGCCATTTTTAAAGCTACCTCCGTGCCGTTCTTAGTAGCTGCCTAAATACCTCCCCCCGCCGCGAATCAGTCGCGAGCGCCGCTCCGTGTCGTGTGGTTGTGTCAGGAGACCGCGTCTGGGGTATATATTGCCCCACGCGAGTATTCGTGCAACTTTTTTTGGACGAGTAAGTATTTTTATTTTTATTTTTTAATGTGCAGTACAGATACTAAATGGTTCGTTTTTTTTACTTATCTTTGTTTTTTGTTTTTTTTTTAGGTTAGAACGCCTAAAATGGCAAGTAAGCGTATTTCTGACTATCAGATTGTTGAGCGTATATTAGAAGACGACGAAGAAAGCATCATAGATAGTCCCGATGAAGATGCGGGAGACGAGGAAGTGATCCAGAGTGACCACAACTCAGAATCTCAAGAAAGTGCCAATGAAACCGAGTCAGAATGGAGTGATGACGATAATGAACCGCTGAACAGACACGTAAGTGAAGATTCTGATAGATTTTATTTATCAAAAAATAAATGCACAAAGTGGGCAAAAGAGCCGCCGCGTACTAGCGTTCGAGTTCGTAGTCACAATATTATGAGGGAAACACCAGGACCTAAGGGAACAGCTAAGGAGATACATACAATATCAGAAGCATTCTTTTGTATGTTTTCAATGGATACTGTCAATTTAGTACTGCAACATACCAACGATTACATAAAATCGATACAAGGAAAATTTCAACGCGAACGTGATTGCAATTTTTTGGAATACGAAGAACTTTTGGCTTACCTTGGTCTACTTTACATGTCTGGTGTGCTGCGTTCATCTCACTTGAACTTCAAAGATCTGTGGGCTACCGATGGAACAGGCATCGAGTTTTTTCAAAACACAATGTCATTCAACAGATTTCTTTTTATATCAAGATGTGTTCGTTTTGATGACAAAAATACTAGATCTGAAAGACAAAAGACAGACAAACTAGCAGCAGTTCACTGATTTGATGAATAATAATTTCATCAATAATTACTCTGCATCTGAAAATGTCACCCTAGATGAACAATTACCTGCCTTTCGAGGAAGATTTTCTGGTGTTGTTTATATGCCCAACAAACCCACGAAGTACGGCATAAAGCATTATGCACTCGTAGACTCGGCAACATTTTATTTACTGAAATTTGAGATTTATGCTGGAGTACAACCTGAGGGTCCATATCGAATGCCTAATGATACAGTAAGTTTGGTAAAGCGCATGACAGAACCCATCTGGGGTACTGGTCGAAACGTTACGATGGACAACTGGTTCACTAGCGTCCCTCTTACAAATACGCTTCTAAAAGATCACCAGCTTACTATGGTTGGAACTATTCGCAAGAATAAACCGGAAATTCCAACTTGCTTCCAGCCCAAACGAACACGAGCTGAGCATTCCAGTCTGTTTGGTTTCCAAGAAGACGTAACACTTTGCTCTTACGTTCCAAAGAAATCTAAAGCTGTACTGCTGATTTCGTCAATGCATCATGACAATAAAATAGTTGAAAGTGAAAAGAAGAAACCGGAAATTATTTTGTACTACAATAGCACGAAAGGTGGCGTAGATACCAACGACCAAATGTGTGCTAACTATAACGTCGGCAGACGTACAAAGAGATGGCCATGGTTATATTTTATCACCTTCTCAACGTTGCTGGTATCAATGCATATGTCATTTATAAAAATAAAATTGACCACAGAATAGCAAGAAGGGAGTTTTTGAAGCATCTTGCAGTTGATTTGGTAAAGGCTCGCCAACAAACTCGAGCAACTATACCACAACTGCCTAGGGCCATACAAAAACGGCTAAAAAGAAATGCTCAAGTTCAGGATCCTAGCCCCACTTCCAGAGGTGGTCCATCGACAACTTATAAAAGGTGCCATATCTGTCCAAGGTCGAAGGATAAAAAAATAAGATTTATGTGTGCCAAATGCCATCAGCAAGTTTGTCACGACCATTCCACTATGATATGTGATAAAATATGTATTGATTAAAAAGTTCCTAAGTTTAAAGTTTCATATCTTTAAAAGTTTATTAAAATGTTGATTAAAGATACTAAATTATTACAATTTAGAACAATGTTGTCTTTTTCTAATTTTTATAATAAAAATAAAAGTATGTCATTAAAAATATGTTTTATTGTACCTTTAAAATTGGGGTTATATATACCCCACGCGAGCGTAAGTGTAACTATATGGACGCGAGTAATTAAGGGTTAAATGATTTTGCGGAGTGTCCTACCTATATTAATCTGTGTCCTAACTTAATATTATAAATGCGAAAATGTGTTTGTTTGTTTCTTACGTTTTTACGCTAAAACGGCTTGACAGATTTAGAAATTTGGCACATGGGTATACCATGACCTAGCTAGATTAGGACATGGGATACTTTTTTTCCGGTATTCCCACGGGATCGAGACTTATGTGGGTGAAACCGCGGGGCGCAGCTAGTATTCATATAAACGAGCGCGAAGATCGCTTTCGGCTAGGACGCGGCCTGCAGGGACTGACACTTGTAATGTAAGTAGGTACTTAATTAAAGTACTATACATATCTCTACATGCTATGGAGCTATTCAAACACACGCGGCTTATACGTACGTTTCAACTGTCCGCTACCGCGCCCGCATCGTATCTTTCTGAACAACGCATAACATCTTGACAAAATGATGGGATCTGTAGTCTATTCACTTCTTCTAGAGTTGACTTATTGAAAAACAGGAATATGGTCGTTTTGGAATTTATTATATTAAATATATTATTCTTCAAATAACATAAAATATTTATGTAGTAAGCGCAGCCCATGGAGGTGACATTGGTGCAGGATTTTGTAGGTATGACATAACAACTGCAGATATCGACAGCATGAAGGAGCTCACAATCTGGAAAGATAAACAAGAAAGAACTTATTTCACATTGCTTACAAAAAACTTACAACATAAGGTTATTCAAATCCTTGTTTCCAATTGTTATTTCCACTTAAACAAACATCAACTTTATGCAGTGTTAATAAAGTTGATTTTAGACTGACTAGTACTGCTTTTTCAGCAGTACTAGTCAGTCTAAAATCAACTTTCATAAAAATAAATTGTAGCGCAAACTGAACCCTATCCATAGGCATTACTGTTGTTGTTCCTAAAACTCGTGTTTGTTTACATGTTTGGCAAATAAATTGCGAACGCAGACTATGTTGTATTTTTGGATAGATCATAATAATATGAAGATCAAAATGAAGATTGCTAACATTAAGTTAAGCTAATCTAAGGTAATAATTGTAACATCAAATCTATACATAGAAATAAATAAAAATGAGGTGTCTGTTAGTAATCTCAAAATAATAGCATTTTAGTAAATGCATATGAAAATATATACGGCAGCTATAACAAAAACAATTTATAAAATTTTTGTCTGCTCTTTTTGTTCTGGCTAATCTCTGCAATGCAACGGCTGGAGGACCGATTTTGACGGGACTTTCACTGGCAGACTGATTTTATAAAGAGTAACTTACTACTTTTAATTTAGAAAAAGAATTAGGGTCGACGCGGGCAAGGCCACGGGCAGCAACTTGTTGGTTAAATAAATAGATCATATTATTATTATTTAAATTGTCTATACTTTATGGTTATTATTTATGTATATAGGTATGATGATTTTAAGACTAAATATTTTGTCTGAATGCAGCATTCTCGGCTGTTACATTGGCAGGGTTGCAGGCTCTACTTCAAACTAACGAATTTGTTTTGTGAATTTGATCCCTACTTCCACTAGAAATTGTCCAACTGACAGGTGTTAGGAAAGCATTCTCTCGATGGCTGGACTGTAAGTGCCAACAATAAAACTACTTGTAAGTATTCATTTGTATGATGTACACAATAAAGAATATGGCATTCTATTATATTGTACTGTATTAATTGACCACCAAATTATTAATTTCTCACCAACCTGTTTAGTATCATCCGAGACTCTGGAATTAGCAAAACTAATACTGGAACAGAAGACAGCAGTCCAAGCGCACCATTTTAGACGCATCATAAGACCGCACATTGAGAACACCATACCTGGAAAAAGTATTATTTCTATAACAATAAAATTTAGGTCAAGGCATGTGGTAAAGATAAAAGAAGAATGTGCTAGTACCTAAGATGTTCATGTAATCTGTAGTGAGGTCTTCGGCTGGTGCTGATGTTGCTGGCGGAGGTTTGAAGCGACGTTCCCGATCAGCACGTCTTGGGTCTGATGTGAGTTGCATCTGATAATGAAGAGAGACATTCTTTAATGCCATTAGATACTGAAGTACTCGATTTCACAGCAAAAATACCGATTTGAAATAGCGTTACCTTAGTCGGCCAGCATAATTTTAAACTGAAACGAATATTTAAGCTTTGACTTTAATGTTAATTACTCACCTTTTGAGGTTTTAATACAGGCCCACAAATAATTGAATCTTTCAAGGTATCGTTCTCATAAAATGCAGAAGATTCACAGACTGACAGTCCCAGGGGACGACAGATAAATTATATTATAAATACTTAGGTCTAAAAAGTATTAACAAATTATTTTAGTTTCATTTCAATCCAACACTCGCTCTTCTATAATCAGAGTAGTCATTACCCTACATAAAATTGTGGTCTGTGAGTCAGATTGTCAGAGTAATTTATGTCAATGTCATTTTATTTTATGTCTTGTCACCTATGTCACCGTGACATTATGGAAACTTTGACAATACAATATGTGTTGCCGGTGCGCTCTCTGTGTAAGGATTTAATATGTTATTAAAGCTCTGGCCACACTGAGGCACGGGATTCATGCGGGACGTGGGGACGCAGGAGTCAATGGGGTTAAAAATTGAAAGCTCATCAAAGGTAGCTCGTCATGGGTGGGGTGACAGTTGTCCGTCTTCAAACCGTCATTGTTGTGTTTATTTTTACTTTGGTGTCAATCACAAATCATACGAATACTAACTATTTATGCGACTTGGAGTGTAGCATTATTAAAAGACAAGCTAAGGACACAAGCGTCTACTACTGGTAAAAAAGCAGCTTTAGTAGAGAGGTCAATTAATTATGAACATTTTATAATTTATAGGTTATTTTATGTTTGTTGACTTTTATGTTCTTTTATGGTTAAAGACTGGAGGTCTTCGACAAAAATATCCTGATCGGAGTTGAAAACCAATTCATTCATTCAACCAATGATTGAAAAACTTCAGAGATAGCACTTCTAGCACTGTTCTAATATGATAATATAAACACACACATACTTTACTATAATTTACATAATATCACACCACAAGGGCCTGTAGGTAATGAAAACAGACTTACGACATCCCCTATACTACGTATTGGATCCTTAGCATAAAAGCTGGCCTAAACTAGCCCCTAAATTAAATTTCGTTTCACCATCATTTTTGTCACCTAACTAGGGGACACGTTTGAAGTTTTGTATTCAGTTAATAGTGAGTGACTGATTTAACAATAATAATAAGAAGCTTCGCGCTCCGTCTCACTTACGGTATGTCCGTGAGTCAGACGGAGCGCGTAGCGTCCGTAACTTCGGCCGTAGCTATAGATTAGACGTAGCGTAGACGGATTTCGCTTAGGGAGTAGACCCCCTGCTTAGCCCTGAATCCTCTTAGCACATTGCTGGAGGATTCAGGGCTTGGCTATAGGTTGAGGAGAGGTGGTCAGGTTATATCTCATCTCCTCTACATGGATGACCTAAAACTCTTGCCACCAACAATTTGCAACTGATGGAGCTACTGAAAGTAACTGAAACTTTCAGTAGCGCCATCAGAATGGAATTTGGTGTGGACATGTGCGGTCATGCATGTATGTGTGTATGCGATGGAGAAGGTTGTGGAATCCGTGGGTACCCAACTCTCGGATTCCATAAACCTTAGAGCCTTCTCCACATCCGAAACCTATAAGTATTTGGGTATGTCGGAAGCGTTGGGCATCAATGTTACTGACATGAAGCAATCGTTGAAGGAGCGCTTCTTTGGCCGCCTGAAGAAAGTATTTAATAGTCTTCTATCAGGCGGAAACAAGGTGCGCGCCTTCAACGGTTGGGTCATGCCGGTTTTGATGTACTCTTTCGGCATACTCAAATAGACTCAGACCGATCTCGACGCCCTGGATAGGAGGGTCTGTACGCTGATAACTGCATGTCGAATGAATCACCCACGGTCATCGGTAATGAGACTGTATATCCCGCGAAAGTGTGGAGGTCGAGGCTTTTTTAACGCTAAGACCCTCCACAATTGCGAGATATGCAGTGTCAGGGGATATTTCCTGGCGCGGGCTTGCGGACGGTGAGCAATGGGTAGCTCGCCGTCCGATAAGGACCAGGCCCGGGTCGACGACGCGTTGTGTTCCACGCGCCCCTCAAAGAGATGTCAGCAAGTGAAGGGGTCCGATAAGACCGTTGCCTGCCGGGGTTGCGGGAAAGTCCGAAAGGGATACCGTGGCCCCTGGCAACGTACAGGCAACGGAAGGAACACGGGTGGGTTTTAGTCAGTAAGAGTCTGACACGCCCTCCCGCTCCACCCAGAGCGGGAGAAGTTATTTGATAATTTCCCACCCAAAAAAAAAAAAAAAAAAAGGGATATTTCCTAGAAGCTGACGTGGGAATCATCGACATGTGATCGCGGCGGACAAGGGCCTTACCCCGCTCTCCTTGGCTAAAGAGAAATGCTTGACATTAACGTCAAGCATTAACGATCACAAGGAGGTATGGCAGAGTAAGGAGCTTCACGGACACTACTTCCGGGACCTACATGCACCCGATGTAGATTTACTAGCGTCCGTAGCCTGGCTGCGTTTTGGTGACCTCTTTGGGGAAACCAAAGGTTTTGTCTGTGCAATTATGGACGACGTTATGATGACGAACAATTACCGGAGATTAATTGTGAAGGACGGCACGGTTGACATCTGTCGGGCATGCCACCGTCCGGGAGAATCAATCCGACACATTATCTCCGGGTGTTCTCGTCTGGCTAACGAAGAGTACTTGCATAGACACAACCTTGTAGCCAGGATTATCCATCAGCAACTAGCTCTGAAATACAGCCTTGTGGAATCGGTAGTACCGTACTACAGGTATGAGCCCGGCCCAGTTCTCGAAAATGGAAATATTACATTGTACTGGGATCGTTCCATCATCACTGACAGGACTATTAGTTCAACCGGGTTTCATACTGGCTAAGGTAGACTCATCTTTCATGGGGTACTGTTTTGAAACGAAATCTCAAGCCAATGTTGCTATCATAAAAATCATTTGTTTTTAATAACTTGCAACATCGGTTTCTCGTGGCGAGATATAGAAGTGTCAAAATGCCTTTTTCGAGTTTACTCGTCGTTTACGGTCATGTTAGGGATTAGAATGACGTCAGAATCGTAGACAAATTTCGACAAAACGAGAAAAAGAGCGTTCTCGCGCTTGTCATGTTAGCCCTGCTGGTGGCTGAGAGTATGTCATGCTCACTCAAATGTCTCGCTGGTGGTGGCGTGTGTGTTGGATCGTTAAGTTCCCTTCAAAATGGTTGAGCTGAACGGTGCTGATCAATGCGTCATGTTCGTGAACGGGCGCTGTCAGTAGGGACTGGTCATGTCTTATCTGCCACGGCTTATTTTAATTTTTGAATTGTTTTTATCTTTTTATTACGGACGCTTTTTACGTGCACGTCTTTCTATATTGTTCTCACATGTATAATTTCAATATGAATGATGTAACCAATATTTTGTAACAATATTATGATTTAAAAGAGTGTCCGTGGAGTTTCTTGCCCGTTCTTCTCCATAGGAACCTACGCTTTGGAATGGGCAACTAGCTTCATATTTCTGACTGACTGACCCCTTGACAATTCAAAAGTGCCTGTAAATGGTTTAATTGAAATAAATGCTTTGAGTTTGAGAATTGTTGCCAATAAGCCTGATATAGTGGAGGTGGATCTAGGAGAGCGGCGCGCAATGATTACATAACGGTCCTGCATGACGGGAATCTCGAAAGCCGAGAAAGATAAACAAATTAAGTATGCTGGATTAAGGGCTTGATTCAGAAAGCGGTATTGTTAGGAGGTTCGTCCGTCTGGAGTCCTGACCAGCTATGCCCTGTAGCTTGGACCCTGTTCCCGATACCGGTGGGCTACTATTTTTTATATTTTTAAATGTTTTTATATTTTTTTATCTAATATTTAAAAATATAATTTATATGGAAATAATAATAATAACTTTATTTCAGACTATCAATTACAGAATCATCCATATGATTTGTCTTTAAACTTATCGATACTTTGAAACAATATAGTTTTTTTATGAAATTCTTAAAGTATACACTTATTTATACACGGTGACATTTGAATCACAGTTTTGCTAGAACAAACGTTGTTCAGACCATTGTCTACTACAATTCAACAGCATCCAATAAAATAAAAACGTCATTAGTTTTTGAAATAACACAAAAATGACAAAGTTAAAAACGTTGGGATTATTTTTACTCCCTACAACACAGACACTGCGGCGCTCGCGTCTCAAAGTAATTGTGGCGCGGCGCGCGGCTCACGCACGGGAGACAGCATTGTCTACAGGGCAATGTACTTATTTTTGTACGTCTTACTAGAAAATACCAAAGTTAAAAGTTAGGTAGGTATTTTATCACTGATAAGTGCTACTTTAAAACAGATTTTTATGGCTTGGTATGGCAAACTATGGTAGGTATTTTCTGGCTATGCACGATTGCACGACGCGACGCACCGTACCGACGACGCGGCGAGGTGGCTGACCTCTAATGTTATCAATATCATTTCGTTCTAGGTGCGAACTTACGGTAGGTACTATCAGACATGGTTTCCTGTAGGAACTAGGTACGGGTACCCATTGTATTTAACGTAACATTATTAGGTATTATTTATTTGTTGGGATATTACAGGAACAAGACAAAAACAAAACTTAGCACAAAACCGGGTCAGTGTCAGTGCTGGGTCGTCTTAGGGGCGGATTTCGGGTTAGCTCCGTGTGCACCAATGCAACATTGACTCTACGTGTACATGCACCTAGCTTCCGCCAGATTGTCACCAGCAACTGCGTAAAAATGCACCATTTCCAAACACTCCGCTCCGAATAGATAGAACTCATTTTCACAAATAACGCGCGATGTGTGCCTGTGACGTAAGTACATGGGATGCATACGCGTCGCTTGCTCGAGAGATTTCGGTAGACTGGCTACCGCCCGGGCGGCTCGGGCGGCAGTCAACAAAAGAAATGGGCGGAGAGGTACTTCGCGGGATTACATGTCATTGGCTAATGATTTATTTGTATTTCGGCCCGCATTGGCCGGACATCCTTGTAGTCCACGTGGACTCCTCATAACTGTTTTGCGCTACCGCGATGAGTACTTTGATGTTACGATTAATGTTTGTACACGTTTGAGCAACATACGACTAATTTGAGAACGCCTAGTTTAGTTTGTTTTAATAACATATTTGATGCTATAGGATGGTAGTAGACCATGGTCTGAACAACGTTTGTTCAAGCAAAACTGTGATTTAAATGTCACCGTGTAGGTAGGGGAGACCGAGGGGTTTTGACACAGAGGTGATTTAAAACAGCACTGATTTCGCGGAATTTAAAAACGTTAACGAGCTGGTACCGACAAAAATCAGCCGCTCCCCACCACCCGCCGGGCCCCGCAGTTCGCGTCCGTGCCTCAGACACGCGGTTGAGTCGTTGTGGCTGCCACGTCGCAAAAATCGTGAAAAGTAAGTTTTTAACGTTTTTTTAAGATACCTGTATTTTGATAATGCGTTTGTATTTTAGCTTGGGTTTTATATGTTTCGAAAGCTCATTAACTAACGGTTGAAACCATGGCGCTGGTAAAACTAATTTCTTTGTGTTTTGCTTCTGGATTTTTATTTGTGTAAAGATTGGGAGGATTTTTCTCACTAAGGGGCTTTGAAACAGACTGTTTCAACTCACCTCGCTTAAGTTTTGTATGGGAGATTGCTAATATGGTGTGGTTTATGTTATTTTTTTTTCTAATTTTGTTTCAGTATGCCTACTGATTATAAAAGGAAGACTGAAAGAGGTATGGCGAGTCGCAAAATTTACACATTTGTGAGATTATTGTTACAAATTTTGACTACTTCATAAGACTGCTTGTAGTGATTCTAAACGACTGAAAATTGATAATAATTGAGTAAATAAGATTAAGTTTTGTAAGAATATGATTGTAGATTCTAAATTTGTTGCTTTAATTAATATTATAATTTGTTGATTATGATCATGTATCGTACTACTTAATTACTTAAGAGTTTATGTTAATTTCTTGGGAATTTAATAAGAAGAGATGATTATTTGTTCAAGAATTAATTAATAGTTCAGTACAAAATATTGTAAAATAAAAAAAATGTTTTATTTTAATAAATACCTTCAAATTGTATCGTCATTTCTACTTTACAACCCTTAATTCTACTCAAATATCAACTGTTTCAACTCACCTCGACCCTTTTTTCAACATACCTACCTCGGTATGAGGGGAGTTGAAACAAAATGACTTGTTACATTCAAACTCATTTTTCACCACAAAATTCATACTTACACGTTCTTTGTGACAGGTATTTGAAAGTGTAAGAAATAAACTATCGATTGGCACTAAACTCATACGATTAGTGTTTGTAGAATTTTGTGTATGAATTAAAATGTCAAAATTGTTTCAACTCCCCTAGGTCTCCCCTATACAGTTATTAATAAATCATGTTTTGATAGCAATAGGTAATAAATATTATTTCATTCATATTTTTAATAAATTGCATATTTTCTTGCTTATTTACTCTGTGTATACATAACGAAACCTCGCGTGTTATATGCGGAGTTACATAGGTATACAAAAAAAAAAATTGGCACTTTTTTCTTTTGTGACGTACTGACGTGAGATTTGATTGTTTGTTTTTTGTGACTTGATAGGATGCGCTGCGTGTTAGGTATTTTACCAATTTCTTCGTGATACGGATATGTCATATGGAGGGAACTTCCTTTTATTTTTGACACTAAGTATATTATGTTATTTAGCAAAAAATAATCCTTATGATGAAGCCTTTCGATCGGTATGATAAAGCTACAGGTGATTATTTTTCTCGTGTAACGGGTTCAATTTCCGGTTCAACCATGTAATTATTTAAATATCTATGAATGCAGTTTAAATTGTTTTTTTTTTATTCAAATATGTCTTCTTTCAGTAAAATGTTCCATCTACAATATTCAAGGTACTTTCCCTCCATGTGGCATATCCGTGGGACGCCCTGTATTTTTTTTTTTTGACCTCATGTGGCTACACTGATCCCACCCACCCATATCTGTCACAGCCAACAAATGATTACCCGTAGCATAAAACCTCAATGCTATAATGCTATAATAGTTATTTGTTATACAAGAGTGCAAAGTTGCTTTTTAACCGCGTGTTCAATTTTGATGACCGAGCAAGCGAAGGATTCTAAAATTGAATCACGAGCGCAGCGAGTGATTCAAAATTAGAATCCTGAGCGTTAGCGAGGGAATCAAAAGAGCACGAGGTGAAAAATCTTTGCACTCGAGTGCAACACGTAACTTTTCATTCCACCTCAGCGAGGAAATGACTAAATGCAAAAAAAAAACGTTTACAATCACAAGATAGGTACACTTTTATTTCAGTTTAGGTATTAATTACTACATTATGACAGGTAAGTATTACAGAATAATCTTTAAATTATAACAAAATAATACTAAGGTATAATTAAGAAAATTTTAAAGTAACGTTGCTACAGTTATTTAAATTGAGTGTAATATTTTTGTTTGGTACTGTAATATTGGTGTTAGTCACTTGTGTACTGTTTTTCGGTAAACTATCTGTCATACTTAATAGTTGTACCGATTCATCGGATTCCCTTGGCGTGAATGTTGGAGAGAGAGGGAGATGGTTAGGTGTTTCATAACGGCTTATTTTTGATGTAGAAGGGCCAGTCCAAGGATCCGATTGAGGCTCTTTCAGTGTAATGACTCCTACGATGCCTTCACATATTTTAGACTTATTTTGGATGGAATCCTCTATGTATCCCTCTACAACTGCATTGGACTTCCAGCCTCCGTGGCGCTTAAGGGACAGCAGATCAGCTCCGGAATCAGCCAAAAGTGTGGCTGAAGTTCGTCGGAAACAATGACCCGTGTACAACAGGGGTTCTGGAAGTTCAAGAAATGTTGCTACTTCTCGTGGGATACTGCCAATTTTATTAGTACCCATAGGTTGTCTAACACACTTTCCATTGCGATACTGTAGAAAAAATCGATTGATTGGAGTGTTAGGCGGGCGTAAGGCTTGATATTTCTCAACAATCGTTACGTATTCCTTGCGAATGACGAAGTTGCGGTCTCTTTTTGTCTTTGTATTAGGTAAATTAATTAATAGTAAGTCATCTGAATGTTTCTCAATTTTTTGACATTAAGTTGTGTTAGTTCATTAGTTCGACATGCTCCGTTTATTCCAATAATAAGAACAACCTGTAACGTAAAGAGTATTGTAGTAGATAAATGAATAAAATTGATATGAACGCATAATTATGCCTATCAACATCTACTAAGTATACTATTTAATTGAGATTAATATACTTAAGTAGATACTGAATGTGCAACTGACTTACTTTTGCCGCCAAATATACGGAATCGGGTGCTTCGTTAAGAAACTTTTCAATATCAGATACTGTGAAAACCTTCGATTTTTTTGGTTGATGACCAGATGAGGCTCTTTTTAAAAATGCCACTAATTTAGGATAGGTATCGATATGTTTGTCTTTTTTCATCTTTATTGTTGCTTTTAGCATCGAATACGTACTCCATAGAGTGCTTGCTTTCTTGTTCTCGGATAATTCTATAAAATATTCCAGCAAAACGTTTTCTGAGAAAGTTTTGGCTCCTTTTGCTAGTCGCCACGTGTTGAACATATCGTACTGTTTTAAATACTTCTCGCGTGATTGTTGAGGGAGAAAGCTCATTTGCGCATTATTAACAGTTTCAGTCAATTCTGTTGGCGTCAAGCAAACTTCCTCGTCGCTAGAATCACTCATTTTAGTTTTTTCACTTGTTTTCAAGTTTCTTGTTTTTAATATAAGGTTTAACAATGACGTGAAAAAATGCCGCGTAAAGAACCGCGTACAAAGCAAATTGAAAAAAGAACACCAAGAAGGTTCCGAGTCTGAGTTTTTAACAAATTAAAAAAAAGTTGTATGATATATTCGGCACCATAGAGGTAGCAGTAAATAGGTTTAATGTTTTTTTAATTCACAAACTTAGTGCACACGATGTTCTAAATTCAATTTACTTTATCCTCTAGAGAATAAAAACGGCTTTTCCACTCAGATATTGAAGATTAAAAATACTCTTTCCGAGATGGTGGGATGAAAATACTCTTTCCGAGATGGTGTAATGTTTTTTTTAATTCACAAACTTAGTGCACACGATGTTCTAAATTCAATTTACTTTATCCTCTAGAGAATAAAAACGGCTTTTCCACTCAGATATTGAAGATTAAAAATACTCTTTCCGAGATGGTGGGATGAAAACAATATTATAACTGATTTATTGGGGTTTTAGAATTAATTCTGAAATAAGTAATCATTGATATGCGAATACAATAAGGACAGAGGTTCCTCACAAGTGTATCTCATTTCTTAAAATCTCAAGTATTTCTAAATACCTTTCCGTATTCAAATGCCCTTCGTAGAAATGTACTAAGAGGACCCGGTTTTTTATATTCCCACACCAACAGTTGAACTAAAAACGCACTTGATTATTAGTCTCTCGGATACGTAAGGGATTCTCCCTGGACCAAATGCGATTATTGTGTCGGTTGTACATACCATTATTGCTGAAGTTTGTCTCGTCTGACCAGATAATATTATTTAGAAAATACTGATCCTCTAGGATGAGCCTCTCGATTTCATGGCAGAAAATAAGTCGTCTTTCAGCATCACCGGGCAGTAATTTTTGTACTCATCGCCTTTCAATGTAACTTTTGAATTTGTATTTTTTTAGTATACGGTGTATTTTGCTTTTCGAAATTCGGATTACTTCTTCACCTTCCCTCATTGAACTTTTAGGATTTGCCTCAAAGTATATCAAAATGTCGAGTTCATCGTCAGTGTTTATCATTTGGTGCCGCGGTTGTGGTAAGCGATGATCGAAACGTCCTAAATTTTGCAGATTATCCACCAACCGTTTCATACTTTTACTTACATTCTACTTTTACATTGTTTGTAAATATGTGAGCACCACGTATCTATCACATAATTAGTTTATCTGTTGTTGCTTCATTTTTAATTCTTAATTCTTTTTACCTATTGTGGTATAATAATTTTATTCTAGGTGCATCGTCCTCACATATAATTATATAACTAATGTACTTATACAAAATATTGTAAAACATTTAAAAAGAGTAACGGTGGAGTTTCTTGCCCATTCTTCTCCATGCGAAAACTACCTTTTGGAAGGGGCGAATAGAATCAATTAATTTTTTTTGTAAATTTTTGACGTTCAAAAGTGCCTTATTACGGGCCTATTTGAAATAAATGATTTGTCTTTGACTTGACTTTGACATAATAAATCGAGATGGTGTATTTTTATCAGGATAACTTTCGCGGTGCTATTGTAAGGCTAATGTTATGTTTTTGTGGTTCAAAAAGTAGGCTTCCATTAAATCAAAATTATTTTGACACGCCATGGTTATGTAAAAAATTCACAATACAATGCAAAAATCCTACAATGAAAATCACATAAACAAAAGAATAAAAGTTTGAAAATGGAACACATTTTTGAATTATTTCTTTATAATCAGCCAACCGCATTGCGATGGACAAAATAATTTACTCGTCTTTCGGCTCAGGATACGGCTCGATTTGTTGCATACAACCAGGTACCTACTGATTACGTATCTCTTTATCATTTTATCATGCACTTAAATTATAATAGGCAAATGATGCTTCTCAAGTGGGTACATTTATTAGTAATAGGTACCTACTTATGATAATGTCAGTTATGTTCTTACGGCAATGTCAGCTTTTCATTTTTCTGAACAAAATTTCACATCAAATGTTAAAATTCATGGTCTTCCTTTTATTTGTGACACTTTGTTATTTAGCAAAAAATAATCCTTATGATGAAGACTTTCGATCGGAATGATAAAGCTACAGGTGATTATTTTTCTCATGTAACGGGTTCGATTCCCAGTTCAACCATGTAATTATTAAATATCTATGAATAGAGTTTAAATTGTTTTTTAAATTCAAATAATGTCTTCTTTCAGTAAAATGTTCCATCTACAATATTCGAGGTACTTTCCCTCCATGTGGCATATCCGTTATATCCTTTATTGTATCACTAAACCATAGACGATTTTTAGCTGCCATTGTTGTTTGGCAAGTTTTGAGACGCGACATGGCAGTATGGAATTTGTAAGTACTATCGAGGCAGCATGGAATTTGTATGTAGAAATTGACTTTGAAATGGAACTACCTAGTATGAACTATCCTATACTATTAAATGAGCATTCTCTATTTTCACCCGAGCAGAGATTTGCGTTTTTTTTAATCTCATCAAAGAGACTTGACTATGTTACGTTATGCTATGTTTTATGATAAGTGGTTTGGTTTCCGCACTTAGTCCTTCAGGGAGACCATTGTGGGTACCTACTTCTTGCCTTTTTATGCCTACTGTGTAAATAAATAAAATATGATAAATTCACATAATATTTCATCAAATTATATATTTTTCACTACATAAGTACCTACCTACTTAGTACATAATCTTAATTTGCGTATTCAAAATATTATTTTGTGTTCATTATATTTTTATGAAGGCTGTTCAGCAGTTTCGCCAGTCCTTTATTTACACCTGCGCGCAAATCGCTAGAGGAAAAAACAAAACCAGCGCGCCATTTTCCATAAATAGGTATTTGTTATCGTTTTCGTTTTGTTATCAAAAATACGAAATCTAAAGTATTGTCACCAACTGACGTAAGTACAAAAGTTTTTAAAAGAAGCTCCGGATAGTCAGTTCCTGTCAGCAAAGGTCAGTAGTACTTTATAAGTCTAAATATATCATCTCTATAGTTACGTTATTGTAGCATAAGTTCTTACAACAAGTCTTATTTTTTCCTCACAAGTTTGCTGAAAAACGTCGTATGAAACGCGTGTACCTACATTGATCATTATTCATTACACACTCGACTACCTTATCAAATAAGACCGCCGTATGTACACAGCACACTTGTATCATAATGTACTATTTATTTTGAGAAATAAATGTATTTAAACCGAAGTGCGTACGTAAGTACCTACCTAGGTGGGTAGAGATGAACTTTAGCCATCAATCCAGAATTGAACCTGCTACGGGACAAATCCAAATGGATTAACCCAATAATAATGGGTACCTACTCATAAATGACTCCATGCTCAGCTTTCATGCCGCGAAAAGGCAGTCACGAGGTAGGTAGATACCTACTTACCTATTGACTCAATATACTATGTATCTATCAATAGGTCAGTAGGTAAGAAGAACTAATACTACCTACCAAATAAAATAAATAAAAATAAAATTCATTTATTTCAGGTACCACATATCCCATATAAGAAATCTTTAAATCACACACAAAAACACAAAATTAAATAATTAAAATTCAATCAATCATCATAATTACCGCATATTCATTCATTACAGTACCTAGTCTCTTATGTACCTACGACACTACGTATGTAACTTGTTTGTCACAGCAGTGTCGCACATAAGGACAGTCCAACCTATTTGCTATCATATTTAGAACGATATTGGAGCTGGCCCGAACTCTGCGCACAAGATACGCGCAGCGCTTCCGCATGGTCGCATAAAAACAGTCCGTGCGCGCCCACGCGAACATAACCGAAGCGCTGCAATAGCGAGGCAGACCCAACATCGCTCTGAAAGCGTTGTTAAACTGAATGCGGAGGGTGCTGTAGCTTTTCTGCGTGTAATTAGCCCACAGGCTGCAGGTGTACATGGACGTGCAAAATGCTCGGAAAAGAGTTATTTTCACGCAATCCGAGCAACGCGCGTACCTGCGGGCCAGCAATATTGGCTCTTTGAGACAACGCCCTCCGCTCCCGTTCCAAGTCAGCATGATCCCTGAGGTCAACCGTGACTATATGTCCTAGGTATTTAAACTGATTCATCCTGTCTAAGGGTACACTACGAAAAATCAAAACAACAAATGACACAAAACAAACACAGGGTACAAATGATTTGATACAGTTCGGATTGTTGTATTGCCTTGCATATTTACTAGGTACATACGTCCTACCAAAACATATTTATCTCATGTATTTTCCGAGTAATGGTCAGAATATGCAAATGAGCAATTAATGTGACTGGCCGCAGAAAAAAGGGAAAATATTCGGTAAGTTTGGTGCTGGTCTGCTATTGGTCAAAAGATCGGCGCACGCCCACCGCCCGCGGCACGCACGCCGCACGCCTCGCCCGGCCATTTACATGTGAAATCTAAAATAATACAGCCATCTACTTGATATTAAATTTTAATAGTCGTACAGTTTTCAATTTGTAGGTAGGTATATCGTACTCACGGAACGGAATTCTTTTTCAAAAGAACTTCCTATTTAATCTACAAATAGTACCAGCTTACCTGCCTACCTCTATGTAGATAGGCTTTTCAGCCAGCGACATGGGCAGCAACAACAATAAAAAGCCACAATAGGGAAGTATTGTGGCTTTTTATTGGTGAATTCGAATCTGTCCAGATTTGCTTTCATTGAGTTTGATACTCCATGTTGCTGATCACTTATAGATACGATTTATGGACGCTTGAACCTTTTCTACGGCTATTTTCTAGCTCCAAAATATCACAGGTGTACTGGTACTGTGGTGCGGTGTAAATTACAGTTGGGCCCACACATAGAAATATTGTCAGGAAGGCTAAGTTCAACCGCGTATGCTGTTAAAAAAATTAGACAGGTAATTGACGTAGATCCAGCCCGAATTGTTTATTTTAGTTATTTTCATAGTCTTATGTCATACGGAATTCTTCTCTGGGGAACTTGTTCGGACGTTAATACTATCTTTGTTCTACAGAAAAGGGCTGTTCGAGCCATTTACAACCTAGGTCCGAGAGATTCCCTTCGAGAAAAATTCAAAGAAATAAATATTCTAACTGTAGCGTCACAATATATTTTTGAAAACCTATTGTATGTACACAAAAATAGATCGATAGATTCGAAGATTTCCGATATTCATAGTTTAAATACGAGGAATAAACACAACCTGGCTGTAGGTACACCGCACTCGTCTCCACAGAGTAGGCAACTCGTTCATGGGTCAATGTATACGCTTTTACAACAAACTTCCCATCGACATTCGAAACTTAACCATTAAACGATTTAAAAGCTGTATTAAAACCAAACTTTGTAATAAAGGGTACTATAACATTTTAGATTATTTAGATGATAAAAAAGCTTGGGATTGAGCTGCTCGCTCTGCTAAGCCTTGTGCTAAAATCATAAAATCAATACCAGTATTATATAAACATTACATCAAAATGACATTATTACGTTGTAAAATATACTTATATATATTTTTGTGAATGTGAGGACTATGTGGATTTTTTAATTATTATTATTTTTTCTTTCTTATTTACTTTTAATGATGGTCTGGCAGTTCGAGTAGTTTATGAGGCCTACCCAAATGTCCTTTCTTTGGTATTGTTCGTCGAGTTGAGCTCCTTAAGTTCTGGGTTGAGCTCCACGATTACTGACAAATGCTTGCACTGACAGGCCAGGTCCTCTCAAATCTGTGTGGTTCTTTTCTCAAAAGACCATTTCAGAAACTAATCTACATGGTCCTCATATGGCCGGCCTTTCTTCTCAGAGTAGTCAGATAGGAAACGCCGAACTCATCTAGCTAATTTTTAATTATTTTTTTAAGATGACGTGTAAAAGTGATTCCAATATCCTATTTACCTACAGAATAAACAATTTCATTTCATTTCAGAGAATGTAGCCTATTCTTGCAATGCTGGACACTATTTTGGTTCTATACGGATAAACCGACTAGCAAACTATAGCAACCGAGAGGTTGCAATTTCAAATCAATCCCTTCCATAGCACCACTGCTAGGTGACTTATATTTCTAGCAAAAGCTTAGTTCTCAGGATTATTAATTACGTTCTATAGGTTATGGCCAGGGCTTCACCTGCTTGGAGGTCGAAAATTATCCCACGGTAACGTACTACTGGGATAAAAAGTATCCTATATCCTAACCCAAATCATGGTCTGTCTGTGTGCAAAATTTCATCGACATCCGATAAGGATGAAATCCGCGAGACAACTTAATATTACCTACTGGTATTCAACATTTATCAAGGGCAGGTTATTCATATCCGGTTCAAGCCACGTTGGGCCCATCCCTATATGGAAGATTTCTACCAAACAATTCTCTAAGTTTAAAAAAAAAATCACTTAAAAACCTAAGGTAACAAATAATTCGTTAAGTTTAAAAAAATATCGAAATATTCGTGACCTCTATACATACATACATACATACTTAAATAGTATCAAAACATACAACCCATAAAAAGTTCAATTGTACCAGTAGCTGACACTACCTAATAATGATTGCAGAAATGGTACCTACTTATTGTAACGGAAATACTTTGGTGCAATTATGAGTGTGAGTGGAGCGTGGCGGGGACAATTAAGTAATATGGCGGATTAATTAATAGGTAGTCGTCTCTCTGTGAACATCGCTCATACAGTCATCATTAGCTTCAGTTAGCTAGGGATGTTTCTTAGAACATTACGCTGGTATTTAGATACCTATTCTAGTACCTAATGGTCTTATTTATGCTGAGGTGTTCAGTTTTTGTGATCGTTAGGAATATTTTTGTTGTTCCGTCTCATTACCTATACATAGAGTAATTAATATCACCTGTACCTATTTCCTAATGACTACCAACTCTAGATAGATCTACAAATACCTACTAACCTATGATGTACCTACCTACATTGTCAAATCTTTGGTGTTGCCAATTTACTAAAAAGAAAACGTACCTATACCTAGGTACAATTTCTCCATAAGTAGTTTGCGCATCATTTTGACGACTATGAGTCAGAATTATCGTTTCCCTATTAGCTGTTCATTCTGAAAATACAATTTATATCAATAATTTGGGTCTGATTCAGACATGATTCTGGCAAAATTAAGTCAAATTACGCGGCCAGCCTAATTTTATTAGTGATTCGAGATAATATACGTCATTACGTATATGATCGTCGAGGGTAAAACAATGCTTGGGTGTTATTTAGATAAGATATTTATTATTTAAATCGCCGCAGTAAGTATAGGCGAGAGGAGCCGGTAATTCGGTAATCAATGGTTGCAAGTTCATGGTTACAAGGTCATCTGGACCCAACGAGATTATTTGATTTTATTGATAGTCGATGCGCTCTAAGTGAACTGGTGCCATCGATCAACTATTTAAGAATTCCTTAATGTACGGTCTGCTATATACTTTTTCAAATGCCTGTAGGTAAGAATGAAACAAAGAGTCTTGATAGGTACATTTTGGACTACCTACTTAGGTAGGTACTCAAAACTCAAACTCAAAGAATTTATTTTAAATAAACCTGTTGTAGGCCATTTTGAATTGTCAAGGGGCCTTTCATGCAGTCGGAAAGATGAAGCTAGTTGCCATTCAAAAGCGTAGTAGGTTCCTTTTTTAAATTTGATTTTTTTGAATTATTGAGAGGAACGACACACTCTTTTAAATTAAAATATTGTTAAGTACCTACATAAAAAAGTAATAAAAAATTATTTACCGACTTCGAAAGAAATTAATTCAAAATTATGAAATAATATTTTAATCTAAACACCAAATTAACCAACAAAACGAAATCAAAAGTAGGTACGAAACAAATTAGGGGCCTAAATTTTTTTTTGAGTTCGGTACCAGCGAAGCCATCGAATTCAAAATGGAAACGATGTATCCGATACAAAACGGAGTTAAAAGACATTTTACATAACAACCGATTTTTTATGTAGTACATGTAGGAACATACGTTTTTGTTATTAGTTTAGAAAAATCTCTTCTTGGCTTCGTTTTATAAGCTTGGGTACCTTATAAAACGAAACCAAGAAGAGATTTTTCTTCACCTAAATGATTACCTACTTTGAAGCAATGTTAACTTAACACAGCGCGTGTCTTCGTGTACTGGATTTTTTCTTTATCACGGTTTATTTTTTTTTATTTTATTAATATTGCGGACTTTCTTTTTTTAAATTTGATAGGTTCTTAAGTAGGTACTGGCACCGACATAAAAAAAAAATAAAAAAATTGTAGGCCCCTAATTTGTTTCGTACCTACTTTTGATTTCATTTTGTTGGTTAATTTCGTGTATATATAAAAATATGTTTTAATAATTTTGAGTTAATTTCTTTCGAAATCAGTTAAATTTCTTTTAATTTCGTATTTTTTAAATTTAGGTAAATCTGGAGTATTTGTTTGTAATAAGTTGTTAATAGTTTTTTGTTGTAAATATTTAAAGATTTTGTTGTAAGAATTTACAGAGTTAAAAAAACTTGTATAGTCTTTTTTAAATATTTAGTAAGTAATAGTATTTTTTTAACGATGCACAATCATCCTAACTAATAATATAAACGCACGCTAAAAAGGGTGAACATATTTGTATGATTTTTGGCACATGAGTAGACTATGACGTGGATTTGGACATAGGACACTTTTTATCCTAATATTTTCACGGGATCGAGACTTATGCGGATAAAACCGCGCAGCTAGTTTAAAATAACTGTGAAAGGACTGTTGTAGGTAGGTTGGTCCCTACTACAGTCCATTCACAGTTATTTTTCTGTCTTGAAGACATTTCGACATTAGTGCATGGTCGACTAAACGATGCCAAAGAGAATATATGATGGTAAACGTTTTGAGGGTACCCACCCGTACCTATACTATATCTAATGTCAGTGCCGCCTGTAACGACCACACTCGCGGCATGGTGTGAAATTATCGACTGATTCAACAGACCGGACTCCCGCTCAGTACAGCACGTTGGACAATTCCCGCCTTCGTGGCGTGATGTTCCTGCAAGATCTTAGCGAGAGACCTGTCGATCTATTTGCCCAGCGTTTAGTGAAACGCATTAGGTAAATACCTCCTATGTGTAGTACCTAATAAGTACCTAATGCGTTTCACTAAGGTGTGAAAAATTCATTTGGAAACAGCTCACTTCACCTAATAAATATATAAATGTTCACGGTGAAATTTTATAGAATAGTTACCAGATTATGAAACAAAATCAAGTATTTGGTGGGATTCGTAACTTCAGGCAACCCTCCTTTTAGTTGATCACGCCTTAGTGCAGACCATCGGAATCCTTTTATAACACCCATGATACCATTGACCAAGACGTCAGACACCGAAACATTTCTCCTCAGCATAATTTTTGATCCCACTGCCACTTGAAGTTGAGTTAAAAGTTCACGACATTTGTTTGGGTCGGTTGAAATTACGTTTTCTGGCGGCGTTTTGCTATAACTAGCTGATTCTCTTGTGTGAGGCTGATTTTTCTTACATGACATGCTCTAGAATTTGACCAAGGTTTTGAGATGGTTACCCGTAGCTCGTATCAATAAGCCAGGCCGTCTCACTTACACGTATTAGTCTATATCTTGAAAACTACTGAACCGATTGAGCAGTTGAAACTTGCACTGTTCCCTAAGTTGAAGTTAATGTAAGCCAATAAAAATGATCACATTCCGATAAATAGTTTCGAAGAAATGCGTGGAGTAACATACATAGTACAAACATACAAACACCTATAAAAAATTGTATATTTGTTTTGAAGCCCTAACAGATTATCAAATGTGAATATATTGCAGTTCCAATAATATTACATACCTATATACATGTAGAATTGATAACCTTCATTTTTTCGGTAAGTCGGTAAAAATATTGGTATTCATTGGTACTTCATTTATGTTGAAATTATAGAAGTGAGAACAATGTGGAAAGACGTGCACGTTAAAAGCTTGGCTGCCTATAGCTACCAATACACAATGGAAAATTGTACCTTCTTATTTGTTTTCTCTAAAAAAAACTCCCGTTACCTACTTCAAAAGTAACGGCAATTCTTAAACACCCCTTTTACTCTCCCTCACTATAGAAAATATTGAAATATCAAAGCAAAACGTGACACGTGCTGACTTCTCGCGTCAAAATTCTTGCGGGGCGGAGTCCTTAGTACAACAATACGAGTCCTGGAGAGCCTAAGGATCCCTAATTCCAGGGTGCAGGTCTAACTTCCGGATACTGCTGCGCGCCAAATTGCCGAAGAAAGGGTATTGGGGCGCGCCATTGTCAACCGATTCCAACGAATAAAACGAAGTTAACAACATGTAGCGATCGAGTCTTTTGTGCCGTCGCGCACTCCTTAATTATGTGGAACAGTGAAAGGGTCATATTTTCTATTAAATTTATAAAATTGTAATACATGATGTTTCTTTTTACGGCATTTTATTAATGTAGACGGTTTTGTAATAAAACGATGTTCATACTAAACTAAAAGAGAACTGAATACTTGAAAACTCTGTGCGGCCAGCATAACAGCAAGACACATCCTATAAATTCTCTCGTCTTTGTGCAACTTTAAAAGAATAAACGTATAAAATCCTGTAAGTAGATAAAAATATAAAAATGGGAAAGTAAAATAGGATATATAGATAACCTAACTAAATATATACCTAAAGGAAAAAAAACTGAAAAAGGACTTCTGGGCTGCAATGTTTATCAATGTTGTGATGTTCCTTTATTAAATTCAACATACCTCCTACACAATACATCTAATATCATTGACTCATTCTTACAAAACTGATATCCGACATTATCGCAATTCCTAAATCGAATCATCCTGTTTGCGTGATATCGCATGCGGTGGCACGGCGAGCGAGTGCAGCGCTATTGTACCCTCGTGACCAGATTACTATAATCATTGTCCACGTAATGTGGTAAATGATAAGGTGTGCTCTAGAGGGCTCAAAACATATGCTATTGTAACTCATTCGTTCCAGTAGGACCCTCGATGGCGGCCACCGCTTTGGTCAAACAACCCTTAATAGAGGACTTTATTATGTATCGGTTGTTATTTCGTTGCTATCTGTTAATGATATCAATAATACGAGTATTATTGTGTCTAATCAGTGCTAGTTATAGTCAGCTTTTTCTCTTTTCTGTCATTGAATACTTAATTAGATGATTAAAATTGTAACTTACTTTATACGAGTACCTTGATTTTTCATTTTTAAATTGAGAGGAAAAGTAAGCTTTAGGAAAGCTTAACTTGCCTATACTATATTATTATTGTACATAATATATAATAATAACATTATAAAGAGGTAAAATTTGTTTGTTTCATAATATATAAATAATGGGGGAACTACCAGCACGCGTAGCATGACCACCGTAGAAACGGGTTATGTCGATGGAAGAATAGACAAAATGACAGATAGGTAAACAATCACAATCTGTCATTTTGTTTTGGTTGCGTGCTGTCGAATTTGAAAAATTCTTTTTGCTTTGTATAGCACAATTCTTGAGGAAGGTTATAGGCTCGCGGGCAGAAGCTAGTAAATTATAATTTAGGTTGTTTTTCCTAAATGAAATATTTTTCCTATGGAGTATTTTTGAGGAGCACTCGTAAGCTTTAGTCTGTAGGTAATTACTAATTACCTACGTAGTATGTTTTCCTTTGATATAAGACCTACTTATTTATGTTTCCCAATGCCAATCTTTTGTTTGCGAATAGCCGAGCCTACAAAAACAACAGTTGAAACTTGCCACATTTCTCAAAGCTACTTAAAACGCAAAGCTCCGTCTTCAACAGGCACTCTCCTACGTATTTACCTACAGCCTCCGATATCCTGAGCGAATCGCTCCAATCACTTCTAATTACAACACAGTAATGCTAGACCATTCGTTGCTGGCAGGCTACCTACGAGCTACGCCTAGTTATAGGTAGGTGCATAGAAACGCAGATCAATCGGCGGGATCGGCTCATTATGCAGCATCCATGAGCTCAGACGCGGCCTGTCATTACGGCAAATGGAGGCAAATTGCGCACATCTAACGCACTGCCGCCGCCGCCGAACCGTCGGTAATGCCGACTGCCGGTAAAAGCGTGAACTCAAATCGTTTCGGTATTAACGTGTATGGTAATGAGGATTCAGGCCTATGGTGGGTACAACTACCTACCGTAGCTATGTACTACTTTTGGTAAACTATATGTTGTATTGACAAGGATATTCTTCTGCAGTTATTCGTTTTTAGTTACCTACTGTTGTCGTCGTCATTACAAAGTAGCATTACCGTAAGGTCAAAGATAAATAACGTCGAATGTTTTTAAATCATCATCATATTACCTATCTTCTTTAGTTACCGCAGTCCAGATTGGCCTCTTATAACGGTCTCACACTAGCCTAACAAGGATACCATTTTTTTTTCCAAATAATTCGTCTACCTAAAAAGGACGTCTAACTTCATCGCGTGAATTACGAAGGTACTAAATTAATTGTCATTCTTACGAAAAATACGTAAATAAAAATATTTTCAAGATTGCAATATTCGGTGACGAACAATACCTATTCTGCAGAAACTCTAGCCTTTTTCATGTACTTAACTATGTACAACGATGTGGCTAGTTTTGGTTAAATACAATGTGTTGGTACTACAATCGTATAGAAACAATCTCAAATCTATACATGAGCACGGCCCGTGTAATTCAGCTGAAACGTTCTGAATTAAAAAGATAACCAAAACTTTTTTAAATGGAATTATGTAATTTGTATTATTTTGAGACAGTTGTCAACTGTCAATTAATATTGACGCATCCGTGATAAATATGTATGAGGACTAAAATATAATTGTTTCTCACACACGTTCTCCTGTATGTAGGGTAAGGAAGATACCTAGCAATTGGTACTCATTCAAGAAAATCATCTAATTGTCACCGGTCTATTATTAGCCGTAATTTGCGTAATAACCAGTGCCCTTGTGTCGGTAAATGCTACTTATGCTCATATGTATATACTTACTCATATTTGTACTCATGTGTTACAAGGTACTACATATGTTAAGTATACAACAGACGTGCATCTTTGAGAATAACCCAAGGTAACTTCCTCGAGAACGACCCTGATGATGAATTTTGTTTGGAAGGTATCGCGTGAGACATAGATTTTCAATTATTATAAAAATTATATTAGGTATTACATTACATAAATGTAAGTTAAAAGGGTCCCCGAAACAATCATTTGAAATTATTATTATTACGTAATTGATACACATTGATGCGCGAAATGATCGTCTACTAAATGCGATTGACAATACTACTAAGAAATTGACAGCTATGACAAAAAAAAAATGATGGCGGTTGACACAACATGCATGTTCAACGACAGAAAATGACAATCGTTATTTTAAAATCGACTGCCCCAGCATACATGAGGGGCGTAAAATTTTCTGTCTCATCTAGTTTATACGATTCTTCATACCAAACTTCTCTTCTTTTTCTGAGTTGAAACCGCAAGAGTAATTAATCTTATTTGCGCTTGAAATCATATTATTTGTATGTGACCCAACTTTTCTTAGTACACTTCAGAAATCGAATGAGGCGTGCGCAAATGACACACCTTCAATTGAAGCTTCATTCGTCTATAATTTGAAATCTTCACTCACGTAAACATTAACAATTGCAAATTGATCGTTTCGGGGACGAGCGACGACCTAAGAGCGTTCATCCAAAAAGTTCGTCACAAATAACTGCCAAATACCTATTTACCTGTTTTGATTAATTTGGTAATATTACTGCTTGGAAACAAGAAATATGCCTGACTAGTGAACTAGAAAATTAATAATTAATTACCTATAGCATTGAATTTGATGTTGTAGCCGTTTTAGGTGTAAAAAGGCATTTGGAAGACTTCCAAATGTTTTTTCTAGATCTTATATTTAGTTTAAGATCTAGAAAAAGTATTCGGTGTTACGATATTAATTATTGCATTTCATAATCAATATTTTAGTTCACTAGTTAGCCATATTTCTTATTTCCAGACAGTAATATCGCCAAAATCAAAACAGCGAAATATTTGACAGCTATTTGCGACGTTGCCCACTTTCTGTAAAACGTTCTTAATACTGCGTGGAGCCCAATTTAGATTTAAGTATGCAAGTAAAATAATAACAATGAGAGATGGATAAAGTATTTTTTACCTTCTTTGCCAGGCTAGAAAAATCCTTAGGATATATTAAAACATATTTAATTTCTTATCGGTTTGTTGAAATAATGGTAATCTAATTAAATTTTTCGAAAAATGACGATAGTTTGTCTTTATTCTCTCCATGATTGAGAATGCGATATTAAAAATGACAAATCCATACTTCAGAAAGAACATTTAGTAGAAGTAAACAAGTAAATAAAAAGTTTCAAAAATCGAATTTTTCGTAGACCGTGCTACGCAGGTTCTACGGCTGCGTAGAGGCTCCCTAACTTAGTTAAGGACAACGATATATAAAAACAATTGCCTATTTCTACAAATATACTATGAGTGTAATCAAATGATTTCATATTTTATGTAAAATGCTAACAAACATATTTAGTATACCTATTTAAAATTAAATATAAGAGTAAGTTTTGAAAAATAACGATGTATGGCGTAGCAGGCATATAAAATTAAAACAGCTTAATAAAACACTTTGAAAAATACATTATCCACAAACTGAGAGTTCATACATTGAACCCAAGTGGTTTTGAATTATCGTTTTGGCCATAATAGGTATTTTATCATCATAGGCAAAATTGCTGGTAGAGATGCGTTGAACCTTGAAACAACGGAACATTGGTTCGGTTTACTTGAACATAAAACAACACAAATACCAATTTCGTACCTACAGGTACGAAATTGGTATATGTGTTGTTTTAAGAGAGTTTTAGGTCATTATGCCTTTGGCTAGAGCTGCATTCAGAGAGAAAAAAATCCTTCAGAAGGAAAACACGACAACATGGGTTGCGCTAAAAACTGCGTAAGGTTTTTTTAAATCGAGTATCTTAAACAGAGAATACCCATTACCATCCCATGAATATCGCCCAAATATTCATAGAAATATAGACTTTATTCATGGGTTGAAATGACCGACCATTTTGATCATATGTATCCTTTCAATGGGTACTTGAAGTACAATACGCATGCGACAAACCAGCACCAACGCAAGTACGATACGCAAACAGCGTGATTATCTCTGACGCAAATAGCATCAAATTAATATGCGGTTTACAGTACCGCTAGTAGATACACATAATGTTATAGAGGTCCTCATAACAGAGGAATTATTCGCATCAGGGACCGTGGTAACGAGCGAAATGACATCAAAAATGAAAATTATTTTTAATCGTGTCCAATTGCTGTGCGCCGTGACGAGTTCTAACCACCGGCTCGCTGCTAGCCAAGCGTGGCCTTAATTAAACGGTAGCCCTGACAACTGTGCCGCCAGGCCATACTCCTGCGCTTTGTGTGTTTTCGTCTCTGCGGTGAGCAGGAATGTGGCAACGAGCTATGGGCTTAGAGAACTTGTAAATACATATCAATTGAACCAAAGCATTTAACGTTAAGTTATACGAGTAGGTACCTAAGTATTCGTATCTCTTCAACGTGAAAGCATTCGACTGTGTATGTACATATTGATTTGTTCGTGAGCACCATTTGTGAAGTTTCGCATGACCTTTATTAGCGTGGTCCACGTACACCTCTTCTCTTCTCTTAGGGAGAAGCTTATTTATCAGCAATCATCATTGAGCTGTTGAAAGCCCAATGCTGGGGTTCTTGATCCGAAAAAAGTTATCTAAACTTGTCTTCAAACTTCGACTTTTATGTATTTAACATGTTTCCCTTATTTTGTGTCAATATTTGAGTTTTCATCAAGCTTGAAGTTTTACTTAGTATAAAGGACAACCATTAGAGGAAACTTTTCCATTGAATTTCATTTTCAGAAATCACAAGCCTTAAACAGTGTCTTACTAATAGGTATTCGGTATCGGTATTTTCTGCTTTAACCTTTAAATTTAATAACCTAGGTACCACTTATTTGTTAAAAAGCCTGCAGCGATATGTACCTTAAATGGTAGACGCCAATTTGTTCCTTGGATACATTATTATCACGTTAGAATCGTGAGTGGTTACCGCCTTTACAGGTAACTATATTATATGTAGGTATGCTGATTATCTGGCTCAGTCCTATTACGTCAATCCTATCTTTAAAGTGACTGTGTTAAATGTGAATTACCTAGGAACGAGATTCAAACTCAAACTCAAATTATCACATTTATTTTAAATGAACCATTTATAGGCACTTTTGAATTGTCAAAGAGATATGCCATGGCACATAGCTTGATAGGATTAGGCTTATATTTGGTGTAAATAAACTCCCAACAATAGCAGCAGGCGCTATAGTAGATATCTACCCACTAGATTTAAAATATCGGTGTAAAATTCAGTCCCTATTGAAGCTTGACGATGTTACAAGAGAGTTCAAAAACAAAAGCTCTTTTCAAAATGATCTGGCCCTTAGTCCGGACGAAGTTGCGAATGTAAAAGTTTCAGCTTTCAGCTTGTGATAGGCATAGGCATAAATCAACCGGCAAAAGAGTGGTACCTATAACTAGGCAAAGTCTCTTGAAGAAATACTCTTACCAATAAGTCTGCTTGACGATGATAGACTAGCAGAGTTCTGGAATTAAAAGTATAAAGGAAAATATGTACCTAGGTACCTGGTCGCACTCATACCCATACAAACAAAAATAACAGTTAACTTCATTATTAATAGGGTACACTAACGTCTTCTAAATGACGCATAATTGACTGAAGTGTGCATAATTCATATATACAATTGCTACTAGAAAGCACCATTAAAGCAATTTACTTATATCGTTCCTATAGCGGACTTCATCACGTTTTGACTGCCCTGCTTAACCATATAATCACTACTGAAATATTTCACTCCACTTACAGTAATATCGCGCATTAAGCCGCTATCGCGTGTGTAATTACCTTAGTTGAAACAATACAAAATAATAAAAGCGAATCGGGCGCTGGCTATTTGCATTTCCGATGGACGGTGGTCGGGGCGGCTGGTGTTTTTCCTTTCTCGCCGACTGATGTTGAGCGCGCTAGAGCGAGAGCTCAACCACTCTCTTCTACCGTTCTGTTTCTCCTTGCCTCATACGAAATTATTATTTTGATTACGTTTAATTTGCATACGGCCTGCGGAGCGGTTGCCCTGGGGCCGCAGGGCCGGTGCGCCGCCCCGCGTCGTTACGACCCCTGTACTTTTCTGTAATGTTTTCGCCATTTTCAACAAAATTCCTCACAAATCATATAATTTCAGGTATCATCATGGTTATTACGAAGAAGCGCCCGTAGTCCTCGTACCTCTGTAATAGGTCGATCGATGCTCAAATTCTTGATAACTACGAGTAATCAACATAGAACCAGCCCCGGCAGGCTTAATGATCCAAAGTCTTCAATTATTGGTAATATCAGACGTTTAAATGTTCTTAGGAAGCTGACTGGCAGGTTTGGTTGGATGGGAAGACCACTTATTTATTCCTAAGGTCACATTTCTTAAACGACTGCTCACACGCATGTCGTATTTATGTTTTAAATGTCTCTTGTACACCTCACCTACGTAGAGTCGCTACAAAATGTGAAGGTAATCGCTACAGAAATAGCGACTGCCGTGGATAATAATTCTTGGATTGTGCAATGAGATATTGGAAACCCATGTTCACAAATCCCAATGAAAATAACATAAAATTGTGTGTAATAAAGGATTTACTTTACGAAACACATAATAAGAGCGTGTCGGGCGGCTTCTGTTCGGCGCACACGCATTGGCGTGGGCCGGTCCAATCGGCAGCCGGGACACGCCCACATGCGCACAATCTACTTTATTCTCACATTACTTGCTATAAAACTCACGTATATTGTCTGCTTACAAAAGTTCGTGTGTATCTATTTTGTTCGTGCGCAACTGCCCATTTTATGAACCTCGCAAGTTCGGTTTGAGATTTGTTTATTTATTTATGTATACCACAGTAAAATACTGTATCTGTAGGTACGACATATAATTTTGAGTACAAAGGTACTGCTTATTTCTTCTTTGTGTTAAAAGATTTACGAGGCTGATTTGTAGTTTTTTACCTACGATTGCGGTGCTGTACCTACTTCCGACCAGTTTGCGAGATAGTAGGTATCTATCTAGATTGCAGCGAAAACGCCTTTGTAAACATGCCTAATTGAAAGTGTTTTCATTTCTCTGGTTGATCACTAATGTAAGTTTAGAGGTTTATTTATTTTCTGGATATAATGTAAATCTTTAAAAAGAATCCCGTAACCTGCGGGCCTTCCATTTAAAAACAGAAAACTAGAGCTGTGCTGACCAACAATAACTTTTACAAAAACTATAACGTATCATTGGAGACAATTGGTTGATCGATAGCTGTCGGCGATATTCCTATTGGGCTTTTCATCGACTTTGATATCCGGGACATAGTGAGGCTGCACTTAATGACATAATCGCGGCCCGCGGCGTCAGTTGCGCGATCACAGTGATTACGAGACGAGCGGTGAGCGTAGCGGGCAGCGGGCCGAGATACTGTTGCAAATTGATTCGATGCTACAGGCACTACGACTGAACGCACCTGACCATCTATATGAAAACTGGTATATACTCTGAAAATTCCATTTCCGACGCATTTACCTTCGTAAAATTGCAAAGAAACAACTTCTTTCATTAGGACGTCAATTTTCTTTTCCTACTTGCCTTATACTTAGACAGACTGCAGTTTGTAATCTAACAAAGATACTTAGTAGCCTAACTAATGAGGAGCTCACCTTACTGATGATTTGACTTGCTCTTTAATTATGGTTAATATTACATACCACGTTTGCGTTAGGAGTGCGGGCACTCTCGCGGAAAAATATTTAAGTAGTCAATATAGTACCTACCCAAGTACTTTTTCAACATATTTTACTTTTGTAGAAAAGGGATCGGGTGGACACTGGCTTTTCAAGCCTTGTTAATGCTTAAAAGCTACCTGTTTTGCGAGGGTCATATTTATTGCGGTTACCTACACCAACCTACTTGGAGTATTTCTATTCCAAATTTGTTGTGGTCTATTGGTGAGGTGGACATACCTATTGCCAATTTTGAGTAATAGGTACGTTGGGTCAAAAATACACCATCTTTTTTCCAAAGTTTTTAAAAGTATTTATTGCATGAAGATAACTATTGGTTAACTAATTAATTTAAATCAAGTCGTTGCTTTCAGCAATTTCTTCCTTAAACTCATATAATTTTCAATTGGTTGATGTTTCGCTGTGCCCAGTTTGGGGCTGACATACCTGAGATAAAGAGCAATTCATCATCCTTTAACCCTATAGGTAGCGTTGTTGTATACGTAAGGATTGATCTATTATCACCTTTTGGAAGTAAATAAAGCCTAGCTACGCGCTGAAAATCACATAAATAACAAGGTGTAGATACTGCTTTTACCTAAGTAGGTAAAATTGATTTTGATTAACACCTGACACACTATAGAATTGTTGGTTACAGAAAGCAATATGAACGTTTCCACTGCATAACATAATATCACACCTTGTTTCCCTGAAGCGTTGGGCAGAGGTGTACCTGAAGTACACCCGCCAGTTATGTTTTACCTCGCCAGTTATGTTTTAAGTCCCATGTAATACTATTGCCATCAACCGGGCACAATTCTAGACTCCGGGCTGCTTGCTACTGAGAAATCCTGTTAGAAAAACCCAATAATAATAGGTCTTTACCTATGAAATTGCCGTTTTGTATGAAAAAATTTAAACGAATTTTTTTCATGTATTTTTTATTTGTATTAATCGAAGTAATCACCCATGCAATCAATGCATCTTTGCCAACGCAGTGGCAGTTTATTGATGCCCTTCTTAAAGAAATCGGCTGGACGGGAGGCAACAAATTCTTCAAAGGCATTTTGTACTGCCTCTCGGGTATTGAATTTTTTTCCCGCCAATAAATTATCCAAATTCTGGAAAAAGTAGTAGTCTGTAGGCGCAAGGTCTGGTGAGTAGGGCGGATGACGGAGAGCTTCCAACCCCAGTTCTTGCAACTTGGAGACCGTCTGCTGTGCAGTATGAGGTCGCGCGTTGTCGTGCAGGAGCAGCGGAGACGAGCGATTGACCAATGCTGGTTGGAGATGTGCCAGCTTCTCCATCATTGTGTTCAGTTCTTCACAGTACACATCTGCAGTAATGCTCACCCCGTTTGGTAAGAAGCTGTGATGAATCACACCGGCGCTAGACCACCAAACAGTGACCATCACTTTTCTAGGGGTGAGTTTTCGTTTAGGGCATTGTTTAGGTGCTGAACCAGGATCCAACCAACTTGCTGAGCGCTTGCGGTTATCAAACAGAATCCATTTTTCACCGCAGCTAACAATGCGGTTCAAAATTCCTTCATTTGTGTGTCTGTTGAGCAGTGCAAGGCACGTCTCGACGCGTACTTCGCGCTGGCGATCATTGAGTTCGTGGGGCACCCATTTGTCAAGCTTTTTTACCTTGCCAATTTGAAGCAAATGGACCAATATTGTTTTGACGCTAACGTCGAAAGCTGCTGCTAATTCAGCCGTAGATTGTGTATCATCAGCTTCCACAATCGCCTTTAATTCGTCATTGTCGACCAAAGTCTTCGGACGACCGCGAGGTTCATTTTTCAGGTCGAAATTTCCAGAACGGAAGCGAGCAAACCAATAACAGGTGGTGCGTTGGTTGGTAGTGTTAGCTCCGTAAACGTCGTTGATATTGCGTGCCGCTTGTGCCGCGTTGCTATGTAACACTAATCAATAAACAAATGACTACTTTTGGAAATTAAAAACCATGTTTTTAAAATAAAATTAATTTGAAATTAGAATTCTTAGCCAAACAAAAATTATTTTGATTTGAAATGGCCAGTACTGCAGAACGGCAATTTCATAGGTAAAGACCTAATACTTTGCTTGACCTGGGAATCGACCCCAGGACCAGCAGGCTCAGCAGTAACGCTTGCGACCGCTAGACCAACGAGGCAGTCCACGTTTCCACTGGTCTGCCACAGTAAATTATTTCAATAAATACTATAGGTATGTAATAAGGCAAAGTTTTGAGCAATTAAAAAGACACCTATAAGTACAGTCCTATTCGAATCTGAAATACCTATGTGCCTATCATTCTGTTAAAAAGAATCGATATCACAGTGTTGCGAAGGGAAGACGTCAGTCATTCAAGTCCTAGACTCTAAATATTTAATGTATTTTTTTCCGTTTTTCCACGACATTGCCCCAACCAGTGGTTAGACGCTGCAGAATAAATACAGCGACAGCCATTGTCTGTTATTATTGTTTTAAAATTCAGATTCTACTGTCACAACACTACGCCGCGTCCTATATTGTGTCTGTGAAAAAAACGGTAATTTTCACACTACCTGCATTTAATACTTCTAGGTATGTTGGACATAATAGCCTCTAATAGTATTAGATTTTCCATGTAGCTATGGGATTTTTTTCATTGTCCTACCAACTGTTGTTTTCTATGCATAATAGGTAGGAGGCTACGACGAGATTATAGAGTAGTGTTGCTAGTGATACCTGTATTTCCGTGGGACTGTAACGGCAACGCATTAACAAAAGACTCGGCTCGATTGAGGCCGCAGGCGTAGCCTAACATTTTCTAAAGGAAAATCAAAAAGAAAAGATTCGATTTCTTTGTCAAAACACTTAGCTATTGATGTCAGTTATTCTTAGAATAATAAAGTACTTTGATCGCAAAGGGTTTTTAGAAAATTGCACTGATGTTCAATAGAATTAAAGTTTCAAAGAAAATTGCTAGTTGCTTTGAGCTCCAGTTCATATTATGTAGGTAATCATGGTAGATTTGTCATTACGTAAATTGGTATCAATTTCTTTTCTTTGATAACGCGTGTTACTTATTCATAGAGTCTTTGCACAGATCTGAATAAAACATGAAGACCGGGGCTACAATTAACAGAGGTAAGTATTAACAAGCTAGTTTCTATGAAACTATATACACTACACCTACAGCTCGTACTTTAATACGCCGAGTTGATGACGCCGCATGGTTCGGGGTTGGTCAGCTGCGGTCCGCGCGTCGTGATAATGAGATCGAACATTTTTGACTTCTTTTATTTTTATTTATGCTTGATATACCTAATACGGTGTTATGATTATGTGTTTTGTTTTCCTAGAAGCATATTTAATACTTGATAATACTACATTGCTTAATTGAAGTAACTATTAATCAATATTTTGTTATAATACCAAAAATGTACCTTTGGGGCTATAATTAACAAATCGTATTAAAGTGTTAATACCTACCCCGGATGTCTAATGAACCGGTAGCCGGACCATCGGGTATGCTAGTGATTTCTTGGTCGGAATCATAAGACCTCTGCCAAAAGCTCCACCACGAGCTCAGTCTAATCGTAAACGCGCTAAAAATATGCCAGTCTCACCGATACTCCAGAAAATAATACTTTAGAAGAAGAACATCATATTAGACAACTGAAAAGACCAAAATAAACGGAACAAAAAAATAAAGTAAAGTGTAAAAGCAAGGTTAAAGGAGCTAGAATAAAATACAAACGCGAAAATAGAAAAGGTGAAGAAAAATATATTAAAAGAAAGCAGTGACTCTGAAGAATATGAACATTTTTGTAATGTTTGCGGCGTATCCTATATCGAAGGTGTTTATTCAATGTATATCTTACAATGGCTGGACCCAAGCTGGGTGTATCAAAGATTATTACATCATTCACTTGCCTGAATTGTAATTCGGATGATGCCTACAAATAGATACTCTTTTGCTTTTGCCTAATATAGTTTCTAATCGTTGATACTTGTTAAACCGACTTCAAAAAAAGGAGGAGGAATTTCAATTTTATGAATAAAAAAAGTACCTGTGTCATACATATATTTGTTTTCTTCTGTATCCCTTGGCATAACATAATGTTAATTGTTACCCCTTCTGTTAATACTTACCTCAGAGCTGTTAATTCTAGCCCCTAACATGAGGTAAGAATTACCAACTAACGTTTTTTAGAAAAAAAATTCTATTTAAGACATAATTTATTTTATGTTTGATTTATGTTAATAGCTTGATACCTAAATAGTTAAAGCACGATGTGACATAAAAATCAAGTCTAGATGTTTAATCATTTCGAAGTTACACCACATCTCCTCTAAATTAATACGTTCAGTGCCGGGAGCCCTCCTGGAGGGTTCACCTAGTCGTATATGAGATACCGGGAGCCTCATTGGGATGCCTCATTTTAAATGTAGGCTTTTCTTAGCGAATACAGCATAATAAACTGTGAAAATAAAATCTGAGGTATATTTTAACAAGATTTATTAGTATACCTATGCGTTAGTTTTAAAATCCAAGCATTTTACTTTTTGTTCATGGTTACAAATATTCAAAAAAAAATTAAATAGTTGGAAACTACGTACTATAGCGATAAGATCCCTTGAAAGCACTATTTTACTTCGTTTTACAGTGTTTTATAACACGGTTTTAAAACTAATGCCGTTGACCGTCCGCGATGGTTAACTTTAGCACAAATGCAATGCCCCTCCCGGAGGGTTCACTTCCAATATGTATGGCGGCATGGCGTATGAGTTCTATGAAAATGGGTGGAGTCGAAAATGTTAATAATGCGAACCTGCAGGCCTAACATGACGCACGCGACAATTACTCGCTCTCGCGTGAGTAATTTTTGTCTATTTTGTCACTTTTCTCGTTTTCTGACAGCGCTTCCATACAAAATAGTCGACTCCTTCTGTCAAACTTTATGTTTTTTCGACAAACCCTAACATGACACCTTAGTTATCTCTATTTTTGACATTTCAACACGAGATAGGACACACCATTTTCAAGATATAAGCAAAAGAAAGTAAAAAAAAGTCGAGGTTTTGGTGTGAATTTTAGTTCATGAAAATTAATTTCCACACCTTTTTAATCGCGATTAAATACTTAGACAATCAGAAATTTAGATGAAAAACGTAAAATTCAAAATAGCACAATTGCCATTTTCACCAAATTAATAACTCAGTGCCATCTTAGTGCCGTCAAACTAAAATATAGTTAAGTTGTGTCACTTTAGTCTATTTCAGAATGGGAAATCGTCGGTTGACAGGAATCAAAATTTTGATAATTTTTAGTCTAGTTTAGAGGTATTTGTGACAAGGAAATCGGCACCATTGAATCAATGAAACGGAATCTCATGCCGATGTTGCTATCATAAAAATAATTTGTTTTTAATAACTTGCAACATCGGTCCCTCGTGGCGAGATATAGAAGTGTCAAAATGCCTTTTTCGAGTTTACTCGTCGTTTACGGTCATGTTAGGGATTAGAATGACGTCAGAATCGTAGACATTTTTCGACAAAACGAGAAAAAGAGCGTTCTCGCGCTTGTCATGTTAGCCCTGCTGGGAAAGGTTGCGTTAGGACGTACCAACGCCAAGTCCTACTACAGCTATATCCGCTCTACTGTTTATAACATCATTAACTGACATCATATTTAGTTAGTCCTGTGAGGTACCTATTAGTATATAAAAAAGCTGGCCAAGTATGAGTCGGAGTCGCACACGATGGGTTCCGTACCGTATTAAGATCGAACAGGAAACGCCAAAAAAAACACGTTTCTTGTATGGACCTTTAATTATTTAATTTATTTAATTTTTATTATTTGATGTTATAGCGGCAGTAGAAATACAAAATTTGTGACAATTTCAACTGTCTACCGATTGCGGTTCATGAGATACGGCACCTTTCGGGCACGGAACCCTAAAAAGTGGGTAAGCCCGTGGACTTCGAAGAAGAAAAATAATGAAAAAGTAAGCTATTGTCTTCATTAAAATTTCTTGCTCTTCTGTAAGCTATTTCTGAAAAGAAAATGACGATAAAGATATTATTTTTGTTCGTTGTTATTTTCGTGGTATTTCGACATTCATTTAGGTAAGCGTGTTAACCCATTTATGAGTGTTAACCACAATTCAGCCACGTCGACTTTACTGTTGGAAAGTCTTGCTCATACAATCTTTCACGCAAGTCAATGTTATTTATTGCGTGAAAATAATTGATCCTCTAAGTGGAAGGGGTGATTCAATCATAGAGCGCAATGAAAATATTACGCCAATTTGTTATAGGTATTGTAGGCGCATAAATTTATTTGTAATTTCGCTAAAGTACCACGCCTAGTCTTGTCATTCAGAGAAACCACTAGGAAGAAAATAAATAGAAAGAAACAAGCACAAGAATAAAAGATCCTTAGATAAAACTAATAATACCAGCCATTCGTCTAATAAGTCCGTCTTTTTGTCAAATTATCGTAATTTAAAAAGCCATTAATGAAAGAAAACGCATTTGGTAGGAGGTAGACCCGCCCGGGTCGCCGTTGAGTCCCTTTGTCTGATAATTACATGCTATGAGAGACCGCATCAAAGTAAATGCGACATAAAACTTTATTTTATTACTCCAAATTGTCTCAAATTTGACAAAGATTGTATCATTATTAACATAGTTGGAGAAATGAAATGATCATTCATGTTCATGTAGCGACCGTTTGGTAGACACTAATTTGGGTAGATAGGTACGTTTGTTTGAATTTGGTGACACACCTGCTTTTTCGTTAAGCACAGTAAATATCGAAATTGACAAATGTTTCCTTGACAGATAGGTTTATATGAGGTACAATTTTAATTGGGACTTAATTTTTTCAAGTAAATCTATACTACTAAGTACCTGCATTACGAATATAGATAAAGTCCATTAGAGACTGATTTAGAACCACCTTTTTTACCTTTTAGAATAAAAACAGTGAGCGTGCTGAATAAAATATTTTTCTCACATTTTCCCTACGAGCTACGAGCAATGGCAATAAAAAACTAAATTTTATGAAAATTTGTAACAGTAACAGGTTGGAAAGATTTTCAGAAAAACGATAAGCATAAGGTACTTATTTACATTAAAAAGAAAAAACACCTAAGAGCAATGGACCTTATCGAAGATAAAATACTCACGGCTGACAAAGATGAATCATACATTATTTTAAAGATTAGTAGTGTAGTAACTAGACATCCAAATCTTTGTTTAACTTGTTTCTTAGGGCGCGACTACTGCAGGGTTAACTGTAAGCTACGATGAAGCGCATTATTCTGACTTTAGTGCCTACTGGGAGTATCGACATATACTTACGTTTAAGTTGAGCATATTATTTTGGTCATGAAATCTCCTTCTACAGTTTTAAGCAACACAAAATATATTTTGTGTTGTTTTGCCGTAGTAGGTATGTGTCAGGTAGTGTAATACTAATAATATAAAACAATGACCCCACCGCCGTATCTCTACATTGACGTCGCGGTGGGGCTTGCGCGCTCTGTGCCGGTAGAGTTTAGTTTGCCGAAACAGGTGAGCCAGACCAAGAGAGATACATAAACCCACAGGGCAGCATGTGGCGAGCTATTGGGCAGTAGCGACCCCACGGACCCTCTCTTTCGATAGAAGTCTTGTTCATCACCCCTGACTTGCCTTTATTGGCCAGCTGGTGTGAACAATGACGAGGAATTTTCTGATAGCCGTGGAATAACTCTTCACTCCTCAAGCACCTCAGGACATGTTGCCCCCTTGTCGGTACGTCACTATGTGCTAGCGATAGTTTCCGGGGGCCCATTATTGAGTGTGGCAAGTCACCCCCTGCCATTTTATCCGCGTATATTATAACATTGGTCAGGCAGGGGACATAGTTCTTCCATAGTTTTTTGATGCCATTGATTTGACGAGTAAGCTGTGTTATTCTGTCCCCCGTACGGTTCATGTACTTACGTCAGGTTCGTGCACGTACTCTGTTCGCGCTAAATTCTTGTCGTACGAACTCTGGCTTACGCTGCCCTATTCATAGAATGTTGGAATCCTATAATTCAAATTTCATTGATATTGATATATTTGCATGTACGAAAAATAAATTTAAATCTAATATTATAAAATTTTTATCTTAATTGTAATCTTAATATTTTATTTATTTATTGAATAATTTAAGTGAATGAAATTGTTTTTGATCTGTTTTGGTTTTGTAGCTATAGCTAGCCTTATAGTACTTAACTTATTTATTTGTTTCAAAATATGTGATAATTTTGGTAATGCTCGTCTAGTGGCAACCTCTGATCCTATAATATGTTTTATCTTTTACCGAAAATTTTGTTAACCTTATGTATTATATATGTTGTAGTTGTTTATTATCCCTTAATAAATAAAATAAAATAGTTAAATGTAACCAATCCACTATAACCACCCGAACCCATAGCCTAATATGTTTTGTTTCCAAATCCTGCAATATTCCTACACCAACCAGGGGTTGTCCTTGGATGCACTTGCACTATGCATACAGGGATAATCGTCGGTTGGTGCCTCGAAACATCGAACGGGCTTCTGCGAGTTGGCTTCGGCCCCTCATACTTACGCCTTCCAAAGATCCAGAGCCCGGGTCCCGAGAAATGGCAAAGGCGTGGAAAAACAATAAAATCACGCCCATCAGCACCCTTTTTTTTTGGGTGGGAAATTATCAAATAACTTCTCCCGCTCTGGGCGGAGCAGGAGGGCATGTCAGACTCTTACTGACTAAAACCCACCCGTGTTCCTTCCGTTGCCTGTACGTTGCCAGGGGCCACGGTATCCCTTTCGGACTTTCCCGCAAGCCCGGCAGGCATTGGTCCTATCGGACCCCTTGACATCTCTTTGAGGCGCGCGTGGAACACAACGCGCCGTCGACCCGGGCTTGGTCCTTATCGGACGGCGAGCTACCCATTGCTCACCGTCCGCAAGCCCGCGCCTACGGTGGCCGGGAATTGGCCTGCGATTCCCGACGCCCAGGGCGTCTCCTGCGTCGGCTAGGGGCGTGAGGGCGCGAATTTTGCCTTTCCCTCACGCGTTCTGCCTCCTCCTTAGCAAGCATTACTGCTTCGCAGAAGGAGGTGACGGCCTCCCATGCCCTCTCGCTCCGTACCATGTCCTGGACTAGGGCCGGACGCGAGAGATCCCCCGCCACCGATCGCCTCCACGAGGACACGATCGCCTCCACGAGCCCATCAGCACACAGCCCAAAGTCACATTTCGCAAAAGACTTTTCCCCAAGTCTTTTGCGAAATGTGACTTTTCTAAGTATGTTAGTAATATTTTTTATTATTTTTATTTACAATTGCACTATTTAATATTATAAAGGGTACCTTCAGATCCGTGGACGGTATTGCAGTGCCTCACAACCGGGCAATCAACCCTTCCCTTATGTTTGCCACTGAAACTTAACAGAACTAATTAAAAATATATAAAATTAACATTTAAGAATGATTTATATTCGTGTTAAAGCCCGAATTAAACAGAAGTTAGATCATACAAGTTTGATGTCCAATGGTACAAGATGAGCTACTCACCGCGAGATGGCGTTTTTCTTGTTTTAATGTAGGTAGATGTTTCAGATGGTTAATACTCTGAAATTAAATCAACTACATATATAAACTTTTTTGTGTGTTGATAATTGTTCTGAACAATGATAATTTTATTAATCAAGTGTAAATAAATATTCATCATACAACACGTACGAGAGAGAGCTGCATCGAATTAGACATTAACTCTCAAATCGCTCTCACAAGAAAGATAATGTGGATATTTTATAATTAATTAGCGAATAATATTAAAGCGTATTAGTATTTAATGACTGCATTCTGTTTGTGGGTGTGGACGAAACATGCCATTTGTTCTTTCATAAAGTGTGTAAAAACGTCGAGTGATCCGCCTACAATTGGATCCAACATTTGTATTCATCACCATCCGTCTGTGTTGGTGCGGAACCTAACTGATGCGTGACACGCAATCGATGCGGTGACATAGCACCGCAACGTATAATTCAAATTATCGTTAATAAAAAAATATGGTCGAAAAGTTTTTGCTTGTGGTTTCGTTCACTTGGACTGTCATAAACTGTGGGGTTTTATTTGCTTTAAAGTGTTAATGTGTTGGCCATGCTTGCCAGATATGGTTTGGTCTATTAAATAGTTGTTTGACATATATTCAGCAGGCAACTAGTAATATTTGGAGGAAACAAAAATTCAAACCTCCCTAAAAAAAATTTACGACTTTTCTCAAGTTTCTTTTCACTTTGGTATTCGATTCAACTGGACCGTTTGGCCAAAATAAGATTGATTGTAATGTTAGTCGCGTGCACCAAAGCCGTAACAATTTGAATGGATGCTGATAATTCATAATTCAGGCTGCAGTAGCAGCACTGACGCGTGTTGCACAAAGAGCGGCAGCTGAGAGGGCGGCCGGGGCGGCACAGACCCGCCTCAACGATTGTTGCCCGCGAATAAAGAACACTAACCAACATCCCCGTAGAAATTAATTTCGCCATGCTTTTTATTCCCAATAATAATCACCCGAGGCGAACAACACCCACTCATTACGTAATTCCTATTTTTTGTGACAATAATTAGAAAAAAATTCTTATACTCCACAAATAAAATGCAAGGGCATATTTTATAAGTGCTGCAAACAAACAAGTCGGTTGCAACAAAGTGTTTGAAACGTCATCGCGTGTAATACACGTTGTAAAACCGTTCCCGCAATAAAACCGTGAGCGTATTTCACAAAGCTCCATAAATAATGGTCAATATGTCGAGCGGTATTGTCGATGCTGACAAATTGCCCCTCTCGGTTGCCGCCGCATTGTTGGCTACCGAAGCAGCGTGGTACACTTTTGTCATCTCTCCAGCACAATGCGACACGAATCTTCCGAATGACTTTTGTCAGCTATCATTTTCATTTCTATCCTCAACAGAATTGCAAATCGGTTTTATTATGTTGCGTGGGTCGTGAGTCTTCGTTTTACGATTTTATGATATGATAAATGGGAATGTTTGTCTCGAAACGTTTGTCGCCGATAAATGTTTGGTTTGTGTATTGTGTGGAATTCATGAATGGAACTTCGAAAAGAAGGCAAATAAAATTGATCGCTATAATAGTGCTATATAAAAATGGTAAAGCAAAAAAAACTTTTGTCATAAAAAATGCCAAAAAAAAAATACGATTCTTTTCGGATTAAGTTTAAAGTCTAGTCTTTTCATGTTTTCTTTAACTTTGGACTTATTTAGAGCATAGATAACCTTTATCACAATAACTATGCAGTCTTATGCGAACTTTTTTTGGTCTAACCAAAATATATAAAACCTGCAACGCTTTTTGAATAAGTTAAGTTCCTAATTCTTCAATTAAATTCAAAAGAGTTGTCTGAATGATTTCTAATTATACTTAGTTTATCACCCCTTCACTGTGTTTAAATTTAAGATTTAGGTACACGGTGCTATTTACCATATTTGGTGCCTGTGCCATAATTATTGGATAACATACCCACTAGATAAGTAGCATCGTGTAACCATGTAAGCCCCGTTGCTTAACGCACTCAATAATATAAACAAAATTACTTTCTGCAAGTTTATTTTATTAATCAAAATTACATTTACCTATATTTAGTACTTATTTACCTATTAAAGAGGGTGTGAACCGTGTCCCCGGCACTCCCTCCAAACTTACACATATTTGCTTTAAAATCGAACTGCACAATAACATTATTGTTCCCTAACAAAAGCAAATTACTGTGAAAATGAAATAAAAACCCTCTCTTCATCCCCTACTATTAAGAGATGATGTAGCGATACTCTGCGCAAGCGCAACTGTGAATGTTTCGCAGATCGCTACGCTTTGTACTTTCCTTACGTTCAAAAAAGGACTTTATGTTGCTTAATAAGAAGTTTGAATTACATTTTCCTGTTTTGTAACACTGGAATAAAATCTAAAGTAACCGTGACGGGTGAATAGGGCATAAAAAGCCCATAAATCAAAGTCAAAAAGGCATAGAGAATGGGCAGAGCGGCGGTCGCGAGTAGTATGTCACCAGCTGCTGGGCTTGCGGGGTTGGTAGTGACATTGTTCGTTAGTTCCCATCAATAATGAGGGTAATTTTCGGCATTTTGTCACATTAGTGAGACGTATTGAACCATTGTTGTTTGTTATTTAGAGGGATTATGCATGTTTTGTGACATAAACAATATCCTTGGGATTGATTGCAGATTAAATTCAAGGTAGGTACTTATCTAGACCTAATGCAGTTTATAAGATTTAGTTAGTTTGATGTTTTTTTTGATTACTTACCACATATTTTTTCATAGGTTACTGTAACACCTGGCCTACCAACCCTAGTGAACTATTTTTCTTGTTTATTTCAATTTCAAAACGTATTTTCTAGATATTCTGGTATTCTGATTTAAAACGTAGCAAAACTGAAATTCTCTCTGCTCCTAGTTACCATTTGTGTCTAAAAAAAAACTACGTTTAAATACGTCCTATATACCATGCAGTAACACTAATATAAAACCATCCCTTATATCACCTATAACTATTTGTATAACACTCAGCGGGACTCATGTTTGTCCTCGTACAGTCCACGGCTGTTTGTTTACTGCAACTGAACTTTTTGCATGTTTGTCGATTTGTTCAAACACTTTGAAGTTCGAAGAATGTTTGTCGAAGTCAATAAATCTGTTGGTTTTAGCTACTTGGATTATTTATTTAAGATTTACGACAAACAGATTCAAGCATCGCTGTTGATTTATTTCGTAACTATGATTTGCTACTAAGGTAAGTATATTTTCTGAGTCCATTTTTTTTGAACTTTAAAGACATGATTATATATAAACCTTTACAATGACTCTCTCCCAATATTGCAAACATGCCTACATATTGCCAAAAGTCTTTAAAATTCATAACAAAAACCCACAAAATTAGTTATTCATTCAAATATTAGTGCGAGACAGTTTTATTTGAAAACGACCGCCATTTGTGGTTAGGCAACAAACATTAAGTTCTAAGATTTATGTCTTCATTACAAAATTAGGCTGTTTCGTGACGCAACTGTTAGCTCCACCGCGAGGTACGAATAATTTGAAGTAAAACTGTAGCAGTTTGAAGTTACACTGCTTTATGTACGTACGTATTATGGAAAGGATTGCATTTATTTATACTCGGTTCAATGAAATCTTAATTTTTAGGTTCCTAACCTAAGTACGACTTTCAGGAGGACCTTACGTATTTCGATTGATTTTTCCATTTAGGTACTTATGTACTTACGTTCTTATTCATTTTATTTTCTTCTACATTTTACCTATGTGATTATAATGTTACCATTAGGTATCTTTTGTATCTACAAGTAATAACCTATTGGGACCTATTACTTAATTGAGATAACATTACCTGCGCATTAGGGGCAGGATGATGAACAATAATAAAAATGTTAATAGCTCTGCAATTTAACTTCGATTAATTCATACTTTTTCGCATAAGGGAGGCAAAGCACGTATCACAGGCATGTGCAGAGCCCGTTCTCGTGTATGGACAGGACAGAGGCGGTTGCGGTCGCGGCCGCGGACAAGACGCCCCGCGCGCCATCTGTCGCGCCCTAATTACTTCCTACGCTTTTCAACTCGACTGTACCCCGCTACTGGCTTTTGTTACTTACCACCGTTTAATTTTTTAAATGGTAATTACGTGTTTATAAAGAAATAAGAAAGTACGCCACACAAAGACCCACGTGAACGGTAGAAAGTTTCGGTTTCGGTCGTTGTCAAACTGTTGTGGAAATAGTTTTGTTTCTAACCACAAACTATTGAATTATTTAAATTATATCTTGTTAAAACGCATCCCAAATATTGATTGTACGTGTTTTTCCCTTTAAATAGTTTATTCATACTTTATTTAATAAATTCGTTTCATGTAGGTATCCTGTTTCTAAGCTTTTAAGGAAAGCTCGTGTAAGTTCCCCTACTCGCCGCTAGATGGTACTATAATTACATGTTAGAAATATTTTACACCTACAAACATGTTAGATTGGTACCTGCAATAATTGATTATTGTGTGAAATTTGAATTATTTGATGTATTTCGAAAAATGTTTGTGTTGTATATTTAACTATAAGATTACTAATTTTAGGGTAACTTTTCAGATAAGTTTGAAAAAGCTCAAACAGCATAGTTGTTTCAACTGTGCTTCCTACTGAATGTCATGGTATTGCTTATACCTACCTTATAGTACCTATTATCTCATGAATGTAGTCCTCCGTAGGGTGAGCAGACGTATGGAGCTGTTGTAAAGTCATGGAAAGTCATTATTAAGCAAATTTACTACCAATTTAAATTGTCCGTATACCTATTGAAATCACAACTTTACTTCTTTGAAATTTGTATGAAATGGCTTTAACAGCAATTTTTTTACTTTACAATTAATATCTCTGATTGTAGAAGGTAACATACATAGTGACCAAAGGTAGGCAAAGGAAAATACAGTATGTCGAGGAAGAGATTTTCTTTTATTTCCACTAATTTTTGAGACAAACTTTGTTAAGTGTAGGTAACATTTCCCGCTTGCGGAAATCACATTCTAACCACATGCAGTTTCTTATTCATTCTAAGTAGGTATAATATTTTATAACAAAGACTCACGTTACCAACAGTGGGTGTACGACTACCTATAATAAAGTTGTTTGCAGTTATCAATTTAAATCATATCAATTAACATCAATATGTCTCGAGTTAATCGAATGCTTAGTCAACATCACTTCATGGAAATACATGAGTCATTGTATTGGACATTCATATTGAATTCTATCTTATTATTAAACGAACAAGGTAACTAACTTTTTTTTATTAAAAACAGCTTAGTTGAGCTTTACAGATACATTTTCAGATATATTATCTCTGGCGTTTAAACCGAGCCGTAGAAAAAAATCACAGATCTCGTGCATTAGATACACGACCTTCGAAGTACATTGAAAATGAACTCAAAAAAATAAAAAAAAACGCATTATATTTATATAATATTTCTCAAAACCACATCAAACAGTAAATAAAAAAATTGACAGAAAAAGAGATAGTACACTCAAGATTTAGAATCGTGACCTGAAATAATCAAGAAATTAAATGTCGATTATTTAATTATTAATTAACTTTTCCCGGCCTGGCTTCGCAGGGGTAGCACTAATATCTACGGCGCATCTATCTACCCTACCTACCTGCATACCTACCCTACCTACCTACCCTCATATCTACCTACCTTCATACCTACCTCCATACCTACATACCTACCTACATACATACCTACATACCAACATACAATACATATCTAGGTAGGTATGTATGTAGGTAGGGTAGATATCTTACCTACCTACCCGCCGGTAGGTAGGTAAGGTACTCTACCTAAGTACCTCCCTATTATATAAACCATGTCCTGAGAATAACGAACACAACAAAAAAATAATTATCCAATTTGTTGCAGTCAGTACATTTCGGGGTTCATTTTTATATAATATATATAGATTTTCGAAGTTTTCAATACATTGTTCACTTCATTACATTTAAGTAATTTTCTTGTTATTTTTTTAACCCTTACTTACTCCTGCAAATGAAGATAATCTAACTGCTTGTAATTTGGATCGTAAAATTAATAATTAATATTTATATTCCTTGAAATTTAATTATGTGACACTCATGAGACCAAGAAATGAAGCTTTATTTAGTGTCCTACCTGCATGAACATAATACTGTGGTACCCTTGTTTACTTACCTCCTAGTCATCATACCAATATTTTCTCAATACATACGAAAAACAAAGCCGTTATTAAATTAACACAAGCGACTTCACTCGCAAAGCTTTGAATTATGAAACGTCCAAATATTTTACGGTACCGACGTGTCAGCTCTTCTGGAGCGATCTAATTCAATTAATTTATTTGGTCACCAATTACAGGAACAACGGCGAAGCGACCGAGCGCAGAAAATACGAACAAAATACGTCTATTTATTATTTGTGCATTGTCCTGGGAATGAACCTGGGCGGCGCCGCGCAACAATGGGGCCCTCCATTATCCGATAAAACAATAAGCGCTTTATTAACATAGACATTCAATAATTTATTTTATTCATATTTTATTCGCACTGGACCGGCTCTAAACAAAAGTGCTCAATACATCCCTAGATATAGGTACGAGTAGGTGCACAATAATCGCTGAATTCGTCGTGTTTATTAATATAACGGATGGCACATTGTGATATTGATAGATTTGGCCTTTTGTTTTGATAAAAATTTCGGTTTGTTATCGGTTCACATTTTTTTAATTATCTACCTTTGCTTGGTTGAGAGAGGGAGCTTTTACGTATAAATAAGCGGCCATGTAGCTACCGTTACAGTGCATGTCACCAGCTTGTAATGAAGAATAGGAATGGGCGGTGCAGAACCACACAAACAGCTGAACTATTCAGGGAATGTTTGAACAATTCGGATCGCGCGCCATCTGTCGAGGGTCGATTGAGACATTTTGCGAAATAGCGACGTAATTACAGACTTCCGCATCCGGCAGCGCGTGCGCAGACGTCAACGCTCACGCCCACCGCATTTTCGGATTTATGAAACCTAACACTTTTCGTTAACAATACGCATAAAGTTGGGACTAGCTAATACTCTATTCATGTTTTATTTCCATTCATACAATGTTGCACATTTTATTTCACCATTTAAAAAACGACGGTTCATAGAACTTGCGTATCGATTTCTCCAAATAGGTAAGTAGGAATAAATCAACCACTAAACAGTTTCATGTTCATTTCCATGATTAATTACGAGTAAGTATGTTATCACCCTGATGGGTTGTTAATCAAGAAATGGTGGGCACGAACGTAATGAAAACTAACTGCTGTAATTTATTTTACTAATATTGGATAAGTTCATAATGCTGAGTAGGTACTTGAGTAGGTAGTATAAATTGAAAACTAATTTTAACATTTATATTTTAAATCTTATGCAAAAGACGTGTTTTGTTTGATTACAGACATGATCTTAGCAGAAGAGTTTCAGAATCAAGGGTATAGAAATGTTAAGCACGCCACAATCGCGGCGATAAGTCCCCTCTTTGAGTAGTGGCTAGAGAGGCGCCACGGCGTCCTTACCTTCCGCCTGACGCAGGTCCTCACTGGACACGGTTGTTTCAAAGTCAAAGTCAAATCATTTATTTCAAATAGGCCCTTATAAGGCACTTTTGAACGTCAAAAGTTTACAAAAAAATTGAAATGATTCTAGTCGGTTTAGGAGGTTCCTGTTCTGGATAAGGCTCCAGGAAACGCCCGGGTGTCACCATTGCGTGGATCACTCGGAGGACACGGTGGAGGTCTGCGCGGCTTGGGCGGAGCACCGCGGTGTCCCCGTGGAGGCGATCGGCGGCGGTGATCTCTTGCGTTCGGCCCTGGTCACCGTAGGCGCGGGCTTGCGGATGGTGAGCAATGGGTAGCTGGCCGTCCGTTGAGGACCAGGCCCGAGTCGACGACGCGTTGTATTCCACGCACGCCTCAAAGAGATATCAGCACAACTGACGGGGTCTGCTAGGGCCGATGCCTGCCAGGTTTGCGGGAAAGTCCGAAAGGGTCCCTGGCAATGCACGGGCAACTGAAGGAACGTGGGTGGGTTGTTGTCGGTAAGAGTCTGACAAGCCCTCAAGTTATTTGTCAATTTCTCACATAAAAAAAAGGGTATAGAAATGTAAAATGTGTCTATTGGTAGAAAGATGGAATATACAATATTGTTTATCAGTTTAAAATAAAAACTGAAGAATATTTACTTTAAAAATGATGTATAGGTAAGTTATATCCTTCCCTTTCTTCAGCTGTCAAGAAACTTGGAACTAAATGCGACTTATTCAGGGTTCAGTGACAGGAATTCACATAATTAATTAAAGGTCCCGACACACATTACTGAGTGATTTATATTAGTGCTTCGGAATTTCAGTTTTTGCTCTGACACACGACATTCATTAACAACAGACACGAGTTAAAAAAAATCTGCCATGCGGGTGTAAATTTTACAAATATATACACTAAGAGCAGCGCGGCGCCTCCTTGCTGCAATTTACAAGATCAGCACTAATTATGGATGTTTTTTTAAAAATAATGAAACTGTTTTTAGACCTGTTTTAAAGTAAGTCAGTCTGCCAAGATACACTGGTCACTTATATTGTATTTATTTACAGGCTATTTCATAGCCTAGCAAGGAGATCAGCACGTCACCCACTTGATTGCCAGAGGTTTTATACTACCCACATTGAGAAAACTGTTACATGTACTACAATCTGTTTTATATAAAAAATAAAGATTTTATTATTATTATATTATTTTGTCCCGTTAAGCACTGTAAGAATTTTATCAAAATTTGATTTATTTTTTACTTCTGGTGCTAGGCCGTACCTAGTCGTAGTACCAATAGCATGGACTCATTAAAAAAACTTAGATTTTCTTGGTAAAGTTTGTCTACCTGCGCAATAGTAATATCCATTTGAGACATTTAAAAAGATATGCACATCTTTTCATGTGCCCATAAACTTATAAGAGTAAAAAGGAAGAAATTGGCCTTTTCGGCGTAAGTTACTAAGTATGTAACAAGTCGTGTAGGGAAGGAAGACTTTAGAAAGTAAAACATGATGGATAACAAATGTCACAACTTTCTTTCAATTAAACTACATGAAAAGAAATACCGAGCGTCGGTTAGAGGTTACGGACCGTTCCGCCGCCGTTTGATCGGGTGGTTGCGACTCGCTGCTCGCCGACAAAGCTCACATTTGCATCCACTTTGTCATTCATGTCGTATCCTCCAACTCATTCCTATTCCGCTTATATCACCGCAGAATGTAGAGCCATGGTAATGAGATTCAGACGTTTCCGACTTTCTTTTAAAACTTAATGATGTGTGCAAGCCGGGGGTAATGCCAACATTTTATTATGTATCTAGTACTATATTACACTACTGATATTTTCCAAATTATACACTCCTGCTCCGAGTTTCTCCGACAATGAAAGCGAAATTAGCATCAATAAACTGTAAACACAAAGAAGCTCGATTACTTTCCAACATCAAAAGAACAAAATAAAGCACAAACTAATAAAGTGACGCAATAGGAGATTGCTTTAATACTTAAAGTCCCCAAACGAGGGCTGATTGAAAAGCTCCCCTAAGCGCCGTCAAATGACAGAGCACGGTTTTCATTTTACTGAATAGATGCGCTAATTTGCATCATCTTTTTGAATTGCAAACAATATCTCGCCCCGTGACCTTTATTTTTTCACCAAAAGTATTGATGAGTTCATGACGTAACATTCTATAGACGAAGACTTTGATGTCCTTTATCAAAATGCTTTAACTTTTTAATTATGCTCGAAGTTCTTGTTGATTAGGTTCAAGTCAAAGTGAATTAAATACAGCACGGGGACTGAACCCCAAAGGCAATTTGCTGTCATTATTTTATCACGTCACAAAACGACGAGTCGTATTCGCGGCAGGCGCGTATTTACAAATTTTAAATCCGTTCGGCGGCGTGTGTGTGCGAACTCGACGCCCCCCGACTTTATTGGCGTCGTCGGCACCTCGCCTCTTTATTAACTAGTGTTTGATATTCGTGTGACGCACGAGAAAATAGATAAATTGTTTGTTTTCCTCGCTGACGTCAATCTCGACAAAGGGTCGGATTTGGTGTACTAAAAAAGTCTTTTATTTGTACGTCTGCCGGAGTGTGTTTTAAGTTCTAAATCATTATTTGAAGTTCAAATATTAATTTCTTCAGGCGCTCGACTTAGTGCTGTCATTTAAGCGGAACATTAAATGTAAACGAGTCAAGTGAAGGGTTGTTTTCATTTCCGTGATTAGTGCCGCCGCGTTGTGTGGAGATTTATCACCTCTCGGAACGCGACGAGTGTCAAATGGCGCGGCGGATGGCGGATATGCCGCGTGTGACGAACCGCACCACTAAATTAAAACATTTTAACTTGACAGCTACCGTCACGGTTATACTGAATACGTTTTAACGGAGATTTGCCCTTCGGCGAACAGTGTCGGACGAAATGTTGTTTGAATTTAAATTAATTTGAAAATAATGTGTAGATATGCAATGGGCGGTGTGTAGGCGTGCTGTTTGCCATTTATGGTGTTATAATTAGTATACATTGCGTATGTATGATCGATTATAATCAGAGTCTTTAGCCATCAATTATAATTTATGTTAATTATGTATTAGATAGATATTTAAAATCTGAATACATCCTTAATATAACATTTTTCATTTGTCTGAAATGGACTATATAATAATATGTTTCAGATCATATCATAGAAGAACCACCTTACAAATCTGTGCAACTTGCAATTGAAGACTTCCTGTGTTACGAAGTCTATCAAAACTTTAAAATAAAATGAGTTCATGTTATGATAATAACAGCTCCTATACTTCCCTGTTCCAACCGCAGCTATATGTCACTGCAATGGGAATGATCGCAGCTACCGTTGTATGATGCGCACTGACAGCTCCAATAGTCGTGTCGCCTCTACACGACAAAAAACAAACGACACGTTGCTTTTGTTTCTGTCGGTGAAATTCGAAATAGTGCCATCCTTCTTTTGTTTTCAACCGGTGAAAACCGTGTTTTCGAATAAAGGTTCAAAATGAGATATAGTGTGTTTGCTAAATGCGTTCTCTTTTGTGTCTCGACGTTTCCCTTCACATATTGAAGTATGGCAGATTAATGTGAGTTCGAAGAAGTCGATATTACTTCTGAAGGGGTCTAAACTAAACCATGTGATTTACAGCGACCGGACTGGGCTGTTAAAAAGTTGTAAACTGCCTGTGTTTCCGCCGCTTTTTGCAACAATGTTTTAGTATTCTGACGACTTATATGTTAATGTTTTGTATAATGTTGTTAACTATCTAAAACAATGAACTTTCATAACGTAAGTACAAAACCAACGCTTTTCTTTAATGTAGCATGAACGTATGTTTCTATGACTACATGATTTGATGATCAACAAAGCTTTGTTTTGTCAGATGTTGTAAGGTAAGTTGTAAAGATCGTATCTCGCTTCATGTTGGTACGGGGTGTTGTATTGAGAGCAAAAGATTTATGAATTGAACAGTAACATCACAGGATAGTTGGCCCTGGAATGTATGAGATGCTTGTTATTAATTAATTGAATTGAGCATAGAATCATAGTATACTTAATATGTAGATATAGATATTCAATATACCGATAGGAGAACTTTCTCATTTATCATAGGTACTTACCAAAATCAAAATGTATACAAACGTTTGGAAATAACAGTGAGTACCTAAGAAAAAAAAACTTTAGAAATATAGAAGTTTTCAATCCATAGGTCCAGATTTTATTTTCACATGTTGTAAGATCATATTGGGGTCAATTTAAAACATGATCATACGATACTTAGTAAATTCATCATAAAAGTATCCAATTAATTTATGGCTGAGTGCGGTGACACCATTTCTCGGAAGGTGTTGCCATGTGTGGAGTCGTTTGACTTGCCGACAACGTCACTATTTATGAGTTGATATTAATCATAACTTGTTAATGAGCCCTGGTTTATTTCAAGGGCAAGATCCGGCCTGTGGTTACAACCGGGAAGGATTGGAATAAATTCGATGATATACACTTTGTACCTATACCGGGTTTAAAATGGAAAAAACGTCAGAAAATTAACCTATATGATGGCCAGTTAAAGACGGTTGTTTGGGATGGATTCAATAATTTCGAGATCATGGTTTTAGTTGTATATAAAAAACAAGCTTAGACCATGTCACCGCATCAGTTTAAAATAGAGAGTTTTTTAGTAGGTACCTGCACCTAGACATGACTCTACTACGTTAGGTCAATTAATAAAAATAAAAATATCAAAACGTTAATTTAAGATATCTCTGCTCTGACTGAGCCAGCTTACAACAATATATCTAAATTAATATGAGGTTTGACATTGATTTCGATCATTCAAAATGTCTTACTGAAGAAGAGGTTATTTTATAGTAGGGAAGTAATTAACGTACGTAATTGTTATGAAAAGAAAAAGCCTTCTTCTTATCCTATTGTCACTGAATATCTCAACTCTAACTAGCAATTTACGAGGCAGCCATTCCAATGAGACAATAAGCTTAGCCACAGAAAACAGCCAGGTGTCAACTAACTCCAAACAGTTATACATTGAAATATGAAACGCAAATATTACAGACATAGGGGATATTCGAAGCAGGTGGCACAAAAGCGCTTCTATTTAACGACGCGTTTTATGCCTTTCCTTTGAAGAACACTATCTCCATCGATCGAGTCAAAGGCGGTTTGCACGTCAACAACCAGCCATTTGTTTTGACAGTGATTAAGGACATTGTCAGTGGACTTGTAAATGAACTATGATTTGCTGACGTCAAACGAGTTTATGTTTTCCAATGGATTTCGTGAAAGAACTGTGTGAATGGCCTTATATTCTTATCGTTTGCAGGTACTGCGCAGTCAGACCGCACTTCAGGATAATACCTAATTCAGAAACGCATTGAGATCATTGTATGTAAGTACAGGGTCTAAGCATCGAAAAGTTATAGTTGATTAGGTACTCAATACTTTTGGGATGCAGTGTGAAATAATCATGAATGAGCCTTAAAATTCCAACTTGATTAACTATACTTAGAGGTAGGCACTTTACAACTTATTAGTCTGTGTAAACGCGCCTTAAGCGCAACACTCAGCATCTCCTAACTAACTTAGTGTTTCTCGCTACATTAACCTGAGCTCAAAGGATCCACCATCTAACGTAAAGGTAAGCACTCGGAAAGTTACTGCAAAAGATAACTAAACTAGCGCAGAACACCTGCCTGGAGGAAGCATAAATCATTACGAACAACTGTGCTTATCCCCACTTCTAAAGAGTTAAAATGAAATAGGTTATCTTTAACTAGCACTCGATAATTACTAACATTTAAAATATTTTTCGAGTTAGCTAAGGTAAAAAGATTTTTATGCGTGGAGGGAAATAAAATGGAATTTACTACGAGTACTTTCAGTTGTTTTACCAGTCTATTTCAAAATGTTTTTAGACTAAACACAACGTGACTGGTTTTTTTATTATAAGTAATTCTGTTAGGCTAATAGTATGGCAGAAATGAGAAAATTATACGACGATGTTTCTATACGCATTAACTGCTCGGTACTGTATAATTATAGATTAATATTTAGGAACATTTGCCTATAAATTGGTGTATTCACACGACTTTAACGGATGTCGAAAATTGAATTATTTATGGAAATTAAATAAAGGTTTTACGAAGTTTATTACTGGGTACCAAATTTTGTTTCAACGTCCTGATTTAATCTCTTGAATCACTAATTAAGTATATTTTCACACTTCTGCCACAAAAATAAATCTCAAAATTCATCATCAAGTATTTATTTTGTGCGGGAATCGAATTCGCACTATCCGCTGTGTAAGAAACTAACGTTCAGGCACTACGCAAATTAAACCGCCCTGTACAAAATTGACTGATAGGGAACTGAAAAAGACTAGATTTTCCGGAGACCAGTGGTGGCCCAGTGGTAACGGCCGCGACTTAGGAGTTGTAAGTCGTAGGTTCGAACCCAAACAGGCGCTTTACTTTTTGTACATTATTTCATCACCACTGGTCTCAAACCGGTGAAGAAAAACATCGTGAGGAAACCGGCATGTCCGAAAACCAAAAATTCGAAGACATGTGACATCTACCAACCCGCACTGGGCCCGCGTGGTGGATTATGCCCCACTCCTTCTCACAGAGAGGCCTATTTCCCAGCAGTGGGTACATTATAGATTGATTATGTTATGTAAAGTTTCTAAAGACAGTAATTGTGGAGAAAACTGTCTGAGCACACTTTTATTCAGACGGCCTATTCTGTAAACATAACCACAACTTGAAGTGAGCTGTCATTCTACCTGATGCTAGGGATTGCCACAAATGCCGATGAGAGATCGGCAGGTATTCCCGTAAAGTCTATTAGATATTACTTACTCAAATACAAAATAAACAATTGCTTCAGGAATCCAATAATTGTATTCCATATAGTAAGCTTAGCACAGTCTTCAAATTGAGCACAAATTTACAAGTAGAGTACTTACCTACTTGTAAAGTTATGCTCAATTTGTGGCATACTTCAAAAAACATCTCCAGAAATATAACAATAATGTCGTGACCATTTCGCAGACAGGGGAGAGATGACTAGAATATAAAACAGTTAACATAACCTTCCCTCATCTTATGCTCAATCAGTTCCCGAATAATTCGGTTAGGGACGATAAATCTCTGTTTAGCGAAAGGGAATTAGATTACGAGAAGCTGAATGGGATAACGTCCTGCATTATGTGATTATAGAGGTCACTTGCGATTGATTAATTTTATGATCTAACGAACGTTAAATGTGCACCAGTGATATCAGATTAAATGTTAGTTAGATTTAGATACCACCCGCTTGTATTTAATTTTGTTATGGGTACTTTTCTAATTTCTATTGTTACTTGTATGCAATTGTTTTTGCACGCTGATAAGAAGATCATGTACTGTTATTTTTTTTTTGGATGGCGGTACTTTGCTAAACAGCTACCAAAACTTGCACAATGCCGTTTCATCAAGTTTTGGTCCATCATTGTCGGTTACTACATAATTTTCTACAAATTTTAGAATTTACCGAACCTTTTACTAGACCCGCTCCTTACAAGATACTTTGCAAGTCGTGACATTTTAGGTCTGATCAGATTAATTATACTTACAAATACTTACGTCAACCACTAATTTGAGTACTATCTTCTCTGTATCCGAGCCATCGATGCTCCAAAACGTCGCTTGAAAGATTCAGGATCAGTGATGCTAGGTCTAGGAAAGCAAGGAACCACAGATCTTAGTATTTGATATTAATTTCAACTTGATACCTCCAACCGTTCTGGAGAAAAAGGGTCTTGCTTGACAAACCGACACACGGACAGACGGAAAACAAAGTGATATAAGGGTTCCGTTTTAGTTTTGAGGCACGGAGCCCTAAGTGTCATACATTTATAACACATTACTGGTAGATCAAGATTTACATAAGCAGGCTGCTGATTTCTGCAGCTCCCTACAATATTAGATTGACACATCATTGTGTTACCGACTGCGGAGTGCGGAGCTGGGGACCACCGAGTGTCGTGTCATTAATAAAGCGTAGATTGAGCTAGCCCGTCGTGTAATGTAGTCGGGTGTTGCAGATGAGCTTGGTTTTTACGGCACGAGCGGCCACCCGCAGAGGCGACACTTAATGCCGTAGCAAGCTTAGATTACGCTACGCCACGCGTAGCAAGGTTTGGCGTAGCAGTCGTTGAGCGTAGCACTTTAAATTATGAGAGAGATTGTGTTTTTTTTGTTTTATGAATTTATTTTTGTTAAATGGTTGTCTCTTACCATTATATTTTTGTCAAAAAATAAAAAAGGTTTTGAGTACGTAAGTATTTTACGTAGTTTGTTAAGGATATGTGTCGGATGTTTGTACAGGCCACGGTACTACAGACTGTAGCTTACGTAACAGTAATTCTACTAAGTTACTCTTACGTTTCCAGCTTTGCGTCGATGGCGGAGCGTATACTGAACATGTTTAATCTTTACTATGCTCCCCTCGTCATTTGTGGTTTCAATTCACTTTTTACGATGAACGTCGCCCTCTTTGCGTCCCAAATTACTCCTAACCAAAAATGTCGTAATCACCATGATTTGTCAATCTAAAAGTATACTTATTCGGTTGGATTAAAGCTCACATCGCGTTGATTTAGAATGCCCTTAAGGTTATTGCAATTTGTAAAAGTACTTGTGCCAAATTCATTTGTGTGCGAGTTGATTAAAACAGTAGGTGTATCAGACAGTTTACTGTTTGTTTAGGATTGTATTTAATTTTTAATTTGTGATTTTCTAGTGTTGTATACTTACCGTTTTTTTTGTATTTTGTTTCTGTCGGAACTTCTACACTTATTGAACAGTGTCTATCAATGATGATTTACAGGCTAGTCTCGTGTTCTCAATGAACCAGTAGACTCAACTCAATTAGCATTTCTGGGCGCTATCGATTAATTTTAACTATAATATTTCAGTATGGGGTGGTTGATTTATTAGCTTTTTCTACGTTTTTCAACCCATGCATGGAGGAGAACTCTAACTAGAACTGAACTAAAAGTACCAGTTGCTGATAACTGCTCCATTAATGCTAACTTTTCGTCACTCTCCCGCTAACTGTCCTAACTAGCAATTGATATTTTTCCAGGGCAACAGTTTTTCAGTCGGGCGACTGCAATCATGTTAATGAATGAATAACTTTTTTTTATATTGCTCTTGGCTTACTCTTTGAGTTAGTAGTTGCCCTAAAGCTCTAAGGCCATAAAACTTTTTTCGAAAAGTTATGAACACGTAGGTGATGTCAGTGCAGATACGTCAGTTTGTGAGATACAATAGTTAGCGGGGAGGGTGACGTTTTGTTATAAGACCATTTCAAGTAAGATAAAGCATCAAAAGAGTGGTGCTAGTATAGCTGAAGTTTTAGTCACCGACGTATCACAGATAACGGCCGCTAGATGGCAGCACCGGTCTCTTAGGAGGACTGTCGTGTTTTTCGGGAAATATACGTTCCTACTTACGCTTTTCATCTTTCCTTCGACAGCATCAAAAAATCAAAAAAGTCTCCAAAATAAAAATGCAGACATCCACTCGGAAAAATATATTCAATTTTTATAAAATCAATATCAGGCATTTTTTTAATTCGCACAATTTTGTACAATATACATTTTACAATTACAGTTTTCAAGCTAACAATTATCACCAAATAGTTATCAATTCGACAAGGACGCAAAAGCCACTGATATGGAACATATATTGTAGAAAGAAACTGTATAGGTAATTTAAGTTATCTCAGACTACTATTGTATGATACAACATAATTATAACCAGTTATGATTTACAGTTGTGTTTAATTTACTTTTCTCATAAACACCATGAACATGACCAATAACTTATACAAAAAATATGCATATTCTTAATATGCCAGGAAGCATGACATTTAAATTGGCATGTTCGAAATTTAGTTTTATTCAAAAGATAGAGATGAATGAAGGTGTTCCATTAGTTGCAATATCACAATACCAGCCAGCCAGTTGTTGCCTATCAGAATACAAGCCATCAAGCTGAGATAGGAGCCTTTTGGCCTCACACAGGACTTTCCGCTTTATTTTAATTTTTACTTTGTTTGTATTTTCTATTTTTATTTTTAGTGAGTGTGTGTTTAGTTTTGGTAATTAAGATCTCCTGTGCTTGTCCCAATAAATACTTTTTCTTTTTTTCTTTACCATAGCTAAGTAGGTAGGTACTTTTAGAATAGTAGTTTGTTTAAAACATGTTGCTCTGTCCTGACCAGCTTCTGGCAAACTGTTCCCAAGTTCCAGTGGTGATCAGTGGAGATGTCACCCATGCTTTTTAGTCAGATATCACTGAATTAACACAATTAAAAGCTGACATAATGCAAAACATAAAATAAAATAGACAGAGACCACAGCGACGTATTTCAGTTTCAGAGTTATGATTTTTAATTGGTTTTTGAACAATACGTCAAATTTTATATTTTATATATAATATTTTTTTTTTTTGTTATATCAATTCAAATAAGATCACAACAGTATTTTAGATTTATCACGAATGTACAACAAGACTGGTCAAAGTGGTTGTTTATGGGAAAAGTGAATACATATTTGCTTAATTCTGTACAATAAATAAAAGATTTCTTTTGAAACATGCTGAGGTATTGTTTCAATAAATTAAATCTGTAATTTTGGACTAAAGAGTGATTCTACTTACACTAATTTAACATATAATATCTAGCTATAATATGAGATAATTATTTTTTAATAGTATCTATACTGTACAACACTTTAAGTCTCACAACAAATACATACACGTCGGGTCGCGTCGAGCGGCGCATTGTCTATGGTTACACGTGTGTCCTATGTTACAGTGTGGTGATATGTAGTATGTACAGCGGTGCGCGCGGCGGTATCACAGGAGCGGCGGGGCGTGGTGCGCGGGCGCCGCGCGCCCCCGTCACACCATCGAGCTCGGCTTCACGTCCAGCGCGTGCTCGGGCGAGCGCCCCCCTCCACCGCCCTCGCCCTGACTGTTCTCCTCCGAATCTGAGCATGAGTCTGAGCTGCCCTTTTTACCACCGTTGTGAGTCTTCACGTGCTTAGCCAGATGGTCAGACCTCATGAACCTTTTATTGCACACTGGACATGCGAATCTTTTTTCCCCCGTATGTGTCCGTAGATGTCGTTGCAGCTCGTCTGAGCGTGTGAACCGCTTCCCGCAGAACAGCCAGTTGCACACGAACGGTCTCTCGCCAGTATGCCAGCGAAGGTGAGCTTTCAGGTGGGATGTCTTGCCGTACACTTTACCGCAACCGGGTATGTGACAACTGTGTATGTTTTTCTTTCGTAAATGTGCCCCCGCTGGACCGAGCCTCTCTGCTTCTTGACAGTTGGGACAGTCGCAGGTGGCTCGGCCAGCGTATCGACGTTGTGACCTCGGTGATGGTGCTTGTGCAGGCGGCGCTGGGGAGCCGGGCGCGTGCAGCCCGAATGATCCTTGTGTGGGGAGCACTGACTTGTAGGCGTCTTGTAACAGATGGGGCGCTGGTGGTAATAAATGCGCGCCACCAGATAACGAATGTGTCAGTTGGGAGTAGTCCTGGCCGGCGTAATTTGCCATCTGACCGCCGACATCAAGCCAGCCGCTGTGTACATCCCACCAAGTGCTGCCGACGGCGCTTACGCCACTCATCTCGGCTGCTTTAAGAGCACCAGTCCCGCCGCCGCCGCCGACATTGAAGGGCCACGACTCATAGGGGTGACGCGAGTACATGGAGCCAAGACTTGCACTGGATTCACTTTTGCCGAGGAGTTGGTCTCCCGAAGAGGGGAAGTAGAGATCATTGCCGTATGAGGGCGCGGCTGCGCAGGAGGTGGGTCCGCGGCCGTACGGCGAGCAGGCGGGCGGCTGCGAGCGCGGCGCGACGCCGGCGCCGGGCGGGGAGTGCGCGCCCGGGCTCTTCTTCCACGGGTGGAAGCCCTTGCCCACGGCCGCGTCCGCCAGCGGAGGAGGAGATTTACTGGACAGTTTGTTGCACTGGGCCGCCAGCATCGCCAGAGGCGTACCGCGTAAGCTCGGATGTTCCTGGAACGACAGAAAATAAATAGTTAATTATTTTGAATAAAAAAGGCAATACTTTATTCGGGTTTAATTATCGACCTGTGTTTTAAACCGTGGGAATCGGTCGAAGTGTCAAATGAGATTTATAGCCTAATTTATATGTGAACTAATGCTGCGGTGTTCCGCTCGTGCCCCGAGGCTTCAGAAATAATATAAATAAATTATGAGAAGCTTATAGGTAGTGTATTTACAATTAGGCGGCGCGGTGACAGCTCCCTGCTGCTACCGGCTGCGGGACGACGTTATTAATACCGCTGCCTGCACGTCTGGCTCTCGTGAAGCTCAGCTCTCAATTGGATTGATATGGAGCAATATATTTTCTTTATCATTTCTAATAACGTTCGGAATTCGTTGATGAAACACGAGTGCATTGGACCCGCAATTATTTAAGAGCACTTGTGATTTTGTTGTATTATTATTTTAAATCAAAATTATGTCTGTAATATTACCAAACGGGTAACGAATAATAATCCGTTCGTCGATGTTCTTTTTGCTAAATAAAGGTGAGAGCCATAAGAGCATCCGGCCGGATATTTCACCCCAATGTGAGATACAATGGTTTGGTAAAAAAAAGTTCCATTGTATGCAATAATATAATCCGGGGATCACGACAAGGGTCCGAGACGCGGGGGGCGGGGGGCGAGGGGCGAGGGGGTGCGCAGCCACGCCCATTATATTGTGATTGGCGCAGCTGTTGCGTCGCAATGTGCGCCAACCCTTAACATTGATGTTGATACCCTTCAGTTCAAACAGTTCAAGTTCATTCAATTCACAAATTTTAAGATAGTGAAATAAAAGAATGGAATATGTGCACGCCTCTCACGCAGTCGTAATTGCTTTCGTTCACACGAACATTTTAAGTAAATCTACAGTTCATTAATTACCTACATATCTTAAATAATAAAGTTATGTCATTTTAGATACCTAAAAAAATTACGGAGTTTGCTGTTCAAAGATGTGTGTACATATTATAGATTCAATACAGGCACAAAGTTCCACGGCGCTACAATGTGAATCTATTCGTTACAATCCTAATCACGGACATAAATGTAGACAGAGAAAGATAGCAATAATTACAACACACAATGTATTATTAATACCTACCGGTTGATGTGGGCCAGCGGCATTCTAGTAAATAGAAATAATGGGCCCGGCCCATACGCTATCAAACGTCAACATCTACGGAGCTCACTTGTAAATATGGCTGCGCTCTCAATTAACTCCACGACAATTACAATTACCATAAAAAAATAATAAAACTCCGCCAAATTGCGGCGGCGGGCACTTACGTCGTACGAACCCGCCACATTACCTCCACGAATATTATTTGCTCTCAATTATAGAATTATGTTTGTTGTCTTGATGTGATCCGATTCAACGTCCTTCGTTCGACCTACGCGTATACCTATAGCACGTGTAGCGATCAAATTGATTCGACGATTCGATTCCGTAAAAGTCGCTATATCAAAAATGAGCTAAAATTGACACCGTTTTCGAAACAATTTAAAGATAATGGGTATTAGGCGACGAGTGGTAGAATCAATGCGAGACGGCGAAGGCGACGGCCGGCGCTGAAGTCATAATTACCCTAGGCATTATGCTCCATTTGGGCGCAGGCCGAAACAGAGTGATATCGGGTAATTGGTCGTCAACTCGGCCGCTCGGCTCTCGACTCTCGGCCGCGAGATTGGATCAAAGCGTAGATGACGCCTCTGAGCCGACACAGCGGCGCCACACCCGCATTATACAATGTTGATGGCCTTTTCCTTGTCAAAAATGACGAAGATCTTTTGTCATAAAAAATATGAGATGAAATAAAACGAAATTACCTAATGTGAGCACAAAATTGTAGTATCACTGGAGTCAGGTAGTCGCAGCTGACAATGCTCACGGAATCTTGTTTTGTATTTACTGAATATTAGGTTTGTGGAAAGGGTTTTAGCAGGAAATTAAAGATGACTTTCAACAGTTTCAACACCTAGCTATGGTACTACCTTGGTCAAAGGTTAGTTCGGTTATCTTCGGAAAAGCTGTTGACAATCACAAATAACATTTTAGCGAGACCTACCTGCCTACGATACGCGTCCTTGCGTAGCGTTTCGATACGCGGCCCCACGCTGCGTCTACGTAGACTACCTATAGGTATAATACCTACATTTCTGGAAGAAAAGTACTTTTTTTTTGTGGAACGTTTGCATTATGTGCTTTTAAAATAAAATAGTGACAAAAATTCAGGCTACCTTGAATATTCATAGTCCATACATAATATCAATATGCAAGAATCTAAATAAGATTTTTTTGAAATTAAGGTAGTAATTTAAGGTAGTACTATTATGAAACACACTATGTACAACTATACATGCGTAGCTGCTGAAGCAAAGAATTGCTGTTATTAAGTAGATACTCTACGAGATAATTTGAAAGGAGGCCGGATGTATCAATGACTAAGCGTATCAGATTACTTAATGCAGCGAGGTTTATTAGGTCAATCCGACACACTGAGGTCACGCTCTCCGATATTATATCAATAAAAATATTTGTTTTTATTTTACCCACTTTTTGCACTTCACAAATAATTACATTCTACTGAGCTAAGTGTAGTGGAAAAATAACATGTCTTGCTTGAAAATATAAGAGTAAAATAATTAAATTAATGTGTGAAGCAATAAATCGTGGTAACTGAAGGCGAACGTATCTCACGGAGCGGGAGATGGCGGCACCGGCTACACGTAGATTGGATAATTTAAAATTATCTACCAAAATTATGATGAACCGAAATGAATATTCAAGCGAAACGCTTATCTCTCGACGTGTTATTAAGATGATCGTGAAGTCGTTACTGACAAAATTGTATTTCATAAAATTCATAACTATACTTATGAGCTAATATTTTTCGACAACACGTTATTGAAAATAATGAGTCTAATCTTTATTCGGCGGACGATCATTTCGTTCATGATAATAATATTGATTGGTTATTTAAATACGTTGATATTATAACTTGCAAGTTGATAAAATATAAAATGGGTAGTTAATTTCTTATCACGCAAAAATTTTATAAGTCAAGTCAATGTAATAGATTCACCGCCACTAGAAAAGCGCCATTAACATGAATATTCATCATTGATATCATCTCTAATATTAATTTTAAGAAAAGACATTAAAAATTAAATAGTAGTTAATAGTTCATACGTGTAGGTATGAATCCAATTTTATTAACGGTATTCCGATGCATATTATATTGTATCTTACTACAACATCAAAGTTTAAAGTGACCCACTTCTGTGGCAATTGATGTGATTTCGGTCGATAAGCCGAGACCAAATTGCCAATGGGTAATTGCACAATTAGGGAATTATCGAGTTAATTCCGGGTGAAACCGTACGCCGTCGCCGGCCGCGTCGCGTCGACCCCACTGCTCCCCTTCAATTCTAATGCAAACTGCAACCAACTAATTTGGGATCTACAATTTATGACATATTGTTGGCTTTAATGTCGCAACAGAATTTACTCAGATCTATTTTATGCAAATGGATTCGCTCGTGTATACTTACCGACTTACTAAGCACATTGTGACATCGTTTTGTGGCCTAACATAAGCTAAGTAAGTATCTATGCTTTGTAATTTCCGCATTTTGAAATTCTGATAACTACGCAACGTAAAGTAGCCTATTGCAAAATGAAAGTGGAATGAAAGTTGTTATACAAAAGTGTTGCACATTGTCTTTGAAAGCTTGTTAAGAATGAGTAATCGCCGGTCGTTCATCGACTCGATCCAATTAATGAAGCGAGGATATGACATCAAATTACAAAATAATTTGCCACGTCGGCTAGTCTCGGGGCTAATTATCCTACTAACGTTTGCAGCCGTTAAAGGGTTCAGAGTGCTATTTGTCATGTGACACTTACGAGGGGGAATATCGATTGGCTCTTTCTATAATGCTACACTTATCGCTGGAAGCGCGCGCATGACTTTAATGCGTAGTCAAGTGTAGGCCAAACGACGCCCGATGTCGTAAAAATAAGTTGTATGAATTAAGTAAAAGATAATGACTTCGGAACATTATTTCTACATTAAGGTTCGTCTTGCACGCGAACGGTCTCGTTGATGTGTGAAACTCTCACTGGCAGCTTAATTACAGTTAATTAGATCATTCTTGTATCTTGTATCGATGTTGCTGCAGGATTTTCTTGCATTCATTATAGTTTTTGTGTTATGTTCGTTAATATTAAATGATTTTGAGGAAACTGTGTTTGTATGGAGTATAAGCAGCTTTAAATGTTAAGGGGCTTACTACTGTAGGGTATCTTGACTTTATTTAACTCAGTGCCCTTGAAATTCTTATAAGCATTTCATATTTCGTGTCTACAAAATACAATAATTATCAATACGTGAATACATTGATGTATCCTCCTTGAATCGCGGAATCAGAAAATATTTAATAACCATATTCTGCGAGTAATGTTAATATTTATTACATGATAATGACAGTTGTTACAAATAAGTAATAATACGTTACAGTGCGAACAATCTTCAAGTAAGTACCGGTCGATTGATAACTTTATGACAATAATAGAGCGTTTACCGCGTAGTTTTTGAAGATATCCTTTTACCACCACCACCCATTTTCATAGAACTCATACGCCATGTCGCCATACATATTGGAAGTGAGCCCTCTGGGAGGGTTGGCGGCATTACGTTTGCGCTAAAGTTAACCATCGCAGACGGTCAACGGCATTGGTTTTAAACCTTGTTATAAAATACTGTAAAACGAAGTAAAATTGTGTTTTCAGGGGGTCTTGCTGCTATACGTAGTTTCCAACCTTTTAATTTTTTTGTGAATGTTTGTAACAGTGAACAAAAATTTAAAAAAATAATAAAACTTACTTACTTAACTTACTTTGTACTCATATTATGATTATGTCTTATCTGTATCTATTTTTCTGTGTGTACATAAATAATAAAATAAATAAATAAATAAAATGCTTGGATTTTAAAACCAACGCTTATAGGTACTAATAAATCTTATTAAAATATATATCAGATTTTATTTTCACGGTTTATGATGCTGTATTCGCCAAGAAAAACCTATATTTAAATTGAGCCCTCCGCGAGGGTTCCCGGCCTCCTCATATGCGACTAGGTGAACCCTCCAGGAGGGCTCCCGGCACTGAACGTGTTAAATAGCTTTGAGGTATATTATTATCAGGAAAACTATGAATGACGATAATTATTTTTAAAAAACGTCAATAATTGTTTGTATTATAGAAAAGCAATGTATGCGTAACAGGGGTTGTTTACGTCATACATTAGAGCGCGAACGCGGACAGTGGGCGAAGGCGTGAAACCGCGCTAGTTAACAAAGGTCATTAGGCAGGCCACATGGCAGATCGCTCAAATCGAGCCGAAACAAATTATTTATTTAAATGGAAATTACCGTTTGTGAGGTGCCGGACGCTTTGACGCGCATGTGCGTACTTCGACGCCATATGTGGCCGAGCACGGTTTTTGTTCCGATTTCAAATTGTCATGGTCTATTGATTCATGCCGACTTTTTGCGCCTCAGCGATATTTTTGATATATGCCTTTTCAAATCATGTTACGCGCATGTTTATGGGTTCAAATCGGGACGTAAAAAATGTAAATTATGAAATTTTCCGACAGCTATGCAATGAACTTTTTATAGTGGCGATTTATGATCTACGTATTATCATACAACACACAATACCCTGATGTACCTATCGTTTCATTTTTTAAGAATACAGTTACAAACACTTTAAAAGTAAAAAATACAAAAACACAGAGCATAAAAGTAGATACATCTGAATTTATTTCACAAATTCACGCTCGAATGAAAATCTATTACACGTTTTCCTTACTACATTTCCATTTCAAGAACTTATCGATGACTCAGCTATCATAAAGCTAAGCGATCTAATAGCCATGTTTTAATATTCACAGGCAACGCCTAAGCTGTAATATGTGCGCGCTTAAATTTGATAAGTCGATGAAATTGTGTGGTAATGTGTCGGACACGGGCGAGCGGCGCCCTGTATCTGTCCGGAGTGTCCGACCGCTCCGAACATTAGCCCCGGGGCCGAACCGGACAAAAACCGGCCACACTCAGGTTATGAATATCTAGATGTAGTTCTGAATATGTTTGACGTAAATTACTTATGCGTAGGAGCTTGAAGAGGTAATCGTGGTTTCAGCTTTGATTTTTCAGAGATGCGAGCATTTAATATTTATATTTTTGTTTGGTAGATTGTTTTCTTACTAATAAAACCGATATTTTAATTTTTTGTGGTGGTTTCTCAAAGGTATTTTCGACACATAGATTGGGCCACGTCAAAAACACGTCTGTTAATATTTTGCGTGTTGGAATTTGCTCCAAAATGTTGTATTGTCGGTCGACCTTCACCGGCTGGGAGCAGATAATAGGTGCACCAATTTGAAACCAGTTCCTGCGTGATAAAAAACAAGAGACGGACGAATGGTAACAAGGGACCCCCTCCTCCGAAGGCTTTGTTCTGTCTCATTGTAATTGTGTTCTAAAGCGTCGCGGGAAAATATTACGTGGGTACATATTTAAATGATGTTAGTTCTACATAGCTACAAGTCTGTGTACAAATATTTTATATAATCAAGGTATACTGGTATTTACGAAGTTGAGGCTCACTTTTCTTAAAGTAAATTTCAGGGAAGGTAGAGTCGAGATACACATTTTCAGTTTACATAAATTTCATTATATAGGTACTACATCAAATACTGTAAAAAAATAGTCCATAAACATGGTTTAATTTTAATTTACCCAAAACAATATGAATGACATCTTTTTGTAAGCCAATTTATCATAAGTACGTCTATGTAGGTATGTTACCTAGTACTAAAGAAAATCTCCGGTACAATAAGTACAGACGCCAGCAGGTCAACCTACCCGAAACTGTCAAATTTTCCCAATCAGCTTTGAACCTTATGGTTTAGTGATAAAGTTGAAAAACGATTAAAGAAATTTGACAGATTGTAGTAGGTTGATGTGCTGGCGTCTGTGCAATGCCTTTATATACTACAACGAGCCATTAAACTAGAGTCAGAACGTGCACACTCAAGGTCATACTCTTGCGAATACGTTCGCATTGCGTGCGTCGCTCGACATCGCCGACGGCCGACAGTCTCACTCAGACAGTTCCAAGAAAAAGTCGTTAAACTCACGTATTTTTGGTAGCAGCTTAATGCCAGTAATTTCCAATGAAATTATTATAATTAGCTCCATTTATACGATAGTAACAAACAAATAAAACGGCTGGAACAACGCGCCCGAGGGCACGCAACTCGCTTTTCCATTAGTTACGAGACGACCTGCACCGATTTGTGGCACCATTTTACATTAAATTGAGGGGTTTACTGCTGCTGCAAATTGAACTCGACGTTTCCTTGACTTATTGATCTAAAAGGTTGGAGTCCCTTATTCATAAACCTTCTTTACTAGAACGCTGAATAACTCAAGTGTTGACTTGTCATACTGAAACGAAATTATGGCAGGTCATCATAAATTACTGCCGTTATTTGTTGGGGGTGAAAAAGCTTTCAGTCATCCGACTTAAGTATGTCGCAGTAACATGGTTGAAGCCGTGATGTAGTTATATCTCTAGGGATATGACTATATACCGTAATATATGCGGCTCATAACTGCCTTTCTAGGAATATAACTATGACACGAGCACGATCTAGTAATATAACTATTAGGGCACTCCAACCAAACAGGTTAGGTTAGGTTAGAACTGTGACCAACTACGCGCGAGCCGAGCGAGCGAAGCGAGCGGTGCCACGGCAGCAGACGGCGAGCGCTACTTTGAAATTGGTCGCAGTAACAAAATTAGGGCACTCCGACAGTTATGAACCGCTTTCATATACCTAACTATATAACGGTATATAGCTATATACCTAGGGATATAACTATATCACGGCTTCAATCATCTTTCTGAGACACATAAGTACTTACATACCTACATCATACTCTTGTCTATCGTCTTTAATGAATGAATGAATGAATGAATGAATGAATGAATGATATATTTATTTTATTTATTATTTTTATTTTTTTTTTATTTGCAAGAATATAGGTAGCTAACATAAGTTCTTAAAATCTATGGGTTTCACTATATTCGGCATTTCAGCCGTGCAAATATTCAGATTTTACATTTTGGTTGTACATATAGCATGCAGTACAAATTTAGTAGTGAGCAATAATATAAAAATACTAAAGATAGTTGAGTAATTTATAATTAGGTTACAATACAATTAATAAAATTAAAATTAAATATAATTCTATTAATTTAAAATAATAATTTACATTAAAAATAGCAATCAATAATAATTATGTTATTTCAATAAAAAATTGCAAGAATAATGAACATGTTTCAAAATTATTTAAGTAATGTCAGAATGTAGATGTCATAATAATTATAATAATAAATTTTACATTTTACACTCAAAATATTCATTGATGGAATAAAAACATCTCTCACACAACCAGTTATATAACTTTCTATTAAATTCTAAATCTGTAGCACTTCTAAATTCTTTGGCTAAGTGGTTATATATTTTCACCGCCATGGTATAACAATTTTTGTTGCAAACTTTTAGTCTATTACGCGGGACTACTAGTGGCTTTTGTACTACTTTCCTCTTTGACATAGCCTTTTCATCTTTTTCAAAGAGCGAGTAATTGTTTCTTACAAATTTGCAGATTTCAAACACATATAAAGACGGGAGAGTAAGCAGCTTTTGCTTAATAAATACAGGTTTACAAGAGTCTGTCCATTTAAGATTGAAAATTGACCTTACACACTTTTAATTGAAGTAGCCCATTGAAATCGCGTGTCTTAGCACGACACGTGGGTAATTAGGTAAAAAACAAATGTTTTGGCAGCTTATAAACATGTGACATTCAATGAAAACCGCAGTGACACATGTCGATACAACGCACAACGCTCGCTAGTATCAATTAGTTGACATTTCGTCCGGCCGCTGATAATAGCGTGGAACTGTTTCAAAGAACGTAATTTCCTTCAACTTCTGTTTAATTTTTTTTTTTTCATTTAACTAATTGACCCGCGTAGGGTATTAATTGCTGAGAAAATTACTGGCGTAGGCCCCCGGGGGCCTAAACCACAAAGAGTCGACGCACTACGCAACGGCATAGAGCAGTCGACTCATAAAAACGAACAATTATGCATTCAACTCTTTGTTTTACAACAATTACCTAAGAACAACGTTTCTACCATATTTTCTTTTTCTTTTTTGTCGTAAGTGGGTTGATTTGATTACCTATGTGTAGCTAATTATATGTCTATATTACCTACACGTACGAAAAGCTGTGTAGACAAACTAGATATATAATTGTTCCTCAGCATTAATATGAATCGCAATACACTGTAATGATTGGTACCTCATAGTTACTTAAACTAATTACAATGATTGCAGATTTCCTCACTTCAGTTTTGTTCCAATGTTTTGATTTGATTAACGATCGTGTTTCTATCATCTTAAGGCTCTATTCCTATCTACTCTTGCGTGGGCGCAACCAGTTTATAACCGAAGCAGATAAACCGCCACGTGCAGCAATGTGCTACGAAAACGCGGCATCGCAGAAGTTAAATGCTGAAATACCGTACAGAATTAATACTTAGGTATGTTTTCAATCATAATCGTGAACCGCACCAGTAAAGTCCATTACTTACTTATAACAATAGCAACAATTAGATAATAAAACAAAAGACTATAATTTGGCGTCACGAAAAGTGGTGGTGGTGAACAATCGCGGGTGTATCAGCGATTACGAGGCGTTGAGAGGTTCGTCGTCACGTAGTACCGCGCGGCGGAAGAACAAAGCGGTGTTCGCGTATCTACTAAACAATTGAACGGCCACAAAAAGTCCCATAATTCAATTTGCATCCCGCTAGATAGTAATAGTCGGTAAGAAGTGGGTACGGTTAGTGCCGCAGGCGGCGCGGGCGCAGCTCTGCTTGCAACGCTGAGAACAGCTTTCGCCGCTTTTCAACACTTCGACGAATCGATTAGATTGACGTGTTTCTTTTACTGATTTTACCTATTACGGCTGTAATTTACGTCGTGATTTTTTTTTACTTTTTGCACGCTGAGCTGTTGCAGGCGTTGATACCGGCTTAGTTATTATATCGATAGGTGTGGAATTTAGATTATTATACTTTTTACATAATTATTCATTAGTCTTTACTGACATGAGTCTTTCGAAAAGCAAGAATAATGATTTATAAAGTGCGTGTAAGTATGTGACTGTCCCGTTAGTCTAGTGGTCGTAAGCGCTACTGTTGAGCATGAGGTCCTGGATTCGATTCTCAAGTCTATCCAAGTCGATACTGTAATTGGGTTTTTCCATCTGGAATTGCTCAGTAGCAGTCCGGAGTCTGGATTTGCGCTATTACATGGGACTTAAACATAAATGGCGAAATGTGGGTGTACTATAGGTACACTTCTGCCTAACCCTTCAGGGTATACAAGCGTGATGTTATATTATGTTATGTGTAAGTATACCGTGTCAGTAGGTAATGAAGTTTGATACAAGATACACTCTCGATGTTGTCAAGTTGTTGACGCAAGCGCAACCGGTGAGAGAATGCTGAACTCCATAAGAGAGTCGCCCACAACCTTGTAACAACAAACGATATCTTAACAACTGTTACACATCTTGTAACTGGTACTGATATGGTAATAAAACAACGTTACGTGGTGGTATCGGTGCCGTGCGTGTCGACAGGCGAGGCGGGAGGCGCGAGCAGTCCAGTACGAGGTGACTCGCGCGTTATTATGATAATGCAGGCGGAGCAGATGCTATCGCCCGCTATCCGCTCTCGTAACACAATTGAATTAGCATAGCGGACCGCAGCGGGCGGTCCGCGCCACGCGACCACCAATGCACCTCATCATCATCGATTCTATTTCGAGACTTATCGAACTAAGCGACTGTGATATCTTCAATTAAATAGCTTTAATCTAGTTTCTTGCCGAAGATTTGTTCCCATATTGTAACTAACACTGATCATCTGATTCCGTATGATATTTCATACAGACTTACGACTAATGCTGCTATCGTTTTCACAACTTATAAAAGTTAACTGACGGGAACGAGGTAATGTGGTGTGGAGCCTGTAACTTACGAGTTTGACTCTTGAATCACTTGATCGATCGTTTGGCTCTGATTTCGATCGCTCTGTCATTTCTAACTTTCCTTGGATGTAATTCTCTGATAGAGAAGAAGATCGTAACCACGTACCTGAATAAGGAAAGCGTGAAGAGACGTGACATAGAGAGAAACTTGTGCACGCCGAAACCGAAACACAACGGGCCAAAATCTGCCAATACAAGTCAAAACTTCAGCGCAATTTCGAAGCACTTGGTGCATTCAGGCAGTTATCGTCTCGTAGGTAAATTGTGTTAAACGTTTCCACACGTCCGCTGGCCAGTTGCGGCGTGTTGTTATGAATGAACAGCAACTGAATGGACTCACCGCAACCGCGACGCACCGCTGTCAGACGAGACCATTCCATCTACTTTAAATAATTGCTGTATAATAGCGCCATAGATGAACAAATATCGTAGAGTGGTTGGTCGGTCTTTATTGGGAGTAATTTTAATAACTAATGGCAGTCAATTATGCTACCTACTTGTAGCTAAGTGTTTAGAACCCAGGCAAATTGCAGCAAAATGATGCAAGCTAACCAAAAAAACTGTAACTATTATAGGTACTATGGAACATTTCTGTTAGTAATTCCACGCTTTAGAAAAGGTTTAAATACCTAAACAGAAAGTTTACCAAATACACACAATTGTACCAACATAACAAATAGATGGAAACAATTAACAAGTCGGTCGACAAACTCCCCTACAAAAGATCAACAATGTGACTGCATTAGGACCTTTAGGACCATCAAAGTCAGGCGCGGTTTAAACTGGAGAGCCGTCGAGTATTCATGGAGGAGCCGGCGAAGAGCTCGTGATATATGACCCTTAGGGAGGGTCTTAATGGCCCTACGACTACGACCCTCTCGAATCTGGAGTAAAGAGGAAACGAGGAAGATGTAGAAGTCATGATTTTGGAAGGATACACAGGAAGATTGCGTGTTAAATTAATGGATAGAAAATAAAATGGTACGGTAGAAAACCTGAAAGCAAAACAGAAAAATAAGAGTTTAAGTAGAGGACCTTTTTCACCGTCACTAAGTGAGTATGTGTGAGTGTGTATGTGTGTGTGAGTATGTGTTTAAAAACTTCGATATCAAACTGCATAGTGACCCATTGTGTACTACGCTTTATGATTCATAATTTTTACTACAGTTTAGTTCAGTCGGCTCCAAATTTCATCTCCCCATTTAAAAGTTACATCGAATCCCCTTCGGTGAAATGACATCCGGATTCATACCATAACAGTCTGTTGCCACGAGTGCGTTTAATGGCCACTACAATATAAGGAGCATTTGTTTGACTTCTACAAATTGCAAACGGAAAATTTACACTTAAAAGCCGGATGCTCCATAGTAGATAAATAGTCGCAATTTCCGATATATATTCTAATGTATGGGATGTGCGCTGGTTTTACGGTAATTGAATAGGTAATTGTAAAATTTATGGCATTAGCCTTGAGAATATGTGTGATAAATGTGATGATCATTTGTTATATTTGTTGCACGAAACGGACTTATCTATGTACTTATTGTAGGGCTAGGCATAGGAGAAGAGATAGAATTAGTTCATACATTGAGCAATCAGGTCATGCGAACGATGACGTCAGATACCAAATCATAATTCGATTCAATGAAAAAACATAAGTGACACCATTAGAAGTGACAGTCACTAAACCTTATAAATAATCCGTTATGGTGATAAGAGATTCGGCGGTTGTATGAATGGTATCGGTGTGGAGTGCTGCGGTGCGCGCAGCGGGGGGCACTCTGCGGGGCGCCAGCGCCGCCTGCCCAGCTTCTTTGTACCTCGCCTAAGTGTTAAATTAATTGTTGCCCACACACCAACAACACCCTTTCAACTAACAACGGCTATATAGGACGAAATAATCAATATTGATTTAAATTTTCTCTATAAATGGCCACTAATATCAACATGACTTGACACACATTAGTCTAATACCTCAACACATTCGAGTTGACAGTAGAACAATGAAGACGCCGCTTCTGATTTTTTTATTCGGTAGAAGGTATTAATTAGTGGTGCATCTTCGAAAATAACCTTTTCCGTTGTCGGGCCATCATATATTGACAGGGCGCGCGATGACGGCGCTGACGGGCAGCGGCGGCGCCTCTGGGCCCGTGACTTGCAGCTTGCCTTCATTACGCGTCTCCGAGCCGCCTCGAGCTGCCGCCCCGGTACCACTCCACACACTAACAAGCCGGGCTAATGCAATGAGTTGCAAAATCTCAACCCATCATCGAGTCCAACCCAATTTTTTACTATTCGATAATCGTCTCTGCGTCACCTCTACAAAGGCCAGAATGTCTCAGCAAATGTAAGGGCCGTATCCAGGAGCTGTCTGGAGCGATTTTGATGACATTAATGACTCCTAAATCGGAGCGATACTTTTAAGTCTCAAGGGTTCGATGCGACTATATTAGTTTCCTTTGGCTGTTGGGAGCGGTGGAGACCATGCACTATTAACTGAGGGCGGTAACAACAAAGAGCCACAAAAGAGACCCTTCGAGAGCAATCATTGAGGGTGATAGAGCCGGCGACCTGTGAGATGCAACGAATCTGAGGACCGATAGTTTGTTTAGCGATGATTGGATGACTGATTGTTACGGGGATAACTTATACAATATCGAAATACGTAAACATCGAGCTTTTATGAGAACTAAATAAACAATAAAAATACAGCCTGTAAACCGGAAAATATTTCAAAAAGCAATTGTGAATCACGTAGTATTCTGTCGATGGTATCAGACAAGGCAGCTGCCATATTTTAATGTTATTATGACGCGTATGTGAAACCGTTTCCTGGACTGTTTGTGTGGTTAGTTACAAGGAACTTGCCTTTTTTTTATGAACCGCATTTTTTTCATATAATGAAAAAAATGCATCATGCCATCGTTAATCTTGTGTCTATTGCTTAATTGCTTGCGATTTTTTTATTGTGGTAGTTAGTTTGAGTAGTGGGAGCGAGCCTTTACTGCTGGTCATTAGGTTTGTGGCATCACCCGCATAGCCTGGCTTCTCAAATGTTACTATGTTATCGTTCACAGCCTGTATAGCGGTTGGTTATGTTTGCTCATGCGCAGCTATTCGTCTTCTTAACGACTTCTCACATTTAGCCTGCCAACTCGTTATGTTGAAAACAAATACTTCATAATGAGCCTAACCTTCTAAGACTAGTTTTTTTGTGTGTTCTGCTTAGCTAACAAATATAGGACGACGAATGTGTTGGCACAATTAAAAGAACTTAAATTACTATTCTAACTATTAATATTATAAATGCGAAAGTGAGTTTGTTTGTTAAGCTTTGTCTCTAAAACGGCTGAACAAATTTGGATGAAATTTGGCACATCGATAAACCATGACTTGGGTTAGGACATAAAATACTTTTTATCTCTATATTTCCACGGAATCGAGACTTATGCGGGTGAAACCGCGGGGCGCAGATAGACTTTTTTTTTTAATTTTGAAGAAATAAAATTTATTGTTTCATAGCACCATGTCACCTAATCGTAGATACCTAGATGGAGGTGCTTACAATTATATCCTTCGGGCGATTCTTATTACAGGGAAAATGTACCAGTAAAATGTCATGCAGCTGATATATCCTAATTTATCTTTTACTTCCAAATAAGCGTGAAAATATATGCTATATGCATAATTACTGTCATTTATAAAAAAATATATGCACATAATTTCATTTAAAAAGACATGTTTTCACTGCTAAACTAAACAAATTGATCACTTAGTATGCATTGTTCAATATGCGTAACAAGGCATACAAGTGATTTACATACCTACGATATGTAAATAAAAAATATAAATATTATTAAAAAAACATTGCTAAAAAGTAAACATATGAACCATAAAAATGCATATTTTTTCGCTGAACCGTGATCAATACGGAATTCCAATAAATAAAAACATATGTGATGTATACAACAGTTTCACAGTTGTGTAGACAACACAATGGCTGTCATTTTGTCATGTCATTGGGCGGAATTTACTCCAGTGCCATTAAAATTGTAGTGACAAAACGGGTTGAAGTCGTGCACTAAAATGTCAGCTTTGATCGCAAGAAGTTCAAGTATTTCAGTTTTTGAGTGATTTTATTTGATTTTCACATGAATTTTTCCGAGCTAATGAGCTGCGTTGAAAACTGTTTTTACGACAGATTTCAACACGGATTGACATTGTTTCTTTTAGAAGTCACTTCTACGTACCTACACGTTCATGACTGTACTATAGAAGGACTTCATATCTAAGCAGTTTGAAAACAAAATCCCGTGAACTCGATGACCACATCTGTTACCGCCCCGGTTCTATAGCGGCCGAGCGCTGCAAGCAGAAATAGTCCTTACGGTCTATAGATATGACTTCATCGATGGTACCTTCACCAATAAATTGCCGCAACAAGATAATACCACCGCCACACAAAAAGAAATAATATCAAATACTTTTAAAAGAACGAGATATCGAGAAAGCCGTAAGTGATACTTAAACGCATCAATTATCCGGTAACGGTACAAAATAAACGTCTAACTAGAATTAAAAGGTCCTGCGGTTGCAGCAGGAAACTGCAGTTGCGTTGCGTTGCGGTTGCGCCGTTTTTGTCCAGTGTGTGGCTGGTGCGTTGAATTAATAAGCCTCACTACGGCTCAAACTGAATAATTGTCGGCCGATCTAGTTGTCCTGCGGTGTTTTTTACAGTTTAAATGCGGCTTGTAACGCTTTTTCTTAATTGCGGGGAGTGGTGGACTGAAAAATGGTACATTTTAAGTTCTAAGTATTTAGTGTTCCTTTTTTGCCACTAGGTGCTGTAATTTGTTATAGTTCTCGCAAGAAAGATTGCTTGTGTATTTTTATTAAATAAGTAAGTGCGTATTTAAAGTGTTTGAATTTCAAGAGTTATATCCAGTCTTACGGTTATAGTGCCGTGTATATGTGATTGATAAGCATTCATGATAACACTAGAAGAAATCTTTCAAATAAATCCTAATTACGAATCTTAGGTAATCACAATATAATTTAACATCAAACGATTCCAATCTCACAGATCAGACAACAACCGAACCAAAAACTCAACAAGGCACAAAATGCGCGACAAAACAATTAGACGTGCGACAATAAATCGTTGAAACACGCGCACTGACAGATTTGCACTTCATTAGTGATTTTTTTTAACCCTGTCGCGGCAGACGCGCGTCTAACATTGTTAAATTTGTCGCCGGCTTCACGTCGCGTTGACGGATACCAACGTAAATAACTTAACGAGAAAGCTTTACAGACATTTAAAAGATGTTTCAGATACGATTAGTGGAATGTGAGTGTCGACTGCTGTCATGTCAAACTTTTGATAACTTTAGAATTTGTCCGGTAGAAAGATAAACAACGTCGTATATAATATATATATATAATAGTAAATACGTCGTTATTTCACGGTATCAATATGGTAGATTATATTATAAAAACTGTTCTTCTGAACCTCAGGTTAAGATACCTAGAAGGCTACATAGAAAATAAAGAGAGGATAAAAGAGATCAAAAATCTCAAATAGAACAGCAATTTTTTTATTATTGTAAGTCAAAAGTTTTCAAAACAGAAACATCAACATTAGGTATCTTAAACAACATAAATATCAATTGTACAGATCAGAAAGATAAGCCAGTCTCTCAAGCCACAGAGTATCAATCTAAAACCGTCACATTCACGTGACGACTGTTTAATGCTCGGTCGGAATGTCCCCGACTTGTGCGCACTAAATATTATTTCCCGACAGCTTCATTTAAATACCTTTTGTCAATGAACGGGTTAACACGACGAGTTGGTGCTATAAAAAAGAATTATGGCGGGCCCGTCGCTACCGATACGGTTTATTTTTTAAATAATTGGTTCATGCGACAAGCATTTTAATTAGAATTACGTACTTTGGGATGCATGTGTTGTTCTATCATTAGGATGGTTATTATGGTATTATTTTTGGATGACAGATGTTTTATGTTGATGAAGGTATAAAAGAGGTAATGCCTAAATTAATTAACAAGAAAGATGACTCAGATTTAGTTCTCTCAGGTCTGTTTGTTCCACATTTGCTTTACTTTTTTTATGGGTTATCTATATACCTATTCAACATCACCTATTTTATTTAACTTTTAACATGAACTTGAAGTGCATTTTGTCCAGTTACAAACAGAAATCTTAGCAAAAAAAAATACGAATGCCAGTCAACAAAAACTGCATCCAACTAAACATTTTAACTGTAGGTAAGTGGCCTCATCCCAAAGTTAAAGTGTTTAATCCTAAGCAAACCGTAACACAAAGCACCGTTGCTATCAAAAGTGACGGATCTCAAAACGCATTGTAGTACCCGGTATTATAGAAACGCCATTTTGGTTTTTCAGCGATACTCAACAATGTTACTTTTGCGACAGAGTATCGGATTTGCGACTTTGCTGCGTCTCATGGTAGATGACAAAGCGGAGTACCTTAATCCCCATAACAGCCATTTAGGAGCATTACAAATAAAAGTTTGTTGGTCGTCGATTCGGTTGAATGCCACAATGGCCATTGAAGGGGCTTCACGCTGCGCACCGTGAATGGGCCAGCGCCAAAAAAATCTATTAGACACGCATAATGGTCCCGATGTATGGGATTGAAGTGCGGATGAGATGAAAGTTCTTGATTTGTTGTGTGAAGTGGGTGACTGAGCTAGTTAAGTTTTACGGCTGGTAGTGCATGAAGTGTTTGAGGTTTATTTAGGCGGTTTAGGTCTGACTGCGGACTCGCATGGACCCGCAAAATAACTTCTTAACACGTTCCGGAACGGGAGCCCTCCTGGAGGGTTCACCTAGTTGCATATGGGATGCGGGAGCCCTCGCGGAGGGCTCATTTTATATGTAGGTTTTTCTTAGCGAATACAGCATAACCGAATAAACCGTGAAAATAAAATCTGATGACTATTTTAACAAGATTTATTAGTATATACGTTGGTTTTAAAAGCCATTTTTTTTTGTTCGTAGTTACAAATAGTCACAAAAAATTTAAAAGGTTGGAAACTACGTATAGCGACAAGACCCCCTTAAAACACTAGTTTAGTTAGTTTTACAGTGTTTTATAGCACGGTTTTAAACCTAATGCCGTTGACCGTCCGCGATGCTTACCTTTAGCGCAAACGTAATGCCGGTAACCCTCCCAGAGGGTTCACTAAAACCAATATGTATGGCGGCATGGCGTATGAGTTCTATGAAAAGTGGGTGGAGTCGAAAGTGTTAAAAGTGACATAAACTAAAACTTTACAGATTTATAGCCAATTAGGGATATACCGTAAATATGAAAGTGTGATTTATATCAACAAGATAAGATGCTGTGGTTTTGATAAGTAAATTTTTAGGTTTGTATAAAAATCATCTCTTTATCCAGCAACACTAAAAAATAAAGTAAAGGCCTATCGCAGACAATCTAAAGTTTTACTGGGCAGATTTACATGACCTCAAAGATAGATATAAACTTCACTGTTAATCATATTTCTCAGAATTTCTAACGGCAGTAAAAACTTACCTACACGAACCTCAACCCACGTACTTTTTGAATAACAGATCCATATCATGATTACCAATAATAAGACATACCTATTGTTCAATATTAAAATTACTAAATAATTTTGTAGATGAATGTCCGATCTTCACAAGGAACAATACACATTGTTCTCTGTTACAAAAGCGCAATAAAATCGAACGGTTTGATTGAATTTGTTTGTACGTTTGGGGAGTGTGTTCTCGCTGACAAATATTTTGCCGGAAGATGGATGGCAGAGGAAACAATCGGATTCTATTCGGATGCTGTTGTTTGACTCGATTGATTTGATTGAGCACCCTTTGGCAATCGGTACAGGTAGCATCGGGAAGTGGAATTGAGCAGGCAAGTCAATTTGTTATAAGTATTTTTTACGAATGTTTTTAGATTAGATGTTCTGTGAAAGATAGAATTGAAATGAAATGATGAATTGATAATACTTATCTGCAAACAGTAAAATAAATAAATGTATACCTACATGAAACTGATACATGTCATGGAAACATAAAGATACAAGGCAACTACAAAGTAAGAGTAAAGTACATAAAAAATTTGTAAATTGAATAAAGCGCACAATAAAGGCGACACGTTTATTTTTATGGTGTAGTGTAGGTAGTACTTGATAAACAGTAGGTACCTATGCTGTCTATCTATCCGATGCAAATTTTTTACATGTGGCATACAAAAACATTTAAGCAACAAATGATTGCAATTGCAATTTTTTGTATTCTTCAACTTACGGTAAGTATGCCACAGTGCAATTAAATCGCATCGCGAAAACAGGCTTATTATAGATTCAAGGTTCAAGATTATTTATTGTGGAAAAAAAGAAAATAAATAAAGTTATTAATCAAATTATAGTTTAAGATCAGTCATGTTTGGCCTTAGTGGCGTACAAATATTTAAATTTCAGTTATAAAACTTATTGGATAAAGTATTAGATTAAATAAGAACAAAATAATAAATGTTATTTTTGAAAACAAATAAATTAAATAGGTATATGGTCATAGCTGAACACTGGCAAGCGACAGTTTACAGTAAAAAAATGTTTTCAGAAAAGTATATTTTAGTTATTTTACCAAAATACACTTCAAAAATTATACCTACTAGCATATAGCGCTATGTTGCATATTTTTTTGTTTGAAATAATTTTATACTTCACATGATACAAAACGCTGGAACATCTAATGATACCTAATGAACTATAATAGACAACTATCTAATTAAACAGGTGCCACTGGGAGGAGTTTCACTAGAAGTCTATTGTTTTGCCCATGGGAAGAAATGTGGAGAGATGCTTCAGATCTGACGTAAGGACAATGAGAACTGAAAAACAGTGAGTTTACACCCAAGTGTGAAATGCATTACCTACCTAAGTTAATTGCATTCTAGTTATTAGGTAGATATTGTTTATACTTTCAGGTACATTACAAGATTCACAGGCGATCTATCAGGTGTGAATATGGAATAAAGAAAAAATCTTTATTCTTTCGCACAAATTCAGAATTTCTGATTTGCGATTTAGTACAGAAAGATTAAGGTTTCTTTCGTAGGATAATACTTAGAGATGTTGTGTTTTTTAAATCTGTAGAACATATCCCTCAAAGATAAACTAGGCACAAAAAGATATTGTGTAGAGAAAAATCGATTAAGCCTATTAAATAGGCTTTAATGAGCTGTGGTCTGTGAAAGAAGACTCTATATACATTGTTGAACATTTAATCGATACATTTAATTGTTAAATAACGTGCTAATTTTATTTATATTTGAATAATTTAATGGAAAAGCAAAACTCCGACGGCACACGATATTGTGACTCTATGCATGTGTTTTGTAAGTTTTATACCTATAGTTTTTAACTTAGTAACTTGTTTATTACAAATTTCTGTATGAGTTTAACTGTCACTAACGAGACACAATAGATTTTTTATTGTTGTCGACTTCTAAAAGCAAATCGATAGCGGTTATGTGTGTATTAAGGATTCTATGTTGTGTGCAGTTACTTTCCTCAGTTAAGTATGTATTATTTTTGATTTGATTACTTAGGTAGGTACCTATATAACACACATATTTTAAAATTGAGGGTAATTGTTGCAAATCTTTTGTTTTTAAATGTAGATGGTATATCATCATAACGAACAATTATAATCATCATTATTTTGGATGGGGGAAAAGGACCAGAAAGTTTCTTCAATACCATTAAGTTAGCAAGGCTTAAGTTAACCACCCTCAAGCTGAAATTCTAAGCAGAATCGCCTTCCCCATTTGTAAATACACCTTTGTATACAACAGCTGTTTTGGAGCTGTCAAAGTTGACGTTAAAATAGAAGTTCACAACAAACTTACAATGGTCTTATTGTTGGGCGGCGCCGGCAGCGGCGCGTACATATCAGTGATCATAGCCGAGAACAACACTAAACGTGACACATAGCGAACTCGGAACTGTTACAAAGTGTCTCTTGTTAAACTACGCGATGCGGTGTTCGCATACTGACGTGAGCGGTGCGAGCGCGCGAGCGACGTGTGGCGCGCGCTGCAGGACGCGCGAGCGGACAGCACGCGGGGGAGTGGGAGCTCGGGGGGGAGGGGGAGGCAGTGGGCGGGGCCAGCCAATCCCAGCCTCTTACCGCGCCCCGCCCACGCCGCGCCCCGCCCGCAAGGTCGCAGCGGGCGTATCGATCGCACGCGCTCGCACGACAGACTCCATTTTATTTCGGCGTCCCTCGATTTGCATAAACTTTTTTGTTTCAAATTATTGCTTAGTTGGTACTTTGACGTAATGCTGGCTACGGTTGAGCTTTGAGTCGTTCAAGTTATGGATGTGGAGGTGTTTGAAAATTGTCAATACCGACGCGACTTAACACAGTTCTGAAATTCTTTAACTGAGCTTGACTTGCCTCTAAATTCTAGACACGTTTTCCGTTAGTTAATAGGTATTAAGATAGTTAATGACTCTTATGATTTTGTACATTTATATGTACCTAGGTAGGTATTAAAAAAGTAATAATTAAAGAAGGTAGGTACTAGAAAGTAAGTTTACTTAAATTTTCTGAGAAACCAATTTAATATCCTTAAATAATTTTCAATAATAATGTAAAAATTGAGATGGAAAAGGTCTAGGAGCTGTTACAACAAGAATAAGAAAACTATAGGACCGTGTAATCATCATTCTACTTTGTATGGCAACTGTTAATTTTATGATAACATGAGATGATGAAAGATTTAAACAACACTGTGAAGCAATATCTAGATGGAGACAGTGACCGCAGACTCTAAAAAAAGTGGCCCTTAAACGGGTATTATACTACACTGAATCAGGGCCCTGAATTAAGGGAGCACTACCTAATTAGGGACCCTAACTCTGATTACACCTCTCTTGTTAAGGGTTTAGGGACCTTGATTCAGTGTAGTGTTACCCATATTAGTACTTACCTGTGCCCGTCTAGCTAGCTATAAATAGAGAGAAAAGAGGGGAGAGCAGGGAGACCTTGGCCCAACAGTGAGATACTTCAGGTTTAAGTAGAAGTATCTTGGCCGTTCTTCTTCATAGCAACCTTTGGAACTACGCTTTGGAATGAGCAACTAGCTTCATATTTCTGAGTGACTGTAAGATTTTTTAGGTGTTCTCCATTGCCTTCATTAGTCAAGTCTCACAAATGAGGAGACTGTGATCTTTACTCATATCTAATACATACCTAATTCCTACTTCTGCTGATTCTGTCAGTGTTCTTATCTGATTTCTGAAGGTTTAAAGGCTCCTAGTTATTATTACAGCACGTTCAGCCGTCGGACCTAACTGTCACAAAATTCTCCCGAGTTTGGTCAGTCAGAATCAGAAGCCAGAAAATATGATAAATAGATACCTACTTATGTAGCTTTGGATATATAAGAGTAAACGATGAAACGTGAAGATATTGCTATCAGCGATAAAACCGCCATTGTGCCTACCACCTACCCAGGAATTTGCAATATTGTAAAAGAGCTGTACAAAATGATAATAAAGTATCTATACATATTATAAGACAGTCGGTTTTCGTGTTTATCTGTAGGTATGTCCGCGTTGTTCTTCTAAACCACGCAACAGATTTTAATGAGGTTTTCACCATCGTTTGGAGAATTTATTCTGAAAGGTTTATTTGTATAATACATTAATATTAAAATTACGTTTACCTAAGAAATCTCGATGTTTTGTCTAGTCGTAAAAACCGTGCGAAGCAGGAGCGGGTCCCTAGTTTTCTATAACACACTACAAGAAGAGCCTACCTATGTAAAGAATATCTACAAAAATTTCTACTTACTCCAACGTCATCTTCTCCTCAGCGTTTTACAGGCAAAATCTAGGTTATACCTAACTAAGTAGGCATTACTTACCTATAAGCAGAATTATTGTATCAAGATAGGGCTAAGATAAGACCCTATTAGAGCTAGAAGAGTCATCGTTAATGTTATTAAAAATGAAGTAGATTGTAATTGTATACCTAGTTCAACAAAGATTACCTGTTTTACCTCAACAACCGGGTAGTGTGGTAACTTAACCGGATGTTCGGGTACAGTTTCGGAGAGACCTTTGACCAGCAGTAAACTGTGATAAGCTGGATTTGTTGATTGATTAAAGTGACATATATAACATCAGCACGCGTAGCATGACCACCATAGTCGGCGGAAGAATAGACAAAATGACAGATGCACAATCACAATCTGTCATTTTGTCTATTCTTCGGTCGACAATAGAACCGTGCCTATAGAATTTAATTTTTAGGCTTCTTGAAAAATATGTGATAATTTTACTGAACTAAATCTAAACTTGACAGTGTAAGAAATTGCTAAACGCTGTGTATGCTTTCTTATACTCACTGCCTGATACTCACTTATTATTTTCACGTTGTTTTACAAAAATGCAATCATGTTTGTCCTACTCACAAGAGTAGCATGACCGACTGACAATGCTAGAACTGTCACTGAAATGACAGATTGTGATTGTGCATCTGTCATTTTGTCTATTCTTCCGTCGACAAAACCCGTTTCTATTGTGGTCTACTCTTATGAGTAGGACAAACATGATTGCATTTTTGTAAAACAACGTGAAAATAATAAGTGAGTATCAGGCAGGTAGATAAGAAAGTATACACAGCATACACAGTGCATACACAATTTCTTACACTGTGTCAAGTTTAGATTTAGTTCAGTAGAATTATCACATATTTTTCAAGAAGCCTAAAAAATTAATCCTAAAGGCACGGTAGAACACAAATCTGCCTGTTTAGAAATCCCCCTAACACACATGTCCCCTTTACCATAACATATGACAGAACGTTATTACGGGCTAATAGCGCCAGTGAACGACCAACAAGGTGCTAAAGATAATGAAATATAATGCTCACCACAAAAAACATTATAAACACGACCAAATAATTCGTAATGGGACGAAAAAACGGAGCTACAAAAGTTTGCGTGAAAAAAAATGATAGCGCCCTTCCGCCCCTGAGTTCCTTCAGACGATAAACCTTCTTAGAGGGACGTCGTCGCTTCGAGAATAGCTTAAACGGCTAATAGTTTTATGACACGCATAACACCAGTAAAATGCTCTAACATACAACAAACTATATTGAACTTTATTTTACAGCTCTCAAGGTGCAACATCCCATTCAGAGAAGACCGGAAATGACAGTCGCGAGGCATTATAGCGACATTAGACGGGGGTGCCATCGGGTTCATAAAATAGTGAAATCGTGGCGAGGTGAGGGGTGCAGGGCGCAGAGGGGTGAATGGGCGTGTCTGGGATAACGAAATAAAAATGCTCAGCCCGCTCATGGGCGACCGTGCGAACTCCGCTTAACGCAATAAACATTTTAATTTGAACGCGAAACTCACGCTGAGATGTAAAATTACGACGAAAGGGCGGCGTGTGCGGAAGAAATCAAATTACATGGAAATTTCATGAGAGGCGTTTCTGCGAGCCCATCGGAGATAACAAACCAAATATGAAAAATTTGAATGAGAGTTAAAAGATAATTGGTTAGGACTTCTTGCATACCTAACCAAGGGGTTCCTATTTCTATGTGAATGTTATCTACCTTACAAAAATGTACATAAAGAGCCATACATTAAACATTGTAATATACCTTAGTAACTATAGCTTTTGACCGAGGCTTCGACCCCGTGGATGTCGGAAAATATCCCACGGCAATGTATTATCCGGGATAAAAAGTATAGTGTGTTAATCCAGGTTATAAGCTATCTGTGTACCCGTTCAGCCGTTTTTGCGCCGATCCGAAACATACATCTAAATAAACAGATAAACGGACAAAAATTCAAAAACCTAAATTTTTGGCATCAGACTCATTCCGACCTCGTTTCGACCTCGTAGCAATTAAGTACTTTTTAAAATTATTCAATGCACAGTTTTACTTCGTCATTATTTTATTATATATAAATATAGATGAGAATTAAGGTAACTATAACTACTTAGTGGGTAAGGCCCAAGAAACTAAGTAAGACATTGCCATTGCACTAAGTAGTTATGCCTATTAGTCTAACAGTAGACAATAATTTAAAAACTAGATCACATTCAAACCAGACAATCAAGATATTTTGCCACTTAAAGACTGCATCATTTCCTACTGGATTTAGGTTCTTTAAGAGAAAGAACTCCAGTAGGTAATAGGTATATACCTATCATTATACCTACGTGAAACAATTATGGAATCTAGATCACTACAAACAACCACTCTTCTTTCTGACTAGCTCTAACCACCATCACCAGATAGATTTGTGTCTAGCATACATACACCTTACAAGATAACACAGTCAACGAGATAAACCATTTACAGGCACTTTTGAATTGTCAAATAGTCAGTCAGTAATATGAAGCTAGTTGCCCATTGCAAACCGTAGTAGGTATCTATGGAGAAGTACGGGCACGAAACTCCACGGACACTCATTTAAATAAAAAATTTGATACAAAATATTGGTTACATCATTCATGTTGAAATTATGCATGTGAGAACAATGTAGAAAGACGTTTGTAAAAGCGTCCGTAATAAAAAGAAAAAAAAACAAAAAAAAACAGTACATAATATCCTGTATCCAGTTATGACAGTTGATACATCTCAGTTTGGCCAGCGTCGGGCGCTCATGGCGGAAATAAGCGGAAGTGACCGACGCCGGACCGACTCTCGGATCACTCGATCACTACCATTTAACTTGGTGTCAGTTTGTGTTTCATATACAGATGTAATCGTGATGCATAGATGTCTAAATGGTCTGCAGAGCTTTTTTCAAGTATTCAAAAGATTAAAGGTACCTTGTGAAGGCTTTTGAAGGATTGCTAAGTGTATGCTTGTAATTGAAATAGAGGTCTAAACTGAAAGAAGTAATCTACAATTTTAGACACTGTGTCTTTGATTGATTTTAATAAGGCATGCAGATATGAAAAGACAATTTACTTTATAACCAAAAATTTTCAGGTAGGTACTGATTGTAATACTGGATAGTAGATAAGAAAATCGCATTTTATGCTTCGATTAAAAGCATTATATTTATTTGCTATAAAAAGAGAACTTGCAGATATGTTATGGCAAAGGTATAAATCAACAAAGACATAATCGATAGACAGAGACATACAACAGCTAAACATTTACCTACGCTACGTGCCCACAACACACAATACTGTATCGTGAAATATAATCAGGAATATCAAAAGGGCTGTCTCCAATAATGGCCACACTTGGTAATTGTCGCGAGTTGCGAGTCAATGGCACGATAGCCTGTAATTGTCTCATTCAACTGTGACAAACTTAGTTCTTGTCTTGTAAACAATAGTTACTGTCGAATGTGAAGCCCGAATTAATATTTGACTGTGGGAAACGTTTGACTGACAATGTTCCAAGTCTCTTTGAACCTCTTTGGTATTTGAAAACATTTAAACATAAACCCACTATTTATAAACATGGGTAATTAATTAGAAAAGAACGAAGCCGAACACAATGGGATACTTAGTTTACCTTCACCAAGATCTCGTAATCTGACTGAAGATTAGTTTCTTTCGGTGTATCTTCTCAGAGTAGTCAGATAGGAAACACTGACCTCATCTAGTTTTTAAAATATTACTAACGTGCATTACTGCAGTACAGTAGGTTTTTTTAAACCTACTGGCAGATATAAAAATCATTTATCATCAAGAGGAGAAAATTGTATCTTCTTAACTAATACTCGTAGAATGATTCATAGACAGGCTGCAATAGTAATGCTACAGAGAAGGATTTCTAGATTGCAGTGGTTGGGCCCTCTAGTGCCTTTACGCATCAACGATCTTGTTTTTTATTTAAAAAAATATATTAAAAAAATTGTAAGAAACAATGCTGCAGAATTTCATGAAATTATAAGCATGTCAATCTGCCTAGCCTTTTTCCAAATTTGTCGGCTTCCACTCTTACCGGATGCAGCTGAATACCAGTATTTTACATGGAGCGACTGCCTATCTGACCTCCACAACCCAGTAACTGGGTAATACGATACCCCTTGGTAAGACTGGTTGTTAGACTTTCCCGTCCCGTACCGATTGACGAATCCACGAATGACAGCCAGGACCAACGTCTTAACGTGCTTTCCAAGGCACGGAGAAGTCTCAGTATGTAAAGATGGTCACCCAGCCACAGACCAACCTCGGCAAGCGTAGCTTAGCCTGATGGACCAACCCGTGCGGCTGTTATTACTCATAACCATACGCCATAAGCTCCTGAAATGAAACTAGAAGCATGTAAAAGTCTAATATGAAAAGCTTTCGATTCAGAAAAGCTAATCTCTTTACTCGTAGCAAAGAAGATTCAAACAAATCAATTCAAGGAGGAAAACACTCGAATGAACGCCTTCTTTCAACGTGCCAACGACCCTCTACCTCTACCACTATCTATAAAGAGGGTACGAACCTATACATTTGTACTTAGCGGTCTACCTATGTACTAGAGTAGGTAGCTATATGTACCTTTCAAAACGATGATTTCCTATTGGTTGGATTTTGGGTTGGTATTTGATATTCATAGAAGCAGCCTAATGCTCACCAATGCTGACATTGGGTCAAGTGTTGGCATGGAATCAGTTTTTCTGACTAGTCATGAATATCAGACTGGGTTTTGTGAGCGAGTTTTATAAGTTAGTAAGGAACTGAAACGACTGTGTTTGAGAATTTATCAAATGAACTTCAAATCAGAAAATATTTTGCTTCTACGTGGTGAAACCGAATGCGATTTATCACGATGCGGTCTATCGACTTAGAGTGGATTTCACCAATGAAAAAGAACCCCATCAGTACTTACATCTAAACCGAGTTCAAGAGCTGTCAGCATCATTATTGTTGTGAAAGATTGACACTGACAGCTCTTGAAGGCAGTTTATATGTGCTGATCGACTTCAGTTTCATTGGTGAAATTGGCACTTTGTCCTAAAGCAAAGGAAGTAATTAGTTAGCGCGAGTCAGCCAACTAGAGGCAAGTTGAGTAATGGAGAAAATACTACAAGATACAAGGTCCCATTAAAATAGATGGACTAATTTTAACACAGCGTTCAGTACGTCTAACCAAAGATATCCAAGCAAAAAAAAACACTGATTACAGTGATTTTATTATGACCTAAAATAATAAATGGCATTGGGTAACCAAATTTTTTAGTGTATCTTCGTTAGCAGATTTATTTTTCTTGTAAGTATCTTTTGCGTTTTTCTTATTATTTTTTTACCGTTGTCCTTATTCTGGTGGTCTGAATGATTTTTAAAATTTTGTCCATCTATTATAATGGGACCTTATACTAACAAAAGTCGATAATTATACTTCGTTCAGTAGGTAAAGTATAATCTCAAGTTTGCTCATGATAGAAAACACTTCATAACTGACCATGGTTACATGAAAAATCCTGAAGATTTAATTCCATTTTATTTCTATCCACTCTATATAACCTAGAAATCAAAGTGCTTAATTGGTTTTAAATCTAATCAAACTGAAAGCCCAGATATACTGAAAATCTCTGTGTTAGATAAATATGTAGATTTCAAATAAAAGCCCACATAACTATAATGTTTGTTCCTCTGTCGCTATAGCAATAGAATTGGTGAATGTAGGCACAGAGGCCACACGCTAGGCGCTGCCCGCGGCGTTGCTGCGATTGCTTTCAATGCTCATTGTGCGTTATTCAGCGATAGCCTTTTCAATTGAACATTCTTATGAGCGATTGTATTAAAACAAATAGGTATTAGTTATTACAATCGGGGTTAGATGCTGAAATTAACGTAGATCTTCGGCGGCGGACTTAAAGTTATTGTTTCATTGTTAATAATTATCGCAGTGGGTACTATGTAAAAGCTGAAGTTGTGAATCTAGGTGCTTTTAAATAAACTATTCGGTTATCTTGAAACTACAAACTACACAAATTCATTTGTTTTCTGGCTAATTTGGGACGAATAGCCAATTTCTCCGTTTTTTTAAATCATCTATACTCACTTAAGTTTTTTTAATATCCAGGTAAGTATTATTGAATTTCAATCATTTCAAATCTTATTACAAAATGCCAAATGGGTACCTACCTATGTTTAAACGAGCAGTCTTTTTAATTGACATGAGTTATGGACTTCATAAATTAATTTATTTGTAGAATAAGAAACAAGGTCCAGTAAATAAATCTATGCTGATCAATTAACATTAAAATTATAGGTTATTCTGTTGCAACAGCAAACAATCATAAATTAATTAATAAAACATCAGTTCCTCTGAACTAAGTACTGCAAATGCGCATGAGCAATAAGATAACATACAAAATAGAATCAGCAAACAGTGTCTTACTGTAGCTTGAAGTCTTATTCAGAAGCGTGGCAGCTTTAATGAAAGAACAAAAAGTACGAGTAGCTTTTTTTTGCGGAAATATTATATTGAAAAGCTCTATGTGGTTACTTAACTATAAATACAAATAGGAAGGTACCTGAAATAATATTTTTTTGCGAACATCTAACAGGAAAAGCTCGCACTTGCCATTTAAATAAAGGAAGGTTACTAAGCTGTGCCTGAGCATAAAATTTCACACTCCAAATAAGTATACAGTTAAAAACTCCTTTTGCATAAAATACCACAATACTTGGGCCCAACATTGCCATGGATCACGTGTCTTGCGCGCGCGCATTCACCGCCCGTGTCGAATGCATTACTCGCGGCTCTCATCGCTCACAATACCCATTTCACAGTGTCCATCGAATCGATGACGACAAATCGAAATTACCGATTTCGTCATTCGATATTCGTTCCGATATAATTTCACTAGTCGATAGCGGAAAATCGTAATAGAGGCGTCGTCGGTATTACCGCTCAGGAATTGCAAGAGGTAAATGAATTAGAATTATCCGCTATCTATGCGCAATTTATCATCCTACGTAATATGCATAAGCGACTGGATTTATGGGTTTCTCCATGTCTCTTAAATTTGTCTTCAATGGATGCTAGAAACCATAAACTGCATAGATTTAGGTACGAGTATTAGATTAGCACTCTTGAACACAATGACCCTGCGGTGGCATAGCTTCAACATTTAATTGCTTTATACTAATGCAAAACTTTAATAACAATTAGATGATGTAAGTAGTGCAGAATTAGGTTATGCACCTAATCTAACAAAGCCTGGTCAGCAGAGGGCATTATGTACAAAAGTTTCCAAGCAGTTACTTTGTCACATGTTTTGTTTCAACATAAGCGTAACATTAGACCAACTGATTTCATTACCACTGTGACCTAAGGACTCTACACACTCTCTGATCCAGAGGGAATTCGGATTCAATATGCAGTTCAATCATCGAGACACAAAGGGATACAAGTTATGGTTGTTGTTCCACTTGTCATACAGGAGAGATGTGTAGAGCCTTTAAGAACATGAGAGGCAAAGAAAGAACCCATGGGGTGTTAGTGCTAAAGTCACAAATATATAAACAAACATAATAACAAATGCAGTACTTACTAATATCTTCATATCCTTGTGATCTGCGGTCACGGGGTCGATACTAACCTGGAAACAAAGAAAAATGGGAGTTAGTTTTCATAATTAATATGAGAATTACAAATTTGGTTACTATTTACATCACATAAATAGATAACCAACTTATTTAACCTCTTATGTAAAACATGACATCAATTAATACTGATAAAGGCATTCTTTAACTCCCAAGAAACTTTCCACGAGGGATATACGTGAAAATTTTAAAAAATGTGCAAAGGAAATTAACGTTGATTCTCATAAAGACCACCGTGAAGGTTATGTAAATTCAGTTAAACAAAACATCAAATTCGCGTTTCATTAAACCGACCCGAAATTGATCGCAACAAAAACCCAGCCCTTGTACAAAACATTGTTGATTTCCTATTTTCCCATCAGTCAAAGTAGGAAAACAAAAAACTAATTAGAAAGTCCCTAAAAAGTTAATATTATAAGTCGGGGCCGTACACACGAGCGAATTTAATTTGGAGCTTTTTTAATTACGCCAGGAGAATGGTTCTGAGCGGGCTGGTTTCGGCGCCGCGCGGCCGCCAGCCCTGTAATTATGGAACCCGTAATTGCGGGACCCAACAGTGTGCACCCCGGCCCCCGACCCTCCCCCGCTAGCTAGCCGCAGATAGCCAACCCAGGGAAATTAGAATACCCGATTTTTTTATCAACATCAAAATTTTGCAGTATTTATGTTGCTGTATTGTTTTTTTGACCGGCTACGGCGATTTGGTGCGTGGGGTTTTCTGAAAGATCTTTGATACTTTGGTACTGAAGTATCAAAGATCTTTCAGAAAACAACCTGTACGGATCAATGGGACACTCACGTACATAGGAACACGAGAATAAAAAGGTTTGAATAGAGTTCATGGTTTAATTGTAGACAAGTAGCTAATTCCCTTCCTATTTTCGTCTTCAGAGAACCGTTTTAGCAAACTTGTCCGAGAACCGAGTTTCTCATGTGCCGAGTTAACTCAACCGCGCCATGTCGGCGTCGCCTGTTTCCCAACGAACGCTGAAGTTCGCAGAAATCCTTACATTGCGAGTAACTCCCTAATTTAATTACAAAGCCACTGTCCAGTCACTGACGAGTGTATTCAGAAGATTAACTTTGTTAAGTGGGCGGTTGAATGCTCCGGTATGTCATGTATAATTTTGTATTTGCAACTGCATAATCAGCCTATAATGTTCCCAGCGCTAGGACTTTGACACAGGCCACCTCACAGGAAAAGGGGCCTGTATCAGAGGCATTTGGAACTGAGTATAAATGTGTCATGAGAGTTTACTGGGAACAGATATGCAAGATTAGTTCCAAGAATTCTTTCTAACGACGAAGTGTCCTACGTAGACTGTGTTATCAATAATAATTACCCTAAGAAAATATGTTTTTTTTTCTTAATTTATTTTTTTAATTTAATCTTTTTTTTTTTCTCAAAAACAGTTTCTTTATTAAATGAAATTTAAATATAATAGCAGGTGATTGGCCTTCGCATTGTTTGGTCACCGCTCCTAACAGTAGGTGCGAGTGAATCGTTCGCTTAATTACGATGACTGGCTTTTGTAACTCCAAAATATATTTTAACATTTTAAGTCCACATTATGATAATTATATATTCGGCCAATGCCTAATGTATACCGAACTACTTACTGTTAGGAGAGGCTTAGATATAAATCTGGTATCTTTTGAGTAGCGTTTTACTTGTTTAGCGAATGTTAATAAAATGGATGCATGGATTAAATATTTAAAGTTAAGATGAATTATTATATTTAGGTATATACTTATTAATTTTAAAATTAAATGTAAGTACCTATTAGGTATCTACTAATTAATCTAGTCCCAAAACTTATACTTAGGTGTTAAATTTTAAAACCTTTCTTCTTAAGTAGCGGTATTTTCAGTTAAAATCTAAGTAATTTATTAACAGAACTTAAAGTCACACAGAATTGGAAAACCAACACCGTTTCATCTCAATATTAGCACCATATTATTACACTCCACCTCACAAAATTGGCTATTATTGTATTCATATTTGCTTAAAATCAATTGGATAACAAATAGCATTATAACACTAAGAAACAACAATGAAAGAAAGGCGTCTCGCGTTTCATTGTCGAGGCGACGGCATGCCCCGGGAGGTGTTTGTGCCATAATCACAACGTAATCACACCAATTAAATATTTTTATTCCCATTCTACCTTTGTGTGTACTGTGCCTTTGTCGGTATATTCGGTGAACGTCTTTTGTTTGTCGAATATTCAACCGTGAAGTTTTTGCGCACATTCGAATTTCGAACCGTCGACGAAAATTAGTCGTCTCACAATCAATGAAATAGCTAATTAATATTGTATTGTGATAAATCGTTGGGTGCTTGCAACTTTTTTGTTAGAAAATGGCGGTGGTAGTGTAATTAGCATTGTAAAGCGAAATTAATTATAGGTATAGTTTCAGTTATGGCTTGTATAAGTTTATTGAATAAGACTCATTATTTGTGAAGATACTGCTATTATTTATGTTTTAATTAGTATTAGTAATTAAATAAGGTATGTAGCCTTTTTTAAGTTAATTTAATTTCAGTACTTATGTTTAACCAGCTCAAGGATCAGGATTTCAACTGCTTGCAGTTTTTATCGCATTTTCAAATTGGTTTTTAATAGCTTATTGTTTTCATTTATTTTTTCAGTTAAATACCTTTTGAGCTTTTGTTCGAGTAGTGACATTTAAATAAACGTACTTACCAATAACAAATAAAAGATTTATTTCCAGTTTTTCCTTAGTTCAGGATTTAAGATTCAGACATTTTTACTTTCAGAAAATTTAACAAAGAAAAAATTAATTTATTTTAACAATCTCAACAAAATATCATTAACATTTTCACCAAATATTAAAAATAATATTTACCTCGTTGAAGTAGTTATTATTGACATTATGGGGAACCGGATGCGGCGCCCCGTGCTGCTGATAGTACGCACAGTTCATATCGCCATCCGTTTCTAATACGACACGAGCACAAAGTCACTAGCACACGCGTGACAAATTTTCCATGTCAAAGAAAATTTCGGGGAACAATTATCTCGTAACGAATCGATGCGGCGAACGAATCTCGCCTACTAAATGTTAATTGTAGGGTTCTTGGTGCTGTGTCGGTGTTGTTGCTGTCTCACTCGCACGGTATCTGCGTCTCGCTCGGGCCGGTCTGCGCGGTTTGTTTACGGCCGGGGCGGCGACTGGCGCAGGGCGGCTCGAGGGCGGGCTTACGTCGCACACGCAAAACTAATGTACTACGCGCTTTAGTGCGTTGGAAAATTAAATCTCAGATTGTTTTAGTGTAGTGTAGAGAGACACCTCTATTCGAGCTATAGATATATTTTCACAACACAATAATTCATAATAAAACGGACCTACTATGCTAGCTCTACCTTTCAGTATTGTATTAAGGAAGATCTACAACAATTGTTATTAAAAAAATATGAAACATTCAGAAGTTTGTTTTTAAATTAATCAGAATGAAAAATCAAAGCAAATTAGCTTTATATAGAATAGACATTTTGTAAAAAAATAGAACAAGACAGTCATAGATTGCATAAATGCTTAGGATTGCAAGTCTACATATCCTAATATTATACATGCGAAAGTGAGTTTGTTTGTTTATTACGCTTTCACGCTAAAACGGCTGAACAGATTTAGATGAAATTTGGCGCATGGATAGACCATGACCTAAAATACTTTTTATCCCGATATTCCCACGGGATCGAGACTTACGCGGGTGAACCGCGGGGCGCAGCTAGTTTGTTAATAAAAGTAAAACAAGTCACCTGACAACAGCGATCGATAAAGCTGTTGCATTGCATTGTATTACATTGCATAGCATCAAATCGTCAGGATCAATTATCAAAAATCTTAAGTAGAATTAGCTTTATTTCAAATACTTACTGGTATTTCCTAAACATTTGTGGTGTCTATATTGCCCTATACTAGCACTACAACCAGATGTCAAATGGATACAAATATCCATTTGACATCTGGTTGTAGTGCACGGTTTTTTAACCTGATAGTCAAAACTATCACGTTAAAAAACCGTGCCTTTATAATAGTAAGTAACCAAACTCCTTTGACAAGCTTTAGCTAATTAGGCCACCGTACACCTCTTTACGTAAAACACTGAAACTTAGCATGGCTTCAAACAGCAAACTAGTTTCTTAGTAATCGAGCAAAGAATTTCCCAGAGACAAAAGGAAATTATTTAACCTCGTAAGATCCGGATTTCTATAGTAATTGTATAACGGAACAACTTGAGAAATTTAATAAAGCATTTGCCTTCCTTTCGGAGATTTAAAAATTAAACAACTAATCTTGTTCAACATGGGAAGAAAGTGTGAAACATGTTATAACTACACCTATTTAATAGTATACTTAATGTGTTTCGAATCAGAATGTATCTCAGTTCGTAAGTATCTATAATAAGACCATTTTTACACCATTCAAAAGTAATAAATGTTTCCGGTTCATAATAAAGAACATCGGCATAGTAACCCATGCGACTATTATAAAAATTGCTCCATTTTTTACTGTCCCACAGCGGCGGGGGCGGATACGGCTCCTGTGACAGGATACACTTTCCCTCCACAATGTCGGTATCATGCGAAATGGTCACGTGATACCGTAACAGATGTTCTACGAGATTTGATATGATTTTATTTTATGGATAGTTATTGTGCTTATAGGAAATTGATTGTTTCTAAATAATTGAGTTTTTTTTTTTATAAAAAATTGTTTTGTAATGTTTTTTCGGATTTACCTTCAGTGTTTTAGATTCTATTAAATGTTTGTTAATTTATGAAATTGTAAAAATGCGAAGGTCTGCTAGCCTGTCTTTGCCCAAGCCTGTCAAAACTTCACTCAGTTCAAGCCTAAAGCAAAACATTATTCATCGATAAATAGGAAAATAAGATAATAATAAATAAAGAGGAGAGAGAGAGATGAGGATAATATTTATTTATAGGTCAACCAACGATTATAGCTATGATACGTAAGTTACGCAGTAGATAACTCGTGTTTTTCAAATAAAACTTGTCATGATTTTCGTCACGATAATATTTTACACCACCATTAACTTAGCCGGTCTGGTTCCATCCGACACTTCATAACGTTGGCACCCGGTAGAAATGATGTAACATCACAATATAACGAATATTTGTTCGAAAATGTAGTAAGAAGACAGTCACAGATTGCTCATAATGCCAAGGATTGCCTGTACAAAATCATAAATAATTAAAACAAAACACTATGCATCTTACGACAACGATCGATAAAGCTGTTGCATTGCATAGTATCATTACTGTCAATCATCAACATTTATCTAGCTACCATATCTAAAAGTAATTCAATATAAAGAGTTGCAGATAAAAAGTAAATGCAGATACTAATAATTTTTTTTTTTGCCTTATTACCTATTTTATTTATTTAGTTTTATTTTGTTTAGCATTATTACTAAATAAAATAGATAATAAGGCAAAAAAAAAAATGATATGCTCTGGCAATGTAACTGAACGCATGAATAGCGTTCCACGCAATTAAAACTATAGCCCAATATGTGCAGGTTCAGTTCCAGCTAGTTAACGCCAAGTAAGTTCGTGCTAAACCAACCTGCCTAGCCTTTTCCTAATGTTGTATGTATGGTGGGGTCGGCTTCCAGTCTAACCGAATGCAGCTGAATACCAGTATTTTACATGGAGCGACCGCCTATCGGACCCCCACAACCCAGTAACTGGGTAATACGATACCCCTTGGTAAGACTGGTTGTCAGACTTTCGGGCTTCTGACGACCCGTAACGACTGTCAAAGATCCACGAATGACAGCCGGGACCAACGGCTTAACGTACTTTCCGAGGCACGGAGGAGTCTCAGTATATAAAGATGGTCACCCATCCATGGACCAACCCCGGCAAGCGAAGCTTAACCTGATTGATCGACCCATGCGGCTGTTATTACTAAACCACAAGCTCCTCCTCGTGCTTACACTATTTAACAGAATTCTTTATTTTAGAAGAAATTAAAATATAGGAGACCACGCTTACTGGAAATCCGAACGAAAACCGAGAATTGCTTAATCGCGGGGGATTAGGTAATTGTCATTACAAAATTAATTACACTAAATGCAAAATTGTTGACTCGTTGCCTGCACATAAGCGTGTAACTGAATAAATATATCCATTAGCGTCACTCAAAAATGCATGTACTTTTAAACAATTCAGCTGTCGTGATTTTCACAATGATGTCACCGAGCGATAGGGCGAACATTTTGTATAGAATATAGAATAACATGCGCAAATGATAGTTATTAGAGCAGAGTAGGTGAGGCGTGTGCGCGTAATTATTGTAATCTCGGGGCGCACGCTGGGCGCAGGCGCGAACCGGCAAGGAGCGCGGGCGCAACGCGGCTCTATTGTTGACGGTTATGTCCGAGTGCAAATGTGGAGGAAGTGCTGGGTTGATTACAAGGGAGGTTGATTGCAAATTGTTTGTTTGGCTTAAATCTTTTTGTTGGCATGTGGATACATGCAGTGGATTTCAGTAACAAAGGTCTTCCTTGTTACTTCGTGTTTTCACAATAGATGTTTTATCTTGTAATAGATCTTTTAGTTAGGTATGTAACAATATTAGTCTGAAGAGATATATATAGAGAAGGACCTTAATCGATTTGGCCGATATTTCAGCAACTTCAAAACCTAACAATAAACTAGGCCACATAGTTATTATTCAAACTTTCTAAACAACACTACATACAAAACAAACGTGACAAATATCCACACTTTCTTTGTATTGGCACATTCTCATAATGTAATGCGTTTCGTCGCGTGCGCATGTCAGGCCGCCCTCGATCCGCCCAGCGCCGCCCTAGAACCCGAACATATCGGATTGCAATCACAAAACAACTAATACTTTTCATTATTATATTTCGCATTATTCTGGGCTCTATTTATAATGTGCCAAAATGAAATGTTGTTTTATGTTGTACAATGTAGGTAATAGAAGCTAAGGCAGACTGCCAGCTGTGTTACCTGTTTATGTAAATCTGGTATGAAGTTTGTCCAAAGTTGAAATTTTATGTAATCATCACAATAAAGTGGATATTTTAAGTGACAAAATGTTGTGTGGAGAAATCTAGTGTGATGTTTATGATAAAAAGAATGCCAAGAAAAAGCTTCACAAATGCTTACAAATATGTAAATTCAATAATGAAAAAATGTCCTTGCTTGCTATAGAATTATCAGTTATTTTAAAACTGGAATGAATAACCAAGCAATATCTTACAAGTAATTTCTTACATTCAGTTAAAACTAACCTATCCCAATAAGAAAAAATAAACACTACATATTTTACAAATCACTTCCACACAAAACATTCGGCTGTAACTTGAAACATCTTATGTAGGTAGCCTATAGAATGGTTTGCACGCACAGCGTTGGCCCAAAGTGCACGGTATTGTGCAACCCGAGTGCACGACAGTTGCCTATAGAAGGGGTGCTACGGTTCCGGTTGCAATCTTACACCAACTTCCGCTGTACATCGGCCACAGATAACGGTTGGATTTAACTATTATACAAAATGTATAAGAACAGTGGCTATAAACGGGTTTGATTTGAATTTTGTGCAGTAAAAAATGTTATTTAGAGAATAGTTTTATATTTTCGCACATTTTAATTTTAATTGGGAATTTATTATAATATTTCACTTTGTGTTACAAACATTTCTAAGGTTAGTTACTATAAATTATTCAGAAATACTACGGGTCATACTGTTATCAATGTCTTGTCACATATTTTTTAACTGATAAAATTTGGATGTTTATATATTTTTTTTGTGCATGAAGAGCAGTTCCTACCTACCTACTGCGTTTATAAAGTTCCATTGTTGAAAGGTGCAATATTTTACGCTAAATATCAACAAAGCATAACCAAAGATAATCTAATACACACAGATATGTAGAACGTTGAACATTTCATTGACAACACGTGTGATTTGGTCTTTTGAGTGCACCGTATTGTTGACGGGCCCGGATTATCTCCATTCACACAGATTCATTCATGTTTCAATACCGGGACATCGGACGACAGTTTCCTATGCAAAATCTCGCGTAATCCCGGAATAAAGGTATTCAAAATGTTTCCGCTGATCCGTTGGGAACAGTGCCGGGACAATGTCTGTCGCGGGGTGAGATGTTCACTTGACGATATACGTCAGTCCTTGACACTGTTTACGAACATAATAGGATTAAGTCTAAAGGAGATATTGTGTTTTGAAATGTTCAAATTTGTTGAATACTACACTCGATTTTATTGAGATAACAATTTGTAATACGTTTCGATAGGTACTTTAAGGTAAGTACTCTACTAAGTACCGGAATATGAATGTTTGAGTGGAGTTAAGTTACTTAATCTGATTACGATACACGTGCAGCTCTCATTTGTGTTCTACATGTTCAACTTTGAGGGTATCGGTTTAATTTCCTGTATTTTTTCGGGCCTAGTAATATGAACAAAATCATTAAATAAAATACGGGTATTCCATATATGAAGTGCATGTATCGTGACGCGAGCAGTGCGCGGCGCGAGCCGACACCAGCGCCACGCCGCGACGTGCCAAACAACAAAATAAACCAGCCAACCCGTGTAATAATGGTGTTTCCACCCTGTAACAATAACTACATAATAGTCGAGAGCTTTTACGAGCTTTTGTGAGCTTGTCGAAGCTTCTACTTGGCGTTTTTTGTGATGAATGCCGCTCGTTGCGCCGCGCTTCACTTTATGACTGGAGATTATTTTATTGAATACTTACGCCGCGCTTAAAGATTTAGCATTGCTCGGAAGAGCCTCTTAAATCCGTTCACTGCTTGTGCCATCGTCATATTGTTTGGCAGATGAAATACTTTCTTTGAGGTCGGTTGTAAATTCGCAAGGATGGAGTATAAGTATGTACAGCTAGTATCATACGGAGCGGTCGAGATGAAACACGATCATGCGCTGAGACACTGACAAAGCACCGATTACCATATAAGTGCGCAGTCCGTGAACGCGTTCCATGTGAGAGTTGCTCAGTTGCGCACACGACGCTCGAGATGAATTTTTCCAATTATAAAAAGAGATAACCGCAACGTATAAAGAAATAATAGCGGTTGTTAATTGAAAACTTAATCGAGAATTCATATTTCATGGCCGTACTCTTTTAGAAAACTACTTTCTCTATTTTAGGAGTGCTTATAAATATGTATTAAATTATGTTTGTAATTAGATAATAGAATATAGATACGTATTTTTATATGCGATTTATAATTAAAAAGCTCAAAATATTAATCAAAAGAGTCCTCTCACAATATTAATTGGAGATTAAAACCTATTCGAGTAAATAAAGTTTATCAAGAATCTCTGCCCAAACATTTTGCTGCAGATTAATTTGATTTTAGAGATTAGATCGATAAAATCACATAACGAAACAGAATTATATGCACGATATTATTAAAACAGCGTGCATTGCGAATAGGAGAGACGCTTATAGCCGGTACATGGGCGATGTCCGTTGTTGAGATAAAATTAATGGCCGCTATTAAACCGCGAAACACTCCGCGGAAGACTTCATTAATTTCCCGCAACGGAATACGCCTCTAAACGCTGAGATGATCCGCCGATAGATTTATTAATTATTGAGCGTTATAGCATTTCCTTATCTGACACGCATTCCAATTAGCCATCACTATAAAGTTTTAAAGAAGGCAAATCAGGTGAGTTTAGAGGAGGGTCGAGGTGTGCAGCGGGAAGTGGGTAGGACGGGAGGGGGGAGGTCGATAGCCGCAATAAATCAAGATATTATCTTCGCCGAGCATTACGAGCGCCGATACCAAAGGGTAAGTCGCCGGACCTCGGCTTTACGCACTGTATGTACTACACACATCTATATCTACCGAATATGGCCGAACACTTATGTGGAATTGGGTTTTGTTGAGAGAGTACCCAAACCAAAACCCAATTCAATATAACACAGAAGTCTATACTAACTGCTATATCTAGGAATTTAAATTTAAAGTTGTTCGTCGGTCGCGTGCTACGGTAAGGGTCATTCGTAGATAGACTATTCCCAATCTACTCAAATACATAAGTACACTGACGAACAATATAAAAAAGCCACTAACTTATCATGAAATATTTCCGAAACCACGTAAGACAGCTTCTTGAAGTTAAAAGCAAAATTCAAGTGTATTAATAATAGCGCATAAAAAAAACCTATAAAACTGTTTTAACATTTTTATTTACTTCATGCAGCTAACTTGTATGGGATATTTTGATTTTTTTTGGCACGTTGCAAGTGACTTTTTATATTGCTCGTCAGTGTATTAGAAATACGCTGCAATTATTGCGGACTCTATACATACAACAAAAAATGTAAACTCAAAAATGCTAGAGAAATAATGCAAAGATTAGTGCCGTGTGCTACGAAAGTTCGTAGGTCATATTATTTTGTCTATTTGTAGGTAGGTAATACCTACTCAAGTAATATTCATCTATTGTTCAATAGATGAATATAGAACTATGCTTAGGTATGTTTAGTCCTGTAGCTTATTTGAGAATACTCGAATACTTTAATGATAGTTGAGAAATACATGTCTAATTGTCGTGTGCTACGAAAATTCGTAGCACATATTCGTAGCCCTACGATTTTTCGGTACCCTATGTTACTATAATATTTGGTGTGTTGTAAAAAGTGATAGTACAGATCCTGAATATGTTTTATAAATAGAAAACAAAGTGATCATATGATGGATGTTTGCAGTAATGTTCCACATAGCGATATAAAAATTATTGCCCCAAAGGCAATGAACTTGTTCTATTTTTTAAACATACCGAATACCGGTATTGACTAGTAAGCAATAAATCATCCAGGTATATCTCCGTCTATCGATATCATTGTAATCTCTATGATATAATTTCGTTTTTTGTTTTAACCCAACCGCAAGGATATATTTCAAACGTACAATCGAAAAAGCAATAATCTGTGATACAATAAAGTATAATTACACACTAAACCATATAATTTGTGAACCATTAATTAAAATTCAACTAAAGACGAAAACAACAAAGTTGTCTGGGAATCACAAATCAAACGCAACTCGGCGATGTCCGGGGGCGCAATAAATCAGGCGAGCGCTTAGGCCTTCTTAGCTTTTCTAGATAGAGATTTATCCCGTAATAACATGTTGTTTTTCACTAAATCAACCGCCGAATTATCCGGTAGAGGAGCAATGATTAATCGGCGAGGCTGCCGATGTAATGACGGGCGCATAGCGAACGGCGCACGCGGCCCAGCGCGCTGTGCGGACGAATGCGCCCGCGCATGCTGCGCATTCTAGGGTTGTCTACTCCATCACTATCATTGATGCGGTGACCACCAGCGTTTTATATATCGTTGGCACTAATGCACAAGTTTAGTATAGTAATACTTATCCATTACATTACATGGATAGCTTTATAATTATAGACCCTTAAATAGATTTTCATATAGCGAGGTGCTTATTGTTTTTGAGAATAGTACCTAGTTAGAGTGCAATAAAGTGTTAGTTGTGAAAATTACATATCATTTAATTCCAAGCAGATGAGAACAGCCAGGTAAGAGCTAGAAGATTAAACATCAAATGTTGCCTATTATTGTGATTTACGACAGCTATTTCAGAAAACAAATTGAATGAAATAGCCATATAATCGCTTGAAACATCACAGAACAAAATATAGTTTTAAAATGCATGAGATATTTCATTAAACAAATTCCTGTAAAGTCGACACGACTTCCATCTGACGTTCATCTGTGGGGCTTTTAATTAAACGCTATCTTTAATTAAAGCTACACGCGACGGACGATATTTCATAAAAATAAAATAAGTTAGCAGTGCACCTAGGAAGTCTTTATTAAGATTGCGATTGGAAAGAGGCGTGGTAAGCCACTTGTTCGAGAATTTGAATAATCGGCGCATTACAAGTTAACATTATTATGTACGGTCAAATATACTGCGATTTCAACATATAATTATCTACAGTGAACGGACCGTATAATGTTCCGCATTCATCTATTAAGTCAGTCGGTCAAGAATTTTTAATGCTTTTAGTCAGCCATTTTGCGCTGCGATTTGGATACGAATGCAATTATATATGTACTTTTGTTAGACCGATACGATAAAACGTCTGAATTTTGTATGTCAAGCTGGTAATTACGGTAAATTCAAAAATTATAGTAATTTGCGATGTTTTTGAGTAACGACGTGTTATTTCTTCAATCTAGTAAGCTAGGTAGTGGTCTACTTTGGTATCTTTACTACCTGCCTACTGTAATCTAATCGGAACTATTAAAAACGATACCGTCACTTTTAAAAATACAGTCTCAATCTAAATGATTGTGACCAATCATTTAGATTGAGACTGTAACTCGAAGCAAACCATTTTTTCAATTGATTCATTCTAGATTCTTCTATGAAATAATTCTTATCACCCTGTATACTACCTATTTTGAACAAAACAACAAAAAAGCTGTTGCAGCAAGTTTACCAAACTAGTTGGTAAATGATAAGTGAGACAGTCCGGCGGCGAGCGGCGGATTGATCGCAGAACGCGGCAAAATTCCCAAGTTTGCATACGACGGCATCGGCTATATTTCAACCATAATGATAGCAAGCGAGCGTGATAATAATTGTTATTACTATGATCCACATCTGCTATTATTTTATAATTGAGGGCTTTTGGGTGAAACCCCACAATTATAAGAAGAGCCTAAAGCAACAACCAACATGCATGAGGTGAACGAGTTTTTGCCTCGTTCCCTAAATTATGATATATTTACCAAAAATGCATCCCATCAATAGCTCGTGTGATAAATCTGCTGTTACAAGGAAAATTTATTCGTTTCGGTTTTTTATTGAAATAAAGTTAATTGTTATTAAAAAAAAGAACGACAATGGACATGGTGACCAATTAGGATTAGAATCAACGAAGTATATTAAGTTCTTTTACAAGATTGATGTTTAATTTCGACCTTATGATGAATATTTTGATCGACATCAGAGTGACTCATCAGACGGTCTCCTCAAAATAACTGAAGACTTGGTGTGGCGTTTAAATGGGTTAAAATAAAACTCTTTCATGAAAATTAGGCAAACCACGAAGCAACGGGCCCTCCCGTTGCTTCGTGGTTTGCCTAACGTAAAGATAATCAACTTGTTATATTAAAAAAAACTTCTTACTATTGTTAAGGGATAAAAAATCCCGTGGAATTACTATACACAAAAATAAAACATTTTTGGTACGAAAGAAATCTCAAATCTGACTTTTGCGCACAATAAAATCTTTCGTAAAAAAATATCGCTGGCCAGCCGCGATCATTCGATTAAAACTCGAAAAAATATTAATCGCTCGAATATCTACATAGCGTAATCCTGAGAACGGAGAGTTCATTATTTATTATGAATATTAGTCAATTTTTATTTAGTGAAAAAAAGCGAGCGGCCAGCCCGGCTGCAATTAACTGGCCCAACCCTGTAATTATGGACAGTAAATTTCTGGACGGCAGGACTCGGGTTTATTGTTCTATCTGGCTTATAAGGATTAGCTCACCGCTGCCAGGCATCGCTCATTTGAGGCCAGATATCTAGATGTGATCTGAGGTGGTGAATCGGCTCGGAGAATGCTGTCGCGTTTTTGTGAAGCATGGTTTTATATTTTAGGTTGGATGTAAGTAATATGGATTGTAGAGTTCTATGGAGAGCACGAGAACGATGATGATGATGATGGTTATAGATTGTAGAGTTAGATAGAAATCCAGTTATAGTTTGTGCCTTTCTATAACTTTTTCAGTTTGTTTTTCAGTAAGTTGTCTAAGATGGTCAACACATAAGGACCTCCTAACCCATCTTTTGCTCCGCCTATAATTTCACAGCTATCATAAATGAATAATAATAAAGCTTCCCCTACTCTAAAGTGACCGTTAAAATATCGAAAACTTACGACTATTATAAGAGAAGCTAAGGATAGTTACCAAGTTAATTACATGTGGGCTCTATCAGAAGCGGGAATCGCGTACTGTGGCCTCTTAATTGAGTTTCCTATTTAAATAATTTGGGCTGGGTCGGAGTAGTCCTAGCACCTTTACATAATAATATAATTCTACACGAGTAGTCTGAAGATAACCTATGACTAGGTAAGTATTTTTGAAAACATACCGTTTGACTACTTACTTATAAGAAATGAAAACTGTAACCTGCAAAAGTAAAGCTGTAAGGATAAGTTATTGCTAATAACATCCTCAACGCTAAGTATGTGCTGCGTTTATCTTTAATTCTAGTGTAGCCACCCTTTCAGTTATTATAAGTATCTCGTTACACTTAACATTTTAAAAGAATTACTACGGTACACCTAAGTACGATAATTAGGTAAGTATTGGCAAACACGCACGTACAAACACGTCCTTCAAACCCAGGATGTGAGATGTCACGTCAAACGAACTAAGTCGATAGAATGTAAATGAAGAAGATGATATTCATAACAGGAAATAGGTATCAATACCGATGCCGTACCGAGTCGATCTCTGACCCCTATTCATTCACAATTAGGCTCGTGTCACGGCACATACGTCGTGTCGTTGTCGTGTTTCGTCGTGATTTCGAGACACAATGGCATTCACGTCATGACGCGGCAGAATGTCGGCCATTCATACTCTACGCACCGAACACGGTTGTCTATTTTTTAATACACACCGAAATTGTAACGTTTGGTGTTTCGAGTTCGTTATTGTAAATAGAGAGTTGGGAATTCTCTGTTTGGAAACATGGAAAATTGGAGAGATATTTTAGGAACATGGGGAGATATTATAGGATAGGTAACTAATTACAAAATAATAACAGGCTCTACGATTCAGGAGGCTTGGTCACTAGTTTTTTTCCTGCAAACTAATATCTTACACATTTTCGGTCCAAATCTCACCTCAGATCAAACAAAAAAAAATTGATAACCAAGCTGATTTGTAGACCGATTGGCCATACATTAATTAGTTCCATTTCAATTGGAAAAATTCTGGAATATAAATAACTAAAATACATCCTATTCGTAGAGGTTGTGAGGAACTGAGAACTTAACAGCATTAAAATATTGAAGTATCAGTATCACAGGTTTGGTTCTAGGTTCTATCTAGCAAGTAGCCACACTAACCAGCAACTATTTATTTACAACTGTATTGAGTTTTGTGCATAGAATGTGAATAGTTATAATTATTGTGTTTTTGTAACACGCCTTAGATTCAAACCATTATTTCTTGGTATCATATCGCTCGTTAACGTAATAAGGCTATACGTTACGTAAACCAAGAAATAAAATATAATATACCGCAAAAATATCTTTAAATACTTACTCCTGAATTCCAAAATAAAACCAAGACCTAAAGAAGGTAGGTTAACTCTTTCAAATTCAAAATTAATTTCAAGTCTGATAAAATAAATACTTATGCCTCAAGAATGGACCAATAAGGGTTCGAAAAAAAAACAATGACCACAGCGGTCGTGGTCGGAACATACACCGCGAATGGCGACCTGCGACCCACGATTTGCATACAATGTGGTTGCGTGGGCGCATGTAGCGCATTCTTTGTGTGCACGTGTGCTTGGACGCGACTCGCTAGGGGCTATATTTAGTGATAAATAGTACAGTTTCTTTTTACATTACTTGAATAGTCCGTGAGTTCAATGTGTACTTTTTCTTCGGTGGCAGTCCAAATATTCCAACCGGTCGGTGCAGCGGTGACAGAGCAGTATGAAATAGTCTCGTTAACTGTCACCAACCCACTTGGCCAGTGAGGTGGTCTTCTTGCATATTTTTTTTTGGAGCAATTGTTGTTCAACTAAGAATCAGGATCATTGAGTAGGTAGTTCATTCGTGTGATTTTTCGTTTACAAAATGCGCTTTACTGAAAGCTGTGTGAACTATATAAATATAATGAAGCTTTTTAAGATCTTGACAATTCAAAAGTGCCTGTAAATGGTTTAATTGAAATAAATGCTTTGAGTTTGAGTTTGAGATCAACCCGATCCCTGACAATATTTGAGTAACTTTTAAGTAGGTTCATCATTAAGGTTCATATCGCTGTCACCTCACTAATTAACCGAGTAAATGGTTCACTCTGTATTTCCAACCAAACACCTGTGTGGGCTGAAACTCTGAATCCTCTAGCATTTCAATTTCATTACCAGATCAAAGGGAAATGGCCATCAAACCAGCCTACCGAATACAATCAACTGGCGACACCACACACTAATGGTATGCCTAAACATATTTCACAGTACGCAATCATGCTGGCATGTTTATTTGAATCGGCAATTTTTCAACGCGTTTGTACCGCAATGCAGTTGCCTCGGAGATTTATTGCACGAGAGAGGAGTTGTCGGTTTGAATCAAGCGCAGCTTGATTAATGCTTGTCGCACGATCTATTTACTGCCCACGGCCCGGCAAACTGTTTGTTTCATACTAGGAAATAGTCTGTGGACTATTGTGTTTGCTGTTACGTGTCAAATGGTTTTTTTTTTTGTTTCTTGGGTGGATTTTGTGTTTCGGTTTTGTGTATCAAGGACTGAAATTTTTAGTGTTAGTAAAGGATTATTGGTGGTGCAATAAGAGAAGACTTGTTGAATAAAAAGTATAATGTATTAAAGAAAATTACGGTTACGAGTTTCACATAGACAAGAGTGACAGAGAGAGAGAGCAGAGCCCTCAGTAACAAAAATGAGAACTAACAGAGGTTTCGTTCAATGCGTTCACAAATATTTAACACCCACCCCTGAACGCAAGTCCCATTTTTGCTAAACAGTACTTATGTTTCTCTGAGGTAGTACCTTTGGTTAGAATATCTGCTATCATTTCACTACCCTTACAGTAACAAAATTTAATATCACAATTATAAACATGTTGCTTGAGAAAATGATGTCTTATATCAATATGCTTTGTTCTGGGTAAATAACAATCACTTGTAGAAAGTTTTATAGCACTTTGACTATCACTATAGATGATAAGAGGTTCATTCAGCTCACAGCCAAGCTCCCCGCTAAGCTGGCGCAACCATAGCGCCTCCTGCGTGGCTGAGGACATGGCCATATACTCTGCCTCAGCCGTTGACAAGGCCACGGTCTGCTGTTTACGTGATGACCATGAAATAGCACCTCCATGTAACATAAAAATATATCCAGTGCACGACTTACGATCAAGCACATCACCGGCCCAGTCTGCATCACAATATCCCATGATACTCTCATTACCTTCTTTGGTATATATGAGTTTGAGATCCTTAGTTCCCTGTAGGTACCTTAGCACTCTTTTTACTGCAGCTACATGTTCAGTCTTTGGTTTATTATTGTATCTACTTAATGTGTTGACTGCGAAAGCAATATCTGGTCTTGTGCCTTGAGCTATGTATAGTAAACAGCCAATGATCTGTCGATAAGGATAATCAGCTCTTATTTCAGTCTTCATATCATAGTTGAATTTAAGTGCGACCTCTATAGGTGTTTTTACAGCATTGCATTCCAACATTCCAAATCTATCCAAAACTTCACTTATGTACTTCTTCTGCTCCAACATAATTGAGTTTCCATTTCTTGTTATATTGAACCCCAAACATTGACTTACTTTTCCCAAGTCTTTCATCTCAAGGTGTTGCATTAGTTTTTCCTTTAACATCTCCTTCATACTTTGTTGAGAAGTAAATATAAGTAGGTCATCAACCCATACAGCAATGTAAGTATTCTGTTCTGTATTGTAATATACACATGGGTCGGTCTTACATTGTTTCATTCCTATGGTTTGCAGTACATTGTTCAATTTTATGTTCCATAATCGACTAGCCTGCTTTAGGCCATATATGGATTTATTTAAATGACATACTTTGGATCCTTTCGCATATAGTTCAGGCTGTACCATGTAGATATCAGTGTCTATTTCCCCTTGCAGGAATGCGGAGACAGCATCCATCTGCTCGATCTCTAAGTTATGTTTAGCAGCTAAACTAAGTAAAAAGCGTATGGTCTGATATCTTACTACAGGAGAGTAGATTTCATCGTAGTCGATGCCTTTCCTCTGGGCGAATCCTTTGATTACTAGCCTTGCCTTATAGCGAACAATGTTTCCAGCCTGGTCAGTTTTTGTTTTAAACACCCACTTTGACGGTAGAGCCCTTTGGTTGGAAGGAAGATCTGTCAAGTTCCATGTGTTATTCTTCATTAAGGACCTGTACTCTTCATCCATAGCTTTTTTCCATTGCACAGCACGTGCCGATGACAGGGCTTCTTTGATTGACTGTGGGTCAGACAGATTAGTGTAAAGGCAATACAAACTATTCTCATTCTTTTGTTTTCCTATTTTATTACGTGGCCTCAGAGTAATATTACTGACATAATCCTGTGATTTACACGCTTGTCTAGGAGGTTGGTAAGTCTCGTCTAAATCATCTGTGCCTGATTGATATTCACTAGAATCTTCATCTTGAGAATCAATTTTATATTGATTACCTGTGGCTGTTGAGCTACCTAAGTTTATCGAATTTGACTGGCTTGGGCTGTCTTCCCTCAGGCTGTCATGAGTGATCTCATCTTTAACTGATGAACTCTCACCACAAATATCAACTGAAACATTGTTATCACATGACATGTTATCATCAAATTTTTCATGAAAAATCACATCTCTACTTTTAATTACTTTGTTGCTTTTAGTGTCCAGTAAGCGGTACCCTTTACTATTATCACAGTATCCTATCAGTATCATTTTTATTGACTTTTTGTCCCATTTTTGCCTCTTTACCTTGGGAATGTGGACCATGGCATCAGAACCAAATATTCTAATATGAGATAGATTAGGTTTATGCCCATGCCACATTTCATATGGAGTCTTACTTCCCAGGCTTTTTGTGGGACAACGATTTGTGATGTAAGCAGCAGTAGCTACAGCCTCCGCCCAATATTTCTTTTCTAAATTGGCATAGAATAACATACACCTTGCACGCTCAACTAGAGTGCGGTTCATCCTCTCTGCTAAGCCATTGTGCTGTGGAGTATAGGGAGTTGACGTCTGATGGGTTATTCCTTGATTAGACAAATAATTCTGAAAGTGATGATTGCAGTACTCCTTACCATTGTCTGTTCGGATGGTTTTTATTTGTCTTTCAAGCTTAACTTCTACTTTTGCCTTAAAATCTTTGAAAATCTCCAGTGCACTAAGTTTGTCCTTCATTAGATATACGTGAACCATGCGAGTGTAATCGTCAACAAACGTTATAAAGTATTTCATACCTGAGCACGACTCGTTTTCCATTGGTCCACATAAATCCGAGTGAATTAGCTCCAGAGGTTGTGTGGCTCTAGATCCCACATTGTTGAATGGAAGTCTAGTCTGCTTACCCTCCGAACAATGTGTGCATCTAATGGAGTTTTCGTTTTTCTCTTTGTTCAGAGTCACTCCCTCAGCACAGGCAGACAGCTTATTTATATCTGAAAAATTTAGGTGAGCCATCCGCAGATGCCATAAATAGGTGTTGCTGACTTTTTCATTATCAGATGATAAATGGACAGTGTCAGAATCATTTACTGTGTTTAGTACGTACAGTTTATTATTGAGTGTTGCTGAACAAATATTTTTCTTATTTGCATCATAAATACAGCAACCTTTGTCATTGAATGTTATTTGGTAGCCACCTTTAACTATACTACTAACAGAAAGTAGATTGGCTGCTAAACCGGGGACATAAAGAACATTTTTCACCTGAATAATTCCTTCGGGTAGACTAATGTTGATACATCCAACACCATCTACTGATAACGGTTCTCTGTTGGCTACTGTTATACTCTTTACTGGTGGTTTGGTGACATTGTACATCCATTCCCGTTTTCCAGACATGTGCATAGATGCACCTGAGTCTACAAACCACCTGTCACTTAGTCCATCCAATGTAGCTGAAAACGCTGCAACAAAATTTGTACTGTCTCCATTTTTATGCTGTTTGTTTGTTGTTTTCTTGGAACTTCTGCAGAACTTTGCATAGTGGCCATACTTGTTGCAGTTGTAACACCTCGGTCCCTTCGGTTTATCGGGATGTTGATTATTCTGCGTCTTCTTAGAGTTTGTGTAAAGGGCTGCACTTGAATCTGTCAACTTTACTTCTTGTAGCAGCTTCGTTTTGACCATGTCAGCACTAATCTGTACACCTGAACTCTCTAGCCCCATTATCATAGGCGCATAAACATCAGGAAGACCTGCAAGCATTAGCGTACCGAGCCACTCTTCATTAACTTCGAAGTTTATATTTCTGAGTTTGTGCGCGGTTGTCATTATTTTGTTCACGTAGTCCTCGACACTATTGCTTGATTCGAGTGATGTGTTAACTAAATCCTTCAACAGACCTACTTTTCTTGTCAGTCCATTATCATCGAAGGCCCTTTTTAGGTTATTCCAAACCTCTCTTGCGGTCTTGCAATCTCCACACACTCCCAAAGATCCTCGTGCTCCAGATATGTTCTTACACTAAACTTCCATGTCGCGAAGTTCTCACGACCTGTGAGTTTCTCCAAATTAAACATATATGAGCCCATCTTATTTTCTTTCTGAGTAGGTCCTGAGAGTATTTTTCCAATTGCCAGCTTTGGCACGTGTCAGAAAAAAATATATCTTAACCTCACTATTTTACCGGTACACTTTTATTTCCTGATTTCTTCATCAACCACGCTCTGCTACCATAAAGGATTATTGGTGGTGCAATAAGAGAAGACTTGTTGAATAAAAAGTATAATGTATTAAAGAAAATTACGGTTACGAGTTTCACATAGACAAGAGTGACAGAGAGAGAGAGCAGAGCCCTCAGTAACAAAAATGAGAACTAACAGAGGTTTCGTTCAATGCGTTCACAAATATTTAACAGTTAGCTTACTGTACTGTTGTTGTTTAAGTACCTACTTTTATATTTTTTAACAATTTGATGACGTAATATTTGTCAATTCCAATGCTGAAAAATATGTTTTGTGTTAATATATTTTGCAAAAAGCTCTTCTCGCATAATTAAAACCTACCCCAAAAAAGTTAAAAGTTTCTACACAATTTTTCAATATGTCATACGCAAAACAAAGTCAAACAGAATTATAAAAGCAAGTACCGTATCGAAAGCGGTGATAATTTCTCATGGTGGAGTTCCCACCAGCAGGCCCGAGGGAGCAGGAGCCAGGGTGCGGGGTTAGTTGACCGCATTACGAGAGCGACAACGCGCACCACCCTCGGGGACTATTTATCAAATGATCATTTGATTTTCTTGTGTTTGATCACTGAACACATTAGAATTTGCAACAGCTCAACTTTTGGTAGCTTTACTTTTTAGACGCATTTTTATTTTATTTTGTGTTTTATTTTTAGCGTTGATGATGACTTGCAATAATTTTTAGGTTTTGTTTTGTTTTGTTTCAAGCCGTGATGTTTAGAAACTTACAAAATTAAAACCATGAAGTTCATAGAAGATGTAGACTAATGTTAATTGTACGTTTTAACTTTTTCTAGAATTTTAAAATTTCAGTTTATACCTTTTTATAAAGAAACAGATCACACTCCATATTCATGTCTGAATTAAAATTGTAAAATAAGTATAGTAGTTTACATTGAACAAGCTCGATTGAATTAATGTAACATGTCAATTTAAAATTTACATAAAAATCGCTTTTTCATCAGACAGTTTATGTATGCAACTTTGTGTGCAGCCTAGAAAGTATCTAAGAATAACGAATGTCATTGATAAAAAATTACTCATTCATACCTATGTAGGGTATAAAATATTAATATATTATTATTATATATATATGAATATTAGTATATTATATTATATAATAGGGTACAAATTATCTTTTTCAGAAATTAATTTTGCATTTTAGATTCCGAGCAACTCTTAAAACTGTCCGTGTAAGAATCGAACCCACACTCCCCAAATCCAACCACTGAGCCCACTCCACTCGCGCACCCTCGCCCTCACTCGAGGATACGTCTTATAAAATACGATCTGTTTTGATTGTGGCCTGGGGCACAAATCAATTAGGCCTCCCCTCGGCCCCCCGCGGCGGAGCACCCGCGACATCCAACCCAGTGGCTCGTTTTATGACACATCTCACAACAGACCGAAAAGCGATTCATTAACATTCGCCGACTTTATTAGGACCAATTGGCGCGCACTCCGCGTCTTCGTTATTATCATTGATTGGTTATTTTATTACTGCGCTGTAAATCAACTTGTTGTTAACGCGAACTGTGCGGTGACGGTTGCAGGAAAGCTTATCCGGTTGGTGATTACAGATAATTTGCGAGATTGTTTTTTATTAGTGTAATGTGGTATGGTGTGATGTTCGGCGGAGAATTAAGACAAGCGTTTAAGTATCCGGTACAATTTTAAGTAGTATCTAGCTACAATCGAGTACCTACTTAGAAAACTAGGGGGCGCAGCAGCATCCAACACAGGCTATAAACTATAGGTAGAGACAAAATGTCCACAAAATGTATAAACAATTACATGTTTTTGTTTTTTTTTATATTAGTACAGGGGCGTGCCATTTTAATTTAATCGATATCTATATATCGATTAAATTAATCAATATACACGAGGAAAAAATTACAAGTGATAATGACCATACCATAAATCTGTTTTATGGTTAGCAGATCACATCCAAGAAAACCGTGAGAAAGAAGAAGATTTTACAAATTGAAAATTTATTCGGAAACATTACCCACGTACTGCCAATTATTACAATTTCTCATTACATCCCGGTCATTCCGGAATTGATTCGACGCAACATCGATGCGTCTGTAGAAACTGAACTTCCATGTACCCGAGATAATTTTAAACATACTGCTAGATCATTAAGCGTATCGATTTCCTATTAATCTTCCATTTAATATACAATCTAATATAGAAAATAATGACGTAATAGAGGCCGCCGGCGACAGGTCGTTTCCCACGCCGCCGCGGACAATTTTTATAGTTTTTTTTATAAAGATGAAAATAAATTAAGTTTCGGTAATCAGACGCCGCCTGATTCCTGACCCGCTTCTTCGCAATATTTCTAAAAGCTATTACAAATACATTTATATTACCACACAAAAAAGCTCTCGAGCAATTTTCGCCACATAATGAGGCCATTATGGGGAATTTTGTTTTACCAACATAATAACACCGCCTTTTATTCGGGCGATCCCGTCCGCAAAGGACTTCGTGTTTTAAAGGACAATATTATTCCAGACTTGATGAGATTTTCGTGCTAAAATTTTAAGACTAAATTGCCATCATTATGTATTTAACGCTGCGGATTAAGATAACAGCGGTCGAATAGGTCAGTCATTTTGGAATTACTGATTGCTTAAATACACGAACATAGTCATATACTTGTGTATGTATAATGTATATTATGTGGGAGGGCAGATCAGCCTTCTTTTAAAAGCTTTCAAGCCGTCTCTTAAAGCTTTTATAGGCACAATATACAACATATTATTCAGAAATTTAGTTTTTCACAATAAATATTCAGTTTTAAACAAGACCTTGGTAAACATTTCCTTATCTGATCTTGACAGAAAAAGACTAGTGATGATGGTACTTAATACGATGTTTCTGGTAAGTGAGTTTTCTTTTAGAAGTGTTGGAAGATCCATGTCACTTTTCAGGAATAGGAAGGCATACGTAAACGGCGAAAACCATGTGAGGAAAACTTCTTTCAGCAATCCGGATTTTTCAATATTTGATAACAAATATCTCATCTTGAATTTTTTCTCATGAATAAGTGGGAAAAACTTAAAATTAACGTGATAACAGTATTATTTTGAGTGAAGGCTTCTATGTTCTATGTTATGGGGTTTGGTTTCCGCACTTAGTCCGTCAGGTGGACCATTGTGCGTGGGCCATGGCGACCGTTTGGTGCTCATTTCCAACCAGCCGACCTCCCTCCAGAAGTTAATTAAAACTCCTGGTCTGTTCAGAACATCTGTGAAAGATTTGGGTGACTCGAAGGTTTCTGTTCTAATCTGGGTGACGCCTGTGCATTCAAAGAGTACGTGAGCGATGGTTTCCTCAGCCTCCATGCACGCCCTGCACAGAGGACTGTCTAGCCGTGTGCCGTGTTTGTGTCCCGTGATGGTCACCAGGTGCAGGCCGTTCCTGTCCAGGCGTAATAAACGCCTGGTTAGCCTGCTATCCAAGGATGGCATAGCTTCTTTGGAGCCCGGTGTCGAGGTCCACCAATTCTCCGGTTGTGTGTGGGTGAACTCCTGTAGACACCTGCGTAATTGGTTGAAGGGGATGGGTACGATAGGCTCGGGCCCACAGACTGCCGTGTTGGATCCTCGTGTAGCAAGTTCGTCAGCTGCATTGTTACCTAGCGATCTGCTGTGTCTTTTTATCCATTGCAGTGTCACCGTGTTGCGACTAGATACCGTTAATTTTTCTAGTGCATTGTGACATTCTAGTGTCTAGTGTCTCTAGGAGTTTACAGTCTGGGAAGTGAATCTCGAGAAGGACCTTATTGGTTTCATGGTCAGTTAGTGTGTATGAGTTATCGAGTTTTTTAAGCGCGCCGAGAGTTCGGTCCTGATCGGTTGATAGGATCTTTCTTCCCCTTGCGGTGTGAAGGCTTACTACAGAAGTACTTTCATGACATACATTACAGGACCCGAAAAATACTGCAGTCACTCGATCTTATAAAGACAACAACAACTCTCTCTTCTTTTAGTAAAACCTCTTCCCAGCTCACAGCTAGTGCGGCAGGGGGCAGCCGGACGCTCCGTAATGGCGCGCTCGTGAGCTGTCCATTACTCCGTCACCGCGTGCGCACCCGACCTGCAGCCCACTAGATCACGCTAAAACGCACTGTCTAGCCTAACCTTTAGTGGGGATAAAGGAAAAAAATTCTAACTTTTGAATTCGGTTGTAACAGATTTCACTCTAGAATGGGCAGTATGACACTCTTTGACTGCAACTGAAAGATTATACTTACAAGTGCTTTACATCATCGCCATTTTTGGAACTTTTTAGATTAATTTAGGATGAAAATAAACTGCATCTGTGCAGCTCTTATTTATGTCTACTATAAAAACATCTTTCTCTATCAAAACAAACCTTATCAAAAGCTATGATCTCAATCTCAACCCAAATTATGTTAGTTACCAAGGATCATCCGAACTTTAAAAACATCGAACAAAAAAGTTCAATCACGAAGCGAGGTTAAAAATAAATTTAGCTATCGACCCGCCATTACAGGACACGTGACGCACAACATCAACGGATTAATTCCGTTACGCGATCAGAGAACCCCAATTATTGCATTATTGTGGCGATCTATCCGAGCCTAAAGAGGTACTGGATTGAGTTGGTTTTGGCACGTCGTAAGATCGTAAGCGCGTGTTCGTGGCGGAGCGCTGCGCCTGCGCCGCCGCCCTCGCTCCCGACATTATCCTTGTAATTGGCGATTTTATGCAATTTATGGCGATTCGCGCAATTTACGAGCAGCGGACAAGTGGGCGACGCTGAGCTTTTTACCGGGATATAGCGAAATTGACTCAGGGTTTCAATTAAAATTTTATATTCCGCAAATTACCTGCCAATTATATTCCATTAGTCAACGTTAAAGAACCACAAAATTGGTTTTTGTTTTAATTTTTTGCTGAAATTGGTTTGCTCTTGTAAATAGTGATGAATATCTTGAATTTAAGGGCATTAAAATTTTAGTACCTTGGAGTATTAAATCAAGCTACGCAGGTACACTTGATTGCATCATCAAAAACGACATGCACATTTTAAGATATAGTACCACCGTCTATTAAAAATCTCAAAAGATATATTTGTACTGTAATAGCGCCTTGCTTCAATATAATCTGTCCTACTAAAAGTCACACAGGCGACAAGGTATTATATTTTTTTTAATTTTTTTTTTCTTTAAAAAAAACGTTGCCCCACACTAGGAATTTCTCCTGTGTCGTGGGTGCGTTTACAAACATTTAAACTCACATACACAAACAGCCAGACCCGGAACAACTAATTGTAGGTCATACAAATATTTGTTCCGTGCGGGAATCGAACCCGCGACACGCAGCGCAGCAGTCAATCGCTTAACCACTGCGCCAACCGTGCCGTGAAAATTGAATCTCTATTAGTTATAAAACCCGTGAAAGCTCCGAACTTACAACTTCGCTGGTATCATGAATCTAGAGTCCAATAAGATAAGCTTGTAATATAGGTTCCACTCGAAAAATAAATGTGAATCTATTTTTTTCATAAAATAAGCATTTGATGCAATTTGCACAAGAATCTATGACGTGATCAACTGATTATCTACGTCATGCCATCAACGTCCCCTTGCAACGCATTCAGATTTTAACTTGTGACCGTCATTATAATTTTGATGAAATAATTGTTTGTAAATTATTATACGATAATTTAATGTGGCCCTTGAGCAATAAATTGCACGTAATTTAAGGCGGAGAGTGGACGAGTCGCGATCGGCGCACGTCGCGTAAACTCGCGTACCCAGCATTGCGCGCACGCATGCCCAAGATAAATATTGCATACATAATAACCTCTCTCCCGTACGCGTAATAGCCCAGTGTGACATAAGCAGCTGCGTCTGATTAAACAATCGTGTTCTCCATTAAAACAATATAATTTCATAAAATTAAAAAGCTATTATCGATCCGATATTGAACATGTGTGACTTCGTGCGAGGAATAGTCAAGAAATTCACGAGGTAATGCTGATGGTACAGCCATGTCATTATTTACTCAGTTTATGTTTTAATTTTGTTAAATTGCAACCTCTAACTTGATGACCGTGCGGCTGACTTTGCAAATATTTTTTTATTCGTATTCTCGCTATATCTACATTGAGATCGCGTTGTTAATGAGCTGATCGATGAAATATTCAAATTAAGTTTGTTTACTTTGCATTTTAACGGTATCTTACCGTACACTGTAACTAAACCACTGCTACGTCATAGATACGACACTGCTACGCTACAGCTACATGACAGCTACGACACAGTTACGTCACTGCTACGCCATAACTAAGCTACGACCACTACGACTATGCAAAGTAACTTTTTAAAACTAAAATGTTATAATGCATGTATCAGTGCTCCAGAGTTAATTCAGGTCATGATGTCATAAAATATACATATAAACACTATCAATGTGGTATGTCCCAGTTTTTTAAAGATATCGACAAGTATGGTGGTAGGAATAAATAAGAAAGCTCTCGTAGGGCTGTAGTGTGCTGTAGACTTTCAAGTACTTTTAAATTTTTCTTCGTCTTGAAAATACAATCAGCTTTTGACTTTTTTTATTATTTAAACTACTGACCATATAATGACGCCCAATGTCTGACTAGATTTAAAAAAGGAAAAGCTTAGTTTGATTTAAATAATAATGCTTCTGTGGTAATAATTTATTCTTAGGTATAAATAAATTGTCATTATTTATTTCAAAACCGATTAAAGCCACATTCCTTATCAATAAGCGATTTGTCTAGCTCCACGATTAAATAAAATGACTATAATCTTCGATATTTGATTAAAAGACGAGATAAATCAACCCAACAATTATGTGGATATTTGTCAAGCGCGAAATTTATTACCGATAATAATTCCACGAATGTTAGTGCGGTATTATAAAAGTCGAACTCGGTTCGTACGAGTACGTTCGTAGGACAAGCGGGTAAAGCGTCTCGTCCGAAATAGCCCGGCCAGATATCCGCCGGTCTTATGACAGCCCGAGCGATATTTATGTCGCGCGGCCCCGCCCACCGCCGTGGCTCCATTCAGCCTGTTTGTATTTATTTCGTGCCTATTTATTTGTATTTGCCTTCGCTTTTGAATAATGCATGAGCGGAGCGTTTCCGTCGTGTGTAGGCAGCGTGACGCCGCCGCTTGTCGCAAGTCCCTCTTCGAACTTTTAGCCTCGGGACTCTTTGTGAGGTTTGGTGGAAGTTGCCTCTCAGCGTTTTTCGATTAGTGGTCAGTAATGTTGAAGTTTAGACGCCTTTATGTAAGTAGATAAAACCTCGCTTGAGGTCACGTAATTATGACAAAGAGGCGCATGATGTTATTGCTTGAAACAATTTTGTTAAATGCTTATAGGTTTCAATCAAAGGAAAGCATCTCACGAAATATAACTACATATAACATATACCAATTATACCTGCATTTTCAACATGTTGTAGTGTTCATAGCAGCTGTAAAGATAACAGATTAGATTATCCTACCGTCCACAACACCAATCAACGTTAAATTAGATTTTAGCTTTCGTATCGTGTTCTCACGGAGTTAATTAACATCGGGTGTGGATTAACGGAATTAATTATCGATAAGAGCCATTCGATTGGTGGATGCGTTCCTTTATTATTTGTTAGGTAAATCACGGCGGTATCGGCTGTATCGACTGCCCCGCCTCGCGATTTACTGCCCGGCGCGGTTGCGTCAACCAGCCGCGGTGATATCACGCTTTGTCTCAGCACTACACCGTCGGGACATTGTTCATATTGACTATATGAACATAAATTGTAAAATTTCTTTATCTTTGAGAAATTTGTGTGTGAATTAAATAGGATTATAAATCTTTTCCCTGGCCGGCGAAACGCTGACTACTTGCTTCAAGTTTTAAATACGCGTGTTTAAAAAGTTTATGCTGTGGAAATGGCAGTCTCCAAAACGATACCCATAATCAAAACGACTAACTCCAAAGTTCTAATAGAGGCATGCTGTCAATCTGTCAGTATTACTAAATCAACAAACAAGCGAGCATCTTAAATGATGTCGGAATCTTTCAAGTGAAGAGTCAAAGTAAAAAAGCAACGGTTATCCGCAATAGTCCCGCAGATCAGTCGCGTCGTCCGCGGCATGCAGCTTCATAAATCACCCAGTATGCACGCGACATTAAACGTCCACTTTATACGCGATTACCGATATATAATGAACTTATGTAAAGACGTTATGATACCTTCAATTACTCATTGACAACGTGTTATTGTTGATTTATAATTACCGGCTGACTAGCTTGCCACAGTTTTACGAAATCGGCTATCAACGCCAATTACTTTACATCGCAATCCCACAATTGTTTGTTTCAACACAGATTTATGCCAGTGTAACTCAGTGTAACACTTTGTTTTTATTAAGATGACGCCTAGCGGTTATGTTGCCTATATAATTATTATACAAAGATGCAGATTATAGTTTTGTTCTGTGAATAAAAAATAGAGCATTCGAGCAGCCGTTTATAAATTGCAACATGGCCAGTCTCTAGTCGTCGTTGCAAATCAAAACAACATTTTGTATGTTGAATTTCAACATTTCCGTGTGTTTCGTACTCATAGATTTCAACTCTTCTAACATTTTTAAGAAACTTGCACGCGCCTAACTTTTCTGAATAACCCACTGCCTATAAATATCTAGACACCACCAAAACGATGTCAATGCCTCCGAGCAATTATGAAAAAAAAAACAATAGCAACACTTAAATATACTTAATATTTTTTCATCTGACAACATAATAGGCGTATTAAAAAGGAACACGTGCGCACAGGCATCGCATGATGTGGCCCATCAGACTCTCAGCTACGACTGTCTTATTGATTGTTTTAAGTCAAAATACAGCAAAAACATATTGCATGACTACAGTGCTCGACTGTACAATGGCGCCTATGGTATGAGCTTCTTTAATTGGAATGTACACGTGTAGATTATGTGTAATGAAATTATAATTTATGTATTTCAACATTGGATTTGTAGACTTGATTTATCAAATACTAGCTTTTGCTCGTGAATATGTTTGTAGTGTTTAGGAGTTGAGTTTTGGAAAAATATATTATTGTACCTTTGTAGTCTTAAAGGACATTGATGCATTTCAAGGTTCCTATTTTAATTGTGGGGGCTGTATGAAGAAGATTTGATCAATACCATTTGTCTTCTCTTCGCTTCAATCCCTCTATTTATAGAATTCCATTGTCACCTCGACTCTACTAAAATCTTCAGAATCGCAAACAATCAAGTCCCTCTCTTGATAGCTCTCATCTCGGCGTTGTCATGGCAACCAGTTGTCTCCCGGTCCACTACCTCTCTTCAGTTTATGTGTTCATTAAGTGCTCCCACCTTATTTATATCCCCACGGGCCTTTGTTACTGCAGGGGAAATTAGGTGGCTTTGTCTATAGCTGACTTTGCAGCGTGAGGGAAACAATGACACTAAGAAGCCCCTTCTTTATTTTAGTAGATTTGGGGCTGTCACAATATAGTGGTATGTGAGTAACTATGTTGATAATAAATTAAAACACACACCCATTTCCCCAAAGTAACAGATTATATCCGGTCACATGACACATGACGAGGCAAATAGAAAAACTTCAATGTCGAATTTTTTGTGGTGGTTCGCCGAAGTCTCAGAATGAATATAACTGTCACAAATGTATGATTAACGCATCATGCTGGTTACATTCCTTGACAGCGGCCGCCCGTTACAAGTTCATCCCATTTAAATTTAGCGCGGCGCGTGCCGTTCGCGGGACTCTCCGGGGGGCGCGCGGGGGTCGCGGGGACGCCGCCGTGGGCGGGACGCTCTACCATCACTCAAGTGACGAAAATTGACGGAAAATGGGCGGACACCGCTTGCCCGCGACGTCATCAATTACCGCGTCCCGACGGTCACCGGCGTGCAGTCTCAACGACATCGCCGACCGAGACGCATACCTAATATCCTTCTAAACGTATGCCATTATTAGAGCCCGACTCAACTTAAATCAAAAATAGCAGCGAATACTCCAAGACGTGTAATGTGTTCCAGCTTTTCATTATACTGGATTCAGGAAGACGGAAAGTAGCTAGACGCACGCTCGTACCGCAATCTGGAGCGATATCTCGGACAAGGATTATTGAGATGCAATCTGGAAGCCATCGATCGCTCGATAATTCGATCTAACTGCGCTCGCTATTGCGCAACCAGTCATCAGATCAAACCGTCGATATCTCGATGATACCTTTATTAAATGGTAGCTCCAGTGAGCCCCTGTTCGGACACTCATAATTCACTTCTGTAAGTCACTTCTGGATAGATTTTATAGGTTCTTGCTTTTCAAACAAGCCTATTACCAGCGTCGGTTCGGAACTATGACATACAACTAGATGTAACGAGTAAAACTAACCGCAAATAAATGTCTAAAGCAGGTATATCAAGTGGAGTGTTTGCTTACGTTTTCTCGAGAACGAGCGAACGCAGGAAGCCGCAAGCAGGGCAAAAGCTCGGCGATCGATTTTGAAAATTGCCCATAATTAGCATGTATCTCACTCGTCCGGACGACTGTGCGTTTAAAAGTGGGAACTCAACCACAGGCTGCACAATATTCCAGTAGCGTTTACCGAGTAACGGCAGGCGAAGACGACGGACACAAATTGCCGGAGGAGCTGCCACTACGCAAATTGTACGGAGAGCTGCATCGATTGTTTCCTCTCAAACGTCTTGACAGACACCGCTGTCAGACATTCCGCAGCTCACCCTACCTGCAGTCGTAATCGCTAAAACTTTCGACTTTACAAATGTAATTTAAAATTCCATCAGCCGAACAAACAGTTCAGTGAATGTGCTATTTTGTAAACTATGATTATGTTCACGACAAACAACTGCATCACATTACTACACCCACACGCGAACCGCGTCGTTATTGATGTGGTTGAGACCATTAATATCCAGCCGACACCTTTCGGCTTTTTGATCGCACCAATTTTCATTTTATCGATTCTTTCGGAAATCGTGTCTCGTGATATTCGAAACTTATTGGTGTTAACTCAGTTATGAATTGGCTGATTTTGAAGGCTCGTTGAGATAGGTGAAGCTATTAAATATTACGCAGTCGCGAACGCTACTTATTTTGCCCTTGAGGTGAGCACAGGCAGGCGCCTGCCGGTCGCGCTTGTGAATAATTTATTTGGAATCTAGATAATGCTTGTATTGGTAGCAACGAGTCACGTCTGAGACATTTGATCGTGTAACAAGAAGTGCGGTGTTTGTGCATGCAGCCGGGCCTGTAATGGTGGCGTAATTACGCAGCCATTATCAGGTGACCCCATATTGCGGTTGGTCGGCCAGTGCAAACAGTGCGTCGACCACCTTAATGGACTCAATATGACTACACCTACACCCAACTACCTATAAGTTAGTAAGTCTATCAGCAAGCTTTAACAAACGTGGATAAGTGCCGTTTTAATTGTTCTGTGGCTGTTTGTAATGACGATTTGTCGTGTGTCAGCAAAAAGAATAGCATATTAGATAGACTCATATTGTCTAGGTTTTCTACATTAAATATTACGTTTTTACCAGGTGGTTCGTAGATAAAAAAGTTAAACAAATTTCACTGATCATTTTTCAGGCTTTAACACGTTCAGTGCCGGGAGCCTTCCTGGAGGGTTCACCTAGTCGCATATGGGATGCCGGGAGCCCTCACGGAGGGCTCATTTAAAATGTAGGTTTTTCTTAACGAATAAAGCATTATGAACCGTGAAAATAAAATCTGATGTATAATTTAACCAGATTTATGAGTAATAAAAAAATAAAATGCTTGGTTTTAAAAGCCAACGCATATGGTTTTAAAAACCAAGCATTTTATTATATTTTTGCAATTTTTTGTACAAATATTCACAAATAAAAAGCTTGGAAAGTACTTATAGCGACAAGACCCCCTGTTCTACTTCGTTTTACACTGTTTTATAACACGGTTTTAAACCTAATGCCGTTGATCGTCCGCGATGGTTAACTTTAGCGCAAATGTAATGCCGGCAACCCTCTCGGAGGGTTCACTTCTGATATGTATGGCTGCATGGCGTATGAGTTCTATGAAAATGGGTAGAGTTGAAAGTGTTAAAACTTGAAATGCCTAACTATTAGGCTTTGTAAACTATTAACAGGTATATACACAGTTTTCTTTTACAAGGCGTTTAGATAAAATTCTAAATTAGATTAGGTAGGTAACTACCAAACAAAAGAGCAAACATGAAAGCAAGCCACAAACTCTATCCTCGAGCATTATAATACAGCGAGTGACAACAAAGTGCGAGGGTATGGCGGCGACCGTCCGTCGCCACTCTTTGATGTCTCAATTAGTAACGCGACCGAGTAATTGTGGCGAAATTAATTCGCGCCCGCACCCGCGCTTGTGCCTAGCAACCGTCTCGTTTTACAAACGACAGAGGACAGACGTAGCTAGGGGATTCGGCGAATTATTCACTTTAATTGAACTCCCGCAGTAGTGAGAAAAATGTTTAATCGACGGGTCGGGTGGCACAAAGGAAAATTGAAAAAAAAACTTCTTGAAACGCACTAAGCTCGCGCGTCTTGCTTTACACTAAAATGGAACAGAATTTTCATCATTAAATCATCATCATTAAATCATTTATTTCTTTGCAAACATGTGTAAATTTGTACATAGATTTAGCTGTATTTTTTCGTTTTTCAGATGTCAAGATTTTACTGAAAATTACAAGCGAAAATAATACATTGATGTGAATGATAATCGTATGCTTGATATTAATTAACGCACTTTCAGTGCTACCCAGCTTGATTTAACGATTCAATAAAGTTATGCATATCGATGTGTTCAAACATTGAGCGACAAAAGCGCGGCAGCAACAAGCGGCGTTTGCAGGACACAGTTCTGCCGCGCTCTAAGATAGGACTAAACCGACGAATGTTTACAAAAAATGTTTGTGCGCAGCAGATAGACAGGAGAATTCGCGCGCGGCAGCCGCGCACTATTACCGCTTTTTATTTGGAATACTACACACCTTAAGGAATACTCCAGAACTCAAAAATGTCATACTGTGTACTAAGTAGCTACTGTGAAGCTACTCAGTCATAGACCTAGCTATGACTGAGTAGCTTCACAGTAGCTACTTCATAAATTACTGATCGCCCCCTTCATTTCATCAACAACTTAGCTGTATCAATCATCTAGCTACAATCTTAGCTGTATTTTTCATTGTTGGAGATCGTGACTTACAATGCAGGTTCTTCGATCTGTTAAGTAGCATCGTTGCTTTATTGAAGGTCATTTCAATCGGGTCGGTGATTTAGGCTGCCTATCAGCGAACAAATCTTCGACCATAAATTTTGATTTCAAACAATTTGCGCTTGACGATAAATCACTGGTGGAGATTTTAAACTTTCATTCCAACGTCGTTATACCTAAGTGCTATAGCCCAATATTTTCATTCTCTCAAATCGATATCGAATAGCACTCGATCCCTGAGATACAGGAAGTGACTCGACATTAAATAGTAATGCATTTCACACTCAAGAATGTTCTAAAGAGAGCCTTAATAAACCAATTAAGGTTCATTACCTAATGCAGGGCGGAAGAGGAATATTATTCGCCCATCATTACGACCACAAACTCCCCTTGGTGTAGAATGTTGCATTTCATATGTTTGTTGAAAAAAACTATGGCGAAAAGCGTTAACGGCTTTATCGGACAGGCGTGCGACTTTCGTTTTTAGGGTACCGTTTAGATCAAATATGTACGTGACCGTCACGCCTCTCTTCTTAAAGGGGTAGGCAGAAGTTTAGATGTTTTTAGACATAACTAGAGTTCTATCCTTTCTTATTTCATTTGTTTTATCACATAATGTACGTCGTTTGTACTTAAAAAAAGCGATTTTTCAGACTCTTAGCACATCTTACCTTAGGAAAAATATTCTCATAATATAACCTTTTATACGATGATTGCAATTAATAATAAATTAATTAACAGACAGAACGGCTTCACAATATTTCGTGACGTAGGTATTATGATTTAACACTGCTGTAACAATGCCAATTATGACGACATCCAGACAATGAAGTTTTCATGAGGACCTTGGTCATTATTACTCTAAGATGCTCGACAAGATAAACTTCACCAAAATCAAGCTAATATCTATACCTGCCAATTGATCATCAATAATGGGAAACAGACAGACAAGGTTTTCTTTTCTGTATTTCAGAACCTACACTTTTTCTCCCTTGGGTACAAATGGGAAACTGTATTTTTTTTTTAAACAATTAAGGGTAACAGAAAAATAGATGCTTCTTTTCTATAATTCAGTTAACATTTTGCTTGTCTTGTAAAAAAAGGAAAAACGTTTATGTTTTATACCTGAAACGTCTTTAACTCAGTAATCATATAATGTCTAGTTAATTTAAAATTTAAAAAAATAGGGATAAAGTAATCTTTAATTTTCAACCATGATGTTCTGGTTTCCACTCACTCAAATCACTCTTCAATAATATGTTCTTCTGTCTATCAAAGTCTGGCGTCATAAATCTACGGAACCAGCACAATACGTAACAAAACAGTAGCCTTTAACCTCAGTACAGTGAAAATGAAAACGCTTGCTATTTGCGGTTGTGTGATGAATGACGCCGGCCACTTCCCCCTTCTCCCCCATTATACTTGACGCAACACAACATATGGCTGATTTGCCTCCGCATGGGGGCACAACCATTGTTTGTTTTGCCTGCGGACAGTTTTAATCTACAGGTTTTTAAGGCTTTGTGCTAATGACTTTATGAATCTCTCTCTCTTCCTGGCTATGTATCCCACATGGCGGTGGGGTGGCCTTCCTGGTCTTTCTCTTCCACTTCGCTCTATCCTCGACATCATCTTCGGATACCTGACACTCTTTCATGTCCTTTAGCACTACAGCTTTTAACTTTGTTTTGGGTCTGCCTATGGGTTTTGAACTGGGAATGGAAAGTTGTAGCGCCAAGTTCTCTACGTATTCAGGCGGCTTAATGACTTTATGAATAATTTAAGAAATATTTTTTTTTTCATGAATTTCTCATGTGGTAGAAGGTGTTGATATTTTATTGTACAAATATACAAAAGCTATGTTTATATATAAGCTAAGTAAACTCCGGTAAATTAAACAATAACCAACACTATACTATTACTTGTATTATGTATGAACGTATCACAAGAAAATTATCTTCAGAGAGTCGTAAAACTTTTTTCACGTCTGCCACGAAGCCCTTTCATACCAATACACCATTCAAAGTAATACTTCGAATGTTAAACATTTACTAAGAAAAGTATTAAAGTGACATAAACGTGTAACAGCTGGTTTGAAAGGAGAGAGCTGAAAGGTTCTGTTTGTTCAGCCAAGGAGGGGAGCACAATGAGGCTGGAAGCGAAGTAATAAAAGTCACATTAAGTCAAGAGACGACTACAGACGGGGATGAATTTATCTGAGACACACACGACGAGGATTTCGATTAAATTGGAATGTTACATGACCCGGTTTGAGGAAATTCGTGTCTTGTTTAATGATGAGATTTTGTTTCCTTTACATTCAAATAATGATTCAAGTATTATCCGTAAGGTGTATTCCTATTATAAATTCGTTTTACAATAAATTGTTGTGTTAAACTAAATTTTGTAATAGACATTTCACTGGCGACGAAGATATTAACAAATTCTAATACATTTAAGGATACCATAGAAATAGGAATATGTAAGTTAAGTGGACGGACCACGCCTTAATCACCGCCTTTAATTATCAGCCTATTAGATACTATTCATGCCGCTGAAGCTTATTTCAGGTGTTATTTGATCAAAAATTTAAAATCTAACAATCAGTTTCCACCGTCCCAACTTGAGTCGAGTAATAATTTAGCCGATCACGTTTTCAGTACCATAGACGTTGGATTTCAAAGACATCGTGGCCTATAATTATGTATAATAATTCCAGCCGAACAAATGGGGCAAAGGACATAATTACAGCTATAGATTTAATTAAAGCTAGTTATGTGAAAGGTGTCCACTTTCACGCGCACGACGCGAGGTCTCGGAATCTTGGAAATTCAATTGCGATTCTACACTTTGTAATTAATAGTTTTAATGACAGAGACTTAATAGCTTTACAAATAGCGCGTTTGTCTACGAAAACGTTATCACTAGTGTGTATTCATGTAAGTTTTTTCTTCAGATAGATTACATAAATCATCGACACACGTGTGTCCACGATAAATCATTGCATGTAGCTTGTAATTAAAAGCACGATTTCAGGTAAGATTTGAGAACAGAGTATATAATTAATTTTTGTATTTCGTTAGATGAATCACCGTTGATTAGATGCGTGGAGCTGCGCCGGAGTCGGTTCCGTGACCACTTGTTGTGGATGCAGATGTTTACGTTATAATTACTCTCCAGCTTAATGACCTTTTCACTACAATCGTCGACTACGTGAAAGGCATTACTTAAAATAGTTGATTTACAAATTGTTTGATAAATTAATGAATCCTCTGTACAGACCATAAATCAGTGTGAATTACCTTTTAAAAACGTTTTTTCGCACGTCCTCACCGGCTCGATTATAGGAAAATTATAATAATTGTGTGCGGCATAATTACGTGATGTAATGTAAAGGCAAGCGATATATTGCCGCCAATTTGAATTCATGTAAAATATCGCGCAATAAATTTACATTTTATAAGTTTGCCCTCGCCGTGGACGTGGGCGCGATATCTCTGTTTAGGATCAAAAACTTGTATCTGAAAACTGCGCGTACCGATCTCACGGTGACCAGGTCACTCAATGACGCCTATTAACATTAAATACCGTACGTGGACAGCATTCTGATGACATTATTGGTAATCTATAATTTTTAAATGATACTTAGGTATAATAGCTACAAAGTTTATGAATTTCTCTATAAAACTCTAGCCCTCAAAATGAATTTAAAACAATAAATTAATCAGATAAGTCTTTTTTCGGCTGCTCAGATCCTCAGCCGATAATCTCGAACACAATACCTATCTGTGAGTAACATCGCGATTGCGGCAGATTACATTATTTTTATCCGCGTAAAAATATTCTCAGATATGGTAATGCTTAATTCTTGACATATTTTATATAATGCGAGCCCCAGGCCAGTGAGCCGACACTATGTCTAATAAATTTATGGACCTTCATTTTCATGTTGATCGGCGCTCGAAATTATAATCGACGCGCTTGAGGCGCGGCGCGTGAGTCGCGACTTGCGTGACGAGGAATCGAAGACAGTGCGCAGGCGACGACGGACGGACACAAGTCGATCGAGATCCATTCAGAAAAGTCGCATTACTTGAGAACATTACCTACTGTGTTTTTAATTACGTTTTGTCTCGTCATCCCACTGACCTTTTGATTTTCTTCGATTTTGCTGACTTGTATGACAGAATGAAGGAAGGGTTACTTAATTGTGACCTAAGGCGCTGCACTGGCAACCTGTTTTATTGTTGCAACCTACTGTTGTGATCTTTGAGCCGAGTTGTAATGCGAGTGTTGCAAAAACGATGCTTATTCATAATTTGACTAGTCATGGCAATTCGTAAAATATATTAGTAATGAATGAATAACGTGCTAATCGGGGGGTTAGGTCATTGCAAATAGGTGCATTCAAGTTGTAGGTAAATACTGTTGAACTATATAGCTAACTACCTAAGTTTTAGTTTTGATTATTGAATAGGTACATGCAAGGAGTGCTTGGATTGATCCGACATATAGAAGAAAATGCAACCTATTATAATTATTACAGTTCTTGATAGAGACAACCAAAAGGCATGATGGATTATTTTCATTTAATTATATGATTTAGAACAACTTGAAAGTCCTTATCAATGGTTCCCTAACATTATAACCATGATTTTATGTGTAATTAAAAAACAGCTACAATTTAGAAGGCGTAAACTCTAGAACAACTAACATCAGAACACTGAACAAGCTCCACATTTGTTCTCACGGTGCAAAATTTCTAAAAAACACAATAATAGCGTAAACTCGTCGTAGCGAAGAAAAAGTGCGAATATAAATGTCAAAGCAAAGTGCGTAGGAAACTGTTCGCGGGGTTAAATGATGTGGAAACTGACATGGCTGCATGGGGATCAGCTACTAGTACTGTGTTCATGGTGGATAGGGTAGGCTGATTATGATTGTGTTCTATTTTACATATCGGTGTAAGCGGATATTGTTATTTTTCAGAAAAAGTTTAGTGCACGTGATCTTTAAGCGTCGTGCAGACCGACGCGATGCGACAGCGCGACGCAACTCTAACAAAACAAATTTCTAAGAAAAAAACACTGTAGAACAATAAACCGGTGTCGCGTCGCGCGACAAGTCGCACGAGTCTGCACGAGCCTTTAAGGTCTAATTTCACTTTCGAAAAAACACATGTAAAGTTATATTTCTACGGGTTAACACCTCGATTTTTTTAAAAGAATACCAGAAAAAAGTTTTCTAAAACTGAAAATTACATTTGATTGATGTCATGAAATTGTATTTTAAATTATATTCTTAAAAGTTTAACAGTTGAGTAGGTATCTATGTGTAATGTTTCATCTGTATCTAAATACATTACAAAACTTCTCCTCTTCAACTTCTTCAAATGGTTTGATCCACAATCTCCTGAAACGAGCAAAATCATGCCACATCGATGTAGAAGTATGAAGTCATATTTATGAAGCAGTAAACGCAACCGTTCGTAATTATTCAGCAGTTCAATATAATCATCAAGTTGAACGACTTATTAGGAAGGGAACATGGAAACAGCCTGCTTACTGCACATTAGTTTACCCAAGCATTAATATCATTAGGCCATGTACGTATCAAGTGTATACCCCATATACATTTTAATCGCTTACTCAGAAATCATTATAATAATTACGTATAATGCGAGCAACATTGTGGGCTTAGGAACAAAGAGAGCGACACCTCACTGCCGGTGGCGCGGGCGCAGCGAGTGACGTACTCACGAGATCACGCAGATAGCACTGAATGTCGTTCGTAAGATCGTATCTCGCTTGATTACAAACACTGGAAATACTTTTACAATAGTCATGGGTGGCAGAAATAAATGTAACAACTTGATGCTCGTTCCAGCTATCTCTGCAGATACGGGAAATTGGACGGAACGTTAGATACTTATAAGATTTAATAACATTTAATTCCCCTCTAGTCTCTTCTGAAGCATACGCCACATGTATTAAATTAAACAAAACATCGCGACTCTCGTAATAAGCTGAATATGTGGATATAAAATAACAAAACCTCATTTTAAAGTTAAACGTCGTCGTAATTACTCACGAAACTAGTTATAAAAATATCATTCACAAAAATAAGTGAGATCTTACAAGAAATTATTATTACTTACTGAAGAAACCTTTCGAAGATTGTACAAGCCCTTTAAATTAACTAGTAAAACATTTTATAGCTGTTGATAGAAACTATGAAGAAACATCGCAATTACAAGTAGGACGCGTATTATTGAATCGTTGTTGGCGTTTCGTTTAATTGTATCATGTTTTGTAAACGTTATCTTACGTTGTAATCGATTTTGTTTACGGAAACATGTTGCATCTGGCCACGTGCTAGTTTCCAGTGGAGTTGGTCCGGAGAAAACAAACTGCTGTTTTATGATAATCAAGTCATTCGTCTCGGGAATGTGCTCTGCGACAAAACGACTTGTTCAGGAAACGATGCACTCAAGGGTTCCAAGATTTATCTTTTTAGTGACGGTAAAAATAGGGAGAGCTAAAAAAGTTGCTAAAATGAAGACCGAGTGACTTTTTTTGTAATGTGAACATTTTTTGCTGTCATTATTTGGTTGCCATTTAGACTTTATAGAAACTTTTATTCAATGCGCATAGGTATTACTTTACACACGTTCAGCGTTACGACATCAATATCCAACCCTGTCATTAAATACGCGACTTAATAATAAATATTTGCATATTCAAAACACTTCTCAAATATTGGATTTAAAATTAATCCGTGTATAATTTTATCATAAATTAAAATTTTATACGTTAAATCGATTCGTGACCAGTCGATACTTCGATGTCAGCGCATCGGAATATCTGTGAACACTACAAATGTCAGTTTCACACTTATCTATGGATGTCACGGGGAGGAATATTTTAAACTAAGCTCTTTGCCTATGAGTGCCGCTCCCAGACTAGGATGGAACGCTGTAATATAGAAAACTATTGATGGAATATCGTTTTATGAAAACGAGTGGTCATGAGTAAATACAGCGGTTATTTAAAGGTTAAGAGATACAGATGGATTCCTGTAAATTAAGGCATGTTTCACAGTGCAGCAGTGCCCAGATAGCCAGTACATACCACAAGAAAAAATCATAACTGGCACTTTGTGTGTATGATATTATCTGGCAATTAATGTTCAGACCAAGTTCTACTTTTAGTTTATTATACTCAAACTGAATCAATAATTTTAATTCATTCAAAATTTTAATGCAACGTCATCTAAAATGGCTGCTCGAAATGAAACCTCAATCCCATCATAAATATTCTCTCGTATAACCCAGAAACTCGGCCAGAGACCGTCGAAATACCCCCATAATTACACCGTGTACGTTTTTATATGGCGTGTGACGTCACAGGACAGGTTCCGGTGACATCCACCTCGCCAATGGAGGGTCGACTCGCCGCCATTGGTGAGATTCGTCTCACATCTTACGATCCTTTGATTTGATATTGTTTTTTGTTACTTTTGTAATGTGAGGTGTATCTTATTGTTCCTGTGAATCGGTGTGATTTTTATCTGTTCGTGTGCTATGATATGGGAAAGTGAAGAAGATTGTGACATGATAGGTCTGGATATGTTAAAGATATCTTTGATGTCATAGTGTGCTGTTTATTGCTTTGGATTGAAGGGTTTCATTCAATCCAAAGCAATAAACAGCACACGATTCATTCGATTAAGGGCTTATTTTATTTCAAGACTCAATTCTCTTAATCTGAAAATGGATAAATCAATCGTCATGCAGTTAGTTTAGTGATCCAATAAACGTAATACATTATTATATCAATAAGTTACTTTTATTAGTCAAAAAATATCTATCAACGAATTTATTTATTCAAACTAATTGTTACTAAAACGCCCATAGAATAAATAAGTACCAGAGATGAGTTCTTAAAAATATTACTGAAAACTTTGATATCTGATATTAAGATCAAGGGTTTAATGAGTATATTAATTGGATTGCAAATGGTGGCCATCGCTATGATCAATCGACCGGTTTTAAACCAAAGCTTATTTCTGGACCCTTAAAAAGTTACCTACCTGCAATCTGAAACACAAATAATGACATTGCAGTATTAAAAACTGGATTCACCTATAGTTACTATCGGCTACTAACGGTCGAACCCAATAACCTATTTTCAGTAAAAGACAGATCGCTATTGATGGTAGACAGTATAATTCTATATGTCATTGAATGTCGCCCCACAATTCCGTAAGATTCCTTATTCTCTGACAGATTATTGGGACGTTAAAATCATAGATAGATAGGGTTTTTCTATCTTCAGTATGCGAAAGCTAGTGATTCGACCGTAAGAAATTAAGTTGTGGGATAAATAATCATATAAGGTTAAGTAAAACCTCTATGGGACCTATATAACTTTTTTGACTGTATAGATTTAAATAATGTATTGTTCTATGCAGTCTCCAGAACTGTCCATAGACGGCAGGTGCGTGTAGGAAAACTCTTTGCAGTAGGTACCTGCCGATCTAACACTGGTCTACGTTCACCAGTTCGACGAATGGCAGCAACCTATAATGAAGCATTCGAACACATTAGACATATTTACATGCTCTTTGAAAAGGTTTCGTAGCCTTTTTTATGAGACACTTGAACTCTCAGACTAATTGGTTATTTCTGTTTTTAAATACTTTAGTTCTTTTTCTCTGTTTTTGTAATTATTGGTGTAACTGTCATGCATGAACAGTTCACCTCCTAGTGACTAGTGTTTTATTTATTACTGTAATCTGTGAACAGCGCTGTGGGCTACATTATTTCTTAAGTTATTTCTGTTTTTCAGTTTGTAATATTGCATAATGTCGCTATTTGTTGACCCTATTTATTAAAAATAAAATAATGAGCATGGTGCATGAGAAAGTACATATTTCTAATACACTTGCATAGTACCTACTTAGATATGTAGCTACAAAGTCTAGGAATCGTACCTACCTACATAATGAATCTTAATTCAGATTAATTAAGATTTAATGATGGCTTGCCTTATCTATTCATTTCTTTACTATAGAAGTTGATGGTGGTGAAATTAGAAGTAAAGGTACCAAAAACAAAATAATCTTTTGATATTTTTGTGAGGACACAATTTCAGAGCACACTGCTAGAGACTCAGCTGTGCCCATAACTTCGACAAAAAGAGTTTACAGGTTAACTTAAATAAATAGGTATATATAAAATAGCTTAAGGCAGAGTTGCAAATATTACTCTCAACAGCACCTCAAGCAATATCTATAAAGGGCGACTTGCGAACACCGTAACCGATTTCGCCAGCAAAGGGGAAAATGTACCGATACTTATTCATAGTATATATGTGTCTGTATACTTATAACATACTATAAAACTATAAACTTATTCAGTCTCCTAATGAGTTTGTAGATAATCTACATTAATATGAGAAGCACATACTTAACAAAATGATCAACCATCGAGGTACACATTGACACACGAGATAACCACTAATCAATTATCGCCTTATATGCCACTTTTTTATCTATTAATTTAATATCTTAACTAGCAGCGAATACACATGGCTACTTTATAGAATTGTATGAAAAACTTGACCGATCATGCGCATATTAATCATTAGTATAGAGATCACTTTATTAATGATTAACTTAAATAATGGTGTTGCAGCACCTGTCGCAATAACAATAAATAGGTACCTAAGTACATGACCCAGACCTCTATCACCGCTTCCCGGTGATTATGTACAAAGTATTGAACATCCTATGTGCCTACGCAACGGATAATTTTTACATAGAGAGGAAGTAATTAAATTACCAAATTGTACCTTCATTATAAACATATTTGTAGCTAAGGTCTTTCAAGTCACGAATTATCCATATTCAAATGCAAAATTAATTAATGACCCGCAATTTAGTTTTATGCTCTGTGAACAATGCTGACGAAGTCATATACAATCAGCATAAAGTTATAATAAAGTAACTTCTGTAAATGGAAGGCGTACCTACATGGAGCCAACTAGACACAGACTGATATTACTCATTACTTAAAAAAAAACTCCATATGTAATCAAGTTTATTACTTATTTATCGATTAACAAAGTTTTTCATTTCCATATATCTTCATTAGGCTGTCAAAGACAATAACTTTATCGACTCCAAATGGATATTTAAGGCCCGAGGGATGTAATTGTAATTATTTTTTTCTAGTCACGTATCCGTCAAACAAATTGTTGGTGAGCGAGTTGAATATGTTGGTTGCAAATGTCAATGGTGCCTGGAGCCGCATGCGCACGCACTAGTCGATGCGTACGCTATTAATACGAAATAACTATAATTTAGGCGACGGACGCCAGCGTTTGGCGTTTAACCGCCAGCCTCTGGAAAGGCGACGGAAGCCTGTCACAGGCGCAATTACAGTACCGAGAATCGGCATTAGTTCGTCGTGTGGAACTATTTATGTATGTAAAATAAGAGCAGCCTCACGTACGGGGAAACGGCGATTGCACGCATCTCTCATTAAGCACTTTAGAGCAATTTGAGGAGTGGAGAAAAAGTCGGCCGAGACGCGGCACAACATCGCGTGGTCAATTAAAATGTTGCCGCACCAGTGCCGAGTGCCGACTCGCAAGTACTCGTAACCAACGGTACGTTCGCGCACAAAACGGTCAAATAACACAGTCGCCTTGTTCTGAATTGCTCGTATCCTCCGCTATCTAAATAAAGAGAGGAGACAGGAGTAGCTGATCACTGATGAGCGGCCGCGACGACCGACGAGGCGTGACGAGAACGACCCGTAATTGGCACCGAACTTGTTACCGCTTCTCAGTTTCGACGTCGGTAATTAGCTGCTTAGTGATGACCTTTCCTTATGTATTGGGGAGGAACGTTTATGAAAACATACTGGCCGTTAATGTGTTTAAATCTAACGGATCAAGTCTACAGTTTTGTAAAATATTAAATAGCTACAGTAACGGGAACTAAAACTATTTGTGTATAGGCCTATATTGTAAACGCGAGTCATCTAGGTAGCGCAGCGGTGTACAAAACAAACAATGCCGTGATCCACCTGAGCCGCGTTGCGCCGTGACTGGGCCGCGCTGCGCCCACGCATGCGCACGCACCGCCCGCGCTTGCGATGCCGGTCAGACATGTTTTCAAACACTTTCAAAATATCAATGCTAGGCATTATAGTGAGTAGTGGTACGGTATGAGGAGGAGTGAAGGATGTGTTAAATTGTTGAACGGTTTTGTTTCTTTGGTGTTTTAATATACATGCAAGTATGATCTAGTGTTGTAGAGAAAACCGTAGCTTTTTGTGAATCTTTGTATTCAATACAAACCTACATTCAGATTATAGCAGAGTTGAAATAGATCTACTGACATATACAGCAAATAGGAACACGCTCTTTGTTGCCGCGTACTAATTGCAATCGTAGCAGTGGACATCAATCACTCCGCCGACGTAACAACGAAAACACTGTTAGTTTTGCCGCCGAATTATTAATTACATTCCCACAAAAAACTTACACACAACGCCGAAACGCATAAATTTCTTCCTTTTTCACCGCACAAAGGAGCCGGGCGGCCTACAATATAACGCTAAACAGATTAGCCGCGCCCGACACGGCCGTCGCGGCATAATTTTTGGCGCCAGTAGTCCTGCCTCTAGATTAAACTAATATGAAAAGGAAATTGAGTAGAAAATGGACGAAGCCTCTATGTGTCATTAAGAATTGGTTACGCCGCTCCAAAGTGCCGGCGCAACCTTTATTATATTTGACTTCATTTAATTGAATTAACTTTTACCTTTTTATGAACTGCTAGGGATGTTCGGAACGAAACATAATGGCCTATTTTCAGATAATAACAATGACGTTTATGTGACGGATATTGCTTTATAAATAATAAACAGGCCTACCGATTTGGGCGCCGGTCGGATAGAATATTGTAGCTTATAACTGGCAGGTAACTTCAGCATGCAGTGATTTATTACAGACCGTTAAAAAGATATAATATATAATTCATGAACAATTACAGTTTCCTACTTAAACTATTTCAAACAAATTGAGTAGGATTTATTATTCAGGACGGACGACCGAGTAAACGGCGACTTGAATTATTATTCAAAAGCACGGCAATATGAAGAAAATTTACACATAATGTGTTCTCTTACGGTGGGGGATATTTGGCGGTCCACTCGAGCCGCGGGGGCGGCCATGAATAGTAATAGAGGTTAGCTCGAGGGAGCGCGGGCGCTGCACACACTAGCGGGTAATGTGCCGCTTATGGTGCGTGCTAAATCGACAATACCCGAGGGTGCCTGCTGACTAACAAACCATTTCATGGACTCACCTATTTGGCTCGGTTTGTTCTTAATATTAAAGTTCATGAACCGTGAAAATTTCTCCGACTACGGTTATAATAAGTTTATTTATAAGTTTAGAATTGGATTAGTTCAACACATTCAACATTCGTTATGCTTGTTGAAAACCTAAGTCAACATTTGGCGTATGTGCCAGATTTAGGCTATAGATTTGCTAGCTATAGATTAGGCAAGTGTTACTACATTTCATACCTCTCCTCTATAGATATCTGAATTTATATGATATCCTGAATTTAAATAATCCAATCGCTTACGACCTCATAGAACCTTTTAATAGGGCCGTAATTGTTAATAAATAACTCAGGATAACCTAAAGACTACTGGTTCAAGTAACGATTCGCCACTTATCAAGTAATCAGTGATAAGAATGTTAGTAAGGCTGTTTACACTAAGTTAGCATTAAGGTGCGCAGTAAGAGTGTTGGTCGGCTCATGCACTCACATTCATGAGCAGGTCCGGAGAGGAGGAGCCCTTGCCGCTCATGGCGCTGGCGCCGGGTGGTGGCGCATGTCACACACTCACTACACTCGCGGCGCAGGCGGCGCGGGTGGCGCGTTCTCAGAGCGGGCGCTCGACTGACGCGAGGCCCCCACCGCACCACGAGCCCCCACCGCTACCGGCTGCCTCATTTCTCACTATAATTTGCGTGCTGCTCGTTTTTTACCATTATTACTCCCTCGTTTTGTTTTACGTATTATCGAGTGCATCCCGCTCGCACCGGCCGCCATGCGCGCTCGGCGCCGCCCAGATAATAGCCGCGTGCAATTACGTCGCAGCGCGGTGACGCCGAGTGTACACACCGGTACTGCTAACGCCATCTTGTGACGGGCGGATAAACTGGAAGTACTTACAAACTCACCATTCATAAAACGAGCACACTAAACTTTAAAAAAGAGCTTCTTTAACATTTACAAACGCGATCTTTCTTCACTCATGATTGTGACCAACCAAATGATTAAAAAAGCTTGATCGCAGCTGGATTCTCAAAAATTTGACTTGGAGGAATAAAATTGTTCTCTTTTAAATGAAATTAAATCGATGCTCTCATAACCATAAGTTTACTTTAGACAAAAAAAATATACCTTTTCCAAAAAAAGGGTTAAAATTCAATCACAAATTCATAACAAATTGTCGTAGCAGCGCGTAGCCCGCGTCGTAGCACGCGACGTAGCTCATACACAAAAAAATAATATTTGACTGAGTGTAACAAACTACGTGATATTCAAAGACGGATATATTAACTTTTATCTACACCCATGCTATAAATCCTCTATAAAAGTTTCTGAAACAGTTAGCTTATTGCCAACATTAAAACAATCAGTGTCATAGTAACCATAATATTTATTTATTTATTTATTTATTTATTTATTAGGGACAAAAAACAGTTACATGTTAAGGCGATACAATAATATTCTTAGGATAAATAGTTAAACATATAACCCACACTATTGTCCACGGATTAATCAAATAAGTGAAAAACGGAAGCTGATTTTAAGAATATTGTTGTAAATTATTCGAATTAGGTGTAAGTTTAAATTGTACCACGCTGCTTAGACTGCTTCATCTCGATAGCTAATTGATGCTAGAACACCGCTTTCCACCATGGATTCCACACTCAACGGTTGTCAGGATGTTGCAGTCAGTAGCATGAATTCGGTCATTTTCTAAAATGCCCAATTCCGGAATTCCAGGGTTCTTCCGTACCAGGATTTTCTAAATCACCGCCGCTGCGAGGGCTGTGGCTGGACAACCTTCGAGCTGCCCTAACTGCCCTTGGAGGACCGGACCACCTTCTTGGCTGCCACCAGTCACCTACGTGTTGGGAACTACCAGGATAGTGGTTTTTCTTTAGGCGGGCTAGAACTTTATACGCGCTCGATATCGAGAACTCACGCCAGCTTACTGCTGGAATCTAATCCATTACTTTTTTTTATTTATTATATAACCTGTACCCTTAATATTGTTTTATTTAATTTACCTGCCCTAGCAGGGACGTTACAGTGGCATCCAAACGAGTGTTATAATGTGGTACTAAATTTCATTATGCAACTCCTTTGCTTTTTCGATCCCTGCCTTACTCATCAAACAGCCACATTCTCACTACCTACTCAATTCGTGATATCTTTAAGAAAAAAGAACATTGTAATGCACGCGCGATTCCCTACCACAGCGCCGTAATTAAAAAAATACAAATAATTTTATTATTACCTATACATAATTCGTTTGTATTAGATACTCAGCAATTAAACTTTCCGTGAATTTACATAGAGTTCTTACAACACTACAACACCCTATGGTTTCAGAACCTTTTATAGAGGATTCATATCATGGGTGTGGATAAAGTCTTGTATGCAACTGTACATGTGATACTATTATCACACTCGGCTTAAAATATAAGCAAAAATTGATTTTAAAGTTTATAAATAAAAGTAACGCTGCTACAAATAACCAAAGATAAAATCCCATAATTTTGATTATAATATTGTTTGTAGATTCCATAAAACTTCTAAGATCACAACACATATCTGTATTTTATTAAATAGGAACCTCATTAGCAGTTATTTTGCTTCGATACTGTGGTAATATAAAAAGGTATATCTTCATATGTCCACCATTATCATTTACCATTATGAAACTGTACCACAATGAGGCTAGAAACACAAATTCACGAAACGAATATTTTTTTTAAACTATTTATCGTCTGCTCTGACTGCTGCTCTGTATCAGTAGTTATTTAGCGTTAATTAAAAATATTTAACCTGCAGAAACACAACTTTATGTGGCTTTTATACTGTTGTCTATAAAAGTTGCACATTCAATAATGTAGAAAGAATTTACGATCCCTCACAAGCTGTTTAAGCTCCTGGATATTCAAGCTGTACGGAAGATTTTATTGCATTTTTACATATCTATCCAATTTTTCTAAACAGTCCCTTACTAAAATACTCGTAGTTCCTATGTACCTCAACTTTAGTTATAGGTTATTAAAATTCTCATGTCATGAAACATTCGTTGGAGCATATCCAAACATGTTATAATTGGGTATATCGATAAATCGTTAAGTATTTATTTGATAATTCATGTTACTAAAAAACTTACTCTAGTACGTATTAAAAATGCCGTTATCTATCGATTCAATCGGTGATTAAACTCATAATTTATATTCGCACCGATCGACGATTTACGAGACTGGTTTTTGATTTTCATAATGTTTTGTTTATGAGAGTTACTTAGTCAGTATGATAATTTTGAAAATTGAATGAAGCTTCGGTACGCCCCAGGTCACAGAGCTTCGTATGGCATAAGGTCAAAGGTAATTTCGTACCTATAATAAGATTTCGCTGTGTTTAATTAATGTAATCGATTTGATCGCTTATATAGATTGTAGCTATTACGAAATTGGAATATTCTGTCGTCTATTAAAGTAATATCTAACAGGTTATGATTTAAGATTCAATGTTATATTTGCTTTGAGATGTCGTACCTTATTAACATGTAACTTATTTTAATTTAAATATTTGTGGGATTAACAAATGAAGCAAAACTTGTAAATAATGAATATACCTCGAATCGTAAATAAACGTGCTCTACAGTAAACATAATTTCTCTGAAATTTATGCTATTGTATTTGCTATATGACATAAGTATTTCTAGAGGTAATTACAAACTCTTAAGAGTAAAACTATCGTTACAGGCAATAGGAATATAAATAAATCTGATCACAAAATTAATAAAAAACATATTTTTATTTCTTCACCTCAATAAAATTAGACAATACAATCTACAACATTTGAAAGGCACATGATTCATTACAAGACTTAATTTACAAAACTATCTTACAGACATCACATTTTAAATTCACGGTAACTTAAAAAGATTTTAAATATTACCTACGATAATATGGACACATGCAAGTACACAGAGATGTCCCAAACGAACTGAAACTTTTATACACACCTATTTATTAATCACTTATTGTCCTAGAGCCACAGGTGGTTGTAAGTTATAATGTCCCTGAAACACTGCGTAGTTGTCCTTCGTAGCACACTGGTAGGTGCTGATGGGGGCAGGATACTGCTGGTACATCCTGTGATCGCGAACCGGCGGCCGAGGGTACAGGGCGTCTTGCCTAACTTCAGGGTACCATCCCGACATCACACCACTCGCGAACATTCCGCCACTGTTATAGTTAGGTGCACTTGGCATAGTCGGCATCATGCTCGGAGCAACCGCTGCGTAATTCAAAGACATCTGTTTCGGGGCACTTGCAACTGGCACTGTCCCGTAGTTTGTACTTCCAACTGATGTAACCGGCGCTGGAGCTGATGCGGGTTGTGGCTCCACTGGTCGTTCCATTTTATCACTTGAAGCACTCGAAGTTTCATCCTTATCGTCCTCTTTTACTTTCTTACTCTTTTTCGATATATTCGCGTGGGTTTTTACGTGTTTCGCGAGATGGTCGGAACGCATGAATCGTTTAGTGCACAGTTGACACGCGAATCTCTTCTCACCGGTGTGCGTCCGTAAGTGTCGCTGCAGTTCATCGGAGCGCGTAAATCTCTTGCCACAGAATAACCAGTTGCACACGAAGGGCCGCTCTCCAGTGTGCCAACGGAGATGAGCTTTCAAATGCGAAGTTTTTCCATAAACTTTTCCACAGCCTGGCACGTGACACACATGTTCACGTTTAGCGCCATCCTTGCCGTAGTTTGGTCCGAAACCCGCGGCTTCTGTGAGGCAGTTGGGACAGCGGCACTTAGCGCAGCGGCGCTGAAGTTCTCTTGCTTCCTCTGTCGCGGTGGGTGTTGGTGGCCAGTACGCCGGGTACTGCGCAGGGTAGGCAGGAAGCTCACGCCACGCGGGCGGAGCGGACCAGGTGCCGGAAGAAGCACTGCTGCACGAAGACAGGTCGGAAGCCGGTGAAATAGCATCACCGCGGCCGTAGCCACATCCGTAACCTGACATCATGTTCATCATCTGCAAAGATTAACACATCATTAGTTAAAGCTTGCGTACTTAAACTAAAGGAGAGGCTCATCACTTTTAAAACTTTTAAGATCAACAAAATCGCAGTTAAATTGAATTGAAAAACGAAACGTTTACTGGTAATTTACTCTAATATTAATAAACTCTCAAATTATGGTCAATAGTTGATGGGCGGGCGGACGGACCTGTTGCGCGGGCGGATCCACGTATTGCATTTCCAGCGAGTGTGGTGACAACGTAGCGCGACGAAACCTTCAACTGGATAATTACAGGGCGGCGCACCGCTCGCGCCGAGACGTTTTTAATAACTGGCTTGGAATAGACGTAACAAGCGGTTGTCACCTCGCCCCGGCCCCTCTGCCCCGAGGGAACGGCGCGCGCGCACCCCGGGCCCCCCTCCGCCCCGCACCCCGTGCCCCGCCCGCCACAGCCTCCGACACACCCCACCAAGCTCCGTGAGTTATGAGCTTACCAGTTCGGCTCTTATGAGAACGGGAAAGCCATGAGAGCGAGACGACAACCGTCCAAACAAAGCTAAAGGTTACGTTAAGTGTGTGTTTACTTTGGGCTTTATCGCGTACCGCATTGGGTTGAAGTCATTAAGTGAGGGTTCTTAATTGGGTTTTAGATAAACTGAATTCAATTATCTTCTAACGTTACCATCATGATCTGTTTATTTTGTAAAAATTACTAAGATGTTAAGATATGGAAAGCACACTCGTTGATGTCTTTTACACTGTAATTAAGAAGAGGTTCTATCTAATTGTATAGAAAATACTTTCATCAGCACTTGCTGGAATTGGTACCTGAAATGACATATTTCAGTGTTTTAGATAAACATAAGCAATCTCAGCATGTACCACGCAATAATGTTATACCACGAAACAGTAACATCAAAGTCCATACGTGTGTTTCTTTTGTAGGCAGATAACATTCAGTTCCCAGTTCCCTGGGACGCTTAATGTATTTAATTTTTTCTCTATTTCGGTCGGCAGTTCGCGGCAGACGCATGATTTATGCATATTCGAGCGGAGCCAAACCTTTAATTACACGTTGTTAAAATATGGCAGTTTGTTAAATCGTTCGCTCTGCTTTTGTTTTACCAAACACCGCGGCTCTTAGAGAACCGTTCCCTTTTCTTCCTTCAACTAAATTTTATGTATCATGTATTTTTTATTCCTATAATTGCCTCGCTTTCCAACAACTTGTAGGTTTATTTGTACATCATGGTTGAAGGCATGGGAAACCTCATCATAACTCGCTCATCCGATTACTAACTCGTACGACTCGTACTATTAATTTCTGGTCTTTCATAGATGACTTTCAGGCCGCTTGATTGAAAAGTGATGTAATTTTCCATATCCACACAAAGGTATCGTACTAATATTAAAAATGCGAAAGTAACTCTGTCTGTCTGTAACCTCTTTACGCCTTAGCCACTGATCCGATCGCCGCTGAGCCTGGGACCTGGAGAATAGGAGACTTTTATCCTGAAAATTTCATAGCCTGGATCATCGGCAAGGAATGATGATGGTTCAAGAATGGTACCAAGAATATCAAAATGCACAAACAATCAACGCATCATAAGACTGCCTTTCAGTACTTCTGTTTCATAAGGGCTCTCTCCCGTTTTTTAAATCACTTAGAATCATTATTGTACAGGAACAACCATGAAAATCGGTCCCATAATGACATCGTATAGACATTATACGCTGCACTTGCAGAATTTAATGACTCAAAGAGCTTCAAAAAGAGACTGGGACAAAAGTTTTTCTCCGAACCTTCTACCGACTACCGTGCGTACTGTGCTAGTACAAATAGGACCTGTCGACATGTTTACGACACCCTAGAACAATAGCCTGGCAAGGGACTCGGATGACAGACTACTGTGTCGGAGCCGGCAGCCACAAAGCCCACATGCAGTGGACAATGTCGACTACTAATGTCCTATGATCGTCTCCCGCCATAAATCAGACAGCTACTGCGTTTTTGTGAGCAAAAAATTATCTTTCGCTGCTTCCCTGTCTTCGGACGTGTCGTGTCCATCGATTGCATGTGCAATATATTGTGCCGATTGCTTTTGATCTTTGACATAGAACTTTGTAGATGCGCGTTTGTGTTCGCCGCGTTTATTAACAGTGGAGTGTATGACATGGGCTCATGCTGGTTTTAGTGATAATAAAATTTACACCAATGTAAGTTTAACCATCATTGTGTTCTCAGTTAGCAAATTGGTATTTATCTACTGCCTTAAGTTACTTCGTACTTACATTTGGCTAAATGTGGTTGTTTAATACCGCTACGCTCCTTTTTTATGTACGCCACTTTCAGAAAAAACCCATTCACGTTATATACCTAGCTCACGATATCATAATAAAATCATTAGCGAAAATATCGACATCTGAATCGCGCGGCCGTTTCCGCTCAAGGAGGCCGGTATATTACATTAATTACAGGTTTCTTATATCGTGGGCGGGTAATTGGTTCTATCGCACGCTGTCCTCACTTCCTGTCTTTTGCTGGCCCTGTATGGGAACACTGCGACTCAAAAGTACCGGCTTGGTGTCGGGTGTCAACTATTGTGGCAGCCAGCGCGGCACCCACGCAATGCAGTAAGATGTAGAGTAAATTGTGCATGCGAAGCTCTTTATGGGATCTCCAGGTTTTTTTGTTGATCTTCGGCTATTGTCATGGTTGATAGCTGAATTATTGAGATTACATTTCTGAACGCATTTCCTTATTCGTCACTGATCGATAAATCTATCGTCTGAAGTTTCTACTTTTTACTTTTAATATTTAAAGTAAGAACTTTTTCAAAATTATTGGTACATAATATAATTCAACTCTAATATAAAAACATGCAATTAAAGACTTACCTAACATCCTAATCTGTTACACAAATTTCAAAGACTTTACAAGATTAGATTTTCCGATACCTATGGTTTAAGAACTTACGACAAATGAGACAAAACAAGACTAATTGCAAATATAGGTAAGTACAGCAATCTGCAAGTTTTGTAGGCTAGATAGTAGGTACCTACATAAAGTGTAGTAGGTATCAAAAAGTAATGTTTCCTCCTGCAGGAAGACGGAGAGCCGAGAGGTCTGCTTATCTCTAAAGTGTAATGTAATTTTCATTCAAAAGCTCGATGTGCAAGATATACTAAGATAAAAAAAAAAAAAATGACTCCAAAACTCCGCTGATCTCGGATTATCTCTTTTTATAGAAATCCGATACCCTCCTGCAACAAAGAGCGTAAAAAGCTCAAATGTATCGCGGGTTACAAATAAATTTTACATTGCTATTGTATAGGAGCGGACATTGTTGTTATCTGATCGGAATTCCGCTCATTTCGCGTCTTACGCGTAGCGTCTGAAGGAGTGAAGGGTGCATTGTCTCGGTGTAACAAGATCACCGAATGTACCTGTTACAACAATGTGAAGCGCACAGGTTCGCACCAAGCGATGCTCCCTTGTCAAGCCATTGTCATAGAAGCTGTCAAATCTTTGCGTAACGCAGTGGCAAGCTGAAAAAAATGTGCATTGTTTATAACGGATCAAAAGATTTCATTATAGGTTTATTGGTTCTAATGTTTACCCATTCGAAAAAGTATGTTGACCTATTATACCTACTCAAGTTATAGCTAGTCTGAAATGAATATTTTGTGGTGAAGTTGAAGAATTCGATAGTGACCTTTTCGTAGAGAAAGCTCTACGAGAAGTTCGAAAGTTTCAGTAGGTAGAGGTACTGCCTATATTGACGGTCAGATTTAGTTTGAACAAGGAAATCTTTAATTAGGTAGGTAGCCATATAGGTATTTTTTTACTTTCCCTTTGGTCTCGTGGTCGCAAGCGCGACTGCTGAGCGTGTGGTCCTGGGTTCAATTCCCGACTCGGGCAAAGTATTATTGGGTTTTTCCATTAGGAATTTCTTAATAACAGCCCGGATTTTGGAAGTTAGCGGTGTGATATCCCCGTGTGTGCCTCAGAAAGCACACTAAGCCGTTGGCCCTGCGCCTGATCTCTCTGGTCATGCCGTTCCATCGAACTAAAAGAAAGAGGGAAGAGAGAGTGCACCTGAATCAGCGCTTGCATACTTGTGCAGACCAGGCTTCGGCGCGGGAGATATTATAGATCTCCCGCGCCAAAGCCTGGTGTCCGCTGAGATTGGTTGCCATTGCCGAAATTCGATCTGGAGGACTATTATTATCATATAGGTATCTATTTTTAGAACAAATAGATAGTAGCAGTTTTTTTTTAATTATATACTGTAGTAAGATACATACCTAATCTCAATATTTTTAACATAGAAACATCGAAAATATCAACAAGCATCTAACAAGTCGGCACGATCTTTGTATAGAATAACATACATCAAAATTCACACACAGAAAGTGAAGTCCGCTCGGACAGCACAAAAAATTTACGGAGTAGGTAAAAGATTTCTGCGGAGCATCATGACTCCCCGTGGCGCCGCGGCCGATTTCAAACGGACCTCTCTCCGAACCTGACAGCCGAAATTACCCCACATCAGTAAAAACGACATCTCGAGAGCAGTTTGTTTTACACAACAAGCCGTTCCGATATAACGATGACACGTTTTTGACGCCAATCTATTGCTCTCATTAGGATCCTTTTTTTCTGAAGATGGCAAATTTTGTTAGTAATTAAGGGAACATGAATGAGACTAGCCATTAGTGTCAGATTCATAGGGAGTGGACAATGTAGTTTTATGGTTTCGTAGCTAAAAAAAAGTTAAGTCGGGAACCTGAACTAATTTTATAATTGTTATTGCGAATTATTTGGACTAATAAAATAAAACCTTACCGCGTTGCTGATTCAAATCCATTCTTCATTTATTTAGGGTAGACGAAGCAGGCTATTGGGTATAGATAAGTTCAATTTGGACAATAGAATAGGTGTGTAAAATGTTGTGTTGTGGTCGAGAAAATATATGCAACTATCACAGTAGTTGTTTCGCTGCTCGAGGAGCTATTTTAATTAATATGCAACGGCCCAGGGGCCGTATTATGAAGTATTAATTCCATCATTATTCCACAGCGAAAAAAAGATGGTGGTATCGACCTTGTATAGCTGCGTCTCTCACTCACACTGGAATAATGGTGGCATTAATACGTCATAATAGGGCCCCTGGCCTCAAGAACTAAAAAGGCAGTTTCAGTGTTTCTGAAATTGAGTTCATAACTCCTTGACTCCTTTTACTAGGTATTATGCTTTACTTAATAGTTCAGTTTCCGATTTCACCCTAAAACTTCATCACACCTATGAGTGAAATATCTACTTAGCTTATAATGTAACGTGAATAATTATCTACCTACATTCCTTACCTTTAGGTTTACCGTGACCGTGAGACTAATCTATTTTAGTTACTTTCATAGTATTATGTCGTACGGTATTCTACTTTTGGGACGGGCTGCAGACACCGAATCTATTTTTATTTTGCGGAAAAGAGCCATCAGAGCTATATATCGCCTCCGCAAGTGCGTCTCTGTAAGGGGAGTATAATGTACATTATGATTTTATGATACTAGTGTAATGTGTTGGTCATTAGTCATTACCAGTAATCGGAAATAGGTGAGCTAAAATACCTAAAGTTCGAAAAAGAACAGAGACAAAGTGGAGACGCCTTTTTTTTTGGTGGGAAATTATCAAATATCTTCTCCCGCTCTGATCGGAGCGGGAGGGCGTGTCAGACTCTTACTGACTAAAACCCACCCGTGTTCCTTCAGTTGCCTGTACGTTGCCAGGGGCCACGGTATCCCTTTCGCACTTTCCCGCGACCCCGGAAGGCATCGGTCCTATCGGACCCCGTCAGTTGTGCTAACATCTCATTGAGACGCGCGTGGAACACAACGCGCCGTTGACTCGGGCCTGGTCCATACCGGATGGCGAGCTACCCATTGCTAACCGTACGCAAGCCCGCGCCTGCGGTGGCCGGGAATCGGCCTGCGATTCCCGACGCCCAAGACGTCTCCTGCGGTGGCTAGGGGCGTAATGGCGCGAAATTTGCCTCCCCCTCATGCGTTCAGCCTCCTCCTTCGCAAGCATTACTGCTTCGCAGAAGAAGGTGACGGCCTCCCATGACCTCTCGCTCCATACCATTGCCTGGACCAGGGCCGGACGCGAGAGATCACCGCCACCGATCGCCTCCACGAAGACACAGCAATGCTCTGCCCAAGCCGGGCAGACCTCCACCGTATCCTCCGGGTGATCCACGCAATGATGACACCGGCGTTTCCTCCTGCCATATCCGGAACAGGAAACTCCCGAAACAAGGACGCCGTGGCGCCTCTCCAGCCACTCCTCAAAGAGGGGACTTATCACCGCAATTGTGGCGTGCCCAGCACTGGGTTGCGACAATCGCACTCTCCATGACGCCATGAGATCCCACCGGAGCTCTGTCCGCTGTACCGTAATTTCTCGAATTGGAAACGCCTTATGACAAAATATTTTTTTCGGGACTATTAGTCCCGGGTTTCAGAAAATTACTTAAGTACAACTAAAATTAATAAAGTAAAAAAACTATCGAATTCATTTCCTGTTTCTGTTTTAATAAAAAGGCATGCACGATTTTTATTGTTTAAAAAAAATTAAGGTAATCTCCTTATCTTCGTTTGAACGATGTAAGTAAGCGCGGAAGCTAATGTATTTTACATACCGGCTTTAATAATTATTTAACTGTAAAGGTAGATTTAAAAAAAAAAATTATAGCTTTTCATACCATTTATTCATTTTGTACAATTATTGGAACTAAACGTAAACAAAAATCAACCTCAATAATTAAGAAAGTCACCATTCTTAAGACTCAATCAGAATATTATTTCCGTTGATGTTGAAAGATGTCCCTTAACCTGAATCGGTACAGTTTTCATCAGGAACGGAGTTTTCTTTGTCATCGCAAGATTTATCTTCTTTCGGAGAATTAAAATAAATTATGAGGAGTTTTCCATATTATCTATCTTCAAACGATTTATTTTGTACTTAAAATCCATTTATAGATAGAGAAAGACCTTTCAACATCAACTGAAGTTATAGGTACATATTTATAGTACGACAATGATTCATTTTTATGGTAATTTTTTTTTTCTATATTATCACCAATGTCTCTTAATGCATCTAGATCGGGATTTCTGTTTATAACGTTTTCTAATTTTATTTTAATTGGTTCAGACGGACACCAGCTTAGAATAGTTCTTGCTTCGTCAAATATGTAGAAAGATTCCGTTAACAATATTTTAAACTTTTGTAATTTATTTAAAGAAATTTGAATTATTTTTAAATATTCCATGTCCCATTAAAATAGATGTACAAATTTTAACACAACGTTCAGTACGCCTAACCAAAGATATCCAAGCAAAAAAAACACTGATTAAAGTGATTTAATTTTGACCTAAAATAATAAATGGCCAATGCCATTTATTATTTTAGGTCAAAATTAAATCACACTAAAAATACACTAAAAATGTTGGTTACCCAATGGTAACCAACATTTTTAGTGTATTTTCGTTAGCTGATTAATTTTTCTTGTAAGTATCTAATGTTTCTTATTATTTTTTTTACCATTATCCTTATTTTGGTGGTCTGAATGATTTCTAAAAGTTTGTCCAACTATTTTAATGGGACCTTATATAATCTAAATCAGTTCTGAAATATTTTTTTCCAGTACTGTTTTAGCATGCCTGATAGACAAAGAATCAGAGCTTTTGAGAAGTCTTACAATAGTTTTAATTTGTTCGTATTATGCTAGTAGTTAGTAATATTAGTTAGTACCCCACCTTTTTATGACGGACTCGGGTGGCAATGGCAGGCTCGGAATTTTTTTCTTGAAAATTTTACTCTAGTAGGAGCCTTTAAATATATATATTAATTTACACTTGAAATTAACGTATCAACGTCTGTATTTGTTCTGCAACGTGGTTAGGAGCGTGTGCTAAACAGGTAACATGTATCATAGTTGGCAAATAGTTCTTTAAAATTCTTCCTGCTTTTAACATAAATATGCTACGCAATCAGAACATAAGACTAAAACATCTCCTACTTTGGCTTCATAGGAGTCTCCCCACATATTTTTCACAAATTGAGCTATTGTCTCTCCATCCACCTTTTCTAACATTTTGCAAGCTATTAAAAATAGTTTTTTTGTTACCACATTTAAAGGTTTTACAAGAAAATTTACAATATAACGACCCAAATATACTTTCCTCAATATTTTACGATTCATCGGACATTATTTTAACTTTTGTACAATTGCAACACATGTATTTAAGTAAAAATGTTTTAAACGCTGGTTGATTTACTCTTGACCAGGGAATGTTACATAATATAAGGAATTGTATTAAATCACGATAAAAAGTCAATAAAATAAATTCACTTTTCTAGCAGCACCTTGGTATTTCGGTCCGTCAATATGCCTCCTGATATTGCTTTTCTTGCATACAATACTATTCTCACATTTAGAACAGCATATCGTGTTGCTAGCGGAGTCGTGGTATAATTCAGGGTGATCTTTAATCCACGACTGTACAATCCCTTCGGTAGGTTTGGTCGCCATTTGATTACTATGAGGGAGCAAAATTTCTGTAAACAATGAGACAAATTATATAATAACTTCGTCCCGTTATTTCTTTTTTTCGTAAAATATGGTTTAACGATAGGATTGCGAGTAGGTACAACATTTGAGCACGGACTAAAATATAAAACAACAGTTTGAATAAAATTACATAAATTGTTGAATAAAATTGTTTGAATTTGGAAGTGTTAAAGAAGAAGAATAGTTTAAACTTTAGAAAATCTTAAAAGTCATGTAAAATTCATAAACTTACCAAGCAGTTTGATTACCAGAGCAAATGTTTAATAGTCAGTTGCGGTAAAACGAAGCAGATCCAATAAACGATTAAACAAGTACAGGTAAAAAAAAAACAATTCACGAGTCAAATATGCGTACACAACTTGAGGAACTACAAGAGTGAGTGATGCGCGCACAACGACGTTTGGAATGTGAAACGTCCCTCTACCCCTTAACCCTTTTGTCATTGTTTACCAGTGACAAACAAAAGATAGAAAGAGACAGCAAGTTTTGGCTATTCTAGGAAACGAAAACATGAAAGAAAGAAAGAAAGAAAATAAATTTATTTGACTCAGGTCAAGGTACACAATATTTACACAAAAACAAAAAAAAAAATAACTTAGAATAGCACTGAGAATAGCTTAGCTGCATGAGGCGGACCCAGTTCTTTACCTGAATTAATAACTCTAGAATCGACTGTTTTTTTGAGAAAGTTCTCCTTGTTTTTGTATTCGGTTAAAAAGGAAAACGGATTGAATTAGTTTACTCTATTAATAACATTAATATTAAATGTACTTAAGTGATGTCCCGAAACCCCGACATTAGTCCCGTAAAAATATTTTTGTCGTAAGGAAGTCTCCACTTTTTTTGTCTCTGTTCTCTGTTCTTTGAACTTTAGGTATATTAGCTCACCTATTTCCGATCACAGGCGGTCTTATTTGCGATAAGGTAGCCGAGTGTGTAATGATCAATGCTCACGCGTTTCATACGAAGTTTTTCAACACACATGCGAGGAAAAAAATAGCAGCGTTTTACCTTCAAACAAAACGCTTGTTGTGTCCGGAGACTCATTCGGGGTCATATAAACATAATTTGAGTCTAGCATCTTCCGTTTCCGTGTCACATCCATACAGGTATATGCAACTATCTCCTTCTTGACAACACGATGATGACGTATTTCCGCCCGCGTTCACCAGGTGGCCGCAGCGCGCCAAATCGTTCATTGAGGCCTCAAAACCTTAAAACTTGAGAAACCAATTAAACCAGGCAGTCTTTAAAATTATGACCCCGAATGAGTCTCCGGACACAACAAGCGTTTTGTTTGAAGGTAAAACGCTGCTATTGTGTCCTTCGGCCTCATTCGGGGTCATATAAACATAATTTGAGGCTTTGTTTGTTATCGCCTGGTGAACGGGACGCCAATGTGTTGTAAAAGAAATAAGTAAAATTAGATCAAGGAATTATTAAAACAATAAGCACAAAAATAAACACCAAATTTTACGATTGCATTGGAACAAATTAATAATACTTTAATATTTTATGATAAATGACAAAAATAGTACCAAACAATTCAATACATAGAAAACTGAACATTTTATACGTACCTCGAATCAATCATCATGTAATATCTTCTTATATACTTACCATAATCATGTAAAACTTATTATTATTCATCGATACAACATCTTATTCTCATAATCCAAATGTCATATCAACATCACAAAATAAATGAATTCTATTTATTCAGAGGTATTTAATTAATTGGCTGAAACAGATGAACCAACGAGCTTCCCTGCGATGGAATCACTTCCTTCCTGTAATGTTTTTTGAAAGTATTACCGGATCTCCAATTAGCTCGTGCCATTATCTCATCAAGAGGTTCGTTATCCAACCAACTTCGTGAAGCAACTGCAGAACGAAAACTACCTGGAGTAGCCTCAATTCCTGCTTCCTTCAAAATCGACTTAACCCAACCTGCCAAAATAGTTCTAGTAGCTGGCTTAGCTTTTCCACACACAGTGATAAATAGTCTATCGCTAGAACAAAGCAAACGACGCGGTTTTCCAATTTCTATAAGTTTTTTAAGCCAAAGTACCGGGTCAAGCGCCGCATTTTCAAGATTCCCTAACAACTTCCAACCTGACTGCACGTGAGTTTCAGAATCAGTTTTCGAACCAAAATGCGGCCAAAACATAATGCTATTGTCACCCACTATACACCTGTCTGACGAGACACTAAGTAATGTTAAATCGTCCTGAACATAACAACAGTAAAACTGCACAAACTCTTGAAATTTCGAATGGACTTTGATTTTGAAGAGGTCTATTGCCCAACCAACCTTCTAATGACCGAGGATCCCAAACAGGGGGTGGACACTTTTTAGGTTGTTGCAACGCTATAGCTTTAATCATTTGTTTAACCAAAATGTTTGAACTTAAACGGGCCTCACTCTTTGTATTACATAAAGTGGACACAACCGATTTATGAAGTAAAACAGTACGATAGGATAATTTTTCTTTTAGATGCAAATCCGCTAAATATCGAGCCAAATCACTACCTGAAGGGTCTGAGAAATTTATACCAAACGTAGAGCACCAATTCAGCCATCTCTGCCATGCTGGCCTATATGTATTTAAAGTCGACGACCTCCAACCTTCTTTCAGTAGACACTTTTGTTCTTTAGACCAGTCACCTAAGGATTCAGACCACCCCCACATCTCCATACTTCTAAGACCAGCTCCTTCACTCGAGGTGGGGGCTGCCCGGTCCTCGTATCTACTAGCACTTTCGATAACCTGTGAATCGTGAACGGAGGCGCGAGCGCTCTGGTCTTCAAGTCTGCTCTCCAGAATGCTCGGATCCACCTCGGTGCAACTATCAGGAATACACCTCGAGCCTGATTTAGATGCATCAGGACCCGGGGTATCAAACTCGGAGGAGGAAAGACCCACGCCAGACGGAAATCCCATTTGAATGCGAACGCGTTGTATCTCCATGCTCGCCGATCTCTTTGATCTAGAGTTACATAACAAGGTACTACGTGGGCTGTGCTGGAGGCAAAAAGATCTGTCTGGGGAACACCCCACTTTGCAAAGACAATACTGGTGAATTCGGGGAGTAGATGCCATTCTTGTAACATCGAGTGACGCGACAGACCGTCTGCGACGTTGTTGTACTTGCCTGGAATGTGATGGGGGATTACATGAATGTCGTACTTTTGAAGTATGTGAAAAATTTGATATATTAACTCCATCAAGATCCGCGACTTGTTTCCCCCCTCCTTCCGCAAGTACGCTACAACCGCCTTGTTGTCGCACTGCAAAAGCAGAGATGTGTGGCTCAGAGACGGAGCGAATTCTATCAGACATTTTAGAATAGTGAACATCTCCTTGTGATTCGAATGAAGCCGCTCTTCTTCTCTTGTCCACTTGCCCGATAGGTGAAGACCATTTAACTCCGCCCCCCAACCTGTATCTGCTGCGTCTGTTGTCAAAAAATTTGTCACTACTGGTGGATGAAGCCTGGATTTCTCTACACAGTGAACCTTCCACCAATTTAATTCTGCTAGTACCTCCGCCAAGGGATAAGTCGACTGACAAGGCATTTTTAGGACCAGGTTGCAATAAGCCAGTAGGTGCCGAAAATTCAAACGGCCCATTGGAACTACCAGACGAGCAAAATTCAGAACGCCTATGATACTCTGTATTTCTCGAAGAGACGCCTTCTGCCGCCGAAGCAATTTTGACAAAACTACTTGTATGTGCTGAATTTTGTTTTCTGGTAAAAATTTTTGATTTTGCCACGGATTCCACATCAAACCCAAATACTCTATTATCTTTCGAGGGATAAGAATCGATTTCTCCCTGTTCACCTGCCAACCCAGCTGACTGAGAGTTTGAAGAACAATGTTGACGTGTTTTATAAGTGTTATTTTGTCCTGTGCTACTAGGAGATAATCGTCGAGAAAAACTACTACTCGAATGCCTAGATTCCTGAAAATCTCGGCGGTCCAGTTGGTCAACGATGCAAATACTTTGGGCGCTGTCGCCAGGCCAAACGGCAAACAGGTCATTTGCAGTAACCGATTTCGATACAATAGACGTAGAAAACAACGGTGAGCGGGTGCTACATTTACGTGGTTGTAAGCTTGCCTGAGGTCTATTTTGACCATCCAATCCCCCTTCTGAATAAAATCGGGAATTCGATTTACCGAAATCAAACGAAATTTGCTTATGTTCAGATAATTGTTTAAGCTTTTTAAATTGAAAATGGGACGGTAAGTTCCGCCGCTTTTGGCAATCAGAAAGAAATTTGATATAAAACTCGGAGTCAGGGGGGCATATTCTAAAATTTTCTGTGTCAACAAATTTTGAATGACTCTGTCCATCTCGGGGGATGGTAGAGTAAGATAGCAACGTTTCACCTGCCTTGGCGGGACCAGAGGCGGTTTCTTTTGAAATGGAATGCGATAACCCTTCACTATTTTTATTAAGGGTTCTGGTGCCCCCAGTCTCTTCCACTCCGTAACATGATTTTGTAAGCACCCCCCCAAAAATCTTGTTCTGAGTCAGAATTTTTTATTGAATTTAGCCGAGCCCTTTCCCCGTTGTGCATTGTTTTGCGGTTCATTTTTCCGAAAACTATAGGGCTGGTAAAAGCGTTGTCCGGCCAGTTGTCCCCTCGGTTGAGGACGAAAAAATGTTGAATGATTATTAAACGGGTTCATTGCTTGATAATTATTATAAAAGGCTCCTGCACTCTGAGGAGGAGGAAATCTATATTTCATCGTCAGTGCCGAAGGGCGACTGGACGATTGATATCCACTAGTTCTAGGGTACGCCGCCTGGGGTCTAGGGGTTTTCTTTTCTTGCCCATAAAAATTAATTTTATTTGCATAAAAAATTTTGTTAACTCCGCCATTATTCTTAATAAATTCACTAAAAGGTACTTTATCAAACAAAAATTCACTAGACGGCGGTATGTTCTTCAAACATGGCTTAAATGATTTATCTCTTAATTGCTTAATGAACACTTCGCGTCTTTGTTCAATTATATCGGCCCTACGGCCACAAACTAGTTGCAAACAATCACGTGAAATCTTTTGATAATCACCGGAAAAAACCTCTTTTAATTTTAATGCCAATTGTTCTGGGTCCATGCTACCCGTATCCATAGCCCAGTCCACTATCTGTCGAAAACCCTGTTGCATAGCGTCGCTTTGCATTACCAGTGCGCGAGTTACAGAGCCAAGAAATTTATCCGCTGAGGGTAGATGGGTAACTTTTTCTAAAGATTTGATTTCATCGTTTACTTCAAGGTCAACGTATCCAGGACGAGCATTATAAACTTTTTGTGATTCCACATATCGAACATTATTCCAGTTTTCATTATTAAAATATTGAATTGAATTGAGCAAATCTAACTGATTAGATGGAGTTGCAGTGACAGCTGGCTCCTTTAATTGCGTTGCCAAATCAAAATCAAATGATTCAACTGGTACAGGATCTGGGACGTGTTCCTGTGCCATTTCCAAATTATCACCATTATTTATCGGATTATCACAATCATAATTTTCATTTTCATAATACATATTATGAGGGTAGTAATATAATTTTTTCAAATCACTGACCTGCTTCGCAAGCTTTTTGATTACCTTGCTTTGTCCTCGATGGCGCTTACTTTTCTTCTTCTTACTCACCTTCTTCCTCTTACGGGATTTATCTACCTGATCAACCTCTAAATCCGACGGTGATGATTCAGAAGAACTTGAGGAACTTGACGAATTCGATGACGAATCAGATTCTTTACGGTTACGCGCCTGTACTCTATCCGCCATCGTAACAAAATCTAATTTTATTATATTATTAAACTATCACTTTTCAGTCTATTCACTCTTTGTAAAATAATCTTTAATCTTTAATATTTTTTAAGCATATACCGAACGCTAACAGCGTTAACAAAAATTAAACTATAATTTTCTAAGAATTCTTAGAATATCGAACACTAATTTTAAATTTAGATGTGAACCGTCCGAAAACAGGACGCCAATGAACGATTTGGCGCGCTGCGGCCACCTGGTGAACGCGGGCGTAAATACGTCATCATCGTGTTGTCAAGAAGGAGATAGTTGCATATACCTGTATGGATGTGACACGGAAACGGAAGATGCTAGACTCAAATTATGTTTATATGACCCCGAATGAGGCCGAAGGACACAACTTGTTGTTAGTACGTATGCTACAATAACGTAACTATAGATATGATACATTTAGATATAAAAAGTTCAACTGACCTTTGTTGCCAGCAATGACTATATAGCCTCGCCAGGAACTAACAATACGGAGCTTCTTTTAAAAAAAATTTTACGTCCTTTGGTGACAATACTTTAGATTTCGTATTTTTGATAATATAAAAACGAAAACGATAATAAATATTTACGGAAAATGGCGGGCTGGTTTTGATTTTCCGCAAGCGCGCGCAGGTGTAAATAAAGGCACTGGCAAAACCGCTGAACAGCCTTTAAAATATAATAAACAGGAAATAATATTTTGAATACGCAAATTAAATCTTAATTTGCGTATTAGATACCTGTTGAAAAATATATTAATTATTATTTGATATAATTAATTATATAATAAATTATTTGATGAAATATTATGTTATTTATTTACACAGTAGGCATAAAAAAGGCAAGAAGTACCCACGCACAATGGTCCACCTGAAAGACTAAGTGCGGAAACCAAATCCCATAACATAGAACATAGAAGGCAAGAAGTCTCTTTGATAAGATTAAAAAAGCATACATCTCTGCTCGGGTGAAAATAGAGAATGCTCATTTAATAGTGTAGGATAGTTCATACTACATAGTTCCCTATATTTAAAGTAAATTTCTATTAAATATAAATTCTATGCTGCCATGATTAGTGCTTACTAATTCCATACTGCCATGTCGCGTTTCTAAATTTGCCAGACAACAATGGCCCCTAGAAATCGTCTATGGTTTATAAATGCGGTAGTATAATCTTTAAGTTTTGGTGCTATCGATGTTATGATTTTAGTAGTGTTTCTTCCGTATTTTTTAAACTGAGTAACTTTCAAATAAAAAAACAAATCCATTGAAATATGTTCCTTTATTAAACTGTGAAAATGAACAAGATATGAATACAATCAAATTTTGCACTCGTTACACAACCCGTAGTTACAAACTATAATCGAAATAAATTTGATACAAATATTGAAGGTTTAAAAAACATTAGCACGCACGTAGGTACCCACCTACGTACGTTTGGTATGTCAAAGATTATTTAAAAAATGCTTAATATGTTAACCAAATACCTACTTGACAAATAATACGAGACGAGCTTATAGATGGAGTAACTCAGGAGTCACCAAATGGCAAGCCGCGATCCGGATCCGGACCACCGACCAATTTTGTACGGACTTTTAAGTACAGGCGCCAGCAGGTCAACCTATCCGAAGCTGTCAAATTTTGCCAATCAACTCTGAATCTTATACTTAAGCGATAAAGTTCAAAATCTATTACAGAAATTTGACAGATTATATTAGGTTGATGTGCTGGCGTCTGTACCTAAAAAGTTAAATTTATAACAAAAACCTTATCTAAAAATTTTGAGTAATTGAATTAAGCCCACGCTTTGTATTTTCTACTATCGACACGAAAACGGACGACGCGAGACGCAAACCGCATGAAGCTGCAAATGTTTTCGGGAGTACTAGAGCTAGGTAGTTAGGTACTATACAGATCGAAATGATCGATTTCCAAGAAAACAAAAATATGCAAGGTTCTTGAACATCTTTTATTCTTGGTTGCTAGTAGGTAACGTCTTCCAAGCGGACCACGATCCATATTATTTTTTTGTAAGAACCATAAAACTTATTGATGATCCCTGTTGTAGCTCATATTCTATGCTCGTACTTCTTGCCTCGGACATGTTGAATGTCAAGTACAAAAACATTTATAATGAGTATTACCACAAGTAGGTAACGATATATCGTATTCGTCTAGTTAGCTCGGAGGATTTAAGATCACTTGAAGCGGATATGATGGAGTTTCAATTCCAAGAAACAGTTTTCGTTTTGACATTCGGTATTGAATGCGACGTTGGGCAATACGTTGGTTCGAATTCACGCTAACCCGTGCTGTTTTTGAAGGTATTCGTTATGAGTCGTAAAAAATTCAGTGTTAAAGCAGTATAATATTCTAAAACTTGAGGGGTAACCATGTTACCTTCCATAGGTAACATGGGGACCCCTCAAGTTTTACGAAATAATTTAATAAGGAATAAAAGACCGCATCTTTAAAGGCGGGCTAGCTCCAACAGCATCTTGAAAATCCTAGCCGAAAAACACGATTGTTTTCAGTATAATAGTTATAAATACATTTTGTTTTCTTTTTCATTAAAGGAGTGTTAACTACTCCTTGAACAAATACTCGATATTTATTATGTTAATCACTGGCATTTCAATAAGATAAATTAAGACGAGATAAAAAAGGATGTCAGTCGCCTAAGGTCGGTCGTTTGATGTTTGCAACAATTCAAAATCCATCCTAGTTTTCGCTTTTATTGTTAAATATAACAGTTTAAATAAAAGTTAAGAAACACACATAGGATAGTGGGTGTGATAATAAGTGTATCCTATTTAGTGCTTAATCAATGACACCTAGATATCACGTTCAATTCCGAGGCAAATTCAATGTTATTGCTTTTGGCGAGTCGCGACCTAATCCAGATTAGTTATCTGTGGCGCACATTACCGCACTAGTGCGATAATATAAAGTAAAAAGCACGCGTGTTTAATACACTGCATTATGAACCTAAAAGCGGTTCAATAAGCGCCACTTTACCAGCAAGTGTGTTGAAAAGATATTAACATTATGACAGTACCAATGCAATATATCTATGAAAACATTATGTACGTAAGTAAAAGTCTACATCTTTTTAGTAACACAATTATATCACTAGGAATAGGGACCAATTAGTTGAACCGGGTTTCAGGCTGGCTAAAGTGGACTCATCTTTCACTGTTTAAAATATTATAATAAAATACCTCTCCACATACTTCAACTGAATGAAACGAAATTTTAATTTTATATTAAACGCACACTATGCAGCCAAGCGTATTATAAAAATTAGAAAATTCAAATTCAAAATTTAAAAGTCATTTATTCAAACTAAGTTAGGAATCAGCACTTTACGAATGTCAAAGTTACATGACAGTCCGCCCATAGATTAATATACTAGAGTCCGCCAAAACGCCCACCCTTCACCGCTTCCTAATGCTTTAGCTGGGAAGAAGTGGCGCAACAAACTATGTTTGGAGATTACATCGCTGGTAAAAATGCTTGGTTCAACGCTGGTCCTGCTCCACAAGGGCGCAAAAACTAATTGATTAGCATTTGAAAATACTGTTGGAGCTGCTGAAGATTTTAGAAACTATCTTACTCAATACTCAATACGTTTATTGCATTCCACAATGTGAACTTAGGTGGTAGGTACATAAAGACATACATTCGTTTTGGAGCATTGTGGGCCCTGTCGGGCATAACAACATAAAAATTAGGAGGAGGGCTATTATAGATATTTGTTAACAATTTTAATATTAATCTACTCTTTCGTTTTCTTTGCATTGTATAATTGTATAGCCCTGTGTGAAGTACTAGGTACCGACTATGAAGCTACCATTTAGGTAGGTACTGGGTATGTCTTTCATTGACTTGAATGTGCCCTGGCGGCTGAGAGTATGTTATGCTCAGTCTAATGTCTCGCTGACGGTGAAGCGTGTGTTGGATCATTTAGCTCCCTTCAAAATGGTTGAGCTGAATGCTGCCAATCCATGCGTCATGTTCGTGAACGGGCGCCGTTAGTAGGGATGGTTGATGGTTGGTCACCTCTTAGCTGCCACGGCTTATATTTTTTTTTTTTTTTTTTATATCTGAAGCTTTTAACGTTTTGCATCGTTCTCACTTATATAACTTCAATATTAATGATGTAACCAATATTTTGTAACCAATTTTGATTTAAAAGTTTCCGTGGAGTTTCTTGCCCGTTCTTCTCCATAGGTACCTACTACGCTTTGGAATGGGCATCTAGCTTCATCTTTCTGACTGACCGACCCCTTGACAATTTAAAATTGCCTGTAGATAATTGGTTTATTTGAAATCAATTCTTTGAGTTTGAGAGTTTCTAGTTTGATTTTCTTATCAAAATCCAGTGTAAATTCAATGAAGCGCAATATTTTTTCTCATGCGATTGTGACCAACCAGTTGATGTCCAAAAGGGCTCGACTGGCCGTTCACAATGGTGTGCTGGTGCGTACGTTTATGTATGGAAGTGAATATTGGGTGTGGCAAAAGAAGCATGAAAGTAGAATAAATGCTGTGGAATTGCGTTCCTTGCAAAGCATGTGTGGGTGACTATGAATGAAAGGCTGAGGAATGATGTGATTGATAAGGCAACGGTGCGGTTTAAATGAACATGTAGTGACAAAAATTGAAAAGAGTATGCTTAGATGGTTTGGTCATGTTGACAGGATGAACGAAATGCTACTAATAATAGGTATTTACAAGGCTGAAGGCAGATGTGAGTGAACACGCCGGGAGCGGACGCCCTAGGAGCATATACATATACTGACCTTATTGGTGATGTTCTTGAGAAAGGTCAGGTGCGTAGTACTCGGAACCAGTATGCGTGTATGACCAGATATATGTAACTAAACGAGACAATAGGAGTAAGTATGGTAAGGATCGTAGCGGTGTTCTGTAGTTTCTGCCTACCCCATTGGAAGAAGGCGTGAGTTTATATATGTGTATGTATTTTTTCCATTGATTAGAATTTCTGTCTGTACAACAATGTCGTAAAACTTCTGTTTTCCATTATACGAGTAAATATTCTGAAAATTGAAACAATCCACGCCATCTGTCGTGGAGTTGCTAAACTACCAAGTGTCATGGCGGCACCAATTTCCTAGCTGACACAGCAGCCTCAAAAACGTGTTGCTGTTTCTTGCCACTTTCACGAAATTGAAAAGATGTCGCAAATTAGCAAAACGATCGATGGTTAGAAAATAATGTGTTGTTGTTACATATTTTATAAATGACTTATGACCACTTGATATGATTACCAATTATGATTACCTTTGTTGCAAATGGAGAAATTCCAGGAGAAAGAAGAAAAATAACGGATATTCGGCTCGAAAAAATTTATTACAACACACGTCACAAAACATACATTTGTACAACCATTTCACATTAAAATCTATATATATAAAACACAAAAAATGTTTCTACCTATGTCCGTTATAGACTTTGAAACCAACCAACCGATGTGCCCCAAACCGGTTTCATTTGAAAAGCAATAATGCGAAGATGGTGTTAGACCACTAAAGGAAAAAAAATATATGAAGAAAATTCATTTTTCTCATAGGTACATTTTGTAAAGAACAGATTTTTTAATAATATCTCTAGCTGTCGTTGCCATAAATCCTAACAAAAAGGCTTACATGAATTCACGACAGTATTTAAATTTTTAGAAAATCCACTGGAAAAGTAGGTAATTATTAAGACCGTTCTGAGCAGTAACGTTCCAAACGTAAACAGAGTTTCAATCATTATTAGGTAGGTAGGTAGTTAGATGTGCCGTAGAGTACTTAGTGATATCCGTCCGAAGCCGGGCCGGGTGAAACTAGTTATACAATATAGTAAATAATGACTATTCAGTTTTAGATCGAGGAATGTTTTATCTTGTCACAAGGAGCGAATAGATTCATGTATCGCGTTTTCCGCAGTATACGTGCACGTTTGCTGCGGAAAACGCGATACGTATTGACAAGCGGTAGAAATATGGATATGTCCTTAGAGTCAAACCATACTGTAAAAGCCTATTTACATAAATAATTGATCGCCCGTTTTGCGAAGAAAATTTGCATAAGCCAAAACGTTTATTATGAGCTTGCTTTCTTTCTCTAAGATTTACACAGTAGCAGTTGGCACACAAACTGTACAGATCGATTTAGGAAACGCATTTCCCGCAGTGAACAAGTCAAGTACTTCATTCAGGATTCAATAGAAATTAGATACATTAATCAATAATACACAATAAGACTTACATTATAATTTTAATAACAAGATCCTATAATAAATATATATTTAATACATGAGTGTTCTTCGGTTATTTAATATTTTTCAAGCCAATGTGATTCCTATTTATAAAATAAATTAATTCAATTTCAACAATTTACGATTCTAATTAAGAGCATGAGCAGTATCATAAAGTTACAAAATGCAAGTTCAGATTTCAAAATAAGATATGAGTTAATATTGTTCTATAAAAGGGGAATACAAGAACCGACATATTATTTATTGTTATATTCAATATGGTTTGCATTAATAGTTCTACTGTACAAGCACACTCGTCCAATCATACTCACTCGCAATGTATCAACAAAACAGAAAGAGAAATAAAATGTTCAACTTGTCGGGCATTTGATTGATGGTTGTTAAGTAGTCCGTAATGCACATGCAAAATGCATAACTTAAAAATAGAAAATAACTACAAACTACACTATAAGTAGAAACTACTGGATCAAAGAATAGCTCTTATAAGTTTAAATTAACTACATTCTTTAATAAATATTCTTCACAGATATGGAAAACTTGAGAAACAGAAGTCTAATCATATAAATCCGCCATTTTCAATAATGTTTATCACAAATTACATGATTAGCGGACGGACAACAGAAACATTGAAAATAAATAGTGAATAAAGGAATCAAACAACTGGCTTTGTTCGCAACCAAGCAAAAGTAAATAATTCGGTAATAATTCCGAGATTTATAACGAAAAAGAAAAAATATAATAATTTCCAAATAAAAAAACGAGATTTAACGGTTTTTATACAATATGGTTTCTTTAGTAAGTGACTTATACTAAATTTCATGACCTAGGTGCAGTAACCTTATAATTCGTCCCTGAGGAGAGTGTACCGGTTCTTGGACGGTGCTAACTTCTTGAATGTGGACTCGGGAGGAGTGGTCACCTTGACTTCACCGTCTAGGTTCAATACAGGCTGGTCTGGGTCGGGACCGTAGTGGAACTCCCTGAAAAAGAAATACACACAATTAATTTTATATGTTTACAACTGCTGTCAGTAGATGGCGACTAATGGAAAAGGTTTTTCTTCAATCTACATTCAATATAATAAACCAAGCAGCTATATGTTCAAAATTCATAATATTTTATTTCACATAAACCTACAAGGGCACTTATGAAACGTCAGAAGCTAGGTGCACGGTTCCAATTGGTCGTTTCCTATGGAGAAGAGCCAGCAAGAAACTCCATGGTTACTCTTTTAAAAGTAAATGGTATTTACAATGTTTTCAAATTACAGAGTTAATAGGTAGGAGAGGACAGTGTAGGCCTATCAACAAGTACCAGGTACTTAGCAAGATAGAAAATGGTCGACAGATCTACAGTCTGTTAAAAGCCTACAATATTCTCACATTCACAAAATTTAAAAGAAAAGAATCTATATAAAAGCAAAATCATATAATAAAAATAAAAAGCTATTTAGACCAAATGACATGATTGCCACTACAGCTGTATGTAACAAATCTAATTTATTATAAAAAAAATATAATAAATATAATATTTTAGGTATATAATGTTATAAGAACAATGCTACTAGGGTAAGGTGAACAGTTCTCGGCCTGGCATAGAAATGGCGTTCCAATCAGCAAAAATGTATGTTTCCCACGTGAGTGTGTGAGTACTATGTACCGACTGTAAAGCTACCATTTAGGTACTGGGTATGTCTTTCATTGACTTGAATGTGCCCTGGCGGCTGAGATTATGTCATGCTCACTCTAATATCTCGCTGGCGGTGGCGCGTGTGTTGGATCATTTAGCTCCCTTCAAAATGGTTGAGCTGAATGGTGCTAATCCATGCGTCATGTTCGTGAACGGGCGCCGTCAGTAGAGACTGGTCATCTCTTAGCTGCCATGGCTTATTTTAATTTTGAATTGTTCTTTGTTTTTTATATTTTTATTACGGACGCTTTTAACGTGCACGTCTTTCTACATTGTTCTCACATGTATAATTTCAACGTTAATGATGTAACCAATATTTTGTAAAAAAAAAATTGATTTAAAAGAGTGTCCGTGGAGTTTCTTGCCCGTTCTTCTCCATAGGTACCTACTACGCTTTGGAATGGGCAACTAGCTTCATATTTCTGACTGACCGACTTCTTGACAATTCAAAAGTGCCTGTAAATGGTTTAATTGAACTAAATGCTTTGAGTTTGAGTTTGAGTGCACGTGTCATTAGTTCTTATGATAAGTTTTAACTTGTGTAAATGGTTTAATTGAACTAAATGCTTTGAGTTTGAGTTTGAGTTTGAGTGCACGTGTCATTAGTTCTTATGATAAGTTTTAACTTGTTCTCTCAAGTAGTTTGTTTACACCATTTTTTGCAATAGAGGTCTTGCGTGTTTTTCGTTAAAACGGCTAAACTTGAATATCGTGCGGTCATAAAATTCTTCGTTTTGGATGGATAACCCCTAAAGAAATTCATCTAAAGTACAAAAGTTTACGGGGACTCTGCTCCGTCTATGTTAACCGTTAAAAACTGTGCAGCTGAATTTAAACGTGGTCGCACGTCCCTCGAGGATGACCCACGTGAAGGACGGCCAAAAACTGCAACCACACCCGAAAACATCGAAAAAGTGCATGATATCGTATAGGACGATAGGCGAGTGAAGGTGTGTGAGACAGCTGAAGCTGTGGGGTTATCAGAAGAAAGGGTGCGAAACATCTTCCACACAGAACTAAGGGATGCGAAAGCTCTGCGCAAGATCGGTGCCGCATTTGCTAAATGCTGATCAAAAGCAAATGCGCAAACGATTTTCGCAGAAATCTTTGGATCGATTCAATAGGGATCAGACCGATTTTGTGCGGCGATTTGTCACCATGAATGAGATATGGGTCCACCACTATACACCCTCAGACTTCCATCTGTTCCCAAACTTGAAGAAATTTGTTTCTGGGAAGCGCTTCGACTCCAATGAAAAAGTTGAGAGGGCCGTAGATGAATTATTTCACAGCCTTTCAGACGCTCATTTCCGGGAAGGAATAGTGATCTTGGAGAAGCCCTGGACCAAATGCGTTGAAGTCAGGGGAGATTACGTAGAAAATTAAAATATTTTTTTAACTAAAAATCGCAGTCTTTCATTGTCAGGTCGCAAACTTTTCACCTTACCCTCGTATATTTAACATCTTTATACAGAGTGGCAGGGACATCCACGCGCAACTTGTTACCATGGATCCAGTACATGATTCTGGACCCCTGCGTTGAATTTAATATCCGACGAAAAATTTCTACGTTATGGGGTAGATGTGGTTTCTACGTTATGGGGTTCTAGAATCATGTGCTGAATTATTCATGGTTACAGTTTGCGCGGCGATGCGATGCCACCCTGTATTATGAAATTTTAGAGCATTATTATGCGAGAATTCTTGAGGGTCACAGTACAATACAACGTCAGGCATTTTATCGCCATCGGAGCTACTCACATTTACTCGAGGCGCGTGAATATCTGCCGCGATATATAGACAGAATACTCTATATTATGTTCACCATGAAAATTACAGACGATCCGCGACCTAATTGTGAGCGATCTATTGTCTTGACGATTGTGGCAATACAGAACGACTTACACACGTTATAGTGAGCGTTAGGTATGGTTCACATAGTGACGACACTTTACGACAGATAGTAGTATTGTTCAAAGTGGCATGACTTGTATATTGAAATGGAGATACAACTGCACGATTAACGTTGTCACACACAGATATATGTCCAGTGTGTGTGACTCCATTAATTACAAACAAATTATTGACTTTCATATTCATACATTTATCTTCAATAGATATAATTTTAGTCACATTTAAAAAAATCAAGAAAACAATGATGAAAAAATATCTACAGTATGGAAAGTTCTCATGACAAATTCAATTAGAACTGTGTGAGAACTGAGATCTCGAGTCTTATCACCAAGATAATCTAACTGTTAAAGGCAATCAGCTCAACACTTGAATGAAATGAAAGTATGTGCAAAACGTATTTGTATACCGGTATTGTTGATTGAGTCATCTATTACATAGAAATGGATGGTTCATAAGAATGTTTTGATACTCTGGGCGCAGAAAAGGACTGGTATTACTAAACTATTTGCGAAGTTGAATCATAAATGAACACTGAATCATGATCATGGCCATGAATGTGTGGTAAGTGGTTATGTACCATTTGAACACGATTTCTAGATTACAAAAGCTAGCAGTAGCTAAGCATCTAGAAATTTTATAAGGCCATAAATTAATTAAGGCATACTCGTGCCATTTATTTAAATGGACCATACTCTTGGTATGCCTGTAGCATTTTAGTAGACCATAAAAAACTGCGGTTTATCTGTGCCATTGTTTTGAAATGGATCACAAAACAACTAAGCCTTATGATGTTGTGGGTGCATTTGAATAAAAAAATCAAGGTAAAATCACACAAGAATGCCTGAGATCCTAAGGCATTTTGGTGACAACCTTGAATTAGGATCTATCGCGCAATTTTAGTGGAGCATACCAGAACCAAAGCATACCTGTGCAATTTTCCAGAGTATAGGTCCAGCAGGAACTGCTTTAGTCTGCCAGGCTTCTCCATTTCCTTGTAGTCGGGGAACATGTACATGTGGCGGAAGGAGTCAATGGCGATGAGTGGCAGGTCTGTCATGGACTTGCCCAGGTGATGCAGGGGATGTTCGAACCGCACGCCGTCAGCCGTCAGGAAGTTTACGTTCTCTGTAATTGTTATATAGAGATGTCTTATTGGTTGATTGTTACAGTTTTTTGTGTTGATAAGCAGGTGTGAAACATATACAGGGAGGCAGGGACATCGACCAAAAAGCAAACTATAACCATGAATTCAGCACATGATTCTAGACCCCCCCCCCCCCCAGCGTAAAAACGACAGCTATCAAAAATAAAAACAGCTGTTTTATAGAAAAGAATAATAGCTAACCAAAGCGGTCAAAATGTATAATAATAAAAAATAAAATAAGTTTATTAACACAAAAACCTTATCATACAAAGTTCATACAAAACTCATAGGAACATTAAACTTTGGGAAACAAAGGTTGCTTAAATAGTGAAAACCCTGCCTCCTAAACTAGGGGAGACCCTGTGACTTAGGAGTCAGTATTCTACTGTAACTTCGTGTACAAAAATCCTTAATCTATATGTGATAACATTATGATCCTATAATGAACTACGGCTATTAATGTGTAGGAACATAGTAGTATAGAACAGCAATTTTTTTTTTATATATAAAAAAAACATTGCTGGTTTCAGAATCATGTACTAAATCCATGTTAACAAGTTGCGCGTCGATGTTAACAAGCATACACTAGCTTTGCCAGCACTTTGCCTGTGGGATGAAAAGAAGCTTACCTCCTTCTCTACATCTCAAGCTACCTATCTGTATTGGTTCAGTGGTTTAGGCATGGAAAAGTAATAGACAGACAGTTACTTTTGCATTTGTAATACTAGTCTGGACTATAGATAAAGCTGTATAAATAAACATTCGAAATAATTTCATGATTCACATTAGATACTGTCCTTGACATCATAGTTATTTGAATAATAATATGGCATTGATGAAAATATTTTCATGAATTTAAGAATAAAATTGGTACATTTGGAAAATTCTATTTAGGTATTATTAATATTATAATGTACTAAACACTAATATTTTAAGGAGAAATATGCGCATGATGAGTAAAAATTGTATCCCAATACTTACGTTTCTCTCCCTCTAATTCATTTTGAATAACTTCTTTGTACTTCTTTATACTCTCATTGTCATCAGGGTGGTGGAACAGAATCAGGAATGGCAATCCCTCCTCAGTGAGCTCTTCAGCATTCTCGAACGTGATCTCTCGGACCAAAGGTATGCACATTTCTTGAGCCCATTTATATAAATCCTCAAAATTCAACAAGGAACCAGTGAATGTTTCATCAGGCTCTGTGGATTTCTTCCTGTCGGTTCTAAACACCACAATTGGCTGACCTAGAAAATGAAGTGAAAATTGGTTACTAAAACCTTAACAAAACAAAAGCAATAATGAATTAACCATTCCTTGGTTTTAAAAATAAATAGAAATTCAAAAGTCATTTATTCAAACTAGGCTGAGAAACAGCACATTTCGAACGTCAAAATTACATAAGACAGTGCCTCAAAAACGCCCGCCCTTCACCACTTCCTAGTGCTTTAGCTGGGAAGAAGTGGCACAACAAACTAACCAGCAGCACTGCTGTCTGTTCAGATAGAGAAAAAAAAATGTATTCTATACAATAGTATGCAAAATAATTAACATTACTCAACACAAAACATTAAATATAATTATTTGCCATATTGTCAGCTAGCACTCGTCAAGCCAAATAAAAACTAAAAAATGTAAACAGAACTTAATACCCGAATAAAAGCCTCCAGGCATAAAGGATGTGCCCACTTACATAGAGAGAGATAATTGGTGTCAAAGTTCAAGTAAGGTAGATTATTTTTGAAAATAGTTGTTATTTCATTCATTGGTTATTATTTTTCCATTTTCTAACTTCTACCTTTATTTTTTAACTGTTTGATGTTTTAGAAAATTATGTTACATCAAAAGGTTCAGTAAAGTAATAGGTACCCAATGGAATCACAATGAATGGCGTTCAATTGGAGAGTTTAGAGAAAAGTGATATTTAGTGACAAAAACTGGGAAATTTTCAGAAATACTTAAAGCATTGTTTTTCTCGAATCCCATCAATTTTTGCCTAGGGTTTATGGGGTGCTTAATTGTTGCAAATGGGTTACACTATCATGTACTAGAAGGAATACGTCAAATTACAAGTCACCCTGTATATAGCTGTAACTGGAAGTTATAAATGATAAACTAGGACCATTGAGGCATTTATAAATTAAATAGAAAAAGATTGAATTACCTGCAGGATGCATCTGCTGTGAGGCATCACCAAACCCAACATGGAATTGACACTCATCTTTAAGGTTAGCAGCCACCCTTCTGAATGTGTCGTATTCCGGCTGGTCCCGTCTGTCCATGTAGCCAATGATATGCCTCTTGTCCTCACTGAGATCAAGTAACTCCTTGATAGCACCAAATGTGACAACAGGGTCAGTTAACTGTTTCTTGATAAAATCCGCAAAAGCCTCAACTGAGCGCTGGCCTTAAAAGAAATTGAGAAGTGTTATAAATTGTAAGGTCTAGAAACTAGTCTGGAATGCTAATAAGGAGATAACAAATCAAGTATTGGAAATACTAGTTTTTGTTTTTTTTGCTCTTGAATTAATGTTTCATGTATTTACATTACAGTTAAAATTGAATTAAATTAAGATTACCAACAATTGCATGCAAATGGTGTGAAATGTTTTCTCACCTCTGTACTCTTTTTTAGCAGGCATGCCATTCCGGAACATTTTTAAAGTGGGATACTTAGTTATATGGAACCTAGTTGCTACAGCTCCTTCCTTGTCACAGTCCACTTTACCCATGACCACTTTCCCAGTGTCATAGCCCGCCTTTGTGACTTCATCGGAAGCCTCGTCAAATATTGGCATCAGCATATTACTGAATTTGCACCATTCAGCATAAAAATTTATGAATACTATTTCATTGGAAGCTGAAATAAAAAATATTGTCATGTGATGCATAAAATCAATTGTAACAGGTACAGAATAACCAATAATGATCAATTTGGAAAAAGGGAAAACAGCAATTTTATACCGTCATAAAATGATTGAATTTAAAAAAGAGGGTATTGTGGCTAAGTAATAACAGCCGCATGGGTCGATTTATCAGGTTAGGCTATACGCTTGCCGCTGTTGGTCCATGGATGGATGACCATCTTTACATACCAAGACCCCTCCGTGCCCTGGAAAGCACATTAAGCCGTTGGTCCCCGCTGTCATTTGTATATTGACAGTTGTTAATGTGGATACAGACATACGAGGCTTGCGTGGCTTGCGAGACTTGCGCGGCTTGCGAGGCTTGAGAGGCATGCGAGGCATGCGCAACGCACGGAGCTCATCGAATGTTTCCAATGTGTGGATGTTCATATTCATGGTGAGGTAATAGAAATTTAGTATGTTGCAATGTCTGTATCCGCATTTACAGGTCATCGGAAAATACTGGTATTCAGCTGCATTCGGCTAGACTGGAAGCTGACCCCAACATGGTTGGGAAAAGGCTAGGCAGGTAATGATAAAATGATATTGAATTTGGTCAAATACTTATTTTAATTATGTATTTATTTTTGTTGAAACACTGTGTCATATTGACATCTAGGAATGTAGTGAATATTCCTGCAATTACTAATGGCAATAAATAGTGTGAAACTATAAAGAACACAAAGCTAAGTACAAATAATGTACTAGAATTAACTTCTTTATGACATAATTTAAGAAAAGACTACTGTTATAATATTTGTTTATTTACTTTAAAGGTTTTAAGTGATTACACCTGATGATGTGGCTAATTTTTTGTTAACACTAGGTACTTCGCTGATTAATGAGTTAAATAAAATTATTTTAAGTTCCTGAATTTATATAAATAACAGGATAGGCCAAGTAAAATTAATGAGCCATAACAAATTTTCCCTCTGGAACCATGTATGAATCAATTAGTCAGATCAGGTCAGATTTGTTTGATACGAAAATATAAACAATTGATTGTGTTTATAAAATAAAAATATCTTGACAGAATCAGGGAAAATATTTATCATTTATTTCCGCAACACGAAGGAAAATATAAAGCTTCTATAAAACGTGGAGGAGGTATGTAACTCACCCAATACCATATCCAAATTACTTTGTGTAATTTGCACAGCACCGCTATCGGTAGGGTTGTAAAAACTATGGCATATCTGAAACATAACAAACCTCGGAGATTATGCAGCAATTACTTATTCATAATAGACCATAAAATCAACAATTCATTAGTGCACTTTTTGTGAAAAGATTTTCAGACATTTTGACATTACAAATGCTTACCAGGAAAAGGACACAAGCCAGCGTTTTATAATTATATATGTTAAATGCATTCCAATTCATTGTGAATTCTAAAATAAGTCACTTTTTACGTTGAAGTGAAATTATTATTACTGCCGCTACCGCTGCTGGTGTTGGCTGGCACTTGGCACTTGGCAGTTGGTTGGCTAACAGCAGCAGCTCACTTGGCAGTTTGCACTCTACGTAGTCTGTGGCACTCTGGCAGACAGGAAACCACAGACTATATTTTTTAAGGATACCATGCAATAATCGGTGTCAGGTTCACAGACATATAAAGTTATAAGTCTATGGTCAGGTTCAGAAAAACGGCATTTGTAAAACCTCCTACACATAACGCTCCTCCTCGATCTACATTAAAATGTTGATAGTGTAAACGTCTGTAACAAAATGCGGTTGTAATATAACGTGTTGTCATTAGTATCTAATTAATTTATTGGATAGAGTATTCAATGTCGAGAGAAGTATTGTGTTGTATATCGGGCTAATTTACGCAATTCCACGTCCAATCGTGTATTTTGCGTACCTACGGTATCGAAAGTGGTAAGAAACGGCGGGAGAAAATGATAAGCATAGAATAACGTTACAAAATAGCAGTTATTTCCTTGTGCACAAGAACGACGACTCGCTCGCGATTTCAAAACACGTCGAGACACAGTAGCGATCAAATTAAATCTGCTGCCAAAGTATGTTGAAATCGCCAATCGCTGGTGACTAAAGTCGATGCATGTGTACTAAGAATTAGGAAAACAAATAGTGCCACTATTTGTTTTCTAGTACGCCGACATACAGACGCCAGCACATCAACCTACTACAATCTGACAAATTTCTTTAATAGATTTTCAACATTATCACTTATGCATAAAGTTCAAAGTTTATTGGGAAATTTTGACAGTTTCGGGTAGGTTGACCTGCTGGCGTCTGTACAGTCCAGCCGTCGAGAGAATGCGTTCTTGACACCGGTCAGTTTCATACTAACGAATAACCCTCATACTCATAAACGTTGAGAGATATGAGATGTTTAAACGTCAAAAATGTATGGTTAAACAGATGCTAATTATTACTTAAATCTTTGGCGGGCGGGGTTTGACTTACGACGTCAATCAACAACGCTCTTTAGGAAAACACACCAACTTTCTTTCTAGGGGTGGGTCGTTACGTGATTTTCGCGAAACGCAACGTAACTAAAGACTTCGAAAACGTCACCAGCGTGGTGATTATATCGAATTTTTACAGTTATTTGCGAAACGAAAATATAAATGATTACTTACGTAATACGTTACTTATCGCAAGTTTTAACTTTTTGGAACGAATAAATTTTCGTAGCTACATAAGCAGTTACCTACCAAGTTTGCTAATTAATGTATATATCTGTATATCTCATGTATACTATATCATTATCACAAATAAACTTCCCTTCATAGTTTATTCAGGCTTAGGACTGACTGCACGGAAAATGTAACTACTTACAAAATAACTTGTTTACAGTTTGACTCCAAACTGGCTATTCGGCTACATAGCCCGTAGCCAGTTATTGTAAATAGTGACGTGAAATAACGCTCATACCTATTACTTTCATAACCAACGTTTCAGTACGTTACCGTAGCTTCATGCTCTATGCGTAGCTTTAGGCACTAACATTTTATATGAAGAAATACAAAAAAATATACGGCCAGCAACACAGTGTACCCAACAACAATTTTTTTTTTCTTTTGAAAAACGTTGCCCCACACTAGGAATTTCTCCTGTATCGTGGGTGCATTTACAAACATTTAAACTCACATACACAAACAGCCAGACCCGGAACAACTACTTAAATAAATAAATAATAAGTTTATTGATTCATAAACAAGTGTTACAATATTTAGGTGTGACACTGGATCCCGCACTAGGATACCCTGTGTCGCAGGATCCAGTCTCTTTCGACACATAATGAATTATTTAAAATATTTTAACAAATGCAACGGTTGCAGTAGGTACTTAGATATAATTAATTAATTAATATAAACTTAGAACTAAAAGGTAACCAAATGTATGTGTGTGTGATGAGTGTATGTTATGAGTGTGAGTGTGAACGTGATGAGTGTAAGTATGCAGTGTTGAGTGTTAGCGTGTATATGATGATGAATACTTTATTAGTTGAATGATAAAAGATTTTCCGTTTCAGCATAATTAAACCCAAGCAGCCAATCCTGAACCTGTTTTTTGCATCCAAACTTTGTCAAGGGGTAGATATCAAGCTTTTTGTTAATTTTCTCATACAGGTATGGTCCAATACGAGAGAAAGCCTTATTGCCAAATTTAAGCTTGCAGAAAGCTCTGTTCCACTTAGGTTTTCTACGTGTGCGCTGGTCCGTTACCTCTGTGGCAGCTGCTGTTTTATGAAACTTAAGTAGCACTGATAAAATGTACAGTTGGCGCACCGTAAGCACTCTCGTTTCTCGATATAACATCAGTGGGGTATCGGATTCCTAATCTATGAGAGACCTTAAGTATAGCCCTTTGTGCACGCTCAGCAGTAATTAGATAACATTTACCAGCGAAACCCCAAGATATTATGCAGTAACCAAGCACAGACTGACATAAAGCCAGGTAAGTCATCTTGAGAGTATCTTTGTCAGCTATAGATCGAAGTCTTTTAAAAATGTACAAAAGTTTCCGTACGCGCGAAGTAACCGATTGGATTTGATTGCCCCATGTCAGGTGTTGGTCTATTGAAATACCAAGATACTTGATATTATCAACATTTTCAAAAACAGGGCAGCTGCAGCTGCCCCCTAGACTATAATTGCATTGGTGAGATTTGAGTGTAAATTGTTTAGGGGCAGCCGTTTTTATGCTTACAGAAAAGTTGACTACCTTTGTTTTTTGGACATTAAGGGTAAGCAGATTGTGTTGCAGCCAACTGGTAACCTTCTGCATTCCAGCCTCTGCGGCATTGTAGGTTTCCTTCCAAGAGTCGCCGTGGAAAACAATAGCTGTATCATCAGCGTATGCAGATATTTGCGCGTTGTCCAAATTGAGTGAGCAGAGACCATTAACGTACAGGAGGAACAAGGTGGGACCAAGGACACTACCCTGGGGCACTTGCAGGTCATACAGATATTTGTTCCGTGCGGGAATCGAACCCGCGACACGCAGTGCAGCAGTCGATCGCTTAACCACTGCGCCAACCGTGCCGTCAATTTCCACGAATTGCATATAAAAAATAATCTTGACAAACCATGCGACTAAATCTATAATAATTAAAGTTAAAAAAAAAACATTTTTTTAGGGTTCCATACCCGAAGGGTGCCATAACGGAACCCGTTATGGCCCTATCCTTGATAATGTAGTATCATCTAAAGAATAGTGCTTCGGAACATTTTTATTCTTTGTGAAACTGATACAACAGCATTTAGATAGATTCAGAATATACTATTTTTTGTACATGCAATATTCACTGAAGTGATCCAGATCGTAATTAATCTGCTATCTTGCAAATTTTTGATGGGCCTATATATTTTGAGATCATCAGCAAAGAGCAGGACTTTAAAATTTCAATGTCGTTTAAAAATAAGTTACGTTTAAAAAAGCGGTGCCGGAATAGACCCCTGAGCATACACCGGAACTTTTCAAAATAGTATCCATTTACATCCATACATCGCTGCATCCGATGGAACCACTGAGAAAAGCACTTTGCCCACTCGTCCTTAGGGGTATCTTCGACGGCATTTTGAAACGCAGCCACTGCTTCCTCGGCGTCCATAAAACGTTTTCCTCGAAGTTTTTCTTTTATTTTCGGAAATAAATAAAAATCGCAAGGTGCGAGGTCGGGGCTATAGGGCGGGTGACCCAATAATTCCACGTCTGACGTCGCCAAGTAATCGATTGTTTGCTTGGCGGTGTGCGACGAGGCGTTGTCATGGTGAAGCAGGATCCTACTGCGAGGTTGTTTCTCCCCGGGGTTCTGTCCCCACGTGTGTGCGGATGCGGGGTAAATCAGTGGTGGACATTTCGTTCGCCAGCCCCGCTTTGTCGCCGCGTGTAATTGACTGGCGCGTCATGGAGGGGGTGGAAACCTATTCCGATCACCGGTACATCCGGTTTGACGTCTCCGCCCAGACCTCGAGCGCGCCGGTCCGACAGGCCCCGAGTGGTCCACGGTGGGCGCTGAAGCAGCTGGACCGGGAGCTCCTCCTGGAAGCCTCGAGCGTGCAGGCCTGGGTGTCATCACCGGACAGGCCTGTTGACATCAACGACGAGGCGGAGTGGTTCCGGGAGGCCATGTCCAAAATATGTGACGTGGCAATGCCCCGGGTCCAGCCCGGACGTGCCTCGCGCCAGGTGTACTGGTGGTCGCAACAGCTGACGACACTGCGCAATGCGTGCGTTGCTGCGCGACGCCGGTACACCAGGCACCGCAGGCTCCGTATTCGTCCTCCAGATACGGAAGCCATTCAGACGGAGCTGTGCGAGGGGTACAGAGTGGCGAAGACCACCCTCCAAGCGGAGATCCTGCGGGCCAGGGGAGTGGCCCGCGAGGAGTCGCTGGGGACTCTGAACAGGGCCGTGGGGACGCCCATACAAGATGGTGCGGGAGAAACTCCGCCCATGGGCTCCCCCGCTGACGCAGTCTCCGGCCGCAGCTTGTGGGGGACGTGGTGAGCGCTCTGTTCCCTTCGAGAGGGGAACATGCCTCCCCGCCCATGGCTCCGCCTTCTGCGGTGCCCGATGCGGACCACACCGCCGACGACGACGACGATGCTCCGGAGGTGACCGAGGTAGAGATGAGAGTGGCGGTACGTAGGCTGAATGCCAAAAATACCGCCCCAGGACCCGACGGCTTACCTGGGAAAGCCTGGGTCCTGGCCTTGGGGGCTCTCGGGCCTCGATTAAGGGGGCTCCTAAGCGCATGCTTCGACAGGGGCCAGTTCCCACTTCGCTGGAAGACGGGGAAACTGGTCCTCATCAAGAAGCCGGGGCGCCCTGCGGACTCTCCGTCCGCTTACCGGCACATCGTGCTGCTCGACGAGGTGGGCAAGCTCTTTGAAAGAGTCATTGCAGACCGTCTCGTCAAGCGGCTGATGCGGGTGGGGCCGGATTTGGCGGAGAGCCAATTAAGTTTTGCGCAGGGGGCGCTCTACGGTAGGCGCCATCATGCGCGTGCGAGCCCTCACAACGGGGGATGTAGTGGCCCAGGGTGGGGTCGTCTTGGCGGTGTCTCTAGACATCGCCAATGCCTTCAATACTCTGCCCTGGAGTTGCATCAGGGAGGCACTCCGGTTTCACCGGATGCCGACCTACCTCTGTCGTGTGGTCGAGGCTTATTTGACGGACAGGGCCGTCATCTACCCCGGTCACCAGGGAGAGTGGAACCGGCGAGAGATGTCGTGCGGTGTCCCACAGGATTCGGTTCTGGGGCCGCATCTGTGGGACATCGGATACGACTGGGTGCTGCGCGCCGACCTCCCTAGCGGCGTCAGCGTCGTTTGTTACACTGACGACACGTTGGTCCTGGCGCAGGGGAGGTCGCACCAGGCGGCGGCCGAACTAGCGACAATCGTGCGACAATCGTGGACAGAATCCGGCAATTGGGACTCGAGGTGGCCCTGCACAAGTCCGAGGCCATGTGTTTTCATGGTCCTCGGAACGCGCCACCGTCGGGTTCCCAAATAACGGTAGGAGGAGTTCACATCGGCGTCGAGTCGACGATGAAGTATCTAGGACTCGTCCTCGACAGCCGGTGGAACTTCGTGGAGCACTTCCAACGTTTGGCTCCCAGACTGGAGCGGGCCGGGGCTGCTTTGAATCGGCTCCTGCCCAATCTAGGGGGTCCTGCCGGAGGCTATACGCGGGAGTCGTGCGGTCCATGGTCCTTTACGGGGCACCGGTTTGGGCGCGTTCATTGAGGCGGCGGCCAGCCCGCCGGTTGAACGCGTCCCAGAGGGTCATGACCACCCGGCTGGTCCGGGGATACCGCACGGTCTCCGGTGAGGTGGCGAGCCTCCTTGCCGGATTACCGCCATGGGATCTGGAGGCAAAAGTCCTCGCGCACATTTGGGAGTGGCGCGAGGAGGCGAAACGCCGGGGCGTAATTCCGCTGCCGCGAGAAATCGCGGCACAGCGGACAGAGCTCCGGCGGGATCTCATGGCGTCATGGAGAGTGCGATTGTCGCAACCCAGTGCTGGGCACGCCACTATTGCGGCGATAAGTCCCCTCTTTGAGGAGTGGCTAGAGAGGCGCCACGGCTTCCTCACCTTCCGCCTGACGCAGGTCCTCACCGGACATGGTTGTTTCGGGAGGTTCCTGTTTCGTATCAGGCGGGAGGAAACGCCCGGGTGTCATCACTGCGTGGATCGCCCGGAGGACACGGTTGAGCATACGGTGGAGGTCTGTCCGGCTTGGGCAGAGCATCGCCGTGTCCTCGCGGAGGCGATCGGCGGCGGGGATCTCTCGCGTCCGGCCCTAGTCCAGGCCATGGTACGGAGCGAGGGCATGGGAGGCCGTCACCTCCTTCTGCGAAGCAGTAATGCTCGCGAAGGAGGAGGCAGAACGCGTGTGGGAGAGGCAAATTTCGCGCCCTCACGCCCCTAGCCGCCGCAGGAGACGCCCTGGGCGTCGGGAATCGCAGGCCGATTCCCGGCCACCGTAGGCGCGGGCTTGCGGACGGTGAGCAATGGGTAGCTCGCCGTCCGATAAGGATCAGGCCCGGGTCGACGGCGCGTTGTGTTCCACACGCGCCTCAAAGAGATGTCAGCAAGTGAAGGGGTCCGATAGGACCGATGCCTGCCGGGGTTGCGGGAAAGTCCGAAAGGGATACCGTGGCCCCTGGCAACGTACAGGCAACGGAAGGAACACGGGTGGGTTTTATTCAGTAAGAGTCTGACACGCCCTCCCGCTCTACCCAGAGCGGGTTGTTTCTCCCGAATTTTTTCCAAGACAAGTGGCAAACAATTTTTAGTGTACCACTCTGCAGTAACTGTTTTTCGATCCTCTAAAACAATTTTGAGTAATGACCTGTCCTTCCGAAGAACGAGGCCACCATCTTTTTTCCCACACTTCGACCTCTCTTTACTTTAGTTGAAAATTTGATGCTCCACACTGTGCTGTAGCCGCAGCCGGGCTTCTAGACTTCCAATAAATGCTAATAATGTAAGTTGACTAAACTAATAAAATAATCTTGTTTCTCTGAATATCCAAATATTGTTGTTGTGATTGAGTGTTTATCCTGAGTCCCGACACTGAAAATCCTATTAGTTCCAAAATGTCACACCAAATACATAGTTAAAGGACCTGTACATTTTTAACTATCAATAAAAATAGTTTATTACAGAAAGTTCTTATTTATTAAAAAATTCCATTTATATCCCAAAACGGGAGGACATAAGCATAACACATGAAATACATTATTACAGATTAAATGTAAAGCACTTAAATTGGACGGATTTGTAAATATAAAAACATATCTTAATCTGATGTAGGTACAGCAAACAGAGATTCTTATTACATATTACATACTAATTACAACTGAACTTTGAAGCCACTTATGTGAGTTTTATAAACTGCTAATTAGATATTTACTACACAAGGAACTGTGCTTTATCAAGTAAAATCTATGTATACCATATGTTGTATTATTATTATATACTTATTGCTTGTAGCACAAGTCTATATATTGTTTATTTAGTTCTCTATAAGAAAAAAAGATGCTAACATTTATAGCTGCCTATAATATCAATAAAATAAGTCACTATTTTCAACTTAATAATAATATTTTGACCAAGGAAATGGTAATTTAAGTTCATTTATGTCTGTGCTCTTACCATAAATTATACAAATTCTTATAGCTAGTCAGAAAATGATTTTGTATTTCAAATCTTAACAGTCTGCTGCATTTTTTCAATTTTCTTTTAGAGAACTACAAGAAATAGTCCCTAATAAAACACAGAAATTAAAAAATATTTGATTAAAATATTAGTCTTCTTAGAAAGCTTAGATGTTCATGTCTCTATAAAATTAAAGTCTTCAATAAAAGAAGTCCTGAAAGAACCATAAACACTGGTTTAACAGCATCACTTCCACTCTGAAAATAAAATAAACAGACATTCAGTGACAGTCAAACAAATTAAAAGCTGAGCTTAAATAATATAACATCACTGAATATCATCATTGAATAAACACACTACTGTAACAATTTGTACCTTTTTGAGAAAAAAAAAATAAAATAATAAAATAAAATATAACATCATAAGATACAAATTATGATGACACAGTCAGCCAGATTCCATACACTGAATCTGGCTATCTTGGCAAGTACTGAAGATGAGAACTGAAGTTAATAAACTAACTGCAACAAGTTAGAGGTTCACATAAATACTTACTATAATATAGTAGTTGCATCTATCACCAAGGCAACAATCTGAACACACCCAATCTTGGTACCAAATGTGTGTACACAGTGGCATATAACGCTGCCTGGTAGTCGCACATTCCGTCTTATTTGAACACCGCTTCGATACATAATACTGTTTCTTTGCGCCTTGTGACCAATACGGAGTACTGCCCCATTTGATTTCAGTCAAGCAAACATCCTGATTATATTCACAGTTTTTGATTGTTTTCACACATTTCTCATTATTGTCCTCCTGATTTTCACAAACGTAACATTCCAGACCTAAAACTATTAAATACATTTTTAGTATACACCAAAATTTCAAGAAATTGTCCGTTGCATCAATCGAAACAGTTGGTTATTTACCATTTATGACTGAAACAAGAATAAAAACACAACTAAAAAGGCAGTGCTTGTACATGTTGTTATTCTGATATTTATCTGTCCAAAAACAACGCACTTAATCAAATTTTTGTTAAGATTTTTAATGCTTCATTTATTTTGTAAACGACCAAACAACGAACATTTGCCACACCCGTACTGACAGCTAAGTCACAAAAAATTACATGCTCTGTGGTCACTAAGTGTTGCCATTGTTTAATCACTAAACTGGGACAAGTGGACTTATCGGTGGTTCCTAATATTTTTATAAATCGCCTTCGGAATGTCAATAAAATAGGTTGCAGCACGGTTTTAATCATGGCAACTCATTTGAAAGAATACAGGGGAATTCCCAACAAGTTTCGAGTTCTGTTCGAAACTTACGGAAACCACAGAGCATGTAATTTAACGGAAACACGACACAAAGCTTTTTTGCTTAGTAAAAACATTACCGAAATATATTAAAGTAAACGCAGTGGAATTAGGTTTTTACAAAATATATATTGCGTGCGATATCAAAGCTACATAACAGTCAAGTGTCGCCTAGCAACCACAACAGATCATACTTGAATCTAGAAAGGAAGACTTTAAAGAGTAACGCTATTAACGCTTGAAGTGCTTTCCTGACATTCCCTCTTCTTTTTCAAACCGAAGTCTTCGCAAAGCTTTACCAGTCTTGGTTTGAATAATGGCTTAGTAAAGATATCAGCCAATTGTTCTTGCGTAGGCACTTGCTAAATATGGATATCTCCTTCAGACACACATTGCCTTACATAGAAAGAAATATATTTAGCCAACGCTCCCACAGCTTGTCTATAGGGAAGTTTAGTGCCACTGATCTCTTCCGTCATCTTTTTTGCAGGAATATCTTTAACTATTGGTGTTCCAACAGCTTTACAGTCACTCATTCCATACATCTTCAAAACCTTTTTGGTATAGGCGGCTTGATAGTCCCAACATTGTGTCGCTCTAACTCTAGTCCAAGAAAGTACGATGGCGGCTTAGTCGTTATCTTGAAACGTACTTTGAGTTCATTTTCAATGAAATTATCAGCTTCAACATCATCAGATGAAGCCAATAATCCATAATCAACGTACAAAGCTATTAAAATCTTTATTTTTCCACGTTGTCTCACGTATAAACATGGATCTGCTTCGCTCTGTGTAAATCCAGATTCAATAAAAAAGTCGTGAATACACTCGTTCCATCATTTAGGCGCTTGTTTAAGTCCATAAAGACTTTTTATCAGCTTGCACACCTTGCTAGATTCTATCCGTCATTGTATCCCTCAGGTTGTCGCATGTATATCTCTTCCTTTACCTTGCCATATAGGAAAGCTGTTGAGACGTCAAATTGTTTTAGCGATAAGCCTTCATTTGCGGCTATACTTAATAATACTCGGATTGTGCTTAGTTTCGCAACAGGGCTAAATGTATTGCCGTAGTCTATTCCTTTTTTCTGTGAGTAGCCAACTGCAACTAGTCTCGCTTTAAACTTGTCAATCGAGCCATCAGGGTTCTTCTTTACCTTGAATACCCATTTACAGTTAAGGGCTTTTCTGTTATTAGGTAACTGTGTCAGTTTCCATGTCTCGTTCTTTTTCAGAGAATTTATCTCACTGTTCATAGCCTCAATTCATTTGTCTTTTTCAGTACTTTGCATGGCTTCTCGATATAACGATGGTTCTGGAACAGCAATGACTTGATGGATGAATTGTTCAAAATTAAATCTTTCTGGAGGTCTAATTTGACTCCGATCACGAAGTACACGACGAGTGTCTTCTTCTTGTCGTTCTTCTTCATTACTGTCACCTGTTTCAAACCCAGTGTCTTCTTCTTGTCGTTCTTCTGCATTGCTATCACCTGTTTCATTACAATTGTTTGAATGCAAGTGATCATCACTTTGATTAAGTACTTCTAAGTTTGGTTGATCATCTATGGAAGAAGTAGGTATGTCATAAGTATTCTTTTTGAATTCAGGTTCCTCACTAACAGGTATGTCTCAATCTAACAGAGGTACTTCTTCAGAAGTTACCTACATCTCTGGAACGCAACAATTTAAAGTTCCTTTTATCATAAACTCGATACCCATCATCACCGTCATATCCTATAAGAATTTCTTTCTGTGCTTTTTTATCTAGCTTCTTTCTCTTTTGTTTTGGGACATGCACGTAGCATACAAGTTTATTGTGTTAGTGACGAGTGTGACACAGTTTATTGTGTTGTGAAAGATGAACCAAATAGTTTTATAGACAATAAGCGTTTTCGGTGTTAGCAGCATGTCTAACCCTGGAGATAGCCCCTTCGGCCGCAGCCAGTTGGTACGACGAAGTCCCCCACCAACGCCATCACCTGCCGATCAAAACCAGACAAGAGAACCTGCGCCGCCAGTAGCCACGGAGACTGAATTACCGACTGAAGTCGTCTCTACGTCGGAGATTCAGAGATGGCTTGGGTCCATCGACACAATTTTGAGCGAAATTTGCTCGATTGTGGCGGAGGGTAAAATGAATTCCGACCAAAAACTCCGTGTCACCAATCTCTGTCGGAAAGTCAACCATGGGACGTCTCAGATGGCCGTGCTGTACCAATCCCTGAAGCAGAAATCCATCCAGGCGCACACAACCATCCAGCACCTTCAAGTGCAGCAGAATGTTGCGGAATCCCTCTGCCAGTTCAAAGAAGTCGTGGAAACGAAGATGAGCCGAACCAAACCAGAGAGTACTTCCTACGCTAACATGGTGAAGACAGGCTCTGATAAATTTATTCGCCCAGCAAATCTCAGTTCGGTCGCTATATATCCCAGCGATAAAACCAAAACCAGTGACGACACCAAGTCATTGGTACAAAAAATTATCTCGCCTGAGGAATTAAAACTCCATGTTCGCGGTCTAAGGAAAATTAGAAACGGAGGTGTCATCATTAGGACGGATAACAAAGACGACATAAATAAATTAAAAAGCTCACAGAAGCTAGTTTCCTCAGGCCTTACAGTTGAAGAACCATCCAAACGCCGTCCTAGGATTGCTATCATTGGTGTCCCCGTAGCCCTGACTGAAAAAGAGGTATTTGATTGCATTTACGTCCAAAACTTGACAGATAAATTGCCGAACATTACTCGTGAGTCCTTTTTAGATAGTATAAAATTGAGCCATAAGTCAGGAAAGAAAGATCGTCCTACTTGTAATTATATATTGGAAGTTCCTGCTAATATCAGGAAAATTATGTTGGACCAAGGCCGAATTTTTATAAATTGGACGTCATGTCCAGTGAGAGATTTCACTATTGTGACCAGGTGTTTTAACTGCCAGCAGTTCGGACACGCAGCCAAATTTTGCAGAGAAACGAGCCCTACTTGCAACCTTTGTGGCGAAACAGGACATTCTTTCAAGGAATGCAAAAATAATAGTTCCCCGCCTCAATGTGCGACCTGCAAACGGTTTAAGAGGAAGAATGATCATCCAACTGGTGATGTCAATTGCCCAGCACGTAAATATGCAGAAGACAATTACATAAATTCAATTGATTATGAAGGCGCCTAGGAGCGCCGCCAACTACCTAGTTAATTAAGCACATAGATAGTAGGTTAACTTCTACATATCATATTTTTTATGGCCAATCAGCTTATCTGTGATCTAGATGGGTTTTCCGTGTCTGAAGCTAAAATCTGTAATGTTGAGGAGTGCAAAAACATAGTCTATGCTGGGGATAAAACATTGACTCTCCTTACACAAAATATACGCAGTATAACCCGAAATTTTAACGGTTTCCAAGTTTTGTTACAAAATCTTGATATTGGCTGCGATATTATCGTTCTAACAGAATGTTGGTTATCCAAACAAACGGATAATATACCATCTCTCGATGGCTTTAATCTTCACAAGAGCGATAGAACATTCAACCAGAATGATGGCATAGTGGTTTATATTAAAAATAATTTAAGAACATTAGTAGATGAACCCCATTTTCTAGACTGCAACTGCTTAGTTATTAAAATTATTCCTGATACAGTAATTATGGCTATTTATAGGCCTCCATCCCAAAGTATTGATGGGTTCTTGGATTCGCTTAACAGTAACTTAGGAAAATTATCTTCGTTTAAAAATATCGTACTGGTAGGTGATATCAACATAAACATTGCTGCCGACAAGATCGATACTCATTCACATAATTATCTCAATATTTGCTCATTTCATGGATTATTACCAGCTCATTATCACCCAACCCACCAGAGCGGCTCTTGTCTAGACCATATCCTCATAAAATCGAAAAATCCATCCATAACATTGGTTACTAATTCGTCACTAACCGATCATCAAGCTGTTTTACTAACATTACAAATATCTTCACCTAGAAATAACTGCATGCGCAGCTATACTAAACTCAATATGACGAGTCTTGAAACTGACTTTTGCGGTATTAATTTTGACCCCGTTTACAATTCACTTGATCCAAATGTTTCTCTACAATATTTTGTCGATTTGTTACAATCTACGATAAGGAAAAATACATTTACTAAAGTAATACCTAGAAAGTATAGTAATATTAAACCATGGATTACGCCCGGACTTGTTCGCTGTATCAGACATAGAAATAAACTGCACCAAAAATCGAAAAATACCCCGGCTAATGAACTACTATTAATTACTTACAAACGATATAGGAATTTCTGTAATAATCTTTTGAAAAAGCTAAAAAACCAATATGATCAAAGTCAACTACAGAAAGCAGGTAAAAATAGTAAACTTATATGGAAATTCATAAAAACTAACACTTTTAGGTCAAAAAATTCCGAACCTGCGCTCGATCTTTTGTTTTCTGAACTAAGCCCTACCGAGGCAGTAAATAAAGCTAACAACTTCTTCATTAACGTAGGAAAAAACTTAGCAGAAAAAAACATATTATCTAATAGATGTTTTTCCATTCAAAGCCAAACTGAGACATATGCAACACGAAACTCTTTTGTGTTATTAGATACAGATGTTAATGAGGTAGTAAGTTTAATAGATGGCTTAAAGGAAATTTGTGCCGTAGGATGTGACGGTATACCTAATAGCATACTCAAAAGATTTAAATACGTCATTGCCCCTCCCTTGACTCACATTTTTCAGTTATGTTTAACAAAAGGAATATTTCCTAAATTGCTCAAAAAAGCCGTAGTCACTCCTATCTTTAAAGCTGGAAACAAAAATTGTGTAAATAACTACAGGCCAATTTCAGTTTTAACAGGCCTCTCAAAGATTTTGGAAAAAATTATAAACAGTAGATTAGTAAATTATCTTGAAAGTAATAAATTACTCTCTGATCATCAATTTGGTTTTAGGCCTAAAAGATCAACAAGCCAAGCTGTTCACCATCTGACAAATTTTATAAACACAAACCTGGATAACGGCATGCACACCATAGGGATATTTTTAGACCTTGCCAAGGCTTTTGACACAATTTCTTGTACTTTGCTTTTGCATAAGCTGGAATTGCTGGGAATACGGGGAGTACAGTTACAACTATTATCTGATTACCTTAGCGACCGCCATCAAAGTGTAAAAATAGGTCAATGCATGAGTTCTGAACTTAAGAATAGCTGTTATGGAATCCCACAAGGCAGTATTTTGGGTCCTACTTTGTTTTTAATCTATTTAAATGACCTATGCAATCTGACACTCCAAAAGGGTGTAATTATGTCATATGCTGATGACACAGCTCTACTGTTCGCAGCTAAATCAAAGGCCGAGGTCTATGAACTAGCACAAAATGGTTTTAATACTGTGTCTAATTGGTTTCATAAAAATCTCTTAACATTAAATACAGATAAAACCAAGTACCTATTATTTGCAATGAGAAACACTAATCCAACGCTTACTAATCTAAACATTCAAGCGCATAACAATTGTAATTTTCATTATGCTGACATTGCATGCACTTGTCCCACTTTAACTAAAACCGATCATATCAAATATCTAGGCGTCACGATTGATACAAACCTGAATTTCCGCAAACACATTGATTTATTATGCACCAGAGTGCGTAAACTAATGTACATTTTTAAAAATTTACGTAACATTGCCAACTTTAATTTAATTAGACAGGTTTATTTGACTTTGTGTCAATCTATTATTACCTACTGCATAACGTCCTGGGGTGGTGCCGCAAAATCTATTTTACTGCACCTAGAACGTGCCCAAAGAGCAGTTTTAAAGGTTGCTACTTTTCGTCCATTTAGATTTCCTACTCATCAGCTTTATATGGCATGTAAGGTGCTAACAGTACGTCAATTATTTGTTTTGAATGTAGTTTTATTCCAACACACTGAACTTTATTTTAACCCAGTGCCTTCAGATAGGAGAAGAAAAGATCTGGTTTGTGCTAACTCTCAGACTAAACATGCTTTTGCTAATCGATTTTATTTATTTTTAGGGCCCTACTTGTATAACCAGTTAAACAGAGTGCTAAAGATTTATAGTTTAAGTTATAATAGGTGTAAACTACTAGTACAGGAATATTTAGCAAAACTCAATTATGCTGACACGGAAAAACTACTAGAAATTTTAAAATAAAATTTTCTATCTATCTACTCTAATATAATTAATAATAGTGTCCACTTTATATACTTTAATATTATTCGTTAATTTATTTAAATATAATCTAGTTCTCACATAGTCTAGTTTTAAAATAATATACCCAAATAGTTACTCTATAAGTCATTGAAAATATTATATTTTCTTCTTAATTTAGCTTCTAATAAACTTATTGTTGTCTTCTTTTTAAATGTTTGATGTAAATTGATGGCCTGAAACACAGGTTTTCACAAACCTATATCAGGCAGGTCTTAATTACAGTTAGAATTAAATATTACTCGAATGTAATTAATCTAAATCATGTTTTTACTTTATACTTGAATAAATTTTTATTTTATTTTATTTTTTATTTATACACAACCAATGATTCTAAGATGATTTATTTTGGGTTTCTTATTGTACCACAACTCATACGGCGACTTTTCAACGTTTGGAGTGGGTCCTGTACGATTTAGTATGTACCTACACTGAAGTTTGCACTACTTCAACCCATAAACCTTTAGGTATCTCATCATGAGCGTGTATAAGTGCTCTTGCCATCTCAACAATTGTGCGATTTTCTCTTTCGGCGGAACCGTTTTGTTCAGGAGTATAGGGCATTGTCAGCCTTTGTTTAATCCCGTGTTGTCTTAGCGCACTTCGTAATTGTCGAATTCGCCTCCATTGTCGCTTAGCAACTCTTAAAGTCTTAGCTTCTGCTAGAAAATCCTTCAAGCGTGCTTGAACTTCTGACTTTTGTCGTAAGAAGTATACGTAACGAAAACGCGTGAAATCATCCTTGAATAGAACAAAGTATCTATACTTTGAGATCGAATACACAAAAGGTCCACACACATCAGTGTGTATTAGCTCTCCAAGTCTTGTAGTTCTTTCTCTGGTCCCAAACGTCCTTCTGTGGGCTTTTCCATAAACGCAACCTTCGCAAACTTCTTTGTTATTTTCAGATTTGAATTGCATAGCAAATTCTCGTTGCATAACTTGTTTGACATGTCTTTTGTTTTGGTGTCCCAAACGTTCAGGGTACAATTGAAGTTGGTTAGTAGCTGTTAGTTGGTTAATTTCAACTTTAGGTGTAATTACTTGTATTTTAAGTTTGTACAAGCCTCCATACTTGTTCCGAGTACCAACTAACTTTGTCTTACCGTCAACCTTAAATAAACATGTCCTAGTATTTGATTCAAAGGAGCTATTCTCACAAAGATCTTGTGCGGCTAGTACTGAGAACAAATTTCTTTGTATGCAGGGAACATACCAAACATTTGTGAGCGTTATTGTTTCGTTTCGGCCATTAATGTCAGCTTTTATTTGTTTTGAGCCCTTTCCGATAGCTTCAATATTTTCACCATTTGCTGTCATTACTCTGTGAGATTCATTAAAGTACTCGAAAGATACATACTGATTAGTTACGTGACTTGTTGCTCCATTATCTTCGTACCATGAGTCTTTATCAATACTCTCACCAAGAGATAAAGCTAAACTTGTCAATGTAGCAGCATTTGAAGTGGATTGCTTTGGAGGCTTTGGGGGTCTACCATACGTAATCCATTTCTTGCATTGCTTTACTCGATGTCCGCTTGCTCCACAATAGTTGCACTTGATCCTCTTTTTGTAATCTTGCTTTCTGATGTACTACCAGTACCTCCGTGCTGGAATCACCTTCAGCTTCAGATTTATTCTTATATTTCAAAGCTCTCTCGTGTGCGCACAACTGGGTGGTCAAGTTCTCGATTGTACGATCCTTCAATGTAATCAGTAGCCAACTTGATTTAAAACTGAAATACTTTTCTGGCAAGGAATTCAATATCTTTTGATATAAAAGAATTTCTGGTAGTTGATTGCAAACTGTTGACAAAGCTTGATTCAGATCATGCCAAATATTCTTTATCGCAGACATATGCGAACCCATGTCATGAGTGGGGTCTTTCTTGTAATTAAAAAGTTGCATACACAGATCGTAGGTTCGGTCGTGTGATCCTCGTTCGTAAAGACGGTTTAATTCATCCCACATATCTCTCGCAGTTGTAAAACGCATTACTTTGTTCAGCATTTCGTCGGTCATATTAGTGGTCAGTAGTAATAGTGCAGTGCTTTCTTATTTTATTATAGCTGTCACACTCTACCTTGTACTTTGTAAGAGCTTCCGCTTTGGCTCCTTCACCCGGGTGTACTGGCTTTACTAGAGTACCCTGCACCGTTTCTAAGGTGCCTGCGTTACTCCGCAGCAGCAATAACACTATATTTCCAGGTCGGCTTCCATCGAATAGTCCTATGTATTTCGAGTTTCATTTTTGAAGACAACATGATTTACTCTATCGAACTTTTATTCTTGAGGAAACAAAAGTAAAACTTTTAAACTCTCGTTTTTGCACGTTCTGCTACCATATTATAGTAAACGCAGTGGAATTAGGTTTTTACAAAATATATATTGCGTGCGATATCAAAGCTACATAACAGTCAAGTGTCGCCAAGCAACCATAACAGATCATACTTGAATCTAGAACGGAAGACTTTAAAGAGTAACGCTATTAACGCTGGAAGTGCTTTCCTAACAAAATAAACAAAATCAAAATGTAAACAAAGGCGTCGCCATCTTTGACAGCGTAGTCACCACAGACTTCAAAGACTTAAACTTCTTAGACTTAGCCACTTGTGTGGCTCCGCATCGCTGCCAATGCGGTGAAGGTGTCGACTGTCTCGGACACCATGGCCTATCCTGCAGTAAGAGTGCAGGCCGGATAGAACGGCACGCCAGCATAAATTACATCATCCGTCGTGCTCTTGTCACCGCCGGAGTGCCAGCTGTTTTAGAACCCAATGGCTTGGCACGCGACGATGGAAAGAGACCAGACGGAATGACCATAATGCCTTGGAAAGTAGGTAGGCCTTTGGTGTGGGATGCAACGTGTGTCGACACACTTGCGCTATCCCATCTTCCTAGCAATCCCCCCCCCCCTTTCTATATTCTTATACATATTATTATTATTTTAAGTCTGTTTTTAAATCATGTAAATACGTTTGTGTAAATAAAGTATTTAAGACTTAAAACATTCCGGCGCCAATTAGTGTCAGATGTTTGATAAATGCCTTTTCTGTTCTTTTCCCTGCACTCTGTTAAAGTTAGAGCAGCAAAGGTTTAGACAGGCAATATTTCGCATTAAATTGCACCTGGAACACGCAGACTCAATGAGTCGTCTGACAGATGCGCAGTTTTTGACGGTGGACTCAATGACATAGATTAATATACTGCTCAATGAGTCTGTCTCTAAATAAGGTACTTTTTAAAGCTATGTGCACGTACTTGGTAGTATTTTTTTTTAAATCTGTACCTCTACCATGAGTTGCCATCGAAAACTTACTCGCTAGCGATTGCGTATTAACACGTTCAGTGCCGGGAGCCCTCCTGGTGGGTTCACCTAGTCGCATATGAGATGCCGGGAGCCCTCGCGGAGGGCTAATTTTAAATGTAGGTTTTTCATTATAAACCATGAAAATAAAATTAGATGTATATTTTCACAAGATTTATTAATACATGCATTGGTTTTAAAACCCAAGCATTTTTATTTTCAAAAAAACATTTTGTTCACGGCACAAAAATATTCACTAAATATTTAAAATTTTGGAAACTACGTGTAGCGACAAGACCCTCTGAAAACACTATTTTACTTAGTTTTACAGTGTTTTATAATACGGTTTTAAACCTAATGACGTTGACCGTCCGCGATGGTTAACTTTAGCGCAAACGTAATGCCGGTGACCCTCCCGGAGGGTTCACTTCCAATATGCATGGCGGCATGGCGTATGAGCTCTATCAAAAGTGGGTGGAGTCGGAAATGTTAACGTGGATCGAATAGATTTCGATAATGCTCGCACCATGAGTTTGACGGAGTCTTACGCAGGCGCTACGGTAAGTTCGATAGATCGTTTTGTTTCTTTCTTTCTCAGTAATAAGAAAAGAGAACGGCGGAGAATATGATCAAAACGTATAGTATCACTATGGTAACAAACAATGTTATTTATGGCAGTCAATATCATGAAACAATCCGTCTAAATAGAAAGGTTGACGGTTAGTGGACTACTTATGGTATTTAGGGGTTGTTGAATTTGTATTCTTTATAATAATTATGTACGTCTATTCAATTTGTAATTTTGTTGACGATGTGTGATTCGCGGCGTTTTTGATTAAAATTTAAAATGAACTACGTTTACAATTCAGACCAAATAAATCGTGGTGACCCCGACGTTATCAACAAGGAGCCCAAGATCCGAAACTCTAATTGAAGCTACTACTACTGACTAAACCAGCTGTATCAAAACATGCCGAACAATAACGACCAAGATCAAGAAGTCTCTGGTGTTTCGACGTCACAGCACATCCCACCTATCTGGCGCGACAGGATACGACTGTGGTTCGCCCAGTTTGAAGCCATCATATCTCCACAAAAAAAGAGGGACCAAACAATGTTTGAGCTCGTTATAGGTCAACTTGAGCGACAAGATCTCGACGAAATCTCAGATATCATTCTCCATCCACCGGAAAAAAATCGTTACGACGCACTGAAGAAGCGGTTGTTCCAGGTTTATGAAGAATCCGAGCAACGAAAAGTACAGCGATTACTATCCGAAATGGAACTCGGCGACTTGAAACCATTGCAGTTGTTACATCTCATGAAGAATCTCGCCACCGACAACATGCTGCGTATTATGTGGACCAACCATCTACCACAATCCATACGAGCAGTCCTCGCCGTCAGCGATAGCATCGCGAAACACTCCGATATCCACGAGCTGGCGATGATGGCAGACAAGATCCTCGAGCAGGCGCAACCACATGGTGCGATTGCTGCAGTAGCCACAAAACCTAACGCCCATGTACTACCTACATCGATAGAAGAGAAAATCGACATGCTCACAAAAGAAATCGCAGAACTCAAGGTAAGTCAATCAAACCATTACCATCGCAGACCATTCAGCAGATATGGTTCAAGATCACGTTCGTCAAGTAGGCCCAATCAATATCGCGCACAGCGCAGTAATACGCCCCGACGAGCCGAACAAACAGGAATCTGTTTTTACCATCGGAAGTTTGGGATACAAGCTCAACGATGCACACGCCCATGCCATTATGAAGACCCAAAGACGACCTCGGAAAACTAAAACCTGCGTTGGCTGAGGCGGCAACCGGCGCAAGAACACTATCACACCGTCTATTTATCACCGACAGGAACTCACGTCTATCGTTCTTGATCGACACCGGCGCAAACATCTGTCATACCGAAGAAAGCCGGTATGAAAGCTACACCAACAAGCTTTTGCCTATATGCGGCCAACTATACTACTATTTTGACATACGGTGAGAAGACGCTCGAATTGGACCTGAAACTACGAAGACCATAACGCTGGAAGTTCTTCCGCCGACACAGCTAACGTTTCACTTACGGTTAGATGGAGCCTCAATGTATATATATGTGTGGCACGGCGCGCAAGCACTGCGTCGACGCGACACCACACGGATTGATGGTGTACTAGACTCAACAATTCTCGACTTACCGACGTATGCTTTGATTTATTTAATTAATATATGTATGTAGGTAGGCTAATTATTTTGTAAATATTTTTGTATATAAAAAGTTAAAGGTTAAGTTTAGCAATAAAATTTATTCGCATCTCAATCGTCTTTCACTCCAAACACTATCAGGGACTCCTACCTCAACAAAACCAAGACAGAGCGCTGTCAACCAGTGATAGAAGTGAAGCCGGTTTCGTAAACATGTGCGCACTTTGTGTGGTGTAGTTTGATTGTAGTCTCATTGTAAATGTGTGCGTGTGACCGTCTATGCATAGCGGCGGTGTAGTTTTGACATGTGTATTGTTCACAGCGCTCTGTCTTGGTTTTATATTTGGTCTGAGGTTTACAATAATAGAAAATTTTGTAAAGGAACTTATTTTGATTTTTTCTTGAAAGTCGTTAGTCTCCAAATTTAGCGGCCACTAACATATTCCATGCTAAATAAGCTCTTCCAGACATTATTTTGACTTTAATAGACTCAAAAACGTACATAATTTTAATGTAAACATGTTTCACACCTCAAAATGCTAGTGAGTTACGTAACTACTATCGCAAGCGTATTTTTCGATAGCGTCTGTCGAATTAGTGACTCATGGTGCCGCAAAGAGTATAATAATAATACGGCAGTGGTGCCGTTTTGTATGGTGACAGCTGAAAAACGTCAGTGACTATCGAATAGATTACGTTCGGTTTCTTACCTATCGAAATCTATAGTGCTCTTGGTACGCATTTCAATTCTTTCTGTGACCGCTAGGGGTGCTGTACAAAATTACTTTTCATATAATTCATATACGGAGACGCTAGCGAGTTTTGACACCATCGAAATCTATTTGATTCACGTTAATACGCTAGCGAGTTTAACGCTAGCGAGTAAGTTTTCGATGGCAACTCATGGTAGAGGCTCGGCTCACAACGTTTCGCTAAAATTTTATAAAAAGTTAGAAAAGACAAGTAAAAATGGAGATGCGGAGTGTTAATAGAGCGTGGTTAGTAGGGCTACATAATTATGTCCTACTAGACCAGTGTGCTTGTAGGTAGGTACCTATGTGGAATGCAAAAGATGATAAAAACTGGTTGTTAAAAATAAAAGTTGAGATAAAACTTATAATTTAAGTTTTATTCACTTTGAAAACACATTGAAAGGAAGAAGAAAATATCGAACAGAAGACAGAACATGTCCATAAAGGAAGGTAGAAAAATAAACTTAGAACAAAAAAGGTCGTTATAAAACAAAACAAACTCTTTTATTCTAACACTCCTCCTTAAATTTATTTCTCTACTTTCATCCATCACACAATCATACAACACCCATACTCAGCGTACACCAGTTGAACTTCCCTTTCAACAAAGGTTTCGTTAAAACATCCGCTACCATACGACTTGTCTCTACATACTCTAGTTCAATATGGCCATGCTCAACTGCCTCTCTTACAAACTGGTGTCGCACATCTAAGTGCTTTGTGCGTTGATGGTGTACAGGGTTCTGCGCAATAGCAACAGCAGATTGACTGTCACTGAAGATTTTCATTGGCATCTCAATTTGACCAGAGACCTCCGAAGTCAATCTCCTTAAGAAAATTGCCTCTCTAGCAGTTTCTGACATAGCTACATACTCAGCCTCCGCTGTGGAAAGAGCAATCGTCCTTTGTTTTCTGCTTTCCCAACATATTGCCGCTCCCATATGCAGAAATATCATACCCGCGTATGATCTCCTATCATGACAAATGGCATGACTAGCATCTGCATAGCCCTGTACCTTATGCATTCCTGTCCTCTTATACTGTATCCCAAGGCATTTAGTACCCTTTTAATATCTGAGCACTCTTTTTGCGGCTATCCAATGCTCTTCAGCGTAGCAAAAGTTGAACTGGCTCAGATAATTAACTGCATGTGCAAGATCTGGCCTCGTGCAAACAGATACGTACATCAGCGAAGTAATTAGATTTTGATATGGAATAATCGAATCAGGTTTAGGTTCTAGTCCAGGTTTCACAAGCTTTTGCCCAGGAACTGATGGGGTTGGAGCTACTTTGCAATCAGACATCCCAAAAACCTTCAAAACTTTTTCGACATACTTCTCTTGGTCGACTTTGATTCCAATATCGTTCTGCGTTAGTGCATTCCCAAAAAATTCTCTGCCTTCCTAAGATCCTTCATATCAAATTTTGACATAAGGTCTCGCTTTACTTTACGCAGCTTATCCGCGTCGTTCCAAAAAAATTGCACATCATCCACATACACTGCTAAAATGATGACTTTCTATTCTTATCCTGGGATCTCATGTAAATGCACGGCTCATTTTTGGACCGTTTGAACGACAACTGCAATAACTCATTATTCAGTTTATTATTCCAAGCTCTGGGGGATTGCTTTAAGCCGTAAAGTGAACGTTTAAGGAGACACGCAATCTTCCTTTCCTTTTTCTTCGTAACCATCCGGCTTTTTCATGTAGACCGTCTCAGACAAGTCTCCATTCAGGAACGCTGTTTTTACGTCCATTTGGTCAACGTTTAGGCCAATCTTAGCTGCCATCGCCAGGAGGATTCTTAGAGAGCTATGCCTCACCACTGGAGAGAACGTCTCGTCATAATCGATGCCCCATCTTTGGCTAAAACCTCTGGCAACAAGCCGAGCTATTCTTCAGTATATCTACAGTATCTTCGCTTATTTCCCGCCTCTTCTTTAATTCTAAAAATCCATTTCGAATCTACAACGTTGCTCGCTTGTCCAGGTTTTACTAAAATCGAAGTTCCATTTTTCTTTAAAGCATCAAGCTCCTCCTGAACCGCAGCTTTCCATTCTCTACTGTCAGGCCTTGACAGTGCATCTTGAACCGTAGTAGGGTCAAGTTCTGTTTCCACTGCATGGTATAGAACATGATCCGGGAACTCTATGGGTTTCCTGTTTCTTAGAGGGTACCTTCGTTCCACCTCTTGTGGTCGATCCTCAGCCTCCTCAGCCACATCAGACTCACCATCTTGAAACTCCACATCCTCTGGTTCATGAATAACTACTTCATGTTGAACGGGATTTTCAGCAAAACTCTCTTGTTCTTGTTCCACTCTAGGAACATTGCTAACATCATCATCTTCTTGTTGAGGTTGCAAAACATCTGGTTCTACTATATTCCTGATAATTGCTTCATCTTGTAGGAGTATTATTAGTGGTTCCTCTTGCAATTCTTCTTGTAGTTTTTGTATTTTTGATTCTCCAAAAACACAACATTTTTGGCCTTAAATTTTTTTCCGGTAGTTGGATGCACAAGACTATACGGTTTCGCGTTATCATCGAAGCCTGTGTGGATAAGCTCTCTGCTTTTTACATCCCACTTAGTTTTTTTTTTTATCAGGAATTTGCATAAATGCTTTGCACCCAAAAGTTTTTAGCATGCTTAGGTCACACTTCTTCCCTGACCATTTCTCATCCGGAGTCATATTCTTCACCGCAATCGTTGGTGACTTGTTCTTTAGAAACACGGCGTGATGGACAGCTGTAGCATTGTTCTTGCTTTATCGCAGATGGTGCAATTGGCCCGTTCAGGTACGCCATTCTGCTCTGGCGTATACTCCACCGTCAGTTGATGCTGGATTCCGCACTTCTTCAGCAAGTCATCCATCCTCCTATTGAAGTTCTCGGTCCCGTTATCAGTGCGCAGGATCTTCATTTTCTTGACACAATAATTTTCAGCAAATGCCTTAAAATCTATAAATTTTTCGAAAACTTCACTTTTATGTTTAAAAAAATATATAAAAGTTTTTCGAATGAAATCGTCAATAAACGTCAAAAAATATTGGAACCCGCTAATAGAAGGTATACATTACTCATAGGTCCACACACGCACGTCTGAGTGCACTAAACCTAATGCTTCCGTAGCTCTTGTTGCATCAGTTTTACGAAACGGTTGTTTCGTTTGTTTTCCCATAGTGCAAGATATATACTCCAGTTTAGAAGAAATATCAGGAATTTTAATTTGTTTGTAACAACATTATGATTTAAAAGAGTGTCCATGGAGTTTCTTGCCCGTTCTTCTCCATAGGAACCTACGCTTTGGAATGGGCAACTAGCTTCATATTTGTGACTGACTGACCCCTTGACAATTCAAAAGTGCCTGTAAATGGTTTAATTGAAATAAATGCTTTGAGTTTGAGTTTGAGTTTGTTTGTTTTGACCTCCAATTTTTTTTTATCTTTGGTTTTTAATATCATGTGCGTTTTGATTTTGAGATTCACAGCAGCAGTTTCTGAGAGCAAGGGTTGCCGCCTGCGACTTCGGCCCGGATTCCACCAAACTGGAGATGTGCGGAGATGCCCGTAGCGGAAACGAGAAGATATGTTTTTCAGTTAGGGTGTATCCACTGAAGCAGTGCGGAGATGCGTATTGGCTAGACTGGAGCGGAGATGTATGTGATGTGACGCGGGAAGAACTAGCGGCGCTGCGGCGCCGCTCACTGAACGCCGCTCACACCTTTTCTCGTCTCCGCTGCGCGCCGTCTCGTAAGAGAGTACCTAGTTATATTCCTTGGTCGCCCGCTTGCGAGGCACATATCACATCTCCACTTTGTACCACCGCCCAGCTCAATCTCTGCGAGGCACTCTTTGCGAGGCACAGCTCACATCTCCGCTTCGATCGCGCCACACATATATGATACAGACGCTCAGTGGTATCTGAAGCTGAGTGGAAACGAGCTGTATTGTGTCAATAACGAAATTCTATTGATTGCTTAACAATACTTCTCCTCTCCTTTTGTCTCGTCTCCGCTTTGGTGGAATCCGGGCCAGACGCTGCTGGGTGGTCCCGCTATACATCCCCCGTCTTCCGCGTTTACCATGGGAACGTCTCTAACGAAAACAAAAGTCCGCATATAGTAAAGCCATACAACTTTCCCATTCTCCCATATTATATAACGTGCGAGCAAGTACGCGTATTTATGACTCGGCGATCTTACTCGCCCGTGTGTCATACTAAGTACGCGCATACCGTTGAGTAAGTTCGTCGGCGATCCAACAAGTTTGAAATGTTGCTCGTAGCGTAGCCTGCCTTTGTTTGTAGTTTCGTATGTCTGTCATCGCCGCGAGTTACGAAGCACCATTTATTTTGTTTCGACATTTGTGTAATGTTTATGTTTGTTTAGTTTGGTTCAGAAAATTCGACAACATTGTGATAAAGTGTGAGCAAGTTTCATGTGTGTCAACGACGGCGAGCCGAGTAAGTTCGCGAACTTAAAAACCGCGTACTATAAGTTCGCACGTCTATGAACAACACTAATAAAAGGGTGGCCACCAGCGAATATATTTTCTTTTTCTTTCAGTAGTTAACTTCAAAACATACCGTAATGACACCAAACTAGCTAAAAGCATGTAGAAATACCAAAATCTTCGTTTTCATGATTTATAATGTATTTGGTTTCTATTCTATTTTTGAATGGCTTGGGTATATCGACTATAATATGTCGATACGTCGAGCACCTCTATTCAAGTTCCTATTTTTTGCAATCATTGTCACACTGACAGTACACATATTTTTTGACACTTGTAATCCAACAAGACGAAAATTCTAATTTGTTTCAGACGAAAAGTAAATATAAATAAAAGAAAATTTGATTGTGGAAATAGTAAATTAAGAATGGAGGGAATTCTGTGGAAGTGGACTAATTATTGGAACGGTATTCTATCCTTCGAGTGTTGTAAATAATACATTCCATGTTTTTGGGTCTTATAATTAATAAAACATATTGTTTTCACTTCAGGCTGGCAAACCAGATGGTTTGTACTGGAGAATGGTATTATCTCATATTACAAATCGCAAGAGGAAGTCAGCCAAGGGTGCAAAGGGTCTGTCAAAGTATCGGTTTGCCAAATCAATGGTAAGAATTGTTTTAATTGTTGATAGGGTTGCTTAGAGCTATATATCATACTGGATCCTTTAACCATATTCTCCTAACACTATTTATTCATATCTCAAGGCTGTTGAGGCACTAAGTAGTAACTCTATAGTGAAAGTTGTTTTGGTTAGATAATAACTTCATTTAAAAATCAGTAAGTTGTAAGTAATTATGACATAGCAAGTTAGATATTATATTAACAACTTAAAACAATTTCCTAGTAGACCTAATAATCAGAAGTGTTAGGCAGTAGCTTTCAGTAGTAGGTCTGACAAAATTACACATTTAGAACCTTATTATGGGGTGGCTTAGGTATGCTGTTTATAATCACTATCATTGGTAGCCTTGTTTCTCCCACTGCCTTATAAGACAGGCCTTCTCTCTTGTTTATGCTGATAACTGATACAATTAAGGAATAAGCTAGTCTTACCTTTGTGAATTTTTCAGTGAATGCAATAGACAGCACAAGGCTTGATTTAGTCATACCTGGACAGCAACACATGTACTTGAGAGCACCTTCACCTCAAGACAGACAGAAGTGGCTGGTGGCTTTAGGCAGTGCCAAAGCTTGCGTTGACTCAAAAGAATTGAAAGGTACACTACACTTATTTTATTTTAGTAGGTACTAGAAACTAGGTATTTGAAATTGTATTATCAGCAAGTTATAACAATCAATAGTCCTTGGAGTGACGTGATAAAAATAACAAGGTATTGTAGTTAGAGCTACCTACTTTAAAATTTTCTCATTAAAACTTTATCAATGTAACAACTATACTGTTTGCATATTTATGCTGTTGTTCCAAAACAAAAACTATATTTTTAGTTTATTTTGATAACTTTTCAGCTGCAGCATTGGAAGACACCAATTCTTTGGGCCATAAGAAATCTGAGTTGCGTTTATACTGTGATCTGATGATGCAGCAAGTCCATGCAGTAAAGAGTGCAGCTAACACTGAAGCTGGTCCTGATACCCAGGTATGTTCAGTATATTTTTCTTACCTATTCTTCTAGTTCTGTATATCCTGGTATTTTTTAGGTCAGTTAAATAATTTGAAGCAGAACTGTTCAGAATCTTCATAATGTTAGTGCTTACTCTTTCTAAAAAGTGCTCAAATATGTAACTCAGAATATAACATACTATTGCATGATGAAATATGATGATAATTTTGTAGTAGTAAGGAAACAGATTTTTTTTATTTTATTCCAGGCCATTGAAGATGCCTCGAGTTTACTTACTGCAACATGTGATACCTTCATAAGAACATTAGAAGATATAATGAGATTAACTTCTCATGCAGGAATGAATCCTGTACCTTTTGAGATGCCAATACCAAATATTACAAAGAATAACAGTTCTATCAAGACTCCTAGACAAAGTATAAGTAGAACGCTATCCCAAGAGAATAGATGAAATCATCACACTTACTATACTATTTAAATTATAAACCTAACTATAAATATAAAAATCATAATATAAATTATATTCATGTTTGTACAACAGGCGATAAAGGTTTTGTTTTCAAAATATACCAAGAAAAGGAAAAAAAAAGCTGCTAACTTGTAAATTATTGCATCCAGGTCATGAATACATACATGTAATTTTTATTTTGTTAATGTATACAAGGAGCTCGTGGCTAAGTAATAACTGCCGCACAGGTCGATCCATCAGGTTAAGCTACGCTTGCCGGGGTTGGTCTGTCGATGGGTGACTTACGGCTTCGGAAAGCACGTTAAACCCTTGGTCCCAGCTGTCATTCGTGAATTTTTGACAGTTGTCACAGGTCATCAAAAAGGAAAGTCTGACAACCAGTCTTACCAAGGAATACCACATTATCCATTTACTGGGTTGTGGAGGTCAGATAAGCAGTCGCTCCATGTAAAATACAGGTATTCAGCTGCATCCGGTTAGATTGGAAGCCGACCCCAATATAGTTGGGAAAAGGCTAGGCAGATTGATTTTATTAGCACGCACTATTTATAATTTCCTTCATTTCTTAATAGAAACATACATGATCCCTGAACTATCAAGATAATATTCTAATTATTGAAGATCATATACACATATCTATGAAATATTAATATTGTACTTAAGTGTTACACTTTTTACTTGCATTTGAAATGGTATAATATTTGGTTAACACCTGAGGTTTGATTTTGTTTCTTGTACTTATATGTATCATGCTTGCATAATATTATATTCCTGTGATAAAAATAAGTAAAGCAGCTGTTTATCACATGTAAAATTAGGCTATCATAATGCCTATAAATTAAATAAGTTAAGGAGTTGAATGTATTTTATACATATATTATTTTTATTTGATTTACCTAAATAATTAAAAGGCAGTGTATAGAGTGCCGCTAGCGGTACTCCAACATAATAGTGGCGCTGCCTCGGCCCGACTAAAGTGCCGTAAGCATTGCATTGTCACTGGTTATTTTATTTGATTGTTGAGTTTGGTTCGCTGTAAATAACCACATTCCCAAAACATTACATTCTCTTGTACCTAAACGGACCCTGGCATTCGCCAGTCGCTGCCGCGGCAGCGCTTGCTAAGCTCGCTCGGCACGTGCGGTCGTGTGGTCACAGTTCTAACCAAACCTACCTTTCAGCCATTTTCATTTGCTACTTCATTTTTCATAAATTCAGTGACTTTTGATATAATTATCTAAAACAAATACTTCAATCAATACAAAGGGCGGCGAACTAACTTCAACAATCAAACAAAATAACAAGTGACAGTGAAAATGCAATGCTTACGGCACTTTAGCTGGGCCGAGGCAGCGCCACTATTATGCCGCAAATAGCGGTACTTTATCCGATAGGGATAGCCGCTACACTTCCTAAATAAAAATTATTAGTCTGTAGTATGAATTAGTCTTTTAAGTGACTTATTGGATACAAAGTTTCGTTTTAAATGTTTGTATGTTTACATTAGTGATACAACTTGAATGAGAACGCAATAATAAGAACTGAGATGTACATTCCAAGTGTCAAATTTGCTTTTCCAGGCATCAAATGATTGTAAATGAAAATAGATCTGTCTTAGCAAATTATAATTGTATTATAGTCAATTATAAAATTTTACCTTTTTCACATAAATAAACAATAGTAATGTATAATAAAAAAAAACTAAAAAACGATCATTGTCTTTATTTTAATATAAAAAATACAATAATTACCATGTGGGTTCTCCAAATCTAAGAACTGTTTTTTCTTGGGCATCTAATTCAATACCTGTCTTCTTTCTCATATAGAAAATAGTGCAATCTCTATTAGTACAAAGAACTTCTTCATGAAGGCTGCCTTGACATCTTTGGCATTCAGTCCAAAGCCTGGAAAACTTTTGTTGGAGCTGCCTCAATTTAAATGTTTCAGAAATATATATATGTCTCTCTTTATGTAGGCAATGATTGCACAGAGCTTTTACAGTATTATTAGGCATAACAGTTTTACAACCTATACATTTCTCTTTTTTCTTCATAAAAGCAGCCAAAGCTCCTACTTTGGAAGTTACCATTGCCTTGGTTCTAGTATGTTCTCCCTTTAAAAGGAGAGAGTCAGCTTTCTCACCTAATATTGGTTCAAAAATTCTTAATAGTGGTTTAGACAACTGATTTTCCAAATAATAATTGAAATCTATTGGAATACTGTTTTCTAATACATATATAGGATCTTCAGCTTTCATATAAGCAGGTGTATTTTTAGTTGCACAGCATATAACATATGGGACTCGGTCACCAAGTTTAGGAGCAGTACCAGCATCTCGTTTTTTCATTTTATTGGCTAATTCAACATGAGCCTGTTTTGCAGCATAGTCATGTTTCGTAAGCTCTTTTGTTATAACAAGTTGAGATATATCTATGCGGTTACACAATAAGTCCGAAATAATTTGTTTTGCATAATTAACTGCACCATCTGGATCTCTATCTATGAGTAACTTTTGAAGGCATGTGTTCATCATGTTGGATACAAGAGGGCAGTTATCTCTTCTTACAGTTTCAATTCCTTTGCAATCCATTTTATCATATTTATCTGGTTTAGTGAAATAGAGGCCAGCATACCTCTTCTTATTAATAAGTAAGTATGGATAATATACTTTTTCAAATTCTAATTTGATCGGTTTGACAAATTTTGTTGTTACAAAGTCAGCAGCCTCTCTTCCTAATTCCATGCTTTCCTCAAGAGTTTTAACACCAAACTTTACCATAACAGAATCAGTATCACCATAAATGACTACTGCATCTTCTTTATAGCCATTTGCCTTTGTGTATTTCTTTTCTACTTCTGATTTAGTAAATTCTATCATTGTTCGACCATAAGCTGTTACACTGCCTGATATTTCTAGACAAGGTAGTTTGCCAACTTGAGCTCCTGTAAATCCATAGACAGAGTTTGCACTGATTTTTAAAGCTAATTGTCTGCCATCAAGAACAGACCTTTTAAATGGATCTTTTTCATCCTTTAAGTCTGATTTGGCCTTCTTTCTTGCAGCAAGCAATGATTCCAATATTTCAGGTAAGAGACCTTTTCTAACACTTGCCTTCACAAACATGTTTTTTGTAGGTGTAATAGTTACATCATCATCTTTCAAATTCTTTTTGTATTGCATATTTGGTTGGACTAATGTAGTATAACATAAATTATGAGCCATCATAATACTTGGATACAAAGAGGCAAAATCTAAAGTGGATATTGGGTCTGCATAATATCCTTTTTTGGGTTCAATCACAGTTGCTCCTTCAAATTGTTCATCTGAGCCCTGGCCATGATAAGCAGGCATTAAATATCCTGCATCCTTAGCTTTTCTTAGTAATTGACTCACTACTTTTATTTGTTGGCCTCTTGTGAGCAGGCATAGCAGTGGGACACCTGTCACTCTTGCCATTTCCATATAATTAATAATACACATTAATTTATTCAGAAGTTTAAGTGGCAAATAAGCATCTTTTAAGCAGTACATTGCCAGCCTCCTTCTTGTTTGTTCACTTTCGTTTTGAAGGTCTCCAATTATACTGTGATGAACATCCTCTTTTTGCTCTTGAAGGAAATGGTAACTGACAGCATTTAGAGTATATGATCTTAGTTTATAATCTCTTACCAAAACAAGTAATAAGTCAAATGGAACCCTACCTTCAAAGTTAATATTTTTGTTTTCTCTACGCCCCATTTGCTTTGATTGTAAAACAGAATCTTTTATAACAGATCTAACATTTCTGATGCGCCCCAGAAAGTCAAAATTTTCCACTTTTAAATGCTTTGCCCTGTTTATGAGATATGGCCAATCAAAATTATTTATATTATAACCAGTAATTATGTCAGGATCAAGTTCACGGAAGAAATCAGACCACTTTGCAAGCATTTCAGATTCTGATTGAAAACTCAAAACTTGTGATCCTACTATAGGTGCACATGTCTTTAATGTGAACACATTTCTTATATAAGGCTCAGGCTCACCCTGCCTAATAACCATTGATGCAATTTGAATAACAGGATCATGGTTGGGCTCTGGAAAGACCCCTTTACGTCCAGCACATTCAATGTCAAAACTCAATATTTTGAAAGGTGCAACTTTGGACCATTCCCCTTCTGGCTGATGAGCTATAAATTTATTCCAGGCTACATCTACTTCGATTTGACATCTAGATTCAGGTTTTACTTGAGAATCTTTTGATCTCAGAGACCATTTGTTTATTGGCAACTCAATCCAACTACACCCAACAACTGCAGTGTCTACCATGAATCGGATATCAAAATCAATATTACTTTCATAGAATAAAGGGTCCATTAATCCAAAAGAGGTTGGTTGTCTTTCAATAAGTCTTTTGGCTGCAGCAATAAGTCTAGGAAGTGCCACAGATACTCTTGCCAAAGTTATGTCATTATCCCCTTGATAGTACATAAGAGATCTAGCTTTTACCAAGCGCACTTCTAATGCAGTTTCTCTGATGTTATCCTTGTTTGAGCGCAAATCCTCCAATATTGCCTTGTTCAAATTACTTTTAAGTTCATTACATGATGAATTGGTAAAATTAACAGGAACAGTTACATAGAAATAAGGTGTGAATCCATGGACATGACAGCAAACCGAATTTCCGTCCATAGTGATGCCATACATTCGCATAATCGGTACAGGAGCCAGCTGTGACCCAGGCATGCCCGGCATGGGCTGACCATTATAGTTATCAATATCTATTTGTTGAAAAACTAACTTATCTTTCTTTGGATCCATTGAAGGTGGTGCAGGTCGTGACCATTTAATGTTTGTAGACTGATTTTCTGGGCCGTCGCCAAGCACTTCTTGCGATTCAAACTCGGTATCCATATAAGCGAGTTGCTCTTCAAAACTACATGGCACTTCGTTATCTTCGTCATCGTCACCCGATTTAAATCTCTTTGGTGGCGGCGGTTTACTGAATTGTTTCTTTTTATCCATTATTTATGCTTTGCGTTGCAGAATTACTATGCAAAATGCAGAATGCACTTTTCAATAGACAATAATATTGATAAAACTAAGCAGATAACGATTCCCGCCAAAATCTGGAAAATGAAGTGTTAAGATTAGATGGCTGCAAGTACAAGTTAAAATGGACAGCAGAAGTTGAGAAAGACGTTTTAATCTTACCTTTGAGGTATTTGTTATTGTGAGATTCAATGTCTAATAAAAGATATATTAAATAAATCCCACTATTTCTAACCGACTTTTTACACTGAGTTGCACTGCATTGTTGTAGTGCTAGTGTGTCAATGTCAATTGTGTCAGATTCAGCTCACAGCTGTCATTTGTCATCTGTTGAGTGTCCTGTTTAGTGCTACCAACCATACCAAACTAAAAAACAGCAAATCAACCATAAAAAAGCAGTAGAAAACAGTTAACCGCTAGTAGTTCAGAATAGTTTATTCTACTGTCTAGGTTATGATAAAGAACAATAAAGTTTGAAAATCCGAAAAGGAGATCATTCTTATTGGGCCCAAAACCCAAAGTGACAGCGTGTGCCAGCGAAAAAAAATGCGTCCTCCTAATAATTTTTTACTATGGCTCCGAATCTCTACGACAATTTCCAACAATCCCTTCAGCTGTTTTTAGAAGTTGAAAAATCTAGTTACATTGATCTATCGCGTCTGGGCGGAACATTTTAGGCCAATGAAAGAAGTAGGTAAGTATGTCACCTAAGTTGGGGAAGTCCACCAAAGCATTTTTCACTACGGCTCCAAATCTCTACGACCGCTCCTTCAGCAGTTTACTTAAGTCTATTTTACGTATCTACCTACATTTTATTAAAATATAAAATAAATGAAATAAACTAAGACGGCAAACCACGGCAAACAACCCATAAAAAAAAATGAAGTAAAAAAAAAAATTATGTATTGAAAGACTAACCGGCGCGGCGGGCGGGGCGGGGTAATGGGATGGTGCAGGTATAAAGGGAATCAGGGGCCGTATTATGACGTATAATGCCACCATTATTCCAGTGTGAGTGAGAGACGGAGCTATACAAGGCCGCTAGCACCATCTTTTTTTCGCATAGGAATAATTATAGCATATACTTCATAATAAGTTCCCAGGCCCCTTTGCTAAAGGGGTCGTAAGAACGGGGCCTGCCAGGCTTTCGATGTGGTCATGATCTTCGACGGTGACTCGGACATTGGAGGGTCAAAGATAGGCCAATGCCGCCCTCAAGTATATTCGGAAATGGGGTATCCGAAATAACCTGAAGTTTGCACCACATAAAACCTGTGCAATGGTAGACACCAGCAGGCCTAACATGACACACGCGACAATTACTCACTCTCGCGTGAGAAAACTTGATGTTTTGTCGACAAACCCTAACATGGCACCTTAGTTATCTCGATTTTTGACAATTCAACACGAGATAATCCCCGATTCTTCTGTCATTTAGTTGTATTTACTCGTCCTCGATTTTGACGACGAGAAGCGTAGACAAAATTAAGATACAGAAAAAAAACCAAAATAACATGGCAGTTTCGTTTGTACTTATTTTAGTCATCATTTTATTTTACTATATATTAATAATGAAAATATTTGGTTTTGAACTACTATTTATATTGGAACGACGTGTTTTATATGGAATTCTGCCAGTTCTCAGTAAGGTGTTTGAAAAGTTGATACTCAATCAAATGTTACGTCACTTTAATAAAAATTCCATCTTTCACGATCATCAGTACGGTTTCACCAAAGGGCGTTGTACCACTGACGCCGGTGTCACCCTAATAAAGAACATTTTTAACGCCTGGGAAGAAGCACAAGATGCCATTGGAATCTTTTGCGAAGGCGTTCGATTGCGTAGACCATGAGACACTTCTGCTGAAACTGGAGCATTATGGGATTAGGAATACAGCTCTTGATTTGCTTAGATCATACTTGAAAGATAGAAAGGTTAAAGTTCAAGTCAACGGCACAAACTCATTAGGGTCTGAAATGGTAATGGGCGTTCTTCAAGGTTCGATGTTGGGTCCATTCCTCTTTTTAGTTTATTTTAATGATTTACCCCAATTATTTCAAAATCAACCGAAGATGGTGTTATTTGCTGATGACACATCATTGATCTTTAAAATAAACCGACGGTCACAAAATCTTGACGACGTGAATAGCTTTATTGTTCAGGTCCAAGATTGGTTTACGGTAAATAATCTGGTACTAAATAAAAAAAAAACCAAATGCATTAGATTTAAATTACCAAATGTTAGAAGTAGCGAATGTGACATCATATTGAATGGAGAAAAACTGGAATTTATTAATCAAACAGTTTTCCTAGGAATCACGCTAGACGAGAAGTTACAATGGGGACCCCATATAACATCTCTCGCGGGGCGGCTAAGTTCAGCCGCTTATGCTGTTAGAAAGATAAGACAGTTAACAGATGTAGAAACCGCCTGTTTGGTCTATTTTAGTTACTTCCACAGTATTATGTCGTATGGCATTTTACTGTGGGGTCGGGCTGCTGACATTGAATCTATCTTTATTTTACAAAAGAGAGCTGTCAGAGCCATTTATAATCTACGTCGTCGCGAATCTCTCAGGGAACTATTTAAAAAGATTAATATTATGACGGTACCTTGCCAATTCATTTATGAAAATATTATGTATGTGAGAAAAAATCTACATCTTTTTAACAAAATAAGTGATAGATATAATTTTATTACTAGAAATAAAGATAAAATAAATCAACCATTTTTCAGACTATCTAAAGTACATACATCTTTTATGGGATACTGTGTTAAATGTTACAACAGAATACCTTGTGATATATTAGAATTAAATGAAAGAAAATTTAAAACTCATATAAAAAATACACTTTGCAAACAAGCATATTACAAATTAGAGGATTATCCAAGATAAAAATGCTTGGAAACATGCTGGTCCTGCTCCATAGGACAATTTAGAATAAATATCATATAAATAATAGACAAAATCTAACTGGTTGCTAATTTAATTGTATAATATATATATTTTTTATATTGGTTTTACATTCTGTGATTACTCGAACTCACACACTGAGTTATATTACTTGTAAAAATGCTAGGAATATCGTATAATTTTACAATTTTTGTAAATATGTGAGCACCATGCATCTATCACATGATTAATTTGTCTGTCATTCCTTAATCTTTTATTATTTTTACCTAACGTGATACCACGTAATCTTATTCTAGGTGCATCGTCTTCACATATAATTGAGGTATACAAGATATTGTGAAAACATTTTAAAAGAGTAACGGTGGAGTTTCTTGCCCATTCTTCTCCATACGAAAACTACCTTTTGGAAGGGGCAACTAGAATCAATTATTATTTAAATGTTGACGTTCAAAAGTGCCTTTTTTGTGCCTAATTGAAATAAATTATTTGACTTTGACTTTGACTTTGAATTTTTAGTTTTTTTGTATGGAAAATATGAAAAATTATTACCTACATGTTGAGTATTAAGGGTTTATGGGTATCATTAAGGAGATCGAAATTTTCATTATTTGTGCGATAGGACACACCATTTTCGAGATATAAGCAGGAGAAAAGAAAAAAAAATACAGTACTGTTTTTAATTTTTTAATTAATTTCCACACCTTTTTAATCGCGATAAAATACTTAGTCAATCCAAATTTTTGGTGAAAAACGTAAAATTCAGAATAGCAAAATTGCTATTTTCACTAAATTAATAACTCAGTGCCATCTTAGTGCCGTCAAACTAAAATATAGTTAATTTGTGTCACTTCTCTATCTATTTCAGAATGGGAAAGCGGCGGTTGACAGGAATAATCAAAATTTTGGTGATTTTTAGTCTAGTTTAGGGGCATTTGTGACAAGTGAATCGGCACCATTGAATGATTGAAACGGAATCTCAAGCGGATGTAGCTATCATAAAAATAATTTGTTATTAATAACTTGCAACATCGGTCTCTCGTCGCGAGATAGAGAAGTGTCAAAATGCCTTTTTCGAGTTTACTCGTCGTTTACGGTCATGTTAGGAATTAGAATGACGTCAGATCGTTGACAAATTTCGATAAAACGAGAAAAAGAGCGTTCTCGCGCTTGTCATGTTAGCCCTGCAGGAAGCTAAAGTACGATGTACCACTCCTAAGCGTGAGCGGGGTCAACATTGTCATGTCTGAGGAAATAAAAATACTACCACCAGCTCACATTCAACATCCAAGCCGCTAACGTGTGTAGAATCTACAAACAGCTATCTACAGCGGCTAAAGTGAGCTGGGGTCTGCACCCGGAGGTCATACGGAGCATTTACACGGCAGTGGTGGAGCCGAAATCAAAATATGATTCGCGACTATAACAGATATGTATTTACAGAATTATAATTATTAGAATCATAATACATCTCTCTAAGATAGATTTGTTCCATAAAAGAACAAATCTCATAGGGAAAAGTTCGAAACTAATCTAACATGGCATGCCATTGAAAAAACAGTATATCTACTGCTTAAGTGTTAGTTCAAAAGTTCAAAAGTCATTTATTCAAACTAGGCTGAGAATCAGCACTTTTCGAACGTCAAAATGATATAAGACAGTCCCCCAAAACGCTCACCCTTCACCACTTCCTAGTGCTTTAGCTGGGAAGAAGAAGTGGCGCAACAAACTCCCCAGCAGCACAGCTGTCTGTTCAGTTAGAAAAAAATGATTCTATAAAAAATGATTCTAAACTGTCTGTTAAGCAATTAGGTTGGCAACCCTGGTCATGTATATCGTATATACTAATTTCATGGAAGGCTATGGAATTAGTATGTACAGACGCCAGCACCTCAACCTACTACAATCTGTCAAATTTCTTTAATAATACTTCAACTTTATCACTAAAGCATAAAGTTCAAAATTGATTGGGAAAACTTGACAGTTTCCGGTAGCTTGACCTGCTGGCGTTTGTACGATATAAAGTGCGCGCAAGATAAATCTGCGCGCGGCTGAAATCGGAACTAATCATATGCCGCCGCCGTCTTGTCGTTTAAAGGTCAACTAGCTGCACTTCGCGGTTTCACCCGTATAAGTCTCGATACCGTGGGAATATCGGGATAAAAAGTATCCTTAGATGTCCTAATCCAGGTCATGTTAGACACCCACCATGTGCCAAAGTAGATGATAAATGACATGGTGAAATGTATGGAGCTTGGGCTAGCACTATGTACACACGACATCAAGCTATATTTTTCCAGTATAAGCTGACCCCGCATTGTACGGAAACCCTGTACAATGCGGGATCAGCATAAACTGGAAAAACTATAGCTTGATGTGTAGCCGTGTGTACACTATATTTAAATATCGCTATACAATTTAGTTACAGTTTTTTTTAATAAAATTTTCTATAATATTACTTCGTTTTTGTACATTCAAATTAACTCGATCAAGGAGAGCAAAACAACGTAAATAAGGCAGATTTGGGTTTCGTTTTAGTTATAATAATAAAATAGGACTTCAGGATATTCTACTCGATTGCGTCAGCATCTCAGACCAACAAAAAAAGGCCTTTAGGTATTTATTGATCTGCGGGCAGCAAAGGCAAAGTCAAAGAAAGACGTCACGAAACTTAAAACTGTCAACGACGTCAAACGTCATGTCGAACACAACTGTCATGGCTGCCCTAAAAATAGGGTTACCTTATTAAAAATCTTCCTAAATAATCAGTTGCGTACTCCTGTAGTATTCTTCGAATTTGTTTGTATTTTTATGAAAATCCCCTATTTTTTTTTCCCATTTATCTATGTAGTGGTAGCCCAAAATCTCCTGAAAGCGTAATAAATAGACAAAACTCACTTTCGCATTTATAATATTAAGTAGTTAGGAATTTAGGATTAAGAGTAGGTATAGAATTATTAATTTAATTCAATTTTTTTTCAAAATGTTATATGTTATGTCTCGATGTCGCGTACACGGTCTTAATGTCTTCGTGTCTTTGTGGGATCCTATAAAAAAGGTTGGTAAAAGGATTCAGAAAAAAAAAATAGTTTCATTTGGTTATAGCTATAAGTAGGGGAGACCGAGGGTAGTTGAAACAATTTTGACATTTTAATTCATACACAAAATTCTACAAACACTAATCGTATGAGTTTAGTGCCAATCGATAGTTTATTTCTTACACTTTCAAATACCTGTCAGAAAGAACGTGTAAGTATGAAATTTGTGGTGAAAAATGAATTTGAATGTAACAAGTCATTTTGTTTCAACTCCCCTCATACCGAGGTATGTTGAAACAGGGGTCGAGGTGAGTTGAAACAGTTGATATTTTAGTAGAATTAAGGGTTGTAAAGTGGAAACGACGAGACAATTTGAAGGTATTTATTAAAATAAAACATTCTAACATATTTTGTACTGATCTAATTGAATCTTTAACGAAATAATAATCACTTCTTATTAAATTCCCAAGAAATGAACATAAACTCTTAAATAATTAAGTAACAAATTATAATATTAATTATAGCAACAAGTTTAGAATCTACAATCATATTCTTACAAACTGACTCAATTATTATCAATTTTCAGTCGTTTAGAATCACTACAATCAGTCTTAATATTTCTTATGAAGGAGTCTAAATTTGTAACAATAATCTCACAAATGTGTAAATTTCGCGACTCTATCTGTCCATACCTCTATCTGTCTTCCTTTTATAATCAGTAGGCATACTGAAACAAAATTAACAAAAAAAAAAGCATAAACCACACCGTATTAGCATTCACCCATACAAAACTTAAGCGAGGTGAGTTGAAATAGTCTGTTTCAAATCCCCTCAGTGAGAAAAATCCTGCCAATCTTTATACAACCAAAAATCCAGAAGCAAAACACATAGAAATTAGTTTTACCAGCGCCATGGTTTCAATCGTTAGTTAATGAGCTTTCGAAACATTTAAAACCCAAGCTAAAATACAAACCCATTATCAAAATACAGGTATCTTAAAAAAACGTTAAAAACTTACTTTTCACGATTTTTGCTACGTGGCAGCCACAACGACTCAACCGCGTGTCTGAGGCACGGACGCGAACTGCGGGGCCCGGCGGGTGGTGGGGAGCGGCTGATATTTGTCGGTGCCAGATCGCTAACGTTTTTAAATTTCGCGAAATCAGTGTTGTTTCAAATCACCTTTGTGTCAAAACCCCTCGGTCTCCCCTACATATAGCTCAAGATTTGCAAAATAAATCCGTCCGACTTCTAAAGATTGGTTTTTATTTCAATAGTATTACATATTTTACAGGAAACATTATGCTGTCTGCGACATTGTAATAAAAGTAGCTCCTGAAAATATAAAAACTACTCCAACAGGTAGTCGACTCAACTTACCAACATCCCGCTTAAAAATACACTCAACAATCCCTCTAGTTATGTCAATCAAAATTTACAATATGTTACCCGAATACTTATATAAGAGAAGAAAAAAAACTACATTTATTCACGAACAAACTAAACAAGTTATTAATAAGCAAATGTTATTATAGTGTCAACGAATATTTAAATGATAAATCCCTAAAACACATAAGTATATAATACCCGTAAGCGAAATTATTGTTATTATAAAATTAATTATTTTGTAAGTGTGTTGAGAGTAAGTTAGAATAAATTCGTTTATAAGTTATGTAAACGATAAGTCCTCTTCTCCACATATCTTTCTTTTGCTGTGCCCAACAGGGTCCATGATTGTTTCTTTTGGCAAATATCTACCACCTAAGCCTACATTGTGGAATGCAATAAAGAATTGAGTATTGAGTAGTAGAACATGTGCTGGAATCTTCTCGGAGGTCTTCAACATACACATAGCACATCATTAGGGGTCAATAACACAGTGTTCCAGGCTGAATGGATGGGTATTTCTCTAGCTGTTTCACACAGTCCGCTGTGCAGGGCCTGCATGGAGGACGACGAGACCGCAGTTCATGTGCTTCTTAACTGCCCGGGGTCACCACAAATAGAGCAAAGTACTTTAGTAACCTTGTACCCTCCGTGAGATTGTCAGTAACACCAAGGCGGCGATGGCCTTCCTTGAGTAGTTGGGGTGAATCGAATAATCGATTTTCCCACCCGTACGCAAAATACACGCATTGACGTGCTTGCGATTGCTTGTTGGATACAGTATAATATATTGTACACATGAATATATTTAATAAATAAACAAAAATTGGTTGCCTGTAAAGTCGGTATACGGGCGAAAGTTTTACGTGACAACGACTTTGCGTGCCTTTCACTTTTTATGTCTGTCTCTCTCGCTCTTAGGCGGGCTAACCATGCCCGAGTGGAAGGGACGCGTGCCTCTCACTCGCTCTCATTGTGAGCGCATAACGTGAGCGGAGCGTAACGCAGTTTCTTGAAGTGTCACCCGGCAAACCAATTTATAAGACGTTGTCACGTCAATAATTCACTGAAGAGATTATTTGAAGTCGAAATCTAAAATCATCCGTATTTATTCTATTCATTATACCTACCTATATTTATTAATGGAATTATTTATAACGAACCGAAATTCCTGTTAATTACATTCTGCTCCAAATACGAGGAAAAATCAACAAATACCGTTGAATTATGAAGCATCTGCGGCTATTATCGTAAGTAGTTAGAATTCTATAAATATAGCCTTTTATGTGCATGCAGGCAAACGTTTGATAATGGCTATTCATAGTCCAAGTGTCTGAATTTATGGCCAATGCGTAATAGTGAAGGCTCGGTTCGCCGGTGTCTGTAGTAGGCGCCTGACTGGCTCAGGGTGATTCACCGATCTGCACGCAGCATAACGAAATCTGAATTGCCATGAATGGTAATCTCGACTTTTGTTTACACAGCTACAATGCAGTTGAAACTTATCAGTGCGGGTGTGACTTTAGGACATTAGGATGACAACTTCTTTTTATTTGGCCTAAATGGTTGCATTATTAATAGCCGAGCCACCACGGTGCAGTTTTGTTTTTAAAAGATATTCAATAGAACCAAGTGTTTAGTTCTAGGTGAAGGAAAGTCCGCAACTTCATGCTCCCTTGCCAATACTTTATCAATTGCATGCAGTTGAAAAGTGGAGTGCAATCGTGGCTAAGTGATTAGCTTCTAGCTATTGACTTTGCATAATGAAGTTACCTATACCTATCTTTTATTTAGGACCAAAATGAAAAATGGTGCAATTTTAACTTTTTTCCTTCCGGCCTTCAATTGAATATTATTAATTAGCTACAGAATAGTATGACGAACAAAAGTCAATAAGCGGTAACATAACCTAACAGTCTGAACTTAGTTGTATACAGAAAGTCAGCTGTTCCTTAGATTTTGCCGAGCTATGCGAACATAAATGTAGGGAGCAGTTGTTTTTTTTTCGCGATTTCAGGGTTGGTACAATGACCTCTTAAGAGGATGCCCATGAATTCAATTTCAGTCTGTAGAAGAGTTACCAAGCTACATAAAAATTCAAGTTCAAATAAAACATTTCTGAGTGCATTTGTGTGCAAAAATCGTTTATCAATTCATTTTTGTAATAGGTGTTTTTCCAATACCGTCTAGCTAAGGTTTCAATTATGGCCGCGGAATAAAATCAAACGCGCCACTTCTCATAGTGATTTCGTCACTGTCCTTTTCTGAACGAATCCTTTAGTAGTAGGTACCTAGGTGACTATCACCTAATTTAGCAAACGGAATATCCAGTGGTCAGTCTTTGAGCACCGAGAACTCGCAACTAAATACTTGTAGAACGTACCTATAGGCATCTGTGTCATCCTCGTTTCATCCTAATATGATCTCCTTCTGACGCAGGACTCTACGAAGTAGGCTACATCCTTCCAAGATATGACGTGTATCTAAGTAAGTGCTAGGCTAGTCACATCATATCACATTGCGGTATCAATCGCAGTTCAGCGGTATAATTAACTAAGACGCCATTGCGAGAGTCGGCAGCGGAAGCTTTCCAGCTGTTGATTATGATATTGACATTATAATAACACATTAATTGAAAATTTAATCAATCGAATGAGCACTTATTCGCTTGAAGGCTTTGTACAGTCTATTATTAGTCGGTAGAATAATACTCCCTCTTTTGTTTTCAATCCGCACGAACTACCCGACATTTCACATTATTTCTTAGCTACCTACTTATGCGTAGTTTGTGGGTACTTAGTAAGTATAGGTACTTATAAGTATATATCTATTGTGAGATAGGTAATAGTTAATACAGTAACTTAATGAGCCGTAATATCTCCAAGGGTATTACTCAAGGATGGATCACCGAACAAATTGTTTAAGCTCTTAAAGATAAAAGAAAATTAATGGAGATTGTGTTGTGTAGTATTTTTTTTTTTGGTAATATATTTTCGTTAAAATCAATGCCATTGAAAGGCATGTTTGTCGTTTACTTAGTCAGATTGTATGTAATTTTGATTTTTCGACTAAATGCGCCGCAATATGTCATGTGTGCTAACTATGTCAGATCACAAAGTTAAAAAAAAATTGGTTTTCCACCTAAGGTTTTCCTGAATATTTCTTTTTATAAATCTACTAAAACTGAATTTGAAAAGACAAATAAGCTAAAAATTAACTTCCTGCCGGAAAATAGTAAGATGACAACGACTCCACGGCATCTCTGTTCTCGGGACGCCCAGAAGCTCTGGTAAGCTCACGTCAGCGTCGTTCTGGGAAGGAGCGCGCGATACGGCGGCGACGGCTGGCCGACTCCACTCAATGAGTTTCCATTAGGATGATGAGTGTTCGCTCTATTAATACCCCAGACGTGACAAATACATTATCGCCGCGATTCATTCACGGTTTAACTGAAACTAAACAGATTTTTTTTCTGAGACCACTTTTATAAATAAGTTACATACCTAGTTATTGGGTTTTGTACTTTTGAGTTAAGTAAATTGGTCGTGTAAATTGTTGTATTGCTTTCAGGATATTGGCCCTGGTGTAAAACCTTTCTTATTTGTCGTAGACGTAAGACTAAGTAGTTGAAGAGGCCGCTTTTGGCTTTTTGTATTGGGGTATTGGAATACCCACCAGGTGGTTCGTTTTATCAGCCGCGTAACTTGGAATTCGACATTGATAAGTACGTTTCGGTGTCTTGCCTGTGATGCTATCCAGGCGGGCTTCGTCTGAGGGTCCAGTTTGCTGAACATCGTGTCACCTACGGTCCGTTCGAGGCACAGGATGCAGTCCGTCAGGACCATCATATTCGCTTAACTGTCACGTATAAGAGTTTATATTTTAGCACACTTATGTTGTTTTTTTTATAACTAGGACAGTTTGTACCGGGATAACTTAGGTTCATCTTTATTAGATAATATTCACGTGTTGTTTACGTAATAAGTGGACGCGACCCTAAAAATCAATTGCAATCGATTCACTGGCTCCGAAACCAAATGCGCAACTATGTTCCGTAAGTTTTCTCGTAAATCCTTTTTCATTTAGGTAAAATTACTCGTACTGCGACTATTCCAATCATATTTTTACTTCAGTGTTTTGTAATTTTTTGATACGATGCTTTTTAGAATAATATCAAATTAATAACGTGTTTACGTAGTAAATCTGTAGATACACGATTGTATCTATGATTGCAAATGTCAATATTTTCATGAAATTAAAAAGTTTCAATTTAACAAAATGTCAATTCAGAATCATTAAATCTACCCAGGTATAAGGTTTGGTGTGTGTGGGTCTTGTTTTAAGCTTATATATTTATTTCTTGGTTATTTCGAAGCCCAGAATTCCAGAATAGAATTCCAAAACTCCTGCAAAATAATTTAATGTCGAATCAATTCGACTTTAATAAATATATCATAATAGTTTACTAAAACGACATACTTATCTACCGAACCTGCAGGCAATATCAGCCAATAAACATGCCATTACCATTATTAATTGCTTATATTAATTAACTTGCATAAACAACATAAAATACAACACGCAATATTATGTTTACGTGCTTCATGTAATTTGCTCTGTTAAAACAACCATAGGAGGATATGGTCTGTATCAGCATTTATTGTAGGTTCACGTTATGTGCCTATTTACGCGTTTCTCCGTTCCTCTACGATTTTGATTGATGTTAACATAAAACAAACAAGTTTACTGCGGACAATAAAACGGGCCTGTGTACTTGTAATTATTTTGCGAGGGTTTACTTTAACTGCGTAGTAAATCGTGCATGTGCTATATACCATTATGTTTTCACTGTGGGAAAGAATGCTGTTAAAAGAGACATTGAACAATCAAATAGAATCGAATCAAGATAACACAAAGGCTTCGTTATGTATTAGTATTGAACGTTCGATGGAAATATGGTTTCTTAATTAAACTGCACAGTAAAACCAATTAATTTTCGCGAAATATATTAACCTAATCTAAGTAATTTTAATAGTGAAACCGAGTTTCTTGAAACTGATTGCGTTAGGTTGCATGACTACCTACGGAAATGTCTAAGTTGGGTAATACTGAGAAAGATCCCTCAGATCTTTACTTAGGAATTGCATTTGCATTCATGATCGATTGGCATATATATAGATAGGCATATATTACTTCTGATACATTCTCGTGACCATCTTTACATACCGAGACGTCTCCGTGCCTCGGAAAGCACGTTAAGCCGTTGGTCCCGGCTGTCATTCGTGGATCTTTGACAGTCGTTACGGCTCGTCAGAAGCTCGAATGACTGACAACCAGTCTTAGTTAGGGATATCGTATTACCTAGTAACTGGGTTGTGGACGTCATGATTAATATCGGGACTAGACGACGGCCAGTCTTCAGCTCTGATGAAGTCTGAAACGTTCGCTTTCAACCAAGACTGTGTGCACCGAGCTTTATGACCGGGTCTTGTTGGAAGGACCATACTTGGTTATTGAACATGGTGTTGTTAAGGGGCTTAACTACATTCTCAAGAATGGTATCTTGATACACTTGTGCCGATGTTTTGATACCTTTTTCACAAAAATATGGCTCAGTCACTCTTTCATATCTAACACCCCACCAAACCATCACTGAAGTCGGATAATGCCCACGTTAAGTGGAAGCTTCCTTAGAGCTTTGAACATAAATACGGTCATTTTGTTTGTTAAAATGTTGGTCAATTGTAAAGATTTTCTCATCCGTAAACAAAATTTTTCTGTGACCTCCCTTTGCGTATCGCTTCTCAGTAGTTGTTTCGATTTTATTACCCTATTCTTTTTTAAATTATCAGTTAAAAAATGACCAGTGCTTCTCTTATAGGCTGTAAGTCCTAAATCATCTTTTAAAATACGCGACATGGTTCTGGGTGCTATCTTCATCTCCCGAGATAAAATCTTTTGTTTTCGGACAGGATTTTTTCGAATTCTTTCCCTTACTGCTTTGACCACCTTTTTCGTACGAACACTACGTGGACGGCCAGATCTTTTCTGTCACAAACAGAGGAGGTCTCATTGTACCTATTAATAGCCCGGTACACAAACATTTGACTAATACCGAGCGTATGGAGAGTTTTAAAAATTTCATTTGGCTCCATACCAACTTTGTGTAATGCAATCACAGCGATTCGGTTCTCTTTATCACCCCACTCCATTTTAATATCGCAAAATATTGTACAATGTATTGGCGCCAAAATTAGAAAACTCAATAAACAATCGTATAAAAATGACAGATTCCAAATTCAAATGTAATATCTTTCTTATTTTTAATTGTAACAATATTTATGGCCAGACTGTGTAGTTAGGAAAAGGCTAGGCAGATGAGATGATGACATATAATAGGTCTTTACCTATGAAATTGCCGTTTTGTATGAAAAAAATTAAACCAATTTTTTTCATGTATTTTTTATTTGTATTAATCGAATTAATCACCCATGCAATCAATGCATCTTTGCCAACGCAGTGGCAGTTTATTGATGCCCTTCTTAAAGAAATCAGCTGGACGGGAGGCAACAAATTCTTCAAAGGCATTTTGTACTGCCTCTCGGGTATTGAATTTTTTTCCCGCCAAGAAGTTATCCAAATTCTGGAAAAAGTAGTAGTCTGTAGGCGCAAGGTCTGGTGAGTAGGGCGGATGACGGAGAGCTTCCAACCTCAGTTCTTGCAACTTGGAGACCGTCTGCTGTGCAGTATGAGGTCGCGCGTTGTCGTGCAGTAGCAGCGGAGACGAGCGATTGACCAATGCTGGTTGGAGATGTGCCAGCTTCTCCATCATTGTGTTCAGTTCTTCACAGTACACATCTGTAGTAATGCTCACCCCGTTTGGTAAGAAGCTGTGATGAATCACACCGGCGCTAGACCACCAAACAGTGACCATCACTTTTCTAGGGGTAAGTTTTCGTTTAGGGCATTGTTTAGGTGCTGAACCAGGATCCAACCAACTTGCTGAGCGCTTGCGGTTATATCAAACAGAATCCATTTTTCATCGCAGGTAACAATGCGGTTCAAAATTTCTTCATTTGTGTCTGTTGAGCAGTGCACGTCTCGACGCGTACTTCGCGCTGGCGATCATTGAGTTCGTGGGGCACCCATTTGTCAAGCTTTTTTACCTTGCCAATTTGACGCAAATGGACCAATATTGTTTTGACGCTAACGTCGAAAGCTGCTGCTAATTCAGCCTTAGATTGTGTATCATCAGCTTCCACAATCGCCTTTAATTCGTCATTGTCGACCAAAGTCATCGGACGACCGCGAGGTTCATTTTTTAGGTCGAAATTTCCAGAACGAAAGCGAGCAAACCAATAACAGGTGGTGCGTTGGTTTGTAGTGTTAGCTCCGTAAACGTCGTTGATGTTGCGTGCCGCTTGTGCCGCGTTGCTGCCACGACGGTACTCATATTCCATAATTACTCGAATTTAACGTATCCATGATGACGAAAAAGATTGAAATGCGATGAAAATGTAACACTAATCAATAAGCAAATGACTACTTTTGGAAAAAAAAACCATGTTTTTAAAATAAAATTAATTTGAAATTAGAATTCTTAGCCAAACAAAAATTATTTTGATTTGAAATGGCCAGTACTGCAGAACGGAAATTTCATAGGTAAAGACTTAATATACTCGTAATGATGAACATTAATATTACGAGTTTATAGGTATGTCATCATCAACGGTAGGACGATGTCTAACTATTGCTCTCTACTCACCGAATTTCTTTTCAGGCCCCGATTAGATTATGTACTTAATTATTTTTTTTAGTTGTACATACAAATTGAGAAAAGTGCTCGCAAAGTATGTTTTTCTAAACTGCCTAGTACATCTATGGGGAAGCCTACCTGTGTACCTACACGTACTTACATATGTAGGTATTGTACATCGTCATTCAGTACCAATATAATCATCATTTGTAAAAAAAACGTTGTGATTTCTTTTCAGTACTAGTTTCTTATCGAACTACAAAAAAAGGCGGATGTTCTAAATTCAACTGTATGTTTCTTATTTTGTTATCATTTGTAGGTATTACCAATTCACATGTCTAAGGCCGCGCGCACTTTGGAGCTGTTTGGAACCGCCAGCCACCTCTCCAGACAGTGCCAGAGATCAGGGAAGCCGCTATTCAAGAATGGAACAGGTTGCCGCAAGAAATGCTGGACAACTTGATCCTCAGCATGCCCAGGAGGATCTCCACATGTGTGCGAGCCAGGGGAGGAGTTATATTGTATTAAATAAAAACCTTCAATTAATAGATTGTAGTATAAGTTTGGTTAAACAATTTTTTTCTTTGTTCGTTCGTGCGTTTAATGCGATATCACCGGAACATTACCTGTTTGATGGAGAAAAACGTATCCAGTGTGCGCACTCAATTCGTACGACCATAGTTGTACGTGTACGCACGAGTGAAATTCGTACTTAAACGCATCCAAAGCTTGAAATAATTTAAACATTACATTGTCTATGTAAGCATAAAAGCAGTTCTCGTGGTGCTAAGCCATTCTTGTCAGTCACAGGACCTGTCAAAAATATTGTTCATTTCGCCTTTGATATACCTAAGATATTGTATAATCATAAAATTAAATTTTGATTTTATTTCAAGGATAGCTGAAGACTAATTGTGAGTAAATGGTTTTTTCAACTTTATTTTTCTGCTATATTTTGTGTCAAAGCTGAAAATAGTGGTTTAGCCACATGCAAGTAGACCATGAAAAAAATGACCATGGTAAAGCTGTATGTCAGCAGCTGTCAAAATATCTGGAAGACAAACATATTCTACCTGATCTACAGTCAGGCTTTCGTAAACGACGTGGTACGTCTACGGCTCTTTTGGACGTGACAGATAACATTCTGTCAGCACAGGATAAGGGCCTGGGCACACTTCTTGTACTACTCGATTTTTCGCGAGCTTTTGACTTTTGAATATATGCTCTTTGGAACCAACCATCAAATCAGTGCAGTACCGGCAACAATCAACGTTACCCTGTTGGGTGAGTCGGTCAGTCGAGTCATTGAGGCACGTAATCTGGGTCTGAACATGGACGCTGGGTTGAGATACGAAACACACGTGGCAGAGTCAGTGCGCACTTGTTTTTACCGGCTTAAGGTCCTTTATAAAATAAGATCTTATCTATCGGAGGAGTTGCGGATCCAGCTAGTTGAGTCACTTGTGCTGTCTAACCTCAACTATGCGGACGTAGTTATTGGCCCTCGACTACTGGCAAGAACTGATCGACTGATCCAGAGGGTGCAAAACGCCTGCACTCGATTCTGCTTCTCAATCCCACCAAGAAGTCACGTAACGCCATTTTTAAATAATCACTCCATCCTCAAGATGAAGTCATGTCGTAAGTTGCACTCGGCATGCCTACTATTTGGAGTCATAAAGCACAAGCCGCCCTTCTACCTGTACAATAAACTGAGCTGGATCGCTAGTAAAAGAGAATGCGCAAGTATAATAGACAGTGTTCGCAGCAACTCTCCACTCAATCGCATAAGACAGCTGCCTTCAGGGGAAGTTTTAGATACGCCGCCTCTAAATGCTGGAACAATATTCCCCCACCAATAAGGAATCTTAAATGTCTTGGCACCTTCAGAATTCGACTGCGGCAGTTTCTTATGGATTCGCAGAAAAAACTGGGTTTGACTGTTTTGAACACGTCCATCATATAACTGGCTGTCGTGTTCTTCCCGAGTCATTCTTCTTTTTTCGTGCAACTCGTAGTCACAATATCTGTGAACAAAGGGAATAGTAATGATTTAATTATTTGTGGATCTATTACTAGATAATGGTTATAATACATATGCTTATTTACCTATAATTATTTATTTCAAACACATTTTAATCCATTTAATTCGATTATTTTATTCACACCTATGCCACTATTATCATAATTAGATTAATCATTTATACAATATACATTTATCTATTTAAATAATCAAGTAACCAAATACACAACAATCATCTAACAGGAAAATTTCCAAATGCTAAAATTTTACTGTACTCGTAGAATACAATATTTAAATTGCGGGTATACTTACATTTCACTCCGCACATTTCACTTTTTCACAACACCAATAACTCGTATATATATCTCATCTACTCGACGTCCGTATGTCACTGCAGGGATTCAGCAGAATATCAGCGTCAGGTGTATTTGCCTGGCACATGCTGAGCTGGACTCCCATTTGGTGCAACCTTGAGACGCACACCGCACTGTTTTTATGTTCGTTGTCAATCCATTATTCTAAAGTGTGTCATAGCCAATAGCCAATAGTGTCATCACAATGGGTCTCCCTTGTTTTACCGAAAAGAAATTGCCAAATTATCACTTCCCAAACAAATTTTCGCATAATTTCATTTGCCAAATTATTACTTACCAAAAAATCTCTTTACAAATAATTGTTACGAAAACCTATGTTTGGCAAGTGAACGTTTGAACAATAACTTGTTCACCAACTAGTACTTTTACCATTTTTTATCTAGTCAAATATTTCAGTTGGTATAACATATTTTACGCAAAATTAAATAAGCCAAATATTTGGTGTCGTCAATTTTAAACTTACCATTTCTGTTTAGTCGATTGCGTAGCCAATGACAAAAATTTTGCATCTATATGTTAGTTGCACAGATTATACAAATTAAATTACAATGTGTAAATAAGTGGGTAGATGGTAAATCATAAATGTCGCGCGATGTGGGTAAGTCATGCAAAACACTATCACTGTGTTTTGTAGTTTTATTGAGATTGTTACGATATATTATTTTGTAGATAATTGTTGTTAAAAGTATAACGTAAATAAAGTTTACGATGAGTGAATGTAGTGTTGAGTGTGAAATTTTTAAATCTACACGAGGTTGTGTAAAGTTGTTTCGAAACGGATTTACATATGAAAATAATAACAAAGTGAATGATACCTATTATTGGTACTGTGAGTACAGGAAAAATAAATTGTTTAAATGTACTGCATCCCAACAAAATACACTAAAATATGGGATTCATAAGGTATTAAAGAGCAATGAAATTCACAATCATGAACCAAATCCTGGGAGAAAAATAACCAGTGACCTTATAGAAAAGATCAAAAGTGAGGTTTCATCTGGAACAAAAATATGCAAAATAATACAAAATAACAAAGCAAATGCTCCTTTGGACGTTGTAGATAACTTGCCTTCAACTTCGGCTCTAAAGCAGAGGATGTATTGACTACGAAAAAAACAAGAAGTAACAATAGAACCAACTGATGTACATTTCCAGCTAAATTTATCACAAACATCTATCAAGGGTGTAAATTTCATAATAAAAGATAAAACTTATGATGAAAATAGAAGAATATTGGTAATGTCAACACTAAGTTTAATGACCACTTTAAGTCACAGTTCATACTGGATTTTAGACGGAACCTTTAAAGTGGCACCAAATATCTTTAAACAATTATACACTATACATGGCAATGTATTATCTGATAACAATAAAACATTTCCACTTTGTTTTTGTATGTGTACCAACAAGGATAAACGTACGTATGACGTAATGTTCGAATTAATAATGCAATACGGAAATGAAAATAATATTGACATGACGCCAAAAGTCTGTATATTAGATTTCGAAAAGGCAGCCATTTCAAGCATAAGATCTAACTTTGAAGACGTTTTATTACAAGGGTGCTTTTTCCACTTGGGACAAATTATAAACAGGTAATAATAATGTTATTATAATTATATTATTTCTCTCGATAGCCTCCTAGAAATAATCTCTTTTTTCCATATTTTTTTCTATATAATCTAGTCGTTTCTCAATAAACATTTTACTTGTTTGTTAAATTTGATGTCATTTGCGTATTTCTTTGTAAGCTTATGTGCTTGAATTTGTCTGAAACAAGTCAAATTTATGGTTACTAGACATTAGGTTATTTATGGAACTAATTACCGGTGGGAGGTGCCGCAGCAGCGGCCGGCGAGTGCCAGAAACTTTCTGGCACTCGCCGGCCGCTGCTGCGGCACCGCTCGCTTCGCTCGCTCGGCTCGTGCGTAGGTGGTCACAGTTTTAACCTAACCTAACCTAACCATTTAAAAAAAAATAATAACCTACTGTAATTAGTTCCATAAATAACCTAATGTCTAGTAACCATAAATTTGACTTGTTTCAGACAAATTCAAGCACATAAGCTTACAAAGAAATACGCAAATGACATCAAATTTAACAAACAAGTAAAATGTTTATTGGCTTTAAGTTATTTGCCAGAAAATGAAATCATTCTATATTTTAACAAGCTAATAGAAGGTATAGAAGATTCTGATTGGAAGCAAATCGCGAATTGGTTTGAAGAAAATTATGTTAGCGGATCATGGAACACGCAACCGAAGTATCCACCAAGCTTTTGGAGTTGCCATGTTGTAAACGAAAGACAAATACCTAGAACTTCAAACTCAGCTGAGGCGTGGCATCGTAGAATAAACATTCTCATTGATAAACACCACCCTGGAGTGTATCGATTAATTAAATCGATTAATTAAATGAAGTTTCTTCAAATTTAGCTGACATTGAGATTATACTATCAGGTGAACCGCCACAAAAAAAGAAAAAAAAATATATGGACAGAATTAATCGAGTTCTGCAACACAAGTCTGAATACTCCGAAATAAATCTGCTAATGTCCATTACAAAAAAATTAAAATTGTAAGTTACAAATATTTTGTACTAGCTTTTGCTATTTTGTACTCGCGTTAATAAAATGATTACCTATATTAAAATAAAATTGGATTTTTAATTATACAATTCCCAAAAAAATCTTATTTTTGCCTTATATTTTTTGTCATAACAAATCATTTGACTAAACGTTTATTGTCTAAATATTGTTTGCTGTAATAAAATAATCATTTGATTAAAGACCAAAAGCCTTAATGACATTACCCTTGGTAACAATCTGCCAAGTAAACATTTGACCAAATGAAAATGTGCGTACTAAAATTATTCCAAATATTACATTGGTATAAAAAAAGGTTGCTAAAATTTGTTTGGGTAATGAAAATTTGGCAAAATCTTTTCGGCAAAACGGCAGGATCCCCATCACAATGTCTTGTTTTCTTCCTTTTTTATTTGTTTTTATATTGGCACCTTGCAGCTATTTCCTAATAGCTAATTAGTCATTATTTAATCGTGTTTTTGTATGTTGTGCTGTTTTTTTGTGTGCACTAAATAAACGATTTATCTATCTATCTATCTATATAACGATGTTGATGATATTTTCAAATGTTCAAAATCAAAAGCAGTTTCTTGTAAAAATGTGATCAAACGTCTCGCGTAATTTTTCGGAAAACTTGTTCCGAATATTTGTGATCTTCCATGAATACTTAACTTATTTGAAAAATTCCTTTCAGCCAGATGCAAAACAAAAACCCGACTTTTTATTAAAAAAAATTTTTATTTAATCAAAATAGTTTTGTTTAAATTTTTTTTTCCATTCTCACAACTAATTAACAAAATTGATCAAAATAAGTCGATTTCATGCACGGCCTCTGCTCCACGCCTCTCTGACATACCTACATATTCTGAAGAAAAAAAACTTTTGGAGAGTGAAAAACGTTAATTTTTGGTTACTATAGAACCGGTGACGGCCTAAGTCTGAATGTAAATGAAGTAGTCTCTATGGCTAGAGTTTCAGCGGCGACCCATGGGAATTAGATGAGGTTCACACGACTATTCGCGGGCACTCGCTGCCTAACCCGTTAAATGATACGTAAGGATATATTGTCGAACAAAAATATTTAAGAAATTTTGTGAAAAAATAAAAAAGCAATATACCTAGTTGACATTTCGTTGTTTTCAGCTTTCAGGAATTTACGACGCTGAACAGCTTTTTTTATTGATTTTTTTCACAAAGTCTGTCCTCTATTATCGTCTATTTTATGTAATATTTTTCACGCGCCATGTAATTGTCGACCCCTGAATAATAGGAATCTATAATATTTTCAGGAATCCTTAATAACTTGGACTTTGTTTTTTTTATATAGAATAACTTTCCTGATTATATATCTACAGAACGCTCAATTTCATGCCCGTATATCCTCAGTGATAAATACGAATAAGCTCGACAGCGGCAATTGACTGGCGACGAAACCTTTCCAATTAGTTAATTCGATTCTAAGATCTCTTGCGTCTGGTTTTTGTTTCCGTTGCTATGCTGCCTGTTTAATTATACACACCGCTGACACTGATGACTGATCATCAAGTACTCACTGTCATACAGACGGCGATATGGAGATCATCGCACAGTAGCGACCAACTAACGCGACGTAAATCACTCATCCCACGACATTGGTTCTTGGACTTCTCGGTATCGATAATTGAATAAACTCGTTCATTATTATGGAGTAATAAAAGTTGGTCGCACAAACGCTTCGTTTGTGTCGTTTTATGAGTTCAACCAGCTGCATCGGTTATCTTTATGGACCTGCACTGACCCTCGAGATTTCAGAGCGCGTGAGGAAGGATCCACTATTCATAATTATTAATCTCAAGGCTGATTATTGAGACTTGTCCTTTGCCCTTGTAAGAAAGCCCTTGTTCACCATGACTTCTGAAAATTCTCATACGTTAAGAGATATTACTTTCAAATAATGCATCCGGTCACTAACGAGACGTCAATGTTACTGAATAGACGAAAACTGATCATGTCCTGGTGTAAATTTGTCGTTCAAGCAGTATGGCAGGATGCACCACCGGGAGTGGCAAACAGTGCGCACGACTAGATGACTGAGCGGATTGCAATGCGGCGCGGGGGAGCTTCGGGAAGGCGCGCTATCTTATCTGCGGAATGTGCCATCCCTGGCAGTGCTCGGTGGGTTGCCACTTAGCGCCGTGCCGCAAAGGGAACAGAAAGAAACTTTTGTTACTCAAAATCAATAACGCTTATCTGGGTCGTTTTGTGTGCATAACGGTTACGGCACTGCCGAAGAAAAACTGAATATTTGAGTCATTAATCTTTGACAGCATATTACTTGTTCAAAAATTAAATATTATACAGTTTCATTTTTTGTGAAGATGTTTATGTAGGAATGCAAGTGAGATTTATCACTCGGTTTTGTTTGGTGACTTTAAACAGGCAGTTTTAATGCGAGAGCCGGCGCATATTAAAATTGAAATCACCAGTTGGTTTCAATAACTATATATTCACAATGACACATTTGAATAAAATTTTGCAATGATTATAAGGTACTGAGTATAGGGAGTCACCTGTGTGATAAACTTATGGAACTTTTATCTGGAACAAGATGGCTTTATCGTCGGATAACAAAGAAATGCAATAATAAAATAATTATCTGCATCACATGTGGAGCATCGACTTGCAGTGAGGGCGATGCACTTTACGACGGTAAATCGATTCGTGGTTCTCTTCAAATGCATCGTTTGTCTTCTTGTGCATTATCAGTTTTAATAATAAATTCATACAGTAGGATATTTTATGAAGGTTTTTGAACTTACTGCTTCTGTCAAGTCGTTTCTCAACGTGCACACTTAAGATGATATTAAGGCCATCAAAACTATTCACTATCACAAAACTCAAACGAAGTTATAGTCTTTATGAACTTGAACTTTGTTATAAAGGATGATTTATTTATTACTACCGCTAACCTGCTTCTTTAATTTAGTTTAGGTAGTCAAAACAAACCTGAACGGTTTCACACCATATTATTTGCATAAAACTTTCCAGATAAATAATTAAAAGCTAGCTAATTAAGATTTCTAAACATTAAGCTCAGTGAGTACTCATAGAGCAGCTCCGTTCATATTTGACAGGCTTATTTACAACATCATAAATTGATCACAACCAGCTACTGTATCTGAGTTTGATATATTGTATTATGTATTTATGCGATGTCATAAATAACATAATAATATTGGCCCTACTTTCGCCCTCGTGTTTTGAAGTACAGACCGGAGTAGTGGCAAAGGTCTCGATAAGCAATAGTTTGCCTGATAGTCTTTGGCAATTTGCCGGATGTCTCTAGATAATGGTTATAATTCGCATAAATGATGGGACACCCACAGTGCGTGTTTGTAAAGTGGTGTGTAAGATGTTTGAGAATTGGACGTTGGCCTTTTGCGAAACGGATCTAGATCACAGGAAACGAGATATTCTTGAATAGCGTCTTATCAGCTAAATGCGTGATGTCAGAAAAAGTCAGTGATACGTCTAAACTTTGGCCTCTATAATCTTTATCATGCATGGTAGCGTCACGAGTCGCGGCTGATTCTACAAACTTTAACTGCAACCTCATGTGGGCCGGTACTTCGGCTTATGCTCAGTAAATGTTAGGATTACGTCAGTACCTAAAAGATAATAAAACACACTTAATCCATTGTTTGCTGAACGACGGAATTGTATCGTAAAATAGAAATTGTCTCCGATATGAATAATAATTTACGACCGGAGAGCAATATTGGGAAATGGGTGAGCGAAAATATACGCGTGAAGGGCTGTATTACACACTTTCCGATCAAACATGGCTGCTGTACTGCTGTTAAGAATTAGGACAAATGTCTTGAACATTAATTTATTTTTAATTGATGACAGAGTTTTTGTTTAAAGCCCTTAGTTCTACATAGATCTATAGGCAACCACTTAGATAAAGATTACCTGGATAGTTCAATAATGTCTCTTAAGTTATTCAAGTATTTTCCTCAATGGATTGTCAATGGAACTTGACAAGTTATAACAGGAATAACAGGAACTGGTACATTAGCAAACAAACACGTAGGGTTTATGGCTATAATAAAAGCCATACTTTGTCAACGCCCACGACACAACAGTTTATTTTCGCGAAACTTCTTATCTAAGTATTTTTGTTATTATGAGGTAGGTATCAGTACTCGAATAAAAACCGATTGACGACATCGATGTTAGACTCGATTAAACGATATTGCTACATAATGAAGGCGTGGGCAGGCATTAGAGGGTTTATTCAGTCTATCTATGGGCGTGCGTCAATTTGTTTTACTTAATCGCTCGTTGTCGTCACTACACCCTTTGTAGCAGGCGTCATGACGTCACTACATTCATACCAAGCAAACATTTGTTTTGATTTGTTTTACTAATTAACTGTGTCTGCACCAGCTAAAAATGCTAAAATACAATGGCAGTGTTTATTTTGTTTTGTCTACGTTTAAGACGAAACTAAGACTGATTTGGCTTCAGTAAATCAGTTTGGCTCGGGTGGCTACTTTGACGATATGTTTTAGAAAAAGCTGTTGTAGTTAGTTTAGACTTGCGCGGTGATCTATCAGGTGAAATACCATTGCAAGTAAGTAATAGGCATCATTTTTAAGAATCAGTCAAGGAAAATGGGTTTTACGCCAGTAGCACACCTCCGCTGCGAAACCGTAGCAGCGAAACCGCAGTAGTTTAATTCAACTGGCTCGCGTCCTGTTCGGCTACCCGAGTTCCGTTACTCGATTTTTGAATAGCGGAACATGACGCGAGTAAGTTGAATTGAACTACTGCGGTTTCGCTGCTAATACTATGGTTTCGCGGCGTAGATGTGCTAACGGCGGTATGTTTGTTGTAGGTGATTTTGTTGGAATTAGACTTATTTCTAGTAAAGTGAAAACATGCTCGATGATAGAGCTTTTTATCTATAAAGGTAAGGTAATTGGCTTCTTATGGGTCAACCTAGGAGGTTGTCGGCTGCTTAACCGGGCTTTCCTGTGGTAGCCTCAACAAATTAAGGCCTCCAGCCACTAGCCAGAGCTTAAAACTTAAATGTTGACGTTCAAAGGTGCCTTTTTTGTGCCTAATTGAAATAAATTATTTGACTTTGACTTTGACTTTGACTTTAAAAAAATAAGCGACTATACGCTAAGAGCAACCCCTCTGGGTGACGGACCTCGGCTTAGGGCGTCGATGAGGGAGCAAGGGACAGGCTCGATCGGATTTAACTGCACATTATTTACACTAGCCAAGTTTTGTTTAATGAATGTTTGTGCGTATATTACATTTATTGTATTCATCGTCTTAGATCAAACCATGAAATCACCAATATAAGCAATAAATATTTTATTTACCACAACTTCCTGTATTTTATGTGTGCAGTTTTATAGTTCAGTTCCTTATTGTTATCATTGCAATCAAAATGTACTTTAGGTCCGCCATTTTCTTATTTCCCTCCATCTTTTCCATTGAAACACTAGCTGCTGCTCGCGGCTTCGTCTGCGTGGACCCTAATTCTTTTTCTAAACTAATATACTAAAGAGAAAAGATTTGATTTTTGTATGTTTGTTTGTAATGAATGAACTCCAAAACTACTGGACCGATTTAAAAAAATATTTCACATTTAGAATGCTATATTATCACTGAGTAACATAGGCTATAATTTATAAAGTTATCACGCGGGAGAAGTTGCTGGTGGAAGCTAGTCTAAAATAAAGCTACCTAAGTTACTCCTTAAAACATTAGCTATCTGCGAGTGAAAGTCCCGTCAAAATCGGTCCAACCGTTTCGGAGATAAGCCGGAACAAATAAAAAAGTTTTTTTTTTTTTGTTATAAGCGTACCTATATACTTTCATATGCATTTAGTCAAAAGCGGTTATTTTGACATTATAAACAGACACTTCAATTTTATTTATTTGTAGTATGTAGTAAGATAAAATGAGGTCTTTTAGCATGTTAACTACGGGATGTAAAAATAATAAAACGAGTGACATTACACATGAAGGACAAAACGGTGATTTTACATCAATTATGTAGTTATTATCTATTCATTGATCGATTAATATGAAAATGAGCTTGCATAGTGCTAAAATTGAGTTTATTAGACACATTAAGCATTATGGTTTTTAACACAATATGGAGGTTGAATGTGTGTAGTTGTACTGGTCTTAACTTCGATAAAAGGGTTTAATTTTCAAAGAATCAGAACCTTTGTTTTGTTCTGTTATTTCAAGGCTACTAGTTTAAGGTTGCAGGTAACTTCGCAAATAGCTGTCAAATATTTAATTAATAATTATTTTCAATTAATTTTTTTTGTAAATTTTTGACGTTCAAAAGTGCCTTATACGGGCCTACTTGAAATAAATGATTTGACTTTGACTTTTGACTTTACCTGTTTATATGAAATATCGCTCTATATTGACCTAAGATATTAATAATATTTTTTACATCTAAAACTGAATATTCAGTGTTACGATATTATTTATTGTATTTCATAATCAAAAAAAAGTATAAACAAATATTTGAATAAATCTGACTATCAAAACGCAAGTATGTACAATATCTAAACGCAGATCATGGAAGGTAGCTATGGAGTTACCATATTCACCAGAATATGGTATTTCTATATTTGCTAATTAGCAGGATTTTGGTGGTAGTGGTTCAATCGTATTTGAGACTTTTACTACCTCTTTTTTTAGAGGAGTACGTCTTGTCCTGTAGACAAGACGTTAATTATTATTGATTACTCAGTTCTGTTCTATCAAATCCAAGACATTTTGGAGAAGCAGACTCTTGTCCCTTGAAACACAAGAGTATTATTCCAAGCTTTGCAGCTAGTGCCTATTTGTATTTGCAACATGTTTTATATTAATAAATATTATTGCTTATTGTGTATACTATGTATAAGTTTTTTGGAGAGTTTAGTTTCCATGGCAACATTGAAATCTATTGATGTCAGCTTCAAATCAGAAATGTCTTAATTGTCATATTTTAATGTCATTACTCTATTACTATACTCTATGGTCATTACTCTGTTTTGTCTCTGTTGGGTCGTTGTAAATATTTATGTATTAGTTTGTTTACGTAGTAGTTTTATTTGATCTGTGGTGAAGTATAGAATACTAGGATTGTACCTACTTGTACGTAATCCAGGTGTGTAGAGATGATCGAGTCTAATGCAATGCCATAATTTACAGTTGATGCTAGTATGTGTGATGAGCATCGTATGGTGATGCTGACAACAAGCATGACGACTGCGCCGGCTACTCAGTTATTCGAAGAAGTTCTTCAAGATTATAATGTAATAATACACACATCAACACGGTCTAGGGATATTTCATACTCAATTAAATAACTCGAAAAGTACTGGCCGCATTGTAATCTTTCATACACCGATTTGTTTGTAATTTATCTCAGACTAATTCCAAATTCAAATTTTTGAAAATTCTTTTGTTTCGGTGGCATAAAAATGTCTTGATGTGTAGGAGAGGGAATTTTCATTTGTGCGAAATTTAGAAAACAATACGAATTACGTTTAGTTACAGTTTTTTTTCATTTTTAAACGAAAGATAAAGTTAAAATTGAGGTATTGTAGCCATGCAACGCCAACATTTGACGAGGGCGGAGATGTTACGAGCTGTGGGAATGCTGGAAGCTGGGTCTGTTCAGCGTAATGTTGCTGAGGCCATAGGGACCCACCAAAATGTAATTTCAAGATTGTGGACACGCTATCGTGCCACAGGTGAAGTAGCGGAGAGGCACCGGGGGCCAAGTCGCATCACTACCCCCAGACAAGATCGATTTTTGCAAATTACTGCGCGAGCTCAACCAAATGCAACGGCGACTCAATTGGTCCAAAGGCTGCGAGTGGAACACCAAGTGCTTGTGAGTGACCAAACTGTAAGAAGGCGACTGCATGAAAGCAATCTACGCTCTCGTAGACCACTCCGGGTCCCACCTTTACACCGAGAACCACGTGGACTGGGGCCGTGAGCAATGGTCCAATGTGCTGTTCACGGATGAATCCAGGTTCGGCTTCCATCCAGATTCACGAAGGACGCGTGTTTGGCGAGTTCCTGGACGATGGAGCCGTCTTCAGAACCCTCAGGAAGTTCACCCATACCAAGGAGGAACAATTATGGTTTGGGCAGGAGTTCGTCTTGGAGGACGGACGGATCTCGTTTGGGTGCGGGGCAATATGACGGCAGAACGATACGTCCAACAGGTGCTGGGGCCCGTAATCTTGCCCCACAGAACACAAATGGGGCAAGATTTCCTGCTCATGCACGACAATGCCCGGGCACACACGGCGAGAACGGTAGCAGCTTGGTTACATACACACAATGTTAGGGCCTTAGACTGGCCTGCTCAATCGCCAGATCTAAATCCCATTGAGCATGCGTGGGATATGCTGCAAAGAAGAGCTCTGAAGGAAGTTCCTGAAAATCTGGCTACAGAAGATCAACTTTTTGCGCACCTCAGAAGGACATGGGACAATATTCCGCAGCAAGACATTGACAACCTTGTTCTGAGCATGCCGAATCGTTGCCGATGTGTTATGAACATCATGGGCGCTTTCTCAGACTACTAACTTCAAGTTTATAAACACAAATTAAATGATTTTTCTATTTTTTTCAGTTTTTACTCATAAATTAAAAGTTAATTCATATACGGTTTCCGTCTATGCTTCATTTTTTTTCCATAAAATCCTGAAATTTTAATCGAAGTACCTTAACCATCATTAAAAAATGGTAGAATATTAAATAACGTATCTTTTAAATATATACATGTCATATAAATAATTAACACATTGATAGTAATTCGCTTTTTTAAAAATATCCCTAGACCGTGTTGATGTGTGTATATCTACAATTTAATTTCAACTCTTTATTAGTGGCTTTTGTGGACATGATAATTATTCAGATTTGTTACAGCTGTAAAGCAATCACTTCATTTAGTTTAAAATACGTTTTTATTTTTATTAATTTATTTATCTTAAATATTTGACATCTTTTTGCGACGTTGCTCACTATCAGAACGCACGCTGTTAATTATCGTGTTTGAATGTCTATAGAAAAACAATTTTTTTGTATGTTGTTTTAATGGAACATTGTTTGCGTGGCCCATATGGCCAGAGATTGCACAAAATAGAGAGGTTTGAAAGGAAAAAGGGGTGGTCTTTGCCCAGCAGTACAACACAATGACCGCTAAACAAAAAATAAAGTAATATGTCTTAAATCACTATTTAAAATGTCCGTAATAATATCAAGTTGTTGCCTAGTTTACGTGTCACAGTTCTTATTATAAAGTAGGTAGTTAGCTGATTTAAGCATAATTATATTCGTTTTAGATAAGATTAGATCAATTTACTGCAAATGATTTAATTTCAAATCATATGATTAGATTTAGTGGCAAATTGTGACCCAAGAACAGGATAAGCTAGTAATTCTAAGTAAGTATCAAATTATTATAATATTAATAGTTATGTACCTAAGATCGTATAAATAATATAATATAAAGTAATGTTGTAGTGGTTGGGGTCACCAATTTAGAGGTATGCGGAACTGGGTATAAAGTTCACTCATACTCTATAGAAAAGGGAGGATTACGCAGTATAAAGGGGTCACCAATGTAGTGGTTGGGGGATGTGTGGTAGATAGAAATAGGTAGTGAAGTAATAAGTCCCAAGTACACAAGAAGCTGAATGAAAGTTTATTAGGTGCACAGGCACAGGTTTCAGTTCACTTACACATCCCCCAACCAATACATTTGTGACCCCTTCATACTTAGTGATCCTCGCTTTTCTATAGATTATGAGTGAACTTTATTTACACCTTGTTCCTCATACCTCTAAAATGTAATGTATAATATTTATGTATTTTGAAATAAGCGGAATCTCAGAATGTCCAAATAAAATTAATAATGAATCTGGACAAAAGCTGAAACCAATGTACCTATAATTTCTTACGCGAAACAGGTTCTCATTCTGTCTCTCTATCGGTATCTATTGGCAATTTTCATTATTTTTTGATGATGTGGGTATCTGTTAATTGCCCAGTACAGCTACAATTTTCATTAATTACTTCTTAATACTCCTGCTGTGTGTGAGTGTGTTTCAATTCTAAAATTGTTTGTTTATGATGATATTTTGATATGATAGGTACATGATATCAAAACCCTCCATTTAAATGCTAAATACATCAACCTGTGGCATTCCTGTCAGCAACGTTCCTACTGCTTTTAGCTCAGTAATTATGTCTGATTTATCTCACGATCGCATAAACTTGCGGAATGTCAATTTTAGTAAGTGTTTTACATTTTAGAATCAGGATATTGAGTTGGTTTACCTACTACTATGTCACAAATACAGTGTTTACGAATTATTTTGAAGTTCTGTGTACTTTTATCTATTTCCTAACAATCAAGGAAGCTGATTCATTTTTCTCACAGAGTACTAGAGTACTATTTTCGATCACTTTTAAGAATAAGGTGACTCATTTTGTATTCCACGAGATTATTATTATTGTTTACCAAACAGATTATAAGTACCGTCTTTGGTAAATGTATAGGATACCAGGACCTTTACAATGTGCTGGCTTCTCCGTTGTGTGAAAACTGCCATCAGAAGCCAAGTTATGCAGAGTACATAATATACTTAAGGGTACGCTAGTCGGTCATTCTTCCATACAAAAGTAGTATGGTGATTTCTAATCTGTTTGATGGTGTACGTTCAAAACTAAAAAATAAATCAATTTGATTTGTCATTATCTAGCCCTGTACCTATGGAAGCAGAATTGGGAAAAATATTGGTTTGGAAGTTATGAGCGTCGAAACTTCCATTTTTCAACACTAATTTTAACTCGTCTTTGGGCGTAATAAATAACTTATGAAGTAAAAAATGGCAAAATAGAAACTTTACAGGGATAGATAATGTATTCAAAGGTTCAAATAATTTTATTTTGAGTAGATACGTCCAGTAGTTTTTCCATAATATCTATACGACCAAAGGTCTGTTCGTGAAATTTTACGCGTGCGTTTTAGTTATAAATCATCGTCTATTTCGCTAAATAAATTAATAAATAAAAACTAGATAATCAAATCAAATTAAATATATTTATTTTGGGATAACTAGATCCAAGGCTTAGTTATACAAAAAACTTAGAAACTATTGTTAGTACTATACAATTACAAAACAATAATACTCATCATAATAATAGGTACCTATCTAAAACACACAAAAATAAAAATACCCCTGTGCTGAGACCCCGCCCCGTCAAGATAACCAATAGGGAGATACCTCCCTAGAAATCACCAGACGAACGAAATGCCTCAACACAGGTGCACGAACATCTTCAGTTACTGTTTTCAGGATGCTGTTGTGACTCCCAGATAAATAACTTCTAAATAAATAAATAAATAGACTAATTATATGCATATTAATCACGCCTACCATCGAGTTCGAGCCGTCGACTAGTGCATCCTTAAGTACTCATAGGCTACATACTACTCTACATTTTGTGTCCAGAATTCCAGACATATTAATTGGCGTCAGCAATATCTTATTGACTCTGAACCCGTCTCATCACTAAATTAATTGCACAAATATCTCAACACTGTCGAATCGTCGATCAATCGATGTCGATGACACGCCATTACTTCAACCTCAGAAGAACATTATCGTCCTAACCGCCTATTTATAAAGGCAAGTAATACGATCTCAGACAATTGAAACGTATCAAGGCTTCTCTTCAATTACGTGTTGACTGACAGAGGGCGGAGGTTAACAGCCAATGAGCCCTTCACATCGGTGCGTTGATTACATGGGTGGCAAATACTTTCCACTCGCCTGATGCAACAAAGTAATGTTGACGTCAGAAACAATGAGGCTGTCTGATGGCACAGCAGGATTCTACGGAGTGGACGCATCGTTGTATTTTTTCGGAAAAATCAAGATTGCTGTTGATTGAACGCAGTTCTGCGAAACTCTTCTCTTGTGAAAATGTGTTACATTGGGGAATTATTTATGATATACATCATGATTTAGTCTACGAATAGACTTTTCTCCAATTTTGAGTTCCGTAACAGATTGAGCAACCATAAATTCTTATTGTTGCGAATGCCAAGTTACATGCAGAGTAGGGCCAAGATCCATAAAGAAAATTGGAAATAAACGAACCGATATGTGAAAATGCCCTTTGAATAATAGAGAATCGTGAGTAAACAGAAAATCAGAATTGAACGTCGATATGTTACTAAAAACATTCTTTTCTTGTGCATTCGAGTAGAAAAAGAGCCTTCGAATACTGGGGAACAATTTCCGTGACTGTGCGGGCATCCAGCCAGTTTCGTACTTTTTTGCTTTTTAATTTATTTCCCCCTCGTGAATACATTACGTTCAGCTTACTGCTGAACTTTCTGAGACCCATTGTGTATTTTAGCAACATATCATACTCTGTCATACTTTTAGCTAAATTATTATCAATTGAGAAACTTTTATTTCTTCCTTTTACTCTTAATTGAATTCCAAGTTGTTTTGCAAATAGCGCTGTTTGAAAGTTGTTCTTTATGAATATGAAGTGTCTTGATTTCCTGACAATTCCATGAAAATATAATTTTAAGGAGAACGATCCGCATAAGTTATAAGTTTAATTATATAAATAAATATGAGCACATACGAACTTCAGCACTTGTGAGTCTTGCATAGTTTCGCGTCTTCGGTGTACACGCTGTCATTAGGTACCCGCCTACTCGTGTAGTTTATATCTTTTGTAGTAAAAAGTCATATAATACGAGATACATCTCAAGAAACTCATTGGAATTCAACATTCGTATTTAGTTATAAAAAAATAATTTCTGATGCTGTAGATCTTTTCCTCTCAGCTCGCCGCCTCCGCCCTAGGGTTGCCAAGCTACTGACCCAAACGGTCCTAATGAAAAACGTCGAATACTTTTTGAATAAATTTTACTATACAGCCTCTTTAAAAATCCCATAACCCACTTTTGTTAAGGCTACCCCTAGTTTTGTTTGCGAATGGATTTTGCGACCCACTTTCTTTTGTGTTATTCTTATTGCTTGTAAAATACTTGACTGAAACTTAAATAAGTTTTGTTCAGAGCCAGTGGCCGAGAAGTTCTAGTTGCCAAATATTATACGCACAATGGCTTAAATAAAATATGGTAAGATTATGGTGCATAACTACGTTATGTAGCTTTTTGTTGCGTAAATTATTTCTCCTTTATTCTGAACTTCATGTGCTTTTAAAACGATTGGTATTCGTTTAGCAAGTTACATGTAATTGTTTACAGTTTTCAGATTGCAATGACTCAGCCTAGCTCGACTTACTGAGTTAGGTACCTACTCCTGCAACTGGTAGATACAGCAGTTGTTAGTCCATTCTAAGGATTATGTAATAAGTCAAAACTTAGTTGCAGTTGAGTGGCAGAACGTACTCTTAATTCCTGAAACCGTAACTGCAGTATCTGTAAGACTAAAAGGTTCAGATTCAGATCTTCCTCAATCACTGAATCTCTAAGCTAGCCAAAGAATCGCCACCCTATTTTATCGGGACCTTGGATATGTTTTAATAGGCAGGCGACAGACATAGTGTGCACAAAAACCCTCCGGCGCCTCGAAGGCTTCGTCATTAAGAAAACAGACCACATGAACTGAATGAGCTGAGGGGGCGCCCACGCATCGGACGCACAATGAGACAAAAGCTCTTAAATGGCGTCTGTATAGGTACTTATGGCATTGTGCCGTGTTTGCTTATATGAACACTTCGAGTGGATTTAACTCGCAATTAATTATGACTTTAGGTATAAATTGTGTTATGTTTATTGTTTAAATGAGTAGGCAAGCAAGGTTAGTTGACAATTTGTTTTGATTCAGGATATAATATATTTCTTGTTCCTGAAAACTTCATCACACCTGTATTCCCCGAAGGGTTAGGCAGAGGTGTGGTAGACCCACCAAACCATCATATAGATGGGAAAAGAGAGATACTGATACCTAGTTTTTACATTAGTGATCCCAGGATTACCAGGATATTCCTATATCTAGTAACTAGCACATGGAAAAGATTCACCAGTATTTTCTATCGATATCCGTTTCTTACGAAAATACTTCGGTAAGATAGGGGGTGGGTTTCAAAAACCTTGGAATCCTATTCGAATGATGAGATCACAGGTTAGGTACAAAACGCAAACCAGATGTTAAAAGGTAACCCTAACAGTAGACCCTGACCCATTTAAAGGGTTGTTAGCTTGCTTAAGGATGATACGCCTCTGTCGCTGTAACAAATTTTATTTTAAATCTACATTAAATGTAATGGTACCTAACATTTAATGCAGTAAGGAAGGTAGGTACCTACCTAGTACTGTGTAAAAATAATTCTTTGACTTGCAGTAGACAGTATCTATGTCTCCAAATACTGTCTTTGTTTGCCAGTTCGAACTGTGTAGGTTCGAACATTGGTACCTACAACTTGCTTAGGGCAGGAGAGTTTCAAGCGGGTCAAACTTAATTTTCAATGTTTAAAGCTAGCCACTGTGTGTTCAGTTCCTCAATATTATGTACTCTATGAATGACAGTCCGAACTTAAATTTAATCAAATTAAATGACGGCCTGAATAGTGACATAATTTACCAAAACAGGATACAACATAAAATTTTAATCAAACCGGACAGAGTTGGCCACCGCTTGTGATTTAAATTAAATAATAATAAAGGCGGTATTATATCTAATTGAAGTTTACCGCGAATGGGTTATTAGATATTCAGAGGCTGTAGGATTTAATATCTTCGAAGTGGTCGTTTTAATTGATGCAATAAGGGGGCAGTTAGCGTTCCCGTGTAGCGCGGACGCGGGTGTCGGGCGCTGACACGTACGGATCTCGCGAGCGGCGCGCGCGCACGTCCCCCACATGCGAACTGAATAACTTAATGAAAATAACATAAAAATACTCTTTTTATTACCACATTTAATGTAAGTGGTTGACTTCGTGAGCTATCGAGTTGAGATGTGATGTCTCGAGTTCTAATTTCGGCATTATCTTTGGGAGAAAACAAGGTGAAAAAACCGGCCAAGCGCGTGTCGGACCACGCGCAGTGAAGTGTTCCGTAGTTGGGATGAATTTATCGCAAGAACAAACTTAGCTTTATAGTTGAAAAACATGTTCTCCCGTACGGAGTGTATGGGAGAACATGTTTTTGCAACCACAAATGTAAGTTGGTCGATTATTACTCATTAACTTGTAAAGCCTACTTCGTTGTTATTATTTTCCTTTTAATTTCATTATACATATGAGTGCCGTGAATATTTTCACATATCTAAAACCAACCATTTAGCTGGCAGGGGGAGGAGGCAATCGACTCTTACAAAAATTAGTATTTTAAAGCTTAATATTTCGCAAACGGATCCCTGAATTCAAAAATGGTTTTCACAAACTCAAGCTATTTTTGAACGACCTTTACACCATGGGATGGATGAGAAAAAAAACATCTCCACTTTACGCGTAGGGACCTCCCCTACGCGTAAAGTGGAGATGTTTTTTTTCTACCCTAAAAAAAATGTCTTTCTTACCCTAAAAAAAATGTTTTTCATAATTTTATTTTCCCACTTTGTTGGCGTGATTAATATGTATACCCAGACAGCAGACAGACGACAGACGGACATGGCGAAACTTTAAGGGTTCCTTGTTTACTACGAACCCTAAAAACCATTCTCAAATAGCTCAATTTGAGTAAAGATAGAATGTTTTACGTGCTTCTTCCTCTGCACTTTTGTTGATAATAACTGCGATCACCCTCTCAATTTTAAATCGCAGATTATCTGCAAGCGGTTATCGTGATGATGATTTGATCGACCTAAATGTGAATCTAACAATAAATCTAAAGATAAACATTATCTTACCTACAATGATCACAAGATATGCATCAGTGATAAAGTGGACAAATTTAATTTAATAATGAGACCTATTAAAAAATCTTACGGGTTATCACTTTCTTTTAACACGTAAGTTTATGTTATAATCAATGCTTGGACGATTAATCGGGATAAATATTTCAGCAGTTAGTGCCCACTGTAACAGGTGCTCTAAAGTGAGAATAGGTACTACAAAGTAGCATCTTGTTAGATCCTTTCTACGACCTCAAATTCTAACTTATCCCGGCCACAGATAAATCTGATGAAAAAGTCTTAGCCCAATTCACCCTTATGTATATCAACAATATGGTACTAACTAACCAGCTGATAGACAATATATTTTCCGAAACCAGCGAAAACATTCCCCATATTATTTCAGTAAAAGCCGCTCCATACATAAAATATGAATACCTACTGTAATGAGTTATCTAAAAGTCATGCAGAATAATCTATTGGATTTTTGCTTGGCAATATATTATATTTTTATGACACTGCAATATATTATATAGCAATATGACATTGCAATATTTATATAGCAATATGACATTGCAATATTTATATTATATACAGCAATATATTATATTTTTATGACACTGTACAACTTAATCATATTAGATTAAAGGAGACTTTATTAGATGCCCTTCACACACACGATTCATGAGATTCATGACACGAGTTTTTGCGCGAGTCTAAGGAACTAATCAACCGCTATGTGGGTTAGGTTAAGGCGAAAGCATCAGAGTAGCCCGCGAAATTCAAATGTTTTACGTTTTTGCAATTTGCAGGTCAGTATTAGGTTGTATGTTGATCTAAATTTGATTCGCGGCCGTATTAAATATATATATATATATTTTTTTAAAACGTTGCCCCACCCTAGGAATTTCTCCTGTGTCGTGGGTGCGTTTACAAACATTTAAACTCACATACACAAACAGCCAGACCCGGAACAACTAATTGTAGGTCATACAAATATTTGTTCCGTGCGGAAATCGAACCCGCGACACGCAGCGCAGCAGTCAATCGCTTAACCACTGCGCCAACCGTGCCGTAGATTTTATAGAAATCATAAAAAAATTATAGAAACCATATATATTTATAGAAATCATAAAAATAATCAATACAACTTCTAAGTTCATATAATCCAATTGAATGACCATTTCATGAAATCATGACATTTTAGGATTATTCTACGAGTAACATAATGAGTTGTATTGCTGATTCTAATGATTACTTATAGGTAATTCTGTAAAGCCAAATTTGTTACGGTCGCGAATAATATTTTAATCAAGATACAACCTGTCATTGACCTGAAAAAAAACTTGAATTTCGTGGGCTACCTTAGCGCATCCCCTTTAAAGGAGACTTTATTAGATACCCTTCACACACACGATTCATGAGATTAATTCACACGAGTTTTTACGCGAGCCTAAGGCACTAATCAACCACTATGTGGGTTAGGTTAACTCTTAAATTTATGTCATACTAGCTGCGCCTCGCGATTTCACCTGCATAAATCTCAAACAAAATTCAAAAGTCATTTATTCAAACTAGGCTGAGAATCAGCACTTTTCGAAAGTCAAATCATAGACAGTCCCCCAAAAACGCCCGCCCTTCACAACTTCCTAGTGCTTTAGCTGGGAAGAAGAAGTGGCGCAACAAACTCCCCAGCAGCACAGCCACCTGTTCAGTTAGAAAAACTTCGAATTCTATACAATAGTACTTACGCAATATAATTTAAATTACACAACACAACAAAATAAAATAAAATTATTTGCTACACATTATTTAGCACACGCCAATATACCAACAAAAAACATCGAAATCTATACTCAAAGGATCCCGTGGGAATATCGGGATAAAAAGTATCCTTTGTCCTAACCGTGAATCTTAATGTATGAAAAGGAATTGGTTTTCTTTTCACGTGCAAAAGCATTTTGATTAAAAAAATACAACCTTATTTTCTTATTTTATCAAAATGTTTTTTCTCAGAAATGTAGATTTCGGGCTAATAATTTCATCCATCGTATGTAATGATATGAAAAAGGTGATCTTTACAACATCCGACTAATCATCCTGCAATCCAAACCACGTTACAACATCCACATACCAGCATACTCGTACTGCACCTTCTATCATAAAACGTTTAGCAATAAAGCAAATTAGGTTACGTTTAGCCAATAAACGTGAACATAAGCACTAACTAACCTAATAGTGTCATATCGGATAGATAACGCATGCGCCGCGAGAACACCGTCCCTAAATAATAATTGAGATTCATTGAGTAAGTGGAACAAGTCCGCAGACTGTCTGCACTATGTTCTGTGGTCTAGTGTACTGTAGGTCATGATAACCTCATTATTATCCTATTATAATTTTGTTATTTGTTCCCAATGTAATTTTCCGTTAGATTAGAGCTGTTTTGTTATGTAATAATTAGTTGTAATTCGGTGAGCTTTTACGGTCATATTTCTTGTTTGAATTGTTTCACTTTAATTAGAGTGGAGCGGAAGATTAGTGCCTACACAAAGTTATCTACTACAGTGACCGAAAACATAGTCTCTCATATTCCTTTTCATGCTTGGTATAGCACGATTGGCAATTTGTATGCCGAATGGTGGTTGTGATATGATGTATAAATGTCCATTTGGTATTACATATGCCTACGGCACCTACCGAAACAAAGGGGACTTTTCTTATGACAAGAAACATTTTCTTATTGCGAATTTTTATGTGTCGACTCAGGATGACCAGTCACCACCCATCAACCAGCAACTGCGGATTACTAACCACTGTCTATTTGCATGATACATTTTAATTTTTTTGTTGTGCGCAGATGGAAAATGATTCACAGAACACTCTACTTTTGTTCAACATAAAATACTGTGGTTTCCGCTCCAAAGTGGTCATTTTCTGTTTCCTGAATCCACACGTCGCGACGTGGAGCTGAGTCATGGTTCTGTTTTACTTGTAAACTATTTATAATTAGTGACTATTAATTTTTCTCAGCAAGTGAAATACAAGGGCTTTAGATTGGTTGGAAACAATTCAATTTTAGATAGATTGATTGTTTCATAAAATGGACCCGTCTAGGAAAACTAAGGAAAATACCTGTCCATTGATTTTAAAATCTAGGATAAAGGTAATACGGAGAAGATCACTACTAGGTACATCAATTACTGGTCGATTTATCGATCATAGGCAATTAATAAAGACGATTAATCGTCTTTGTTAATTGCCTATGTAAATATTTACAAGATTTTTATAAAGCAGTTTATGCAAAGAAAAACAAATGCTGTCGCATGGAACTTAATAACTGTTCAATAATATAGGAAGCTACGATTTTTCTAGATTTCCTAATGCCTTGTCATCGTAGAACTTGTCCTTGGTTTTAATGATATCTAGCAAGGAGCACTAAACTCTCGGTACCCATGAAAACGCAATTGGCTGTGATTGATGTAGGTACCTAGGTTCATTTGTAGGTATTTGTCCTGTTTTTATTATAAACCATATGGTTTGGGCTATAACTTTTTTAAGCAAGTTCGATCTGTATAAATTACAAACAGTCACACGCTCGGTTGAGAGGGATGTAATATTGAATATCTTCTTGTTCATTCCATGACCATGACCATGACGTTGCAGCAGCTCTCAATCAGTACCAGTGTTCACCAATAATTTATTACTAGTTATGACTATGGATAAAGCGCCAACTAAGACATAATCTCAAACAAAGGCAGCCCAGTACTCACGTCTGGAAGTCAACAGGTGATGTAATTGCGCACCGGGTAGCAACACATGGGTTACCCGCTGTTATTAGGCATTTTGTATGTAAGACACACGTTAAATTGGCGTGGTAAGTATAGCCATGTAGAAATACAGTCTACAAAAGAAACAAGTATGATGGCAGCTAACTTCAAATACCATTTGTCTTATAATACGATGTGCTTATGCCGAGAAGTCAAATAACAGATGAGAGTTTCTCTGAGTGTTTCTTACCAAAAAGTTACTTATTCTGCACGCAATAAAAATGAATATTGAAAGTGTAGTGCAATTTCTTGCTCGCTTAGCTGACACTTTTGTTGTCAGTACACCCAGCAGGTTATGTATAAGTAGGTACATGTAGCGGACAATCTGACCGTGAGCACCTCTGGACGCACCTGCGAGCGCTTTGTTTAGTCTGAACCTATATCTGAGTTAGGTTCCTTATGAGCTTTATGTCTAAACTGACGTCTACGAACATTCTCTGCTTGTTTCTAGGTCTTGTTGCTTTTCACCGTCATATAATGAGTAACCTACTTTTCCTTCACAATGATCACAGAATTTTCTTCCCTCAAAACAATACGTGAATGACTACTTAGTCATTCACGTATTTTTCGTACCTACTTATAGGTAGACATTTACTTTGCCCTATAGGTTGCAAATGCTAGGAAAAATACATTACACAGCTTACTACAGTCCGTATTTTAAACACTGTCCAGTTACATGTAATTGAATTGACAGCTGACCCCGAGATTATTGAGTGTGTAGCCAATGTTACCCTAATTTTCCAACCTACTCGTTGGTGCTACGGGAAAGTCCAAAATTCTTCGTGGTCTCATAACAAATGTTCTAGACTTTTAAACCATTGTTCACTACTAAACATCAAATAACTATTTGCAACTATTTGCTATCTTTTTGGCTCCATTGATGGATTGCCATTTAAAAAGTCTTCCAGTAAGCTGCCATATCCATGCTTTGTGTTAGAAAGAAACTAAGTTTACATTATTTCACGCGTCGCCCAAAAACCGCGTACCTAATGATTGATTGATACGATAGTCACAATTACAATTAATTCAATAATTTATAAGCTGTTGTATTGAACGAGAAATGTCTCGTGTACCGGATAGTTGTTAGTGGTTGATGTATTAGCATAAACGTTCTTTATAAGAAGCCGACGGCGCCGAGCCGCGTCGCGCCGATCATATTAGATAGAACACGGGAAATTACACAGCTAGTTCAGATACCGTGTATAAACAACTATTTGCCCGATAATTGTGCTCGTTTACCTATTCGAGCAATTTTAACAGAGCATATTTTTATTCGCTACCTATTATTATTTGTTTATTTTGCGTCGCGTGAATTATTAATAGGCAGGTAGGACATGATTGCTCTCAAGGTATATATTTTCAAAGGTAATTGCTTGTATTGTATAAGTGGTAATTCGTTACTTTGTTTAAATCATTGTAGTGTGCTTTGCTCGTTATGTGTTATTATTGATCGATTTACACAATTTAACCGGGATTCGTTAGGTATGAACAATGGTAATTTACTGAACGAGTCGGCACTGAGGCATGTGTTGGCCGGTGGGTTATTAGTGGCGCCATTATTAGTTTACTATAGTAAATCACATAGATCGATAATGTCGGATAATGATCTGCGTCGTACAAGGATCGAGTGTGAATTGAGAAACCGCAAGCTTCGCTTAGCGTGCATGTGTCTGTTGACGTTATGTATGTTTGCACGTAGTAGAGTACATATACATACTTAATTTATGTCTGTAGGTTATCTCCGTCGTAGATTGAACATTGCTCCAAATGGTGAGTACCGTGAAATAGTCTGTAGTCCCTTTCCGAATAATTTACTCCTGCTACGCTACGGCCTACTGTGGATCGAAAAAAGGCACTCGAAGACATTGGAGCTAACATTTTAAAGTGTCGATTCTTTGCTTGAAATGGCTTCTAATAGCCAATATAATGCATAAATAAGTAGGTAAAATTACAACTCCTATTTTTTTTGCAAAAAAAAAAAATGGAACTAATGCTTATATTTCGGAGAGAATAGGCGTTAAATCCTTGCACACGGTAATGTAACTATTTACATAGTATTTTTTGACATACTTCATATAACGAGATAAAGTTTAAAAAAAAAAAAAACCACACCAAATCTGAAAAAATCAAGTCACCGAAACTTTAAAATTTAAGCTCCAATGTCTTCGAGAGCCTTTTTTCGATCTACAGTACGGCCTTTTCTTTTGCAGTAGGTATATTTTAAGGACATGATGTAAAATCTCAACTACCTATTTAAATCTTAATAAAAACTGACTTACTACATTCGCATACAAGATTAGTGTAGCGCCAACAAACTAGTAAGTAGATACGTATATATGTATAACTTTCGTTTGCCTTCCATTGCTACGTATCCAAGAAACGTAAACAGGCGATAATAGGCTACGGACGTAGGTATTACGTAGGGATGTTCTCGAGTTCATGACGTTACCTATATGGATAGCTACGAGTGATCGTAGGTGTCTACATTTAAGAGATTATGACGTTACCCTAGTAGTAATCAGATTGCTAGGAGTGGTCATGTGCTTAACCTCTTCTCAGCCGTGTTTTGTTTGGCTACGGACGTAGATATTACGTAGAGATGGATGTTTACGTTTTCAATTCATGACGTTACCCTATATGGATTGCTACAGGCTTTCATCATGTGCCTAGCCTTTTCATAACTATTTTGAGATTAGCTACGGACGTAGTTCGAGTTCATGAAGTTACCCTATATGGATTGCTACGAGTGATTGTAGGTATTACGTGGGGATCTATATTTTATAGATAATGACATTACTCTAGGAGTAATTAGAATGTTACGCGTTTGATCACGCGCCCAGCCTTTTCGCAACTATGTTCATATAGGCAGAGAACGTAGGTATCGGCTGTTCTCAAGGTTTATACGTTACCCCATATTCAAAATTCATAATATTTTATTTCACATAAACCTACAAGGGCACTTATGAAACGTCAGAAGCTAGGTGCACGGTTCCAATTGGTCGTTTCCTATGGAGAAGAGCCGGCAAGAAAATCCACAGTTACTCTTTTAAAAGTAAATGATTTTTACAATGTTTTCAAATTACAGTGATAATAGGTATGAGAGGACAGTGTATGCCTATCAACAAGTACCAGGTACTTAGCAAGATAGAAAATGGTCGACAGATCTACTGTTTGTTAATCCTACAACGTTCTTACATTCACAAAATCTAAAAGAAAAGAATCTATATAATGACCTATTTAAACCAAATTACATGATTACCGCTACAGCTGAAAAAAATCTAATTTAATAAAAAATATAGAATATTGTAGCTATATAATGTCAAATAATGAAAAGATTATGTCAAGGCAATATGTAAAAGAAAAAAAAAGGTATAAATAAAATAATCATCTTAATTTGGGAGCAGTTAATAGACATTTACATAGTTATATGTATTGCTATTGCTACGAGAGATCATCATTGTGCTTAGCCTTTTATCAACTAAGTTGGGATTTGTTATCGTGATAGTGAAGATAATTTATATGGACTACGAGATTCAACATGCGCCTAGTCTCTTCTCTACTAAGCTTGTTGAGATTGGCTCCGGGCGTAGGTATGCTGTTTTCGAGATCATAACTTAACCCTGTAGGGATTGTTATGAGTGATCATCATGCGCCCAGCTTTTTCTCAACTTTGATAGCATTCGCTACGAACATAGGTATTACGTAGGGAGGGTTTCGTATTATGACGTTACTCTCTAATATATCGCTTGCTACGAGATTTATCATGTGGCTAACCTTCCCATATCTAGTTTGGTATTGGCTATGGACGTAGGTATTACGTAGGGATCTATATTATAGAGATCACGACGTTACTATATATCAGAGGTACCCAAACTTTTTTATGTTGTGGACCACTTGGCATGTTTTTCGGTTTTGGGTAGACCTCATACCCCTGCTTACCAATATTAAATATTTTTGCAAATTCATCAACTTAAAATGTGTTTTTGACTGCTGGTATAGTGCTACTCACTTTGAATTTTTTAAATTTCTAACTGTAGTGTAAAAATCTAAAAATACATTGTCCAAGATAATTTCGGGTCTCATAACTTTATTCTTGAATCAGGAATATTACAGCTAAGATATTAATTTTTTTGTGCACTATAATGTTTTTACTTTGCTAGGTATTATAATTGCGATAATAAGTTTATAGTCAAAACCATAGCAGTAAGGTAGGTTTGTTTATTACGTTTTCACGTAAAAACTAAGTAACAAATTCCAAATCTTTTGCACAGATAAAGTTGGAGGTTTTACCGCGTAAAAATATTTTTTACAAAACAAAATATCTGTGCATATTTATATATTCATACGAAACTATTATGGAAGTAAATAGGTACTTATTATCTATGTATAAATATGGATTATTCCATTCATGGAAAGCCAAAATTAAAGTCACGACTCACGACCTGCTTAAATGAGATCCACTATCGTAGACCAACGGGGGTACACACATTTCATGGACCCTCATTTTTTTCCCGCTGAAATGGTCTCCTTGCAGGTCGTCGTCGACGCCTGGGGGTCGATATAGACCACTTTGGGAATCACTGCTTTATATGGATTGTTCGAATTTTCAGCGTGTGCCTAGCCTATTCTCATTTTTTTTGGAATTTACTTATGACATGGTTGCTGTTTTCGAGAAAATGACGTTACCGTATATGGATTGCTACGAGTGCCAGCGCGCAGCTTTTACTCAACTTTGTTAGCATTGGCTACGAACATAAGGAGGGTTTCAACATTATGACGTTACCCTCTAATATATGGATTGCTACGAGATTTATCTTTCGGCTAGCCATCCCTCATCTATGTTGGTATTGGATACGGACGTAAATATTACGTAGAGATCTATAAATGATATTAATATTGCTACGAACCCTTACTTATGTTTTAACTGGTAGTTTTATCTTTGTTTGCCACCCTAGTACAACTTTGTTGTGCTGGTAATTGAAGATTAAAATATAGCTTGCATGACGGTTAAATATCTACCTTTTATGTCAATAGATATACGTCCACTGGTCATATCTATTATTACAACACTAATACTGTACTACTGTACTTTACGTTTGCCATTAGTATCTGCTAACCTACATACTTACTACACTGGTAATAATAAATTTTAAAAATGTACGCGCACTCTATGCATTATGTATCAGCCCCAATCAGTATTCGTTGCTGATAGAACTAACGTAAATAATATTATATATACTTATGTTTTTATATATCGCAGATATTGACACTAATTGGTAGCAACATTGATTTAGCAGCCATCCGTAATGTTGTTTAAAGATACTGGTATTTTTAGATTCTTATCACTAGATGTGATTCAATCTGATTTAATACAGGGTGTTTGGTAGAAGGACCGACACAATTCTTTGAGGGATAGGGAGTGTCATTTGCTAGCACAAAATTGCTAATTATTTTCCAGGTGACTAACAACTTAAAGGGCGACTAACTATCTGCTACTAAAAATCATAGGCGAGGTACTATAAACAATGACATGGCTACTAATATTAACAGTGGGATAAAAAACATTGTATTATAGGCAACTATAGGCTTCCATATAAAAAACACTTTTGCAAGCGTTTCTTTTTGAGGAGAGGCTAATGTTAATTTCTGAATGATGATGGCGGAAAGGTAGGCTAGGTTAGAACCGTGACCACCCAACGCACGAGCCGAGCGAGCGTAGCGAGCGGTGCCGCGGCAGCGGCCAGCAAGTGCCAGTGTCAAGTGTTCGCTTAACAATAAATTTAGTCAAGTTGTCACCTAACAATAAACTCAGTTGCCACACCAAAAAATCACTGCCAATTTAAATTTAAACAAAGCTTACAACTTAATATAAAGCTGCTACTTTATACTTAAAATGCTATTTCACTGTAGCTGCCAACCTATTTTTTTTGCTACCCATTTTAATTATTTTTAAAACCCTAAATCAAATTAGTTTGTCGCCGCGTTAAATACATGTCGCACAAAATGATCTTATATTTATTTTTATAATGTATTTTAAAATGTTCGTACTTTAACACCATTTTAAGATTAGAAACACATAATTAAGTCATTTTCTAGTACCAATTGTAGGTATATTAACTTTGCATTGCAAATAATAACACCAAAAGTTATTACTTTTTATTACAATAACAAACAAAAAAGATATTAAGAGATAATAAGTATGTCATGTCGTCATGAAGAAAAAAAACATACTTATTATCTCAATTACCGTGCTTAGTGCTACTTATAACATAGTTTCTATGAGTGAAAACTTATAGATAGCTTATGACACCCCCTATCCCTAGAAAATTGTGTTGGTCCTTCTTCGAAACACCCTGTATATTATATCTTGTACCTTTATATTTATTACAGGACTAGGGTCAGCTGTGACCTAGTATAGTCATAAAGAACAATTTTGTCGCTAAGCTCACGTTCGCATGGGCGGGCCATATTAAATCGCCGCGATAAAAACACGTCCGTGCAAACCTGTGCTAAGAATGATGGATTAATTTGGTACGCATTTATTTACGTACTCGTAAGCATCCAATTTCAGACAAAAAAAGGTGGTCAATAATTCCTTTATCTCATCAGTCTGATAGCCTAAATTAGCTCAAACAGACCTGTGAGTCGTGTGACGTCAAAACCTGTACCAAGCGCGGGATAATTTTGTAAAAAATAATCTTAATCCTTAATAAACAGATAATTGTACCTACACATTCACTCGGATGAGTATCGGACTTTAATGACATATCCGAAACATTATCTGATGATTCGCACGATCGATTAAGCGATACCGAGAAATCTTTTTTATTCGATTAATTGATACAAAGATATGAACAGGAAGCGCGTCAAGAAAAATATATCGTTATCAGAAATGTTATTGATGCATCCTATTTGTTTTCCTATTTGAGTCAACGTTAATTTTGATTACAATCGATCAAAAACATACATCATAGGAAAACCGCGCTGAGTTGCCCCTGCGCAGTATTTGATGCTCCCTGCCTAAAAGGTCCTTACAAACCTGTCAAGGTTGAAAATGATAATTTAAATTTGTGGCAGACCGAAATCTAGTTTTAGTGTATTTGTCATCCTCCCGCAGAACCAATTCCTTATATATAAAACTAGGTAATGCGTTGCAAGTTGCAATGCCTTTTTATTTTTTTTTTATTCGCAACTTTCTCTGGGCGCACACAACAACAAAGTTTTAACACAATCGGTCGAGCTATTTTCGAGTTTTCGCGAGACTAAATCTCGGCACTTGATTTATATATATATATATTATATACTAGTTGACCCGTCAGACGTTGTCCTGTCAAATTTACGATTTTGATTTTTCGGCTGTTCCTTTGGGTTTTTCCTAATTTATTTTTTCCTAAACCACCCCAGGATTCAGAACAAAAAAAAAAAAAAACAAATCGGTCGAGCCATTTTCGAGTTTTTGCGAGACTAATACACTGCAATTGATTTAAATATAAATATAAACGCACTTGTCTGGTGAATGAGTCCACATTTAGCAAACAATTGATTATTTGAGTCTGCTACATAGTTTTCAGAATATATAGTTGGTAATGTTGGTATTGGTAATTGGTTACTAGAATCATACTGCGGTCTGCTAGTAAACAGTAAACTGTCACTAGTTATTCACTCTTATGAGTTCTGACCTTTAAACCTAATACCTTACTGCTAAGGTAATGCGGCCCGGCGCCGACGCATGGCCGCGCCAATCCATCGTGGCGCCTGCGCCTGCGCAAACCTATGTATAAAGCGTCTCTTTATTTTATTGTCCGGCCATATTATCAGTAAGTTTTGCGATTGCAATCGCATATTTATGAATGTCAAAATGTGGATAAAATGTTGGTCGTAGTAAATCATTTTGACTAGGAAGGTATAACTAGCTTTAATATGTTTTATCTGCGGATAATGCAGTGGACTGCAACATTACTACCGAAAATTTTGTTAACCTTATGTATTATATATGTTGTAGTTGTTTATTATCCCTTAATAAATAAAATAAAATAAAACTACGGGTGCAGGGGTCACGATCCCTAAGAGATATAATGTAACCTTATTTTCCAAAAATGGCGCTAATGTTTACGATATTAAATTAATCAATTTAATATAGGTATTAAATACATAACAAATTGCTGTCAAACCTACGATAATGTTGCAACGAACGCTACTTTACTCACCTTATAAAAGTGAATAAAAATAAACTAGTGAATGAGTCATTTCTGTCACCCATTTCTATTGGGTTGGAATATCTACAGAAGTGGCACGCTTCGTATGACAAACCGACGGACTGATTACTGCCGCGTGAATACTATGAATCTCCTAAACACGCGACTGACTCACCCTGTCAGTCTTAGTGTAAGCAAATTATATCTTTGATATACCTTTTGTACTGGATCCGATAGAAAGAGGAAGTATTTATGGATGAACTTAGGTAGGTAACTATATTATGAGAATTTATGTAATCGAAGTAAATTATCCATTATCCATATATGTATATTAAAGGTATCCTGAATTAATGCGCTATTTATTTATTTACTTAATCTTATTTAGAATCAAAGAATATGATGCCATTTTTTTATGAAGCTTTTTTCATTTTTTCAGGATTACGACAAAATCTGTAACATTTATGTCCTTTCACGAAAGTGATAACTTCAGGCTATCTACAATATAGTAACACGTGTCGGGGGCCTATTACGTATGAGCTTAAAGATTATAATAAAGCTAATTTATTGCTATTCTAATGTCTAGACGAGTGTCATAACCAGTGATCGGAGTAGGTAGATTGAATTGGGGTCATTGATCCGAAACGTATATATTAATATGGACATTCCTCCGGAATTGGTTAATTATTAAGAAAAAAACCGGAACTTAGATAGGAATTGTATGCAAATGAGCAATATTATATTCTTCATAATTTTTTTAACGGCACACAGTCATGATTCCAAGCTTTGGTAATTAATATTTTACTTGTTACAAGGAGTTTAAAGCACGTTTGGATGTACTATAAGAATATTTTTAGTATTGTGTTTGTTTGCCTAAGCTGTTGAACATACCATCACCAACTTTGAATTGAGTAGTAATAATATCACTACCAACATTAACAATATTTAATTGAATCCGGTAATACCGGAATTGCTTTCCGGAAAAATGGCTTATCCATGTTATTCTTTCTGTGTGCATTTATGATAGAAGTACCAAAAATCAATCTACCTACTCCGATCACTGGTCATAACACGTTTAGTCCCGTTACTTCTAATTGTACAACAAAGGTTTAACATGTTGCAGTTATTATCTGTGATAAACATGAATTTATTTATTACTGACTGGCTTTTGTCGCGTAGCAGACGTTCTTTGTTCTTGAAAAGAAGCTTTTATCGGAGTTAAGATACCTACCTTCATTCTAAATTTTAATCAACTCTAAATAATTTACATTGTGATTTAGAATCAAATGGCCAAATTTTGGAAGGTTGAAGTTCTCAATGAAATGCAATTTTTCCACTTTTGTTAGTATATCGATCAAAGGCGAGAAATGTCTACTGAGTAGGTCGACGTCTTTTTTATCATGGTAGATAGAAAAGACGTTGGAAAAACTGATTACACGATAATACTGATTATGACTCGACCGATGTTGTTCTTAGTCGTCTGTCAGCGTCACCTGCGTAGTGACGTTGACTGACGTCATATCTAGTTGAAACATTGATTAGAATTGAATCAGCACCTACGAAGTCGTTATCTTGAACACTTAAAACAGAAAAAAATATATCAAGGTATTATTGCAAGTGCCATTTCATTAAATATTCCGTCTTTGTTGGATTCTTACTGTGTTGTTCATAAGAGGCTTGCGCTCAAAGATAAGTTATGAGTTATGAGTGATCCGAACCCGGATGCTTCCTTCATGGATGAGATTACGTACTGCTTCTATGTAAGAGTGCGGCACTCATTTCAAGTAGCACTTCCATTTTTCAGTTATACTTGTTTCTGGATGTTGTTTGTATAACTGTCACGATAATTTGCCCTACCAACTCCCAAAAGGTACCTACATTTTTAGTTAGGGTCAAAATAGCTGTAAAGTTCCCAAATAAAATATAATAAAATAAAATACCTATTCCACAAAAAAATACTTAAAACAGTGAAGAATACACGTATAGTAAGTGCTCCATATCCACACCAGGCAAAAAGTAGAAAACTTTACATGTGGTGATCGACCCAAATATTCGTGCGATAATAAGAGCCAATTAGCCATTAAATTTGCGTAGGAATGATAATGAAATTTCCGAATAAGCAAATAGCAACAGCCTATTATGGCCAATACGGAGCAAAGGTCACGCTAAGTATTCGTAGTTTATCAGTAGCGGACTGGTATCTAGCTGTAAGTACAGTCAGTAGCCAAACATATGCCACTCACATGTTGGGGAATTGCTAAAAAAACAGAAGAGTTCGATGTATCTTTAATAAATGTGCCTATCAAAGCTACGTATTATATCAAAATAAGAATAGGACTGTCCTGGTATGGAGTCGAACTAACTTTACATTAAAGGGTCGGTTTGATAGATAAGTAACCTATCAGAAAGTGTAAACGCCAATCCTATTTTTATTTTCATCACATTTACTTATATTAGAAATTAAAAAAAAAAATGTACTAGGAATAAGAAGAGTTCCTAGTACATCTAGTATGACAACATATTTATCTTTGCACATTTCAAAATAACTGTAATTGTTTCGAACTTCCTCTTTATTATTAATTATTATCAGCATTTGCATGGTTAAAGTTAGACATAATTGAGTGAAATCACTGAGCGTGTTTCTTTAGCCCTCAAACTAACTGTTAATTCGCCAAAATCAAAGCTCCTCCACATCATACGGGCTGATACTAAAAAAGGTAAGAATAGACAAACGTTCAGTTCGTCATAAAAGTGAGTATGCTATGTATTATGTAGAAAAACTTATTATAAACAGTTTCCAAGAAAATTGCAAAGCTAACAAAATACATGTTTCAGATTTAGAAATAAATATATGCTTAATTAAACGGCATCGTTATTAATTTATTGCGCACTTCGTCCCATTAATTTAAATGCGACAATACTATTGTCAGGTGTTTCCTCTTATTATCCGAAGTATTTGCATGTTACGATGTTTCATTCAATAAATCCATAGTGTAGTCAATTGTACACTGCGTAATATAAAGGATTTGAATAGATATTGACGTCAAAATTATGAGCCGGGTATTACACGGATGCTGATTAACATAAATTAATGGTCAACATCATTTGTCTTCAGATACATTACACAAACTGAACATTATAATTTATTTTGCTGTACTAAGAATGGTTATCTGCCTACCTCTTAGATTCATTAGTCAAGTTACCACAGAATACCTAACGCGGTACCTGAATGCGGGAATATGACATTTAGGAAACCTCTCAAGAAAACTAATTTCCATAATGAGTAAACAGAATTAATTACGTTCCGTTGTGATATTTGCTCTTTGCTCCAGTTGAGAGATAAGGGCAACAGGGCCTATTAGCGGATATTTATTGCCTCGATACAGACCTATCTGACGACATCCTAGTAACATAAATTGACAAGTAATATTTTGTGCTGCCAGTTTGTGGCGTTTGTTCATTTGGTTGTATGGTGCGGCAGTGTGCGCGGGCGGGTGATGATAGTTTGGCAAGTGCATGGTGGTTCGGGGTGCGTGGTGCAGCGTGCAGGCGTGCAGGCGTGCAGGTCGCGGTGGTGGCGAGGCGGCGCGGTGGCGCGGGAGGCTGCTCGGAACTGGTCCGGCGGCCGGCGCACGCGCGGGGCAGAGTCTCGCGGCGGCCGGCAGCGACGCGCCACCGGCCACCTCGCCACTCAGTGCACGCGCTGCCTCGCCGCCGCCAGCCTGCGTGGCCGACCGTCCACCACGCTCCTAGCAGTTCCCGACAGACCCGACGCACACTCACGTCACACGCGACCTACTACTCACGATAAATCTCCCCTCGTTATTACTGAAAAAATAAGGACCCCCGAAAACTTTGCAAATATTTGTAACACGTGAGTTTCGCCGCCACTGTTTCTGTTTACATTTTCCGAAGGTGCTATTTTTTGTTTTACCAAGTTTCTTCAAAGTGCATCGCGAGTGAAGTTATTATTTTGGAAGGTGCTTGAAGAATCAAGATATTATATTTTAAGGTAAGAATAATTTAATTTACAAAATTTAATAATTTGTTGACATCGTCCCCTGGGGTATGTTTTTGAGCTATGCTCATTATGAAAATATTTAATGTTATATTAGAAAGTCACTTGCACAGCAACGAAACAAGTTAACGTACTATAAGTAAGCAAGTAGGTACTCGAGTTGATGTAACCTCGTTATGTTGGGGCAAGTTAAATAATGTCGGATTCTTCAAACACATTTACATTTTTGGCAAGTTGGAAATCTCAGATATATTTGAATCAATCATCATTTTCCTTATTGATAATGGCTACAATTATTTACTTCAACATAAACATTCAAACACCGTAGGTACTCGCAAAGATAATAACAACGGTTGGCGAACTTTGCTTGTAGAACTTGTAAAATTTAGTTAAAGTTATATAATGACGTTAAAGCGCGATACTAGTAAGTGTTGTTCGACTATTACTAAGGTAACACGACTATAAACCAGTTAATGATGTGGTAACTCTAATATGATATTCATCCACTACGACCGCGAGGTATACGACACGCGCATATTGCCACGAAGTTATTCGAATGCCACTTATCATACAAGTCGAATAAATTTAGAAAGCTATCAACAGAAATTAAAATATAAGCAATAACAAATAAAAATCAGTTGTCGCGGATACAGTCGTAACTCAGCCCGACTTTAATTGATTAAATTTATTTTTAACTGGCTCATTATATTTGTAATTCAAAATTAATTGGATATTAGTTCATTATTCTCATAAATTACATTTCTTATACATCGAAATTTAAGGCCATCAAACAAATGTTTTTGTTATTTTAAGTTCAGCGTAGTATCGTACGCAAGGAAAATATGTATAAAGGAAATATTATTATCATTGAAATGTACTCATTTACAGTCTACAGCTATTTGTTTACAAATACATGGTTTCTTTGTTTATTTATATGATAACTTTAAGTCATTACCTAGATATTAACTAACTTATGCAAGAATACAAATGGCTGTTTTGTAAGGGACCACAAGTTGAACGTCCTGAAACTGAATTGTCAAGAAAATTGCATCACATTATGAAACAAAAGGTCGTATGATTCAATATAAACAAAGTACCTACTGTGATACTACAGACTAGATACTAAAAAAATATTGGTTTCGTAATGAATTGTTATGAAATGTTATCAGTTAAGTGTTTGCTTATTTTTCTTACATTTTCTTTTGTAAACATGTTGCAAATTGGCCTTATAGGCCCGTCATCATAATAATATGTTTCTTTCACAAAAATATTCAATTGTATTGAATTTTTTTTTTATGGAATACTTAAAATGGGCCACTCTGTGTGGCAACTCTTGTAAGTTTCAGGAAAACGGGTTGGTTAAGTTTATATATGAGTGGTATCTATATAATAGTGGTACTTAACAATTGTAAAGTATTAAAAAAAATGCAGTTGAAATCTGAATATCGATATTTATATTAAATGGTAATCAACGCAAAATAGGAAAAGAGTTAAAACTTTATAAGCTCTCTCTCAGAGTTTTTCAACTCGAAACAACATATGCACTACGTTTTTGGTGTCCATTAGGAATATTTTTTCAAGATCTATCACCATAAAACCTTGGCACTGTCCAAATATCAAGCCTCGACGTTATTGTAAGAATGGGCGCCAAGTAGCAGCCAATTGTGTCAAGTAGGTCTATAGTTAGGTTAAGAACAATATTCTATATGTTCTAGTAAAGTCCATGGATTTAGTGACCGACTACTTAGGGAAATGCTATTAAAAGGAATATAATCCCTATGCTCTGGGCATAGGGATTATAATCCTTTTGTTTACCACAGTCTGCCAAGCGTGGTCATTACGCAAGTAGGTATGTCCTAGTGATCTTCGAGTTATCCTATTTCAGACTTTTTGTTAAAAACCTAAATAAATAAATAAAAAGCTTTTTCTATAAAACGTTTTGAAGGTAGGAACTTTAAATTTTACCTGGAAATTCGTGAAAAAACCAAGTTTCTCCTTTTGGGTCACAGCTATTTTTCTGAATGTCTTAAATCAATTATTGAATGTTATTGATGTTACGAAAAAGTATATCATAGCGTGTTTAATTACTCAATGCACAAGTTATACCACGTTTGTGTTACCTTTTTGTTACATCCTCAGTAATCCCATAATCCCTATGAATAAGAAGATTAATATTATTACCAGCAATAACAATTCATTGAACTCCTTTGTTCTCAATTCTTTTTTATTCAAATATGATTCACGACTCAGACAGGAGGCAACCATGGACACATTAATCCCGACTAGAAGCGCTCCCTATGACGACACTATGTTTCATCGTTTCAGCGAAAGATTGTGTGACTAAGCAATCATTCATGGAGTCACTTCTAGCTTGCAATCATTTATAACGATTGTATATCTAAAGTAGTATATCTTGAATTGTATACTTCTATTGTTAACTGGATAGCGTTGTAGTAAATAAATATCGTACTTCATAGTAAACATTCCATAATTCTTAAAGAATACGATGTCTCATGTCCTGAATTCTCAATTTATATAAAAAGGATAATAAAGTCTTTGTAGTTTATATTATATTTTTGGCAAATATTCAAACTTTACATCCGCAATCTATCAAACAAAAGGTCCATCAAAAAAGTAGTTATTACAATTTTAAACATTATCCATTGTTGGTTGGTCCATAAAAATAACTGCTAATCAATCATTGAGATGTCGTTCGGTAAAACTCGAAACTTTAGTTATTAGTAGTTCTATTTTTTTCTGAAAAAGCGTAGAAGTCATGTTCATCTGAATAACGTAAACAACTGATCATAAATGGTCTCAGAAATCGAATGCTAGCTTTTCATTCTTTGAAGACCCTTTCCTAGTTCCTATACACTAGTGACGTAGATAAGTTGTTCGGTAAACATTTGAAATTAATCTACCAATTCATGGATAAGCTTGGATGACGGCCATTTTGCAGATCATCACATATGTTTTCAAATACACACCTACATTATACGTGCTGAAAGAAATATAAGCTAAAACAGCCAGACAGGTAGGTAGGTAGGTCAATAAACACGGCTTGAAGCCGTGTGCAATACCTGTTCAACTTTCCTTAGTAGGTACTCTGACTACTTGTATTATTTTATTACCTTCTGAAGATACGGCGCAACTAATTAGGACATAAGTGATGTCATTGGGGCATAATAAACTTTTGGAGAATCGACTGCAGTCAAAAACTGTTACATTATTAAATCATATGAAAAAAAAACTTGGAGAAGTTCAAATATATACAGTTTGATCACCTCCGAGTTTTTTTTCATGATTAGTTTCTGGTTACGACGTTACCATATTCTTCACAGTAATTTATGGTAAAATAGTCTTGGTAAAAAACTTAATGTAAGGGCATTGTCTTGTGCTCACAAAGGCTGGGATTTCCCGACACAATTATGATACACTATTTATATCATAAAGAATTCACTGACCATTGTCTCTTTGAATAATAGGTATAGCCAACACTTTATCATATCGGATATCAAAAATAATTCGAGGACGTTTTTAGAAGTCGTTGTCTAGACGACACGCAATCAAATTCAGATTTTCCTTTACAATAGTAGGATGTTTAATTAATATAAAGTGTAGCGGAGATAACCTTTTAAACTGAAAGATAACGCGAGCAATTTCACTGAGCGTTCTCACGAGCACTCCGCTAATTAAAGTTAACTCGACGTCGTATAAGTTAGGACACTTCAGGTCTACGGACGCAGTTAATACTAGAAGACATGTCTACTACTTTCTTGCTAAGCAAACCTTTTCAAAACATTGCCACAAGTTAGTTTTCGTTCTCAGACGGAGCTCGCCGCCCATAATTATTGGTTTTCAAGTCATCCGTTTGCCTAACTGACCGCCTTTCGTCTTATCCTAATTATGTGTCTCGGTAGTAAATGTACGAGTTTATAACTAAATGCTGTTTTATGCTGTCAGTGTTGTTTATGTGTCACACATAAAAAGTTTTAACTGCGTTGTTAAGAAAGGAGTTTTTTTTTCCTTAATTTTTGAACTTAAGTCACTTAAATTCATTTAAGTACAATGTATGTAGATATTAAACGTAATTTAATAAAAACTCTACTGAGTTCATTGGAAAACATTTGTTTAGTAAAAATAATAAAGAATTTTTGTTTAATTTGCGTAACCATAAAAAGAGTAAACTTGCTACGCCGTAGCAGCTTGTAGCCATTTTGTAGATAAATACTAAAATGAAATTAAAAGTGTAATCATGACTTGCATATAAGATTTTATCGATTACTAATGTGAAACTAAGCCCAAATATTTCCTCCCACCTGGTTCCTATTAGTAACCCACCGTAATGGATTCGTAAGTTTTATTAATTATTAAGATTCGTAGCTGTCCCAGCTGCGTTGCGTAGAGCGCCAACATTTTAGCCCTAAGTAGGTATTATCCGAAAATTAAATTGCACTAGTTTTGTAGAAAGGTTAAGGAATTTAAAAGACTACCATGAGTAGGTAAGAGGATTTGTGATTGCGTGGAAACTGGACATATTCGTGAATTCTTAGCTTCCCAATACTTTGTAAACCCGGATATTGTTATAGGTATAATTAATATGGACTAATTGATTCCGACCACCTACTTAGTCACTTTACTAGCCCTCCATCTTATTTAATTGAGATATATTTACATTTACTGTGTTATATGAGGTCAGACAGACGTGTAACATCCATTTACGTGTTACACAGACGCGATTATAATGGATGCAGATGTTATTAGAATAATTATAACGATTTAATGTCAAACATGAGCCAGACATTTCGCGATTAAGTCTACTTTCATCAGTCCCGATATCAGCTTAATGAAGGCTCATTTAATGTAAACAAAGAGATTACCTACACTGATGAAATTGTACTGCAATCGAATGAACAAGCCGACTCCTATCGACAAGGACGTCACCGAGTAATTCAATCTGTTGTGACGTCACATATGATCGTAATCAGTAAATATTTGAAGAATGTTTATCGTGTTGTTATACAGTCGAGGAATCGATGAAGAGTACGATTGTTTTCTTCGATATCTTAATAATAATTAATTGCTTATCGGTTATTGAATTCCGATACAATAGAGTCTGCCAGTGATGTAACCCTGCTGATAACAGGCCATGAAAACGGGTGAATAAAGATGATTGTGTTATAGGCCCATCGAATTTTAATATAGGGTCGGTCTCAAAGCAAATGTTAAGATTAGAAGCACAACCAATGAAAGCTGCGGCTTTTTCCAAGAAAGAAACATTCGTTTTATGTTAGAAGAAAACACTTATTCTCTAGATACTGTGTTTATGTGGTGGAGGCGCTAGAAACACGATCCAGACGGGAAATCTGTAGTTTACCCATCCTTGAGTTTTCTTTTCTTTTCAATTCACCTAGTTTGGGCCCAACAATGGTTTTGACTGATATAACCATTACATGGTCAAATATGTGCAGTGTCATGGATGTCCTGAAAGGAACCAAACAGAAATGTTTTTCCAAAAATGATTACGTACCACTACAAGTACTTTAGCAAAATAAGCTTACAATCTGCTATTGATCTGTTATTGACAGTTTTTGCAAACTATGTTTACCTTATCAATACACATGGATATTGAAAATTAATGTTAAAATCATATGCAAGGTAAATAACATACTTTTTGTTCAATTTCTTCAAAACATTATAATATAAATGTCAATTAGAATGGTCGTTATTGCTTTGTATTACAAATTGAATGTCCAATTACTGTGTGATACACTGGTCATGAATCAATACTTTTTTTATTGTTCCTCTGTATTGTTTATCTAATATCGTCACACGCTCTATTTCAGCGTGATAAAACTCAGGCACGTACGGACACTTTCCAGGCTGACAAGTAAGATGTATATTCAAGTCTGTACACTTTGGCAACTAGTTTATCAGGATGGACGAAGAAAAAAAAACAATATTGAGGTAGATTATGACTAAGTACAGTACTTATCTAAAGAGCCACGTTCTTTACTGATGAGGAATTTGGAACAGTCTTCATTCATTTTATTTTAATTACAACTTGAATGAATAGTCGGCGACCCCCCTTATCAGGAGTCAGAGTGGCGAGTGCTGGGCTCAATCCGAGTTTATAAAGTTGTGCAACTGTACCGCGTATGTATGTGTATTGATAATAAATATAATAATAATGGAATATTTCATTGAACATTTTTTCATTGATGTTCTGATGGTATCCAGGCTCGGTTAATTCCAGTGCTGTAATATAAATATTGTATGGGAAGTAGGAATTAACCGACTCATTATTGTTAAAAGATAAAGATCATGGATAACTGTTTAGTTTTTAGTTTGTAATAATTATTTGCTCAATCGGAATTTCCGCTGTTTATCACTGAATACGTGATTTAGGAAGTAATAATCATGTAATTTTTTTGCGTTTGTTTTCGGTATTTCCGAGTTGTTATTTTAGTATTCGAGAGTGGAAACTCCGTTTCCTGTTTGTAAACTTATGAAAATACATATAAAAAAACAAATAATACATTTTGAAAATACGAAATTAAAAAACAGGAAACGGGGTTTAACTTCTATCTACACAGGTATCTCACGAAATCAGTTCCTAAGTTCCTATCTCGTAATCTTTTAATCTGAATGTGCTATTAAAACGGATTTGCTGATACAACTTTGTAGCGTTAGTAGCACGTGGTTTACTTTTTTAGCAAGTTAAACAATTAGATAAACTGTAGCATGTAAACTCACAGTTTATAATTTATCTGTTGAATGAATCTGAGCTTAAACACAGTACAGATTAGTGCTACTTCCAAACAGATATAAAAAGTAGTTATTATGATAGGGTTGTTAAATCCCGATTCCGGAATTGGTAGACTAGGATTTTGTGTTTATGATTATTTTGTGAGGACTTGAGAAGTAGAATAATATTATGTTTCGGCGAACCAATAAACAGGTTATGAGACGGGTTTATTAATGTATAATTCAATGTACGTAATAATATTACCGTATGGAGTATCCTGCACCGTTGTTCAAGAAACATAAAATTCAAAAATATAATACAGTATCACATAACATTTTATCTCTTTGCTTGTAGACTAGAATGATTATCATAATATGATGTTCCATTTCTAAGTGGTCCCTTCTAAAACGATTTACAATATAACCAGCTTAGTTTCGTCAGCTGAACTCTGGGGGAAGCCCATGAGATTGCAGCTCGGTGCGTACGCGCAGAGAACCGCGGCTGTTGTTGCCAGCCCTGGTTTCGGGTAGCCGGCGACAATCAGGCTGCGTGGGCCTATCGTGCGGGCGAGGTCGCTCCGCTCACCCCGCTATCGACGAACGCCTCATTAGCTCTATTAATAATTCAACTCGTATCTCAACCCTATTGTTCTGCCAGATTATTTTCCATTCGTTAACTATATGCGCCTATACGAGTTAATTATCTCTGTGATGTGACATTTTGTTGCTCTTGAAGATTGACTCTTTGTAAACTTCAGTGTGGTTCTTTATAAGGCAACGTGCGGTTCATGGCCATTTTCTCGTTAATCGTTTTACGTTTAAGATTTTGCATTTCATGGGAGTTGCCTTGTGGCTTTTCTAATGGTAATGGTAATTTTGGTATGTATCTTTCAGAACATTGTCATCAGGTATGGAAAGAATATTATTATTTAAGTCAACAAGTAATTTCGCCATGATGTTGTACTAGCCATTATGAACAAATCAGACAGGTCACATGATCTGATTAGCAACTTTAGGTATATTAGACGTGACGATGTAGATGTCAGGTGATAGGCTAGGTAGGCGTGACCAGGTGAGAGGGCGTGGCATTAAAGCAACCCTCCCCCTACCCGCCACTCCCACTACCGTTTAAAACTGAGGGGACCCTCAGATTCTCTCGAATTTTTTACCAAAACCTTTTGAACTGTTTGACACTTTTAACGTGTTGTCGATTTTACCCAAGCGACTGCATAGGTCTTGCCAAATAGTCCACTTTGAAATTAATTTGCTGCGTAATTTCGAGAAAATGCAATGCTCATTAAAATTATAAAATATGCTCGTAGGTATAAATAAATTATTGTAACGATTACAGCTAATATAATTTAATAGCTACTCCTACATATGCAATTGAAATTAGTAGCAATAAATGTAATTAATTTAATGATAATACTCAAAATAAAGCGTGTGGATAGCACTGATAAAACTGTTTTATCTCAGTACCGACAGACTTGTAATTATTACTTTAGCAAAATTGTATGCAGATTATTGTTATTTCCGCATAGTTCTACTAAATGCTGCATTTAATGATAACAGTGAAAAATTTCTAATTTGTCATTCAACTTTTGTGTTATACTTACTGTTTAAGACACAGTTTAAGCATATTATTTTTATTATTATTTAAAAAGTAATATATATTTAGGTACACTTGACAAATGTTAAATACAATACCTACACTAGGGCCGGTGGGGTCCGAGTGGTCATCGAGTACTTCGAGACATCGTCAAGGGATTTGGTTGGCTTGTTCTTTAGATCAAAACATCAGCATTGCCATCCAACGTGGCAACGCTGCCAGCATTTTGGGCACTTTTCCCACTGACAGCGATGCGGACGAATTTCTGGATGCCCAATGAGCTCTTCCGGTTTATTTTTTCCTTTATAATACATATATATATATATATAAGTGTAAGATTGTATATTGTATTTAAGATTTGTCAAGTGTAAATAAAATGAAAATAAATTTTAATCAATTGTAAAAATAATGAACATTTTATTAAAAAAAAAAAACAGAATAGTTAATTATAAACTTGACCTTTGGTTTATCGACCATATTTATTTTCATTGCTTTTAACTCGCAGTCTACCAAAGGATCGGCTTTATTTCAATATGATAAAACAAAATAAACTTTAAACAACTCTGTTAAATCACATTAACCGAGCTTCCGCGTAAAACCGGAGGTTCTCTTTGTTTATCTTATTATTTAAATTACTAACGAAGACGTCATTTGTATAAAGATAAAAATATCTCTAATTCAAGCTGTTCGTTAATTTTTCTCAAAGCCGGCCGAAGTGTGGTGAAAACCCGACATAAATCAATTCCTATTTGACACTAATAAAATTGTTAACTTTTCGGTACCATTACTCATCGTCATCTAATCTCACTGTCCTAATAGCCTTAATGGATTCTTAAATTCTTCTTTTTTATTGTTTTACAGTAAGTACTTGCAAACAATAGTGACACTTTGCAAATGTTGGAATTTCTGTCATTTGCACTAAACAGTAGGTTTTATGTGAACCTCGACAATGTGAGAAACTACTTAGGACCGGTAACCTGTTGTACTTCCTGGTATAAATCATGTGCCACTTACCTACCTCTCTTTATCCTCTTAACATAAAAAAACTGTTAATATTACTCCTGAAAACCTACTGGGCATTCTACCATTATTAAAAAAGAACCTAAGAAAGCATAAAAACTATAATCCGTAGGGAAAATACAAAGTGTAAGTTACCGTCGAATAATGCGAAGGTAAGAAAAACAAAACATGAAGTTTACGAGGTATTTGGATTCTATGCAAGTAAGGAGGATAACCCGTTTGTGTTCGTACGTAACCTATGTGAGTATCTATCTGCTTGTATACCAGCCATGGTACGGCTAATGCAAAGATTTGGCGTCGCAGGACTCACAGGTAACTGCACTGACTCATAATCACCATAATATGGAAAATGAAACGGTAAACGTGTTTAATTTATTGTTTCCACAACACTAAAAGCATATTAGACCGAAGACTCAACAAACAAAGTGACGTCACAACTCACAAGCTGTACGCAAATTAACTCACTAAATAGAGCGGATTCAATTGTGTCCGTCCCCAAGCATCTGCTACTTAATTGTCATTGTATCGGATTAATGTCGGCGGGATGATGACCTGCCAGTGATGCGGTCTCGAGCCCCGCAGTCCCCGCACTCACATCAGCCACTGTTTGTAGAGGCCACTTAATGGACATGTTGTGTTTGGGCTGTTAACTCAATTAGCTGCCAGACGCTGCCTCGTCAATCAACGGTACTCATTGTTTTCACGCCACAAGGAAATCTTTAACATCCAACACTGGAACTACGATTTTAATTTCTTAATTATAACCTTCGTAGACTTTGTACATTCAGTTTAGTCAAACACTACGTAAAATTAAAACAATGATATGCACAGCTTCTCAGGAAATACCCATTCGCACATAGGTACGAACAGAATTTATCTTAGATCTACAAACAAGAGGTAGTTACGGATTCACCTCCAATATTTGCTGAAGATAAATCGCAGCACGGTGGCATAATGATAATCGCAGTATTAATGATATAAATAACTTGTTCCTTGCACTTGCATGGGTGCTACGAAAGAGAACATTGACAATTGTTTTAAATAAGGTTTCATGGGGAGCTACGTAGAGGCTACTGCTTATTCTGCGAGATATTTAAGATTAAAAAAAGAATGTTCGTTAAAGATAAGCCAGATAAGAGGGCTTATAATGGCAAACATGGTATTTATACTGTTGTCGGTTCTTTAGAAATACACACACCAAGTAATTATGTGAGACTGTTGTCTCCAAGTTGTGTAATCGGTTCGCATAATCGGTTGTTACCCCTTTGCCTGAATATGTGTAGATACCTATGTTGTCCCACTGCTGGGCAAAGGTCTCCCTCATATTTTTCCAGTCCTCTTTATATAATGCCTTCTCCGGCCAATTGGTCAGGAACGAGTCGAAATCGTCACGCCAGCGTTTATGGGCCTGCCTCGGTGCAGACCGCGTCTTCGTAACGTAAATAAATGAATTTTGAATATGGGGGCCACTTTTTGGGGGACAATCGGAAATTTGAAAAAAAAGGTTTGGATACTGCACCGCGATTGTCTGCCATTTTTTTTAAATAATAATTTTAAAATAAAATACTTTGAAAGATATTTCAGAAAAAAGATGAAAATTGACCATTCCCCACTTTATCTCTGAATTTACAGAATGGAGCACTGAGAATGGTTCTTTACTTATAGATTAAAGGAAGGAAAACCTATATATATGGTCTATGGTCTTAAATTAACATGGTATATCTGTCAATATTATATATTATCAATATTATATATCGTACAAACTTACATTTGCAGTTGGAATGTATGGGAGAACACGGTTTTCAACTACAATGTTAAGTTTGTCTTGGGATAAAAAACATGGTAGATAACATATATATCGTACGGAACCCTCACCACGCGACTTCAACTCGCACTTGTCCGTTTTTTAAACGCTACGTTTCATCGCTCTTTGGAAAACCTTGAGTTAGGACTCCTGAGCCTCTGTCAAAGACCAAGTCTGAGCGCCGGTCGTAGGTTAGGATAAGCAGGATACACATTTCTACGTGCTTGCCGCTCGCAAGCGCTTTAGTGAGATAGGAAGGTCACCCTTCATTATTAGCGCCTTCATGGACCAGTAGCTCCTCCAGTCATCTTCGACTCAACGGTCGATCTCTTTGTCCTGTCTGTTGTGGAAAGAAACTAGCTGGCCCAGGTAGATATATTATTCGTCGACATAGTGTATTTCTTGCCCATCGACATCGATCCTGATAAGGCATATTATTAATTGCAAATTACTAAATTATTAATTGGCTGAAACTGGAACCTAAAGGGAAAAGGGTACCAATAAGCACAAAAACCAGCTGAAAGTACCTTAACAAGCTTACCAGACCTCAACTGGAGGTGAAGTCGAAGCTATCTAGCTACGCAGTGAGTGTGTGTTTGTAAAACAACAAAATTTCGCTTAGAAGTGCACCCTGGAGGTGTCGCCCTGCGATCATCGAACCTGCTAAGAAAAAAACCTGATCTTGTTTCTCTCCGCTTGTACAGTTAGCTGCGGAGCATTAAGTAATCGGAGCCGAGAGCGACGAGATAATGTTGCGCACGCGTGAAATATATCCGAGCGTTTTTATTGCGACCGCGTTCCGCTCCCGGACTGGTATGCGCGTGTCTCTGCGCCGAAGAAATTCTGTCGACGAGTGGTTTGCCTCACGGCGACCTTGTCGCGCACACGCAGCCTCCCCCCTCCCCCCCGCCCTGCCGGCGGGCCCGCAGCGCCTGCGCCGGCCCGCCGGGCGCTCCTCCGTTGCTGCCTCCGTGAAAGTAGGTGACGGCACAACGCCCGCTGCGGTGGCACCCGTCTTCACACTCGCTTGCCACTTGCGGGCCCTACGCCCGATTTTAAAAGCGGCTTTCTAAATGTTCTCGTATGCTTGTACCTGTATGTGACTTGCGCTTAAGTATATGGTCCGTCTGCAGCTGTCATAGAAGGCAGTTGATAAAGTTACATGACTATATCGTCTTTCACATAAATATGTTGGCAAACTTATCAGTATAGGCTTAACGCTTGCACATTGCAAAATTATCTAGATTAACGTCATACCTGAACGACGCGATGAGGAGAAATATTTAAAACTTCTAAATCGGTTTTATTATATACACATAATTTTGTTAAATTACTAAAATTACCTCGTCTAGGTAGAATTTTATGAGGGTTGAGTGTGTTTACCTAGTCATTAGGTAGGTGATTGAGGCTTGATTGCTCCTATTGAATACCTAATCAAACATCATCAGTGCTATTATCGAGATCAAGTCTTGTTAATGTCACAGTCGCAGTTTTTACCTTAAAGGGGCACAATGTCGTGGAAAAATAACGTTTCAATAAGTCATATTTTATTCGTTAAAACATGCCTCATGAATTACACATGCAATTAACTGTAAACCCTGCGATTGTAGGCTACTTAGGCATTCGTGTAGTGATGTTCAATTAAAATAATAATTTATTAATGTGATTTCTTTGTATAAACAGTAAATAATTAATACACCGGGCGCTATAATGATGGAGGTCCAAGCCCCTTTCGATTCATTTTGATATCCAGAACTGATGGCAATTTGACCAACCACACAATGGATAAAGTTATTTATTGAATCAATAGTCTGAAGACGGTTAAATAAATATTGTATTTTGTTACAAATCAGTTATACGAATCGTGTGGGACTTTCTTTTTGCAACAGTTTATCAGTAACTGGCTTGCACAACTTATTCGAAGAAGCATTCCATTGTGAATAATGTCCACGTAGAACTCAACGAATTCAATCAAATGCTTAGCACGGGCTTCCAGGATTGCTCGCGCTTGCCCACGCGGCAGCTCTTCGGGGAACCTGTTGCCTCTCAGCCTTTCAGTCAGTTGCCTTCACATGTCTTGTGCGATTGGTCGACCGTCACTGTGAGGATCTCCAACTCACCACTACGTGCTATGTCTACAGATTTGAAAGTTAGTACCTCTATCATAACATATAATATCAATATACTTGTGCCCAGTACACGTTTTCTACAAAAATCCCAAGACTCCACTCAGGAGGTATAAACGATTTATCGTATGTACCATCTATGATTAATGTAAGTTAAATTGTAAGCAGTCATTAAGTAACAAAGAATACGATAACATTATCTGCGTAGTATGCTAATAATGTGTTTATTATTCTTATATCAACTTAAACTTTTTATCGCTTCTATTGTCCGATCGATATTTTCTCGATTAACAACGGGATGATTGACATGTTGGACAAAAAATGAAACAATACTAGTAGCTTATGCGGTCGCTACTGGCTTTTATCTGAAATTCTCGGAGACTTGCGAGCTCTTCATTGATGTTTTGTTCACTGATCTCTTCTACTCTTCTCGGAAATTGCTGATTAATATTATCACTGCTTATTCTAGCTTCTAAGAAAACTAACTTCACTTGAGTTTCAATTTTATAAAATGCTTTTGCACCTATAAGTTTTTCTTTGGTGTAAGTTTTTCTGCCGTCTGCACCGGATGTAGACCTATGACGGAAAACTTTTATAATTAGCTGAAGTATAAAATATCAAGCTACTATAATTATAATTTAAATCAAATGAATTCTAACGGTGCGTTTTCTTTATCATTTTAACAAGGATTCGTTAACTCATTCCGTGTTAATAAAGCGAAGTATGTTTTATTTACATTCTACAAAAAGTGTACTGTGTTAAGCGATTCAATTACGTTTTTATGAGTTTTTTTTATGAAGTGTGCCTAAAACGCATTACTGAGGAGGATCTACAACCGGAACTAGCATAATTGACAATATAGTTGAGATGAGGTTCTGAGTGCGACCGGGTCGGGCCGACGGCGGAGACCACTCGATCGCCGTGTAAACGCACTTAATATGAACCACTTTTTGCTTCACTCTGTTATTATTAATGAATAAATGCTATATGTCCGAGTACTCGAGGTCAACGTACGTGCGGAATGTTGTAAAAAATGCGTTAAGGACATCAGCCCGGCATTCTATCAAGTAGAACCGATGGTCCACTATGTGCGGGGTCATTAATTCTCTCATTAGCTTTGAATTATTAATTAGACCATGGATCGCGCGATATGCTTGTTATGATATAATTTCCTATAATTTAATATTATTCGACGTAGTTTGCTGCTTTGAATTGTTCTAGCTACACGGTATATAAAAGGGACATCTTGCCCAGTAAGAAATGAGAATATGGAATGTTTGCTTATTATTTCATGTAATTCCAAATATTTCATTTAAATTGTTTAAAATTATTTAGATTAATTTAGTGATTAAGTACCAAACTAAATGATAATGTTTTCGGATTATTTACTGCCGCTATACCTAGTAATAATTCCTTAATATTTATTAGTCAATCTCAATAAAAGATAGACTTATAAATATTTAGGGATTTAGTGGAATACTTTTATGATGATACCGATTACATATCTTTATTATAACATTAGCTTCACGTGAGGCGTACGTAAACAAGTATCACGAATACAAACGATGAATTGTGGCGAAGAAAAATAAATAAACATTCAATCAAATTGTAAAATATAAGGAAAATTATGACTTCATCACTTCTTCTCAATTCGAGTATGTTTGGAAAAACTTGTCAGAAATGATAAACTAAAAAAATTAATAACTTCATCAAATTTGTTGTTTGTGGAATTGTGGACTGAGTCGGTTGATTTTTGCATATTTTTTTATGGTTGTATTTTAAAACCAAAATATAATAACTTCAAATAAAATAATGATTTTGATAAAGAATCTGAGCTAAGTTATTTGACCCTTTATTGTTAATCTTATTGGAAAACTTAAGGTTACTGGATGCACCAAGGGATAGATACTGAATTATGCCAAACATAGATAAATCATAGTTTTATGAAGTAATTTGGGACTACGCCGCGCCTACGAGTGCTACGCCAGCCGTCATCGTAGCGGGACAGTTGTTTTTATCTCAGTATTTTTTAACAGACTGGCTATTAAATTGTGTCGTACTGTGTTAATTTTTGCTTTTATACATGTATTTTTATATAGGTACTTATTTTTTGTATGTACTTATAGGAATTCTAAGCTGCACTGAGGTATTCAAAAGCTCTACTCCAATATTAAGGTTATTTTCTTTTGTTTCAGGTGTTCCGCGTGTGTGGCGTGGCGCGCGAGTGTGATGCGCGGCGGGCGGAGCGCTGGTCGCCGGCGCCGCGAGTAGCCGCGACCATGCGGGGCCGAGCCGCACTCGCCGCCGCCCTGATCGTCTGCTCGCTACTTAGCACGACACACGCGTCCTCCGCTGTCATCAGTAAGTACTACATCTTGAAGAAAGAGGCTTCTTATTCTTGCTAGAAACCAGCGAGTAGCTGCGACCCTGTCCGGTCGAGCCGCACTCAAAACTGTAGCTGTAGCTTTCTCTCTCTGTCTTAATTTCGATGGATGGATGGGTAGGGCAGGATAGAAAAACTAGTATGGTGTACAAGTAAAGTAAGTTAGACATCTACAGAGCAACTTCTATCAGCTATTCTTTTTTTTTTTTTTTTTAAACTTTGCCCCACACTAGTAATTTCTCCTGTATCGTGGGTGCGTTTACAAACATTTATACTCACATACACAAACAGCCAGACCCGGAACAACTACTTGTAGGTCATACAAATATTTGTTCCGTGCGGAAATCGAACCCGCGACACGCAGCGCAGCAGTCAATTACTTAACCACTGCGCCAACCGTGCCGTGAACAACAACAACATAATGTTTTGCATAATGATTTGCAACATAATGTTTACAACTATCAAAGAAAGCATTATTTGCAACAATATAGCTTAACAATAAGGTTCGACAGGTCGGTTGCACAAGGCACGACAATTGGTCCGTTGCGAAACCGCGTCCGGACCGTTCCCACATAGATCACACATTCGTTCGCCTCTCGATCATGACGTGCACAGTGAGCGCAAGCGCGCCTTGTTTATAGCTCTAAAACCTAGGATTGTTCGATAGCTAATAAAGTGTTATGTTTCAAAGTGAACTGAAACACGAACACGATGTTGTGGGAGTTGAAATCATTTGCATATGTCCTTATAAGTAGTAATTTTGGGTAGGTACTGTTAATGTGATAAGAGATCCCCTAGTGTAATTTTTTGTCATTTTCCTTCCGCTTATTGCTAGTGAATCAATACAAAGTCAAATCATTTATTTCAAATAGGCCCTTATAAGGCACTTTTAAACGTCAAAAATTTACAAAAAAATTGAATAGATTCTAGTCGCCCCTTCGAAAAGGTAGTTTTCGCATGGAGAAGAATGGGCAAGAAACTCCACCGTTACCTACTCTTTTAAAATGTTTTACAATATTTTGTATAAGTACATTAGTTATATAATTATATGTGAGGACGATACACCTAGAATAAAATTATTATACCACAATAGGTAAAATGAATTAAGAATTAAAAATGAAGCAACAACAGATAAACTAATTATGTGATAGATACATGGTGCTCACATATTTACAAACATTGTAAAAGTAGACGATTTTCCTAAAATTTTACTATTAATAAGTCAGTGTGCGAGGAATTGGTCACAGAATGTAAAATCAATGTCATATAATAAAATAAAATAAATATATATAAATAAAAATATACAATTAAATTTGCAACCAGTTTGATTTTGTCTTGATTCTAAATTATCCTATGGAGCAGGACCAGCATGTTTCCAAGCATTCTTATCTTGGATATAAGCCTCTAATTTGTAATATGCTTGTTTACAAAGTGTACTTTTAATATGAGTTTTAAATTTTCTTTCATTTAATTGCAATATATCACAAGGTATTTTGTTGTAGCATTTAACACAGTACCCCATAAAAGATTTATGTACTTTAGATAATCTGAAAAATGGTTGATCTATTTTATCTTTATTTAATACTCAATACCTTCTCTTATCTTAATACCTAACCCTAATTAGGTATTGCCTAACTAAAACGCTCCACGAGAGTTTAGTTAGCGAAAATTAGTTTTAAATCGTAGGTATATAAGGTAGATAAAAACACTTAGAAACAAGAGTATTTTAAGTATATCCGTATATGATATATTGCAAAGTAATAATTTATATACAAAACGTTTAAATTGAGCCTCATACTGAAAGGAATCGTAGCGAAATAGAAAAATAATGATATAGAGACGTTAGAAGATTGCGGGTTATTTATCGTGAATAGTTTATTATTTGTGTAATAGGCTCTACAACTTCATTAGGCTGTATTCAGAAGCCATTGAGATCAAATTGATAATTATAGTCGGTTTCAGGGGCTTTTATGAATAGGTGCTTAAGATAATATTATCCCTAGGCTTAGAATTACTATCGTTAGTCGCTGTAGGAGCAACTTTCTAAAAATTATTCTCATCTAGCCGCCATTAGGTAGTGAAATAGCCGTTAAGTGCATATCTTGTAATCGCTTCATGGGTATTTCGCGAATGCCTGAAACGCTGCAATTAAATCGCGTGTAAAGTGTTTAAAGTACCGTATATTTTCGATATTTGCATAATTTCTTGTCACTTAACCGGAATAATAATATCATTTAGCGGTAATGGAATATTACTTTAGTATTTTAAGCTCGTATAAAACATTAATTTTAAGAATTATGAGCGCAACCAAAATATAACAAGTTTTTAATGGTGCCATGGTGGAGAATAAATTAAAAAAATGTATCACATTTAACCAATTTTATGGGCTCGATAATTTTATCGTAATTATAATGTAAAATACATTATAATTATTATCACGTTCTTAAAGTTAATGACATATTTGTAATTGGTGTTTTGGGATGTTTAGTAACTCGAAAGATTAGGTTACAATTTACAAAGTATTGTCAAGCGAAGCCTTGAATCGCTAACACGTGTTTTAATTAAATGTATCACACACGGAGAACTCGTGCAGCCAAACGTAATGGTAGTACCCTAAATAATTATTAAAAACAAACAAAAATCTAATGATAATCAATAAAACTCGTTAATAAATGACTAAAAGAAAGTTTCGTAGACCCTCTACGAGGTTACGAAAAAGGTCTACGAAAGTACTACGCACCCAAAAATATTCGCAAACTCGATGAAAAACCTCTTGATATTTTATTATAGGAACCACTAATATTATTTGTTATAAGGATTTATCGTTTGACCTTGGATAAAAATGGTGTATCGATTCTTAATTGGGTCGACGACGATCCGAGTAATCACGTATCATCTCTATTAACCCCTCGATGATACGAATCAATCGAGTTATTATCCCGACAAAACAAGTTCACCCAGTGGAGGACAAGTTCAGTGTCGAACTGTGACATTGCATAACGACATTGATTCGCGATTGAGGCGCTTATCTATGCGCTGTTATCAGCACTCATCTAATACGAGCGCTAAGGACAGTCGTGACGGGAATGTAGGTTAAACCGATTCAAGGGCTCTTATTCCTATTATGACGCGTCACAAGTATTTCATACTTCTTTCACAACATTTTTATTTCCGTCGGCAATGTTTGTAAGCTGCTTTGTTAAGTTAGATATCGGTTTAGTTTAGAACCGTCTTCTGTGACCATTATGCCCTGTTATGGATATTAGTCACGCGAAGCAAGTATTTTATCACGCACTAAATTGTGAATATTCTTTTTTCACAGTTTTAGTATAATTCTTCAAAAATATGAATTACCTATCTAATTTGTTAATTTACAATTCAGCGAATTATTTATAAAACCGTTTACCTTGAAAACCGCTCGTTGCTATGAGATATTATGAGATGTAAATATACTGCGTGCCCACAAAAATCTAAAGGCAAAGTCGTTTGTCGTTCATATACAATTGAATTGAATGAGTGATTCATTGTTTCTAAGTGAAGTTGGTATTTAATTGAAGCAACAATGCAGTAATGTGCTCGCGGATTAAAGGAATTTATTCTGTCTGTAAAAACAACGCATTAAAATATTAGCCACGAGAAAACATTTGGAGAGGAATTCTCATTCGTAGACGAGCACATATTAATTACCTACAAAAATATTGACGCGGGCGCAGGACAGTCCGACCGGTGCCGGTGGCGCCCGATGGCTACGTAATAAGAATGCGGATCCGTGGATCTAAATCAAGGTAACGTGTGATCAGGCGGCCGCGATATCGACACTGAGGCGCAATGTCGATGTCATCTGCACGAAACTCGACGTGCCGGACTTCTACCACGAGCACATCAATAGTGGACTCATGAAGGTTCTGCTTAAAATACAATTTGTCAGAATCTAGGCTGTTTAACGTCATGTTTTTACAGATAAATTTATTTGTGATAACCTCATTGGGAATATTTTTATGATATAACTTTGTTTCATTTCATTTTGTTAAACACGTTTATACCTATTATGTGATACAACGACTTGTTTAGGTTCTTTATATTTATGTTGCTATGCGGAGACATTCAGTGCACTATAATATATGCAAGAATGATGGTTGTATCTTATATTTTTTATTGAACCGTTGTGTAGGTTCCGATTCCGTAGACAGTATGTTTAAGCCGATGTTTCAATAATAGCTCTCCAATTACATTGGAATTTGGCATCTTGAAGGACGACAACATTAATTTGATTAAGCTGCTCTATCAATATATCTCTCTTTTACCATTAATATTATTTACAATTATAATCAATTTGTTTGACGTAAACATAATGACAGTGAATCTACTTATCCTTACTTGCTTGATAACTTATCGTACAGATAATAATCATATTTTCTCTGTTCTGATTTGTGTTATTTTACTGTTGAGGAAAGACTTACGTATAGTTTTCCTTTTCCTCTCTTGGGCACTTCTGTTATCGGCTCAGGGAATCAAAAAGCTCAAAGTAAACTGATTGACTTTACTAAATAAATTTGCTTGTATAGTGCAGCGCTCGGTGCACTGTTATATAGGACAGTCGTTTCCCACGCATGTTGCTCAAACCGCAACCTCCTCCACAGTTCGTGGTCATTCGTACGACACTCGGCAGGTATCGTGCGTGCATCGGAATCGCAAGCTTGTATAGCTTCTCAGACTTCTCATTATATTTCTTGCCTGTCAGCAACGCTACTAGGAGATACGATATTTTCTGCAAATATTATTTTCTTCATAATGATTTTCTGCTTCGTGTGATCCAGAATGGTTGATTTTAACTTTAATAATACCTGCTTTACCACATGAGATTTCAAATTCAGCAGTTTAATCTTTATTATTTGTTTTAAATTTTGATTTCACAATTTCAATGATTTAGACACGACATAGCCCCGCCATGTCGAAACTGAATTCAATAGCATGCATTCGATACTAAATTACCTCACTTTTGGCCAGAAGTACAGCAACCGGGTTCCGGCAACTAACTCAGGTTCAATTACCGGTGCTAAATAAACAATTAACACTGTGTTGTAATTACAGAGGGGCAGCGTGCGCCGTGCTCCAACGAAGGCGAGCCCGTTAAGCTGCAAGACGCCAGACTGGAGCAGGACTGGAGTAGCTGCTTCCGCTGTATCTGTAAGGTAAGAATTATGAAAAATCTTTATACTATCGAAAATAAGTGAACCATCTATCTCGGCTGCATAGCACTAGATCTTAGGAGTTATACTGGGAGTACTTACAGTCAGTCAGCATTGATACAATATTATAGAACAAAGATTGTTGAGAATTAAATTAATTCTTGTCGAAGTCTACATTTTTTTTAGGCTGATTGTACAAATTCAAAGTTAAACATTAAAAGCAAACCAATCATCATCTTGAATAACCGTTTAGTTATCTATATTGAGTTACTTTCCATGTAGTCTACTCAGAAAATATAACTAGGAGGAGGAGTTAATGCCGCACTTTTGTTCCTAAAAATATCGTAAAAGGTTAGCAACCTTTCTAAACAATATTTGTATGAGACTCGGCTACCTGTAGATACGTGTCAACACGTGGTCATCGTGGTCCATCATGATTGCTTGTTCAAGCATGTGGGATAAAAATGTACAGTCAGTCTCAGTCTCTCACTTAAGTATCCAATGTGTAATATGTTTTGTGGCTACACATTGACACAATATTTTGGAACAATTTTTGTGGACAATCAAATGAATTCCTGCTTACATCTTTTTGAGTCTGACTGTACCTATTATGGCCACTTACAAGTAGGTACATACCTACTTTATAGGGTTCCGTAGTAAACAAGGAACCCTTATAGTTTCGCCATGTCCGTCTGTCTGTCTGTCTGGCTTCACGTCTTAGCTCAGAGACGGTTAGTACTAGAAAGCTGTAATTTGGCATGGGTATACATATTAATCAAGCCGACAAAAAAGTTAAATTAAATTTTTCCTACACGTAAAGTGGGGATGTTATTTTTTTCTCGTCTATCCCATGGTGCGAGGTGTCGTCGGCGAAATTTTAAGCTTTAAAGTGCAAATTTTTGTTAGAGTTACGTGTCTCTGCCAGCTTAATGGTTATACTTGGATTTGTGAACAAAATCACAGCAGTAGTATAAATAACAAAGTTAAATGAAAACCTATCACAGTTAAGTAAGCTTTACAGGTTAACGAGTAATAATCGACCAACTTAAATTTGCAGTTTGAAAGACATGTTCTCCCATACATTCCGTATGGGAAAACATGTTTTTCAACTACAATGTTAAGTTTGTTCTTGGGATAAATTCATTTCATTTACGGAACCCTTCCTAGTGCGTGGTCCGACATGCACTTGGCCGGTTTTTTTTACATATTCTCATCACGTTATCAAAGGGTCCGAAAAACCAACGGCCATTAATCCGAAGGTTAACCTATTTGCAATTTGCCACCTAAGATTTATTTAAATTCCAACGTGATTGGAGTCGTGTTTAGCTTACAAACACGATGATATTAATCGTTCTGCACACGTGCTAGAAAATCTAATTGTCGTCGGGAGGCGTAGTAACTGCTATACCTATTTATTTTAATATAGAATATGAAGTACCCTACAACAAGGATTAGTGCCTTTATTGTAAAAGTTACTGTCTCAGTTCTACTCCCAACTAATTGATTATGGATTTGTGTAAAGTTTTGAAATAAATGTACCTACTGGCCTATTTAAATACCTACAAGGATTATTATTAGCTTAAGTAAGTTAGCTCATGCATAAGCAAATAGCTTGATCTTATAAATAGATGGAATACAAAACAAATCTGTGCAGATTCACGCTTGATTAATAAGTAGGTATGTGTCATTTGACATAACGAGTATGTACTGTTTTAGGTTCTGTACCTAAAGTTGTCAGCACATCAACCTAACCGAAACTGTAAAATTTTTCCAATCAACTTTGAACCTTATACTTTAGTGATAAAGTTGAAAATCTATTAAAGAAATTTGACAGATTGTAGTAGGTTGATGTGCTGGCGTCTGTACAACCATTTACTCATTACGTAGTACTATTTATAAGTTATTCTGCGGTTAAAGTGAACTTGGGTTCAAATAAGTTATTCTAAGTTTAGAATAATTTACGTCAATTTTACATTCATATATTCCTATTTCAACAGACTAATCATCTTAGAGTTGGATGGTAATTGGAATCGGTATCATTTGACATTTGAAACGTTGAGAAAAAGTCAGATGAAACTGATTACCATTGAATTTACATGATTAGGTGGTTGATCAGTAGAAATTGTTAATTGGAGAGAAGTTATTCAAAATACTTTACCTATTTTTGTATGTTGATTTTTTTAAATTAATGTATCGGAGGATTTTTTGTAATTCGTTACATTTAAAAGTAATTAAATTATATGATAGGTAGAATTAATGAAGATTATCGATTAACATTGGCAACTTGTGACTTGGTTTTAAAAACAAGGCTTAGAATATCATTAAGAAATTAAAATAATGTAGCCTTCACAAATGTTGCGAGAGCCATGTCACAAATCACTTAAGAAATCATCGACAAACATCGAAGTTGCTTGGTAACAGCACTATCATGTAACAAGTTACGCACTTATCGATAAATGTATAAATACATGTGAGGTGTGAAATACAGCACACAAGTATCGTAATTGTCTCTCGGGGTTTACTTATGGAACGTTTGTATGCCTCTGCGGCGGCCACTGTCACCAAATCAATTTATCACGGACCAAGTACAGAATAATAATTTAAAGCCGCGCGTGCGACTTACTCGCACCTAGACAATAACTAGTAATTTGATTAGCGTTTTTCTTGGAATTTCTGAATGTTTAGTGATGGGATGCGCTTTATGTGTTTTGAAAGTTTAAGGGGAAACTGTCTTTTGGGCTTGACAGTGACGGAAATTGAATTGTTTTGAGCTGGAACGGGCGGAATGGTCGCTATACGCTAGTAGCGATGTCAGGTTGAGTAGATAAAATTCACAAAAAAATTAAAAAGTCGTATATCTTAAATATTCCTGTTTAACTTTTTGGTCTTCGGAGATACTTTTCATGTTTAGCTAAGGCTAGGAGAAAGTGACGTCATGTTGTAGACAAACCTGTCTACAATGTTATGTGATGATGATGAGATTAACAAATAGAATATAATGTCAAATTAGGAGTTCGGTTCAATTATCCCTCACTTAGACAAGTTAGGCTGCTGCCTAATAATATGACATGTGTGTAGAGCTGGAATAAAGTAGTATCTGTGTATCTAGAGTGGTGCTAATTGTTACTGCAACTCCTTGACACATGCCATCGAAGGACATGGGACCTGTTATTTCAACTTCATGCCGCACTTATTTAGTTAGTGAACTTGTAAATGCCGCGCATGTTAGGTACAATTTTGAACACAGCTCCGGGCGCGCGCCGTCTGTCTGCGCGCTGCAAAAACTGACAATGCGGAACCTCTTAACAAGCACTGCGAGCAGGAATCCGACGCAACTGTTCCTAACATTCCATTATTATTTATCCCCGACCACATTCCTCAACTTAGATTTTTATTTCTAATAGGTAATTACCCACAGAATCCGCCTTCAGCTTAATATAAAGTGCTTCTCACAGTATAAGTTCAAAGTGTTTGGTATTTCATAAACTAATAAAAAGACGTATTAAAAATATGTGATCGCTGCACAGCTGTTGGCGTGGACACGATCACACGACATCAGTATGTATGTAGGAGCTCGGCAGCACGGCGTACGTAGATATATAATGGTATTTCCCAGCCGATCTCACCTCGTCGGATGACTTGCGCGGAATTCGAAAGCCCATCGCGAGATTTATCGCTTATTCTGAATTAAAATATACATTTGCTTACTTAATGGGCATTTTTTGTCACGTGCCACGTAGCGACTACGGGACAAAAATGTGGCGGATGGTATTTTTTATGATTTATCAATGTTTTGGACGTCTGATGGAATGTTGGCAGTGAAGGTTAATTGCTTTTTCTTGTATCGACATTAACAAAGTAAATAATATTCGGTAGAGTTGAGATTTAAGAGGGCACGAGTAGGTATAGCGGCGAGCGTCATGTTGACCCGAGGGTGCCATTAGTCTTGCTTTTTTATACAAACCAGTAGCCGGTTGAAGCATCGCGCAGCTCCCGCGCACCGCTTACTTTAATGAGCCATGCCATTTATCGACGCGCGGATTATATGCGCCTGCGACGTACCAATGAACTTCACACCATTACGGTTTAGGAAGTGTGGGCAACGATCCACTTCTCTCATAACACTTACGTTACACAAAATGGGACCACCATAAAATGTGTGTAAACTTTATCTCTGCATCTACTACGATCGAAAAGTCAATAAATTAGCGACATACAAAACTTGTGATCCAGTTTTATAATTAGCATACGAGATATAAGATAGGTACCTAAATAACTTGAAAATAATTGTTAAAGAATAGTTTTTCACAAACATGGATATTAATTTGTTATTTTGAAACCAAGGCTTTTAAAAAAGTTGCCTGCCTATACTTGGAATTATGTACAATTTTAAAAGCTCTTAAACAACTAACTGGCAATAAAACAGTACCTACGAACGTAAAGTAGCTACGAACTTGTTCAATTACTGAGTTTGTCGGCAATTGTAATAGGTTTACCAGGTTGTAGCTGTCAGTGGTCAGCATGTGTCACATAAAGTATTCAGCGCCCCAAATATCTCCAAGTTTATCTGCTCTAAAAAATAATCACTAAAGACTTACGAGTGGCTTAGCTTTGATATGAATGTATGTCGGTATTTTCGCGACTCCTCCACTGCGTAACTGCAACACAAACGCATTGCTTTAATACCAGAACGGATCCTAAATAAACAGTTAAATACTACTGTACCGTAATAATAACTCCCGAGTTCCTTCATGACAATATAATTGAATCATGCGCAGTAATTCCTAAGTCGGGCTGGCAACGTGTCCGTCGGACTGTTGCTTGATAATTAAGTAATGTTACACGAGAGGCTATTTTTGTCCTGGCCCTGCAATCTATTAATATCTCATAAATTGTATTTTATAGTTACAAGTAAATTGCTAACTCAAGTACCTGTATTGTAATGATCGCACAGCGTTCGACTCGAGCCAGCAGCGGCGGCACCCGAGAATGTATTCAATAACGAGAGATATTTTAAGATTATTGCTCATAATTTCAAAACCCCTGTATTATTATTCGTTACTTATTTACTACAATAACGATTAGTAGGAGTTATTTCATGAGTGGCCAAAAGCAACAAGAAGTGATAGATTCGGATATACTTAGGACTTACCTATCTGAGCGTAGGCATTGCTGAACATCTAGAAGGAAAATTAGGCTCGCAACGTGTGGTAGTTAGGTGCACGTTGTATTTGAATGTGAAAGTGGGTGTTGCTGGTGGCGGTGGCGGGCGCGGGCGCTGAGGCGGGCGCGGGCGCAGCTGACGCGAGGCCTTGCCGCGAGCGCGCGGTATGCGGTCGCACCGGTTCTTCTAGCAATGCGTATTTTTTACACGCCACACATCATCGACATTGTTGTTATGTTTTGCTATGATGCAAAAAAAAACAAGTTTAATTCAGTTGCACGTATTTACACGGACTTAGAGCCGTTATACCAAGAACCAAGAAGAGCTTTCGTTCCATATCCGCATCTATTTTAATAATTAATATTATTTACAGTTAGATGCTAAGTCAAAACTCCGTGATTAATATCAGCCAAGCTTTTAGTGCATAGTTGTTGCATGAGTCAGATTAGATCGCTTTTGAGAATTTCTTTTACTACGCTGAAATCGTGAAGTTATTCTACAAACATACTGAGTTTGTAGCAAAGGACCAGTTTTACGTCAATCACGAAGCCTATTTTATTGCTCCTACGTAGCTTCAGAACATCAACAATTCTTGTAACAGTAGTACCTAGTAGCTTAATATTTATTCAGTTATCGTTGGAATAGATACCATTGTCCGCATCAAATGAGTATATCAAAGCGGAGACGAGGCGCGTGTCGCGCGCAAAAAATGGTTGTTGTGAAGGCGCCAGCGCGACAGCAGCGCGCGCGCACCCACACGCGGCCTTGTGTGCCGCCCCGCCGCCGCGCCGCCCCGGGATCATTTACTAGACTAGATACAATTACAGCTTATAAGTACCTGCCTTTAAATGTGTATAATTAGCACTCCATTCTAAACCCGATAAATCTACATAAAAATAATCATATCAAGGATCTTGTTCAGTTTGTATACAGGCTCTTAATTGTCACCTTCTTGTGCAAAACGTAGCACTCGTAGATAACTTATTCATTCACGTCTTTTTAAGATAGAAATTCGTCCATTATCCTTTGCATTGCATTTAACGGTGGCGAGCTTTCGATAGCGAGTGGGCTGAAAACTGGATAAGTTTTGTTTTCCTGCTTTGTAACTTAGAAATTGTTATCTATGTTACGTAAGTCTAACAAATACTGAAATACTTGACTTTATTTATGTAGATACTGACTATTTCGGGTAACTCTATATTATTTGTGCTACGTATCTATTTTACAGGAAGTCAAAAATAAAACCAATTTTTATTCCTAATGTTTGCTGACAACCTTTGAAATGTATAGAAGCACCTTTTCCTTTATTTGTTTTCCTTACTTATTCATAGTATTCCAAACTATGATTTAATTCAAACATACCTAGGAACCTATTTATTCATTAACAACTCAATTGTTGTTATTATATTTTATCGGCTAATTTGTGGTACAATGTCGATATATTTCGGTAGTACGTCACTTCCCGTATCAGATAGTGGAAGCGTTGAATATCCTCACCACTTCCTGGAAATTCGCGTAATTTTACAAATGACAACCTCGAATAAACATGAATTATATAATTCCGAGAATATACGGAAATATGCCTAATAATTATATAAAGACTGGTAGAGTGCTTAGTTACCAAAACTACAAACTCTTTCAGTCTTTATATAATTAGAGGGACATAAAATGTCGTTTATCTCATTCTTTGAATGACTTTTAGCTACTAATCCAAGTGAAAATAAGTATATAAAGTAAGAAAATTATCTTTCTCCTCTTTAAGGCTTCTAAATTAATCTTAGACCACCTCATCAGTATCAAACAAAAGCCTATCAGGGACTGAGAAATCTACTACGAGACTAAGCTTTTCAGAAAACTGAACAGGTTTTTGAGAAAACTAGATAACAAGTAAGCGAAGCTCAGAATCTATAGAGATTCATAAAAGCTCGAATCACCAAACACCCTGTAGGATATTTCGTATGAAATCTATGTTCAAGTCAGTCTTTCGCGATCATCATCATACATTAATTAAAACAAAAAAATAAACTCAATTTGTGTATTACATGCTTCTAATGAACCGGCACGATCAGAGATAAGACGAACTGTATTAGTTGTTCAGAAGTCTGTAGGCATCTCTGTATTAGTTGTTCAGAAGTCTGTAGGCATCTAGGCATATCTGCGAGAGCTATTTACCGAACAATTTAAATATTGATATACAGTTGCTAGCTTATTAAGCACATATCTTTATAACTTTACTACATATTGACTATATCTTTAAGATACTCCAATGGTTCACTACACCTGCCACCGAGTGCGTACGTGATTAAACCAAACCGTAATTTCATTGAAATGCTTGATAATTTCAATCAGCAGTTTCTTAGTGGATAGATTACAAGAAATACTGGCTGTGTTGTATATAATGTGGCCGTTAACATTCATTTAAAATGTGTATCTCTTAATTTACATAATGGAGTCGCGATCTACACAGACTGCTCGGGGACGGTCCACACGATGATTCTCGTATAAATTTACGTTAAGCACCTACCTATTTGGTTGCTGTTTTACGAGTACATAACACATTATATATACGCTAATATGAAAATTTTGATTTCCTTATAGTAGAGACCTTTTGAAACGAAATCCGTAGCACATATTTTGATCTACATTACAATATGTCTTGCCTTTAAGTATCATTTGTAAATAAATAACTAACTTAATATAATATGGCACTTTGTATAAACGTCAGGCAATAGGAGTGGGAGCAAAGTAATTGCATAAATAGGAGAAAAAGCCAGGCTATTAAACAGGTACATTACGTTACCTCTGTTGCATTAAACGTTCTACCAACGCATTCGAATTCTACCACGAAAGCACTGGAATTTGGAGAAATAGATTATTTACATTTAAGTATACACAATTTACACAAAAGCTGGTAGTTTTCTTTAGTAAACGAGGTTATGTGTCGTCACGTGATTGTTCTGCTACAATCGGATGCTACTTCGTAGACCCTCGTAGCACTCTCGTAGATCTTATCTTTGCTACCGAATCTGGTTATGTTCATGACACACAATTACACACACCTGTTGTATTTATTAGCTCCTTTGTTATTGAGAGTAAATAATTGAAATGTCAAGTTTGATGCATAATTTTTTTAAGTTTTCCATTTCATAAATATGTATTATCGATTTGTTTTAAATTAATTAAAGTTTTTATCTATGTTAATTAAGTTTTAAAATAGTCATGATGATATTGATTCTCTAAAAATATGACTCTGTTATCAGATCAATATAATGATTATCATACTACGTGCTCAATGACTGGTATTTGTAGTATTGACTCCGTGTGATATTACTTGCTACGTGTGTCCCAGGTGCTTTTGTTTTAAACATTAAGGCCATTTTATTTAGGTTTTGAATTAAGTCGTAAGTGCTTTAAAAAAATAATGTACTGACTAAGAAAAAGACTGCAATAAAAAGTTTTACTGACGTAGTATCTTAGGTAATCTGTATCTACTACGACGTGTTAACAAACGTTGTTTTGGCTTGCACTGCCACCAAAAATAAACAAATTTTCAGTAAAATAGAAATAGTGTTAGCACTTTTAGCTCTCCGGAATTTGAGGTAGTCAGTATGACGTGGACTTAGTTAATTTTAAACGAATAATTTATTAAACATGTGAATCATTACTGAAAAACACCTACGACTACCTTACTAACCCATTTTTCAGTGCAGTCTTTTAAAAAGTCTAGTGCGGAAAGATAATCAGATGTTACATTCAACATCAATTATCTCCTACATATTTCCAGATCGCAATAAAACAGAGGTTTAGAATAATATCGTATTTTAAAGTATTATTATTACGCTCTTGGTAAAACAACTACATGCACTTTATATTTCGTATAGTTAACATTTTAAATGCATTAATAATTGCTTATCTTTTATCAAAACGTGGCTATTAATCATCATGATTATAATATGGACGCTAATTGTTTGTAGTATTTCAAGAGCGAAGCCTTATCATTAATAAAGTGGGTATCCTTGGACGCTAATCTCCAATCATGATCGCAGTGCCATACTGTCTTCCTGATATCATTAATCCCCAGGTTTCCTCTTTCGAATTAAATGAATGAATTGAATGCATTATGCATGCATGAAGTATATTTGCAATTGAGACCACACGACAACTTGTAAATGTAGCGGCTAACCAGTAATGGCATACCTTAGCAACCTATTTGAAAGCACCTGTGCTCTATTCAAATCACTAAATATCTTACATGAACAGATGGTTTGTACTACTTAGTATACCATAGGTTCAACGAAATTAAAGCTACTAAACACAGACTTTTCCAATAAATCTGGATACAATTTTCACCTTAGCTACGGACCCCGATTTGTCTAACCAAATCTGTGTTCATAATCTGTTCTATTTTGTTCGGTGCCTACACATTATTTATAAAAAGTAATGGCCAGTCGACAGACTTACAGTTATTATACAACCCGTAACGTAAATATTACGCTATTTGAGGGTGATTTCAAAGAGAGCCGCACGTGTAATTCGGCCGAAGTATTGAAAAGTAATAAACATCAGAGTTCCAGCGACCTCGGTGCTAGTTCGTTATATATTGAACTAAAAAATTAGGAGGGCACCTCTTTTGTTCCTGTTGCTATAAATCTATAATAGACGGTTACTATTTTACGAATATCCGTGAATCTACGCGTGATATTTGTTTTCCATTAGTATGTTTACGTAGGTCTTAGGTTACGTACTACGTAGGTTTATTTGCGATTAAATCATTTTATTATTTTTTTCATTAAAAAGCAACATTTATTAGTGCCATTTTGTTTATAGAAAAACTGTAATTCACGCTTTACATTACCATATTACACGTTGAGCGTCGGACATTTATTGCCATTAACTTTCTGCTGAATAGAAAGAAGCGAGAACTTCTTTTATTTCTTCCAGTGATATAACTGCCGCAATTTGTGTTAGGCTATTAGGTAATTTTAGTTCTTGACAATAACATATTTAGTCAGTTGTATAACTTGGCAAAATAGCTTTAATAAATATCATTCACAGTAGTACGTATTTAAACGTAGTACGTATTTCTCGTATTATTTAAATGTATCCTTAGAGACGGATTATGTCACAGTAGATTCCATTCATAAAACAAATCATTAATTTACTTGATGAATGTGATGACAAAAAGTCTAATTGTATAATCTGTGGGACTGTTAGCCAGTCACAATAGTGCTAGGAGTTGGTAACACGGCATACAATCACGAACATAGCCCTTTTAACCGAACAATGGATTACGAACTTTAAAGTTTGTGTAATAAGGTTTTTAATTGGTTAATTCACTCGAGAGCCACTCGTACATCTCCGTTGCTAAGTTCTCAGCAATGGCGGCGCTGCGCCTGAGTTTCCTTCGCAACCACGGGCTATACAAATTAGGACGCCATAATGTTTGGTGTTAAAACGTTTGATAAGTTTACAGATTTGTGCAAATATTGACCTCTAATATTGATCATGTCTGCGAGCTTACATGCTAATAAGTTGCTTGACTTTTTGGATGAATAAATATTTTTTATTAACAACCTTTTCCTGTAATAATTTTGACGAGTCACAGATGATGGATTCTTAAGCTGTTGTTGTTAAGCTTATGAGTTATTTAAAATAACATTTACTACTTACTGAGCACCTCTACTGAGGCTTGAGATGTGATTAACAAATAAATAAGTAGATAAGTAAGTATATTTCGAAACAGCCCGAATGTAAAGACAGAAAAAAAAGTAAAGACAGAAAGAAAGAAAAAAAAAACAATAGAAAAAAAAAAGATTTTTGATCTTTGATGAACCTGATGGTCATTGCAATAGTTCATAGAGGATAAAACGTAACTGCTGAATATGGATTTACTACCACAAGTAAATTTTTTTTATTTTCCATACGAGGTAAATCCTAAAATTACTAAATGTAGAGGTAAAATCTCAATTAATGCTACTTAGCAAAAATTTAAACGAATCTAACGAAGTCGTAATGATCCCTACATAATATGTATGTACAATTGTACTTAAGTACGTGCACGGTGATACCTATGAGCTACGAGTATCGAGAGGTTATTATGTAGAAAAGCAATTAACATTGACTGCGTCTGCGCCACGTGCCCATGCAAATGTGTTTCAGAACAAAGAGCCGTAAAATAAACGCATGCAATAATGACGACAATGCTTTTTGATCTTATTATGGATGTCCATACTTCATACACAGTTAGTGCTCAATCATAATATTACCGTTACGTATTAGATAATTTTAATTGTTGTTTTGAAATATGCATTTGTTCATCAGTTCCGTTTTGTTTTCCTAATCAGTCTTTATGTTCTCAGTTTTTATTGTCCGTGTAATGTTGGATGAATCATTGCATTCCTTTGCCTCGGTTAGACAATATGACCGCGAACGTGTCTGCATTTAGTAGCTTGCTTACAAAAATTGCATAAAAGTATTGTCAAGCACTATGAAACTGAGTCTAAATATCGTGTTGTGTTTGACTGACTACATAATGTATTTGTGTTTGAATGAAGCTATTATTGTCTTTAGTTTAATGAATTATTGTTATGATTTGTTGCTAAAATATACCTGCTTTTATGATATATAATTCACTTTTATGTTGTTATTTTTGGGTCAATTGAGCAATCATACTTTGTAGTTCCACAAATACTGCAAAATGTTAACGATACTAAATCTACAGTCCGAGGGTCGTATTATTATAGTGTGTCGTCCACGAACATTAAAAACAACATTAAGTAAAGCCAATCTCGCAGGCGGTCGTTGCGCGACACTCGCCAGTACATACAATAGCTGACACACTTTAATGTATTTCTACATTTCCATATCAGCATAGCAACCACAACCACATAAAAGATAACAACAAAAATAAATAAAACGAAGTGCCAATAAAATCCCAAATACATTCGCTGCATATTAAACTGTAAAAAACTGACAAACAAGGAGAGAACAAGGAAAAATTTCAGAGAAACCTCTTCCGTATCAAAACACCGAACACAATCAGCCGGGGCTTCGCTCGCTCCCATTTGTACAATATTTTGTGAGCAATAAAATACTTGGCTTTACCTGATACCACCATCCGCTCATTAACTAACCAATTTTAATTAAAGCTAGCGTGTAATTGGTAGAATAACACGATAACATTTATTTATCATTAGGTGGTTATGCCACTTTGTTGTTTCCTCATAAAATATCGTACATGTGTAATGTAAGGACAATTTATTTGCTATTGTCAATGTGACTGGCGACAATCCTAAGACTTATGTAATTTATGTAGCAGCCCTCGGTAAATTGTTAAGGAATGCTTATACAATTGTACATCCGTGATGGATGCGGACACAAATGTGAATGCTGAGACACAATTAGTAGCTGTACTTTATTATAACATTATTTCTTGTTGTACGTAGCGAATACCACAGCATTTTAACGGTACTTATAAGGAGAATCTGGTTACTACCTACTAACGAATTTGAATTGAATCAAATGTATCAATATTGATTACATAAATAAAGTAATCAACTGGGGCTGTAAATCAATAGGGCCCTTGAAATAAATGTCTAGGCTAGGCTAGATTAAATTTCTGTTCCATTTTTTTGATGAAAATAGATTTGGTCTGAATCAGAAACTAACTATGTGAGGTAAGAAGGTAACTGAAGCTTGTGGCTAAGCAACAACAGCCGTTACGGGTCGTCAGAAGCCCGAAAGTCTGACAACCAGTCTTTCCGAGAGGTATCGTATTACCCGGTTACTGGGTTAGATAGGCACTCTCTCCATGTAAAATACTGGTATTCAGCTGCATCCGGTTAGACTGGAAGCCAACTCCAAAATAGTGGGAAATTCCTAGGTATCTCAAAAATTTCGTTGTATATACCTACTTACCTTTTGATGAGGCTATAAGTTTATAGTGGATTCGAGTTCCAACAATTTCCAAAGAGCATTTTCCGTTTTTCATGATCTTCCTAAGTAAATTTTAGACACTTACAATATAGCAAAACATGGTAAGGAAAACTGGACTAACTGTCTGATATTGTCAACAAGCTGAGCAAGCACGGTGATGACTGCTCGTTCTTTCACTCTCATGACGACTTTGATTTACATTTGAGCAATTACAAGACCATTTATATAATTCATATGTCTAACAAACCCCCCGTATTTATTTCTAGAACGGCTTCGTGGAGTGTCGGAGTGGCGTGGAGGAGTGTGGGCAGATGGACGACTGCGCGGTCGTGATGCCGAGAGAGGGATGCTGTACCAAGTGCAAAGGGTGCTGGTACAATGGCACGGAGCACGCCTCTCACACAGAGTGGAACGAAGACAACAGAGTGCTGCGGTGCGAGGCCGGAGTCGTCACCATTACTAAGCCCGAGTGCTACGTGCCCTGCGCGAGGCCCAAACATCAGCGACATACGCATTATAACTGTCCTGTTTGTGATGGTGAGTTGCACTTTTATTATAAATATTATAATGATTAGCGGTATGCTTGGAGGGTTTATACAAGAACCAGCTAAAGTAAAGTCCATTACAATTTTGAAAAAAATATTATTTTAGTTTGAAAGTATGTACTTACAGTTAACTTATCAAATCTTGCTAATGGGACTCAGTAAGATTAACAGAATCCGTGAAAATCATGTAATTAGCAATCTAAAAAACGATATAAACGATAGCGAGTAAAACATTTTACTAGCCATTTCACGCCAACAGTTCCCACCACAATTGCCGAGTACCTCTACGTTATTCATCTCACATAATGTGAGAGCGGGGCGGGGGCGCGGGCCTGCGCTGGCGCAGCCGTGTCTCGCGAGCGCTGCGCCTGCGCCCACCCAGACGCGCGCGCTGCAAAAACAACCACCACGATCCCACACAAAAACAAACACGCCGCCACGCGAACTTAATAAAACCATAACGGCAAGCAATTTACCTGTGCTTCCAAACATTAACAAGTTTATTAAATTCCATAACAAATAATAGTAATTTACAAGATGATGACTCGATATCGCTTTTGAATATCGCCGACACATTCCTAACTATCGTTTTATTGCCTGTGTTTATATTTTATTAATTACCCGCCAGTCGCTAAGCGGAGAGATCAAGGGATCATCGGGCGTTGCACCACGCTTCGGAAATAGAGGAATTAATAAGGTGTTTAACGTTCCACCTGCGGCTGCCTAGTGATTTTTCATATGTATTTGTAGGTACTTTGTCGCGACAATTCGCCCACACACGGCACGATGCTATCCGACGACGGAACACATAACACATGTAACGTGACATAGCAACGTGGTAGACAATGGACCACTCTGCCATCATTCCAATCCCGTTTCTTGCTCCATACCGAGTCAGAGGTGACTATTACAACAACAGAATAATTTAGTAATCTACTGAATATAATTTAATATATCACATATTGAAGGTTACATGATACAATACAAGAAAAAAAGAAACTTGTTATACAATTATTTGCTATTCAACAACCCGCCTATAAAAGGCTTGCGATGTGGTATGTACATAGAGGTGGCGCCAGAGAGTAATTACTCCGTACGTGGATGCTGAATAAACAACAAAAGCATTTAAAGTCTGTAATAAAATCTCAGATGAAGCGCGAAGTTGTATTACAAAGAATTGATTGTTGAAGTTTTAGTGGTAATGAAAACAGAAACCAATTTCCAAAATGTACTTTTGTAATGAAGGGGTCTGGAATTATTTTGAAATTGTTTTCTGCGCGCAGACCACCCGAGACGCGCGTTTCGCGAAGCCGTTTCCTCTATCGGATGCCTACTCTATAACTAGAGAGACAAAGAAATTGACAACGAAATAAGGTCTTATTATAGTCGACGGGGGTTCGTTAAAATTATATTTGTGGTGGTCTGCGAGTCTCCCACGGCGTTGCGTCTCTATTATTGTCCATAAATCAAAAAGTTAACAACCTACTTAAAAGGTTGGGGCGGGTGAGTTTTTGTGCGGTGGTCAAAGCGACCGACGAGGCCGTGCTGCGGGACCTCGACGTGTGCCCTCTGTTTGTTTGTTTTACGATCCCAACACTGCATTAGATTTTTTCTTTACTTGTTAATTCTTCACGATTCTTTTCTTATCAACATGGGAAATGTTTTTATGGATCTTTAAGTGAAAAGTGACTATTAGTGTGCAAGTTATCGAAGCTTTAAAGCACGGCAAAAAAAATAATTGGTTCGGCAAATTCAGCTTTTAATGCTTCATAAATTGAGGTAATATCTACAATAATTTATACATAGTATTTCCTCACATAAAAAGTAAAAAAATCCAAAGAATACAGACTAAGACGCGGCTAAAAATACACTGGAGGAAGAAAAGTTTTTACGCGAAAGAACCTAACTAATTAAAATTCAAGTAATGTTTCGTAAACCGCGTATTATTAGGTATGCCTGCGACAGAAACCTGAGAAATTGAAATAATTAACTTGTGATGTACAACCGTGACGTGACGTGACTTTGTAATACATAGTTTATGACCACATATTGTTTTAAACCGAAATTCAGAGGAATATATCTTCACTAAGTGTTTGGGCGTGTCCGTTTAACATTCTTGCTTTGAGTTGAATGCAGTCTTCTCCATAGTTTTTGAAAACAATTACTGTGTATTTTTTCTTTTTGCTGAATGGGCCTGCTCTTGACCTCGATCTCGCCTGGTGGAGGTTTGTTCTGGATTATGTTTCTTAGACTTTCGTACACATCATAATTACATTATACTAAATTTATATCTAATGATATGTATTGGGGACAACTAGGATCCAGATAATCGAAATGATGGCTGATTTGTTTTCATTAATGTAGTAGAATAAATCAGAATCTAATTGACTCTATTGTCAAGATATAAATAAGATATACATTTATCATTTATTTCGAAATCGACAAAGGCTAGATAAATATTTATAGCGTATAATAAAAAGTAACGTATGCACAAAACCTTCATTACACAACCAAAGTTATTATCGAAGAGCGCATGTGTTGGGGGGCACATTGTATGACAAAGCACATCGCTCATATAAACGACGCGCACCAACGATGAATACTTAATTGTGTGCCTACAAAAGGACAGCCTACTTTGTGTAGTCGTCTCTAGTTTTACGACAGACACTTGACCGTTTTCATTGTCACAATTATATGCGACGAGGCGGCGCGCGGCGGACCGGGCTCCGCGCCTTGAATCCAATGTCCATGACTGTTGAATGAAACGCATTCTAACATGAGGATAAAATAAATGTAAATATTATAGGTACACTGAAGCTCTAAACGCTTTTTCATTTTAAGTGACTCGCCGAGTACCACACAGTTTGTCAATGCAGTACGTGGTTTTATAATGGACAGAATAAACCAGCATGCTCAACAGTGACTATATTCTTTTCCCATTGGAATCCCAGGCCAAATGGTTTATATTCAGTTCATATAATCCACCATAATAATTGTACTCTAGTCAGAAATAAATGAATAGTAAATATGGCATCACGTTTTATTACTATAAAAATCAGCGAAATGAACAAAAACAGCACTCAGGGGCGAATACTGTTGGATACACTCCTAGTTAGGTATATGTTCGAACCGTTTGCGTCAGCGGTGTGTTGTGATGTGTGCAAGTCCGGGCGAGGTAGCCGGTGCACGGTGGTGTGCAGGTGGGCAGTGGGCAGCGCAGGCGCAGCGGCGGTCGCGCCGTGTGCGGCCGTCCGCGCGACGTCATTCATTAGCCCCTGATTGATTCATCGTCTACCCGCACTAATTTATGGAGTTTGCGCTTTGTCGTAGTCACTGCGCCGCCAGAGGCCTCATTCCCATTTAGCGAACAATGGCTGGGATTTTTGTTTTAAGCTTTTACTGCTAATCTAAAGAGTTTGTTTCCCCTAAAAGGAATCTCTTTTGTATTCATTTATTTGCTGAGGGATCGAAGGGACGTTTGACTTTTAGCGCTGCTATAAATTGATGGTAATGAGTTCGTGTTTAAAATCTTAAGAGATTTTATGCTTGATTAATGGAGTTCCTTAGCCTTGAAAAGGTCTATCATTCTTTTTTTACGATTTTTTAATGTATCATTGTAATATTTCAGAGTGCGTGATAAACGGGCAGCGTGTTTGGGAGGGCCGTGACGTGCGTATCCCGGAGGAGCCGTGTCTGTCGTGCCGATGCGTGCGGGGCTCGCTGTCCTGCGCCAAGCGCGCGTGCGCCGTGCTGCCGTGTACGCTCGCGCAGCAGTTCACGCCGCCCGGCGAGTGTTGTCCCAGGTGCACGCATCCAACCTCCGATAAAATACTACCAAGTGAGTTTTAAAGTTAATTTTAATTAAAAGTTCTTCCATGACAATTATCATGACTAAGCCACTAATTTATCAGGAGGTTACCTACTCATTTTTGGTAAGAATGCCACAGGTCTCAGAAGACAGACTGCATTAGTATTTGCAGAAGTAAACTACGAATTGCTGAATCGGTAGTTCACATATAAGATACAGTAAGGGTGAAAATACAGATGCTGAAACAAAATGCGCTAGAAAGTGCGATGCAAACGCCCGCGCTATTACTTCGTTTTTTCTGACTTTTTTTTCTTTTTGCTCGTCTTGTAAGGATCGTACCGTGAAAGTCTATAACCGTTCTCAAGAATTGGTATATCAAATGCAAAAAGAATTTTACAGATCCTACTGGTAGTTCCAGAGACTAGCGCGTTCAAAGAAACAAACAAACAAACTTTTCACCTTTATTATTAGTAGGTATAGAAATAGATATGTCAGAACTTGTCCTTTCATGTCCATGTTCAGGCATACTCGACTGACTCTACTTTAAACATCTACAAATCTACGCACATATTTGTTTGGCTGCCGTGAAACAGTAAGACCATCGATTGCCATCAAAATGGTCTCCTTGCAGCTCAGATGAAGTTGAAATTTGTTATAAAACGCATGGTATAATTGCATGGCACACGTGTGGGCACCATGTACCGACTATAAAGCTACCATTTAGGTACTGAGTATGTCTTTCATTGACTTGAATGTGCCCTGGCGGCTGAGAGTATGTCATGCTCACTCTAATGTCTCGCTGGCGGTGGCGCGTGTGTTGGATCATTTAGCTCCCTTCAAAATGGTTGAGCTGAATGGTGCTAATCCATGCGTCATGTTCGTGAACGGGCGCCGTCAGTAGGGACTGGTCATCTCTTAGCTGCCACGGCGATTTTAATTTAATTTATATTTTTATTTCTAACGGACGCTTTTAATGTTTTGCATCGTTCTCACATGTATAACTTCAACTTGAATGATGTAACCAATATTATGTAACCATCTTATTTTATTTAAAAGAGTGTCCGTGGAGTTTCTTGCCCGTTCTTCTCCATAGGTACCTACTACGCTTTGGAATGGGCGACTAGCTTCATATTTCTGACTGACCGACCCCTTGACTATTCAAAAGTGCCTGTAATTGGTTTATTTGAAATAAATGCTTTGAGTTTGAGTTTGAGTTTGATGGATTAAACTCTAAATCTGTCTTTATGTCATGTTCTATACACCTTCTAACATAATTTTCATTATCAGTTTCAGGCACCATGCTGTTGAAGCCTTGTATAATTGGGAAGGAATACCACGCGCACCTGAGTCCGTTCCGGGTGGATCCGTGCACGGACTGCGCGTGTCTGAACGGCACGGCAGTGTGCACGCGACACACGTGCCCCGTGCTCACGTGTGGGGCGCGTGCACTTCCACCTCCACCTGGCAAGTGCTGCCCCGAGTGCCCCCAGGTCGAGGAGGTGAAGGCCGCTTGTATCATCGGCAGGAAGACTTACCAGGTTCGTTTTATCGTCTGTTATTTTTACGAGTAGTTGACTATCTGGTTTAGACCCTATTTTCAAATAGCGGCTGCCTTTGTTTCTCCTGCTCCAAATTGGTCAGCAATTTGCGTTGCGGAAGTCAGATAACAGTTTCAATGCTGATTCTTTCAAAGTGACGAATGTATATTGCATGCATTTATCTCAAGTCGTCTATAAGAGGTGACTGTAATACTGGGAAAATACTCAAAGTACAATGATCTTACGACTTACTGTCGTTTTGTGATTACAGGACGGAGAAACATGGCAACTGGATGCCTGCAAGTCGTGTGAATGTCATGGAGGCGAGCCAAGATGTGCCATGGAACGATGTCCAGTTCTGACCTGCCCTCCCGACCAGACGGTCCGCCAACTACCCGGACAATGCTGCCAGAAATGCGTCGACATCGACGGCATCTGTACGGTGTTCGGGGACCCTCACTATAAGACTTTCGACGGAAAGTTTTACAGTTTCCAAGGATCTTGCAAGTATCAATTGGCTTCAGATTGTGCTAATGGCACGTTCTCGATCAGAATATCAAACGATGCTAGAAATACATCTCACTCTTCGTGGACTCGAACGGCAACACTTCGGATAGGCCCCACTAAGATTAACATGGGAAAGAAGATGCGAATTAAAGTTAATGGACATCGAGTGCTTCTGCCACATAAAATAAATGGAGTTGCAGACATAACCCGCAGTAATGGATCTGTTCTACTAAAGGCTGATATCGGTATACAGATGCTATGGGATGGTGATGGTTTTCTCGAAGTGACAGTGTCTAGTGTGTATAAAGGAAAATTGTGCGGTCTCTGTGGCAATTTTAATTCGGTAGCTAGAGACGATATGAAAACTCGTGATGGTAGGCTACTCAATGATACTTGGAGGTTCGGATCTTCATGGCGAGTAGGAGGGACTCGGGCGTGCACGCGGCGTCAGAAACGACCGGGCCCAAATGTGTATCGTCCGTCAAAGGTGATGAAGGCTCGCCGATTGTGTCGCGGATTCGTACGGTACGAGGCGTTCACAGATTGTACGACTAAGGTGAATCCCCACAACTATCAAGAAGCTTGCGAGGTGGACGCTCGCAGTTGTTCAGGCACGAAGTGTCACTGCGCGGCTTACCGCGCCTATGCGCGCGAATGCTCGCGGCTGGGCTCGGAGCCGCGCGAGTGGGCGCGCACGGCGTGGTGCGAGGGCCCGGCGCCGCCGTGGCTGAGCCGGCGCCGCAAGGGGCCCGGGGGCCGCTCGCCTGCGCAGAAGGACTCGAGCCTGCTGGACCCCAGCGCGGTGCCCAAGCCCAACAACAGCCGTTCCCGACCGCCGCCTCCTATACTGCACTAATGTATTTGTGGCGATGCTTCTACTAGTCAAAAGCCAGTGTGGCGACGTGAGGTATTATCTTAACTAAATCCTATGAGTAGATTTATAACACTGATGTTTATATAGAACCTCAATATAATACTCGACTAATATTTAAACGCGTTTCAGTTAATTAATAGGTATGTTTAAATAACACTGGATTCCACAATTAATTTGTGTTTGTTTATCAAAATAGAAGATGTTTTGGAATGACCTGCATTGTTGCAGCTGTTGCCAAGGTTTTATATAAATAATATAACAAATTATTAGAAGATGTTAATTCATAAGGATTTACACTAAAATGTAGTTCCCCTTGTTTCAGAGTATTATGAATATTTCGCAACTGGACTGTTCGTGGGTTGCGTCTGAAAGACACAGCCAGCTTTAAAAGGAATGAAGATCTATCTACTTAAACAGTATTCATAAAACTATTTCTAGTTAAGTAAACAAGAATATTATAACTAAGACCACCTGTATAGCTCACTATTGCCTCGCCAGTTCCGACCAGCATCCTGTTGCTCATTCCTCGCCAGTTCCGATCAGCATCCTGTCGCTCATTCCGCGCCAGTTCCGATCAGCATCCTGTCGCTCATTCCTCGCCAGTTCCGATCAGCATCCTGTCGCTCATTCCTCGCCAGTTCCGATCAGCATCCTGTCGCTCATTCCTCGCCAGTTCCGATCAGCATCCTGTCGCTCATTCCTCGCCAGTTCCGATCAGCATCCTGTCGCTCATTCCTCGCCAGTTCCGACCAGCATCCTGTCGCTCATTCCTTAGAAGTATCTCAATCATTTGGATCGGGACACAGTATGCTACTGCTCTATCAAATATGAAACAATAGAACCGCAGGTAACGCTTGATATGTTTGTAATGTAGTGCATTCTGTTTGTTTGCTGGTTGTTATATGTGATAGGCAAGCACTATGTTTTCATTTATGAAAATAAATTTAGTAATTTATTGCATTGTAATACTAAACGTTTCTATAAAATGTGATAATTAGCTTTGAATATTCAGGCAAGAGAGGGGCGTTTGGTAAAACATAGTTCAAATTGAGATCTCATCTGTAGGTAGTTCTTTACGAAATCTTAGATAAATCTAGCTATCCGAAGCCAAGATGCTAAAGAGATTGTGAGAGATATGTATAGATGTACATACATACACATTATGCATTAAACACTGTTACACTAAGGATGAATAGCTGTAATGTTTTAATCGAAGACTCTTTGTAAAGCTTAGTTGTTAAATACGTTACCAATGAATTTTAATATTTGACTTTGATGTATGTAAAAATAATTATTTAGCTGAAGAAATGTTAACTGTGTGTTTATAAGGTATGTATCACAGTTCGCACGGGCGAATGTGTGACATCGAATTTTATTGTCTTTTGTGAATGTGCTAAGCGCCATCAGAAGGCGGCTAAAATCTACTAAATTGTGATAATGATATCTGTCAATGCCTCATTGATCTACGATCATAGCTTACATAATTATACACTATTTACTTTTATTATTGTATGTATGTGAATGTCCCTCAAATTATGCGCGTAACGATTATAATATATTATAATGTTTAAATATATTCCAGAATATTATGTATATAGGGTGCTTTATTGTTCATTAACTTGTATCTCGTTCCTGTCTTGATATTTGGACTTGGTAACGAGCCAAAAAAGATACATTCTGCTATATATTATGTAATTTTATATTATTTATTTAGTAGATATCAACCGATTGTAAAAAGCCGCTAAACTCACTTTTTATACCTATCTGATTTTATTTCATCAAGACTCCTTTACATAATAACTATTACGTACTACTTATTTCGTATTATTAAGCAGGGTCTACGTTTTATGTAGGCTTTTAAGTTATTTAAGAGATTTATGTTATATAATTAATTTGGTAAGTAAAATTATGTTCAGTAAATATGTCCAATATTATTTATCATACCTACCATGTGAATAATTTGAGTGAATCTTTTAGATTTGTTTTAATTGAATACTTAATAAAAAAGAGATGCATTTAATTCAAATATGAATTATAACTTCTTTTTACTAAATGGTAGGTATACAAACGCCATACGAAATTAAAATTGATGTCTAGGTCAAAGAATGTGCGAATGTGGTATTTATAAATGTGTCATAAAATCGTGAATAATCCACGTTATGTGCGTAGGTATATTTTATACATACTGTACAATAATATTTTGAATGTTATTTACTTATTTGGCGATCCTGATTATAATGAAAATGATGAACAAAGAATTACGTAATAAATAATAATTATTATTGAAATGTGTTTTTATTTATTATTTATTTAGTTATAATTATTGTGAAACTAAACATAGTTTCACAATAATTATAACTCTTGGAAGGGGAATGTTATCTCCAATGGTCCCATTACTTGTGTCTGGCTGACCGCCAAATATCTTAAAGTTTTATGCCATCAAAATTATCTAGGACAATTTGGCGTCCGCTTTAAAAGCAGAGGAGTCATTATATTTATCTTGAATAGAAATCTTAAGAAATGAAATGATATCTCAACATTCTCGACACGAATATTATTTTAAGAATTTGTCGTTTTTACACTGCGTTGCGATCTAAATCCGTCGGCTGTGGTAGTGTCGTAGAGCTCATTTAAACATAGGTAATAGAATAAAAGATTTATTAATAAAGTAGATATAAACATTATACGCAATCACACACATCAATTAAACAAGAACAAAATATTATTTTGTACAATACATACATAATACTTTTAATGATATTGACCAATGAAAATAGATGTGATGTTTTCATTCCATCGTATGAAGTGATCTCGTCCAATGTTCCCAAGGCTCGAAAGGTTGAAGTACCGAAATATAGTAGAGATTCCTTACATTAGATTATATAAATATATAAAAGTGTGTAGATATACAAGTTTATTCCCCTGTCATCATCTCCATGAACTCTGAAACAATATATTAATTTGCTAAAGTAGTCTCCTCATGTAGGTACAAATAGGATGAAGTATATTTACTGTATGCATTCTGTATTGGTATCGGGACTAATTAATATGCGTTGTGTTCTACTCTCAATAACGTTTCGATTTGGCTCATGTCCACGCACTGCTGAGTCACATATAGATTTCTCATATTTGGGATTGTCATTAGCATGGCGAGGCATCGGGGGGCTGAAGGTGAACTCAACTACCCAGACCAATAACATAAATTAAACTTAATGATCCAAAATTTGTGTCGACTCATTCCAGGCAGTTGTCTGAACAAAATATGTTTGTAAGTTGCATTCTGCCTGCATTTACTCGGGAGTAAACTGTAAAGAAAAGTATTGTTCCAAGGCTAACTAAACTATAATGCTTAGTGGTCTTACCATCGAAGTCCACGGTGCCGCTGCCGTCGGTATCGATCTCCTGGATGATGCCGTCCAGTTCAACTTCTGTCAGCTGCTCGTCCAACTCGCGAAGGATCTCGCGCAAGCTTGATGTGGGAATGTAACCGTTGCCTGTCAACAAACCATTTCATTATAGTTAAAGACCTTGTGGATTTTAAGAAAAGTCATATTAACCACGCACAATGGTCCACCTGAGGGACCAAGTGCTGAAACCAAACCCCATAACATAGAAGTCATATTAATATGTCTCAAGTTTAAGAAACGACGGAGAACCGCTGGTGCTAAAAAAAACAGAATAAGCAAAATTCTATAGGTACCTGTTGTAGCAATCAAATTTTAAATTTCGAAGCAGGGATGGAGTGGGATAGAAATTGCTACAAGTAGGAACCAACAAGTGCTCGTATGTGCCACTTAAATTTTAGATGCATTTTAAATACTAGCGATAATCTACGAATTTTTCTGAAGAATACCCGTAGTAGGTGATTCTCACCTTCCTTGTCGTATAATCTGAACGCTTCCCGGAGTTCCTTCTGCATGGCTTCCGCGTCCTCCTCAACGATGAACTTGGCTGCCAGCGTCACGAACTCTCCGAACTCAAGACGACCCGACTCTGGAATTGAAACAATTCATCTTATTTATAGGTAGGTACTCTCGTGTAGGACAATGAACGCTAAAGAGCTACCCACTTGAAAAATTGTGGTTCGTACCAAAATTAACGATGGTAATAGTAAACTGTTTTTCTCATCTGATGCAGAATCTGGTAGAGGCCGGAACTAGGAACTTTTGTCTGGTAACTCTTCATCTTTACAAAATTATTAGTCAACGTTAAATAAAATGAAATTCAAACTGCTTAGTAGCCGCAATAACGTATATAGCACAACTACGCTATATAAATATAGTTTGGATGACTCACCAATGGGTGAGTATGAGCAATAGTTTAAAAATAATCTGATAAGTTAAATATATATACATAATAAGGTCCTTTAAAGACCAGTGATGTCGAAAAAAGTGATTGATGGTGCCTCACAATGGACACGTTAAAACTAAAAGAAAGAAAAATAACAAAAAGAAGAGACACAAAATAAAAACTCACTATCAGCATCGACTTCCTCGATGAGCTCTTCAAGGATTTTCTTATTGAAGGGCTGCCCCATCATCCGGAGGATGTCCGCGACGAAGTCGCAGGGGATGCTGCCCGAGCGGTTGTGGTCGAAGCCATCGAACGCCTTGCGGAGGACTGCAACAAACATCCTGCGTTAACCATTCCACCAGAACATTACGTAACCCAACTACAAATCAAACGCTCGCCATCTCCTACCGTCAATATTTAGCGTATGTGACATGATGTCAATTGCACGTTTGATTTGGTCTAGGCTCGAAGTGACTTTTTTTTGTTCAAAATTCGTTTTGAAGCCCAGAGAAATGCTGTGTTGCACTGGCAATAAAACTAGTTAAACTGATCGTTCGACTGGGCGGTTAGCGATGAGATTAGGACATCGGTTCAATGCACTGAGATGTGGTGCGAATAAGTTGTGCAATGCAGCTATTTCGGTGCATCAGCGTGGTGCAGCGGTGCGCTCCGGCGACGCGACGCGCGTGGCGCATCGTGGGAATGTAGGGCAACAGTAAATAACAAAAACAACACCAACATGCATGTCTCTCATACCCGCCCTATCAAACACTACTCTGTTCTTTTTCACACCAGTCTTAAACGTCAAATTCTTAAAAGCTCTGGGGGCTCTACAAAAATAGTCAAACCGATAAGATCTAATTCAGCTACTAGAGATGTAAGTACGAGAGGCAACATTTTGATTTCTTACTAAAGCGAAGCTACTGTTCCAAAAAGGCAAATATAATAATAATAAGAATAAATATCTTATTATTTTTAAGTTAGGTATCTCTGTTCAGTTTTGGTCAATGGCATCGCTGGTCGTATCTTTCGCAATAGGTACTTAACACCAAGAAACGCAGGCGCGTCGAATTCGTTACGTTCTAAATAGTTTTGAGTTTATATTAAATTATTGGAATATTTAATGAACCTGCGTAAACGAAGAATAGTCATAGTTCGTAATGAATCTTTTACTCATTCATGTTTATTTACTTTAGCTGTCCAGTTGCACGATCTGCTTATCGCTCTCTACGCAAGCACGTATTGGCACAAGGTTAACAAGAATTACCCTAAACTATATTTAATTCAGATGTGGACTACTCTTGAAATTCATAGTCTGTACTCGTTGGAATAAGTTGAAATCATTTCAGATGACTAAACGACTGTAATAAATTTTTCGTCATAACCTTCTTGACTTTTAGTTTGATAGCCGTAATAACCAACGTGCGTCATCGAATTTAATATAAATATATAAAATTCCTATGTAGCTCACTGAAATAAACTCTTTCAGTGTTTTAATGACTTGCTTGAGTGATAAATTTAGTAGAGGAGATTTTTCAATCAGTTTATATATTTTGATGGTAAAGGACATATCCGTCACTTCAAAGCAAACAAAGACGTTTCATTGTCTTATGAAACCCTTTTAATTCATTTTTACGACTGATCAAAAGCTTACGTATCGGGTACGTAAACTTTTGATCTCATACGTAGTGGGGAGCTGCGCACTCTGACAGCCCTGTGGTTCGACTCAGGAACCGCACGTCTACTGCGTGCAGTTGAATTTTATTTGCAACCATTATAGACATGACATACTGAACCCAGTGCAGCGCAACTTTGTTGCCATATAACTGCTTTTACGCCTCAGCGGGTTCTGTACGTGTAGTTCCTTAATTTTCTGGTAAGGTAACGTCACCTGAAGGTGTCGTTACAGGTAGATCAGGACCTTTACACGTCACAGACGCACATGTGTCGAAAAATCCAGTTGGGTGACTCATTATATTCTATTGAATGTATTATAAGACGTGATATCCGCTACAGCGAGCTAATAAATCTAAATCTGTGGACAGTGGCACATTACACTGGGTCTAGTTTCCTCAATTATTCAGGGTGACACCGGTCGTTTGTGACAGGCGCAATTAGAATCAAGGATGAAGCCGACGATAAAACTTTTTATAATCTTCTAATTATCCATACATCTTAAAAAACGCTACTTACAACGTTTTTTAATGTTATTATCAATAGAGCGCGATAACGCAGCTCTATTCAACATTGTGCAGCTGTTCCATGTTATTCTGGCATCAAAATAGTTTTAAAAACATGTTTTTTATTTTTGCCAGAGTGTTAATTTTAATCATCAAGACTTCTTGGCAGTTGTCTCAAAGTCCCATGAGTTTTATTACGTTTTTTTTCTAGATTTTAGCTGTCTAATTATTACCCACCCACAGGCGGCGAGGTTCGCTTGCGAAAGCGCTACTGGAATCAGCTGCAAAAATCTTTTTTTAATTCAGGGTACCGGTAAGGCGAGCCTTATGACTTTATAAATTTAAGGTGGTATGGAACATCTCATAATATCAGGTTTCATTTCACAATCCTCTCAAAAGACGTTTTCCATCATTATTGCATGACCCTGGTAACATGCTCTACGCCAATATTATTATGATGAACTGTGGTAGTTTGTACTGAAAATGGTGTATGTCCGCTATCATCAATGAGTGTAGGGGTAGCAATGAATCACTATAACAAATTGCATTAACAATATTTCGCGCATTTGGCTTGTAATCTTAACGTCCAGCGCTGGACTCGCATGATTTAGGTTCGTTGGCAGATATCGTGGAACATAAACGTTTTGCGTGTAGTTTATTGTGGACATCCAAACTTTAAACAAACTCGAGTAGGTGTTGAGTCTGACATCGAGAAAGTGTTCTATAATAACTCAAAATATTAACGACATGTTATGAAAATTTAATTTCTTCTTTGAAAGGTTTATTTATAACCATGGCAATTGGTAAGCTTAAAAAATATTTATATTACAGTTTTAATACTGTTGTGAAAAATAAGAATATTTATATTAACCTAAATGCGTGTAAGCCTGTCAAACTTCCGCCTGACGCAGGTCCTCACCGGACATGGTTGTTTCGGGAGGTTCCTGTTTCGTATCAGGCGGGAGGAAACGCCCGGGTGTCATCACTGCGTGGATCGCCCGGAGGACACGGTTGAGCATACGGTGGAGGTCTGTCCGGCTTGGGCAGAGCATCGCCGTGTCCTCGTGGAGGCGATCGGCGGCGGGGATCTCTCGCGTCCGGCCCTAGTCCAGGCCATGGTACGGAGCGAGAGGGCATGGGAGGCCGTCACCTCCTTCTGCGAAGCAGTAATGCTCGCGAAGGAGGAGGCAGAACGCGTGAGGGAGAGGCAAAGTTCGCGTCCTCACGCCCCTAGCCGCCGCAGGAGACGCCCTGGGCGTCGGGAATCGCAGGCCGATTCCCGGCCACCGTAGGCGCGGGCTTGCGGACGGTGAGCAATGGGTAGCTCGCCGTCCGATAAGGACCAGGCCCGGGTCGACGGCGCGTTGTGTTCCACGCGCGCCTCAAAGAGATGTCAGCAAGTGAAGGGGTCCGATAGGACCAATGCCTGCCGGGGTTGCGGGAAAGTCCGAAAGGGATACCGTGGCCCCTGGCAATGTACAGGCAACGGAAGGAACACGGGTGGGTTTTAGTCAGTAAGAGTCTGACACGCCCTCCCGCTCCACCCAGAGCGGGAGAAGTTATTTGATAATTTCCCACCCAAAAAAAAAAAAAAAAAAAAAAAAAAAAAAAAAAAAAAAAAAAAGCCTGTCAAACTTGATACTTTCAATAAAAAAGGTCCCTTACGTTAATCCCGACTTCAAAGCTCATAATGATTTCAGAAATAGATAAACGTGAGCAGTTTAAATAAAATGACATGATATCGGTGAGTTTCCACGAAAATTGTTTTACGCGTTTACGTGAAATAGGTAATGAAAACACGCTGTTCTCACCTCAATTCAAACATGTACGTGAGTAAGTGAATTCGCGCCGCTTTGACGTTGTGTCATTGTATGTAAACAATGTAATGTTGCAGGAATCGCAAACTATTGTAAACATTGGAAATAGCTGTAACCGTTTGAATACAGAAATAATTTTAGTAATAAACATTAAACCAGTGGCACACATAGCGTAAGTTTTCAATTAGTCATCATTCGAATTAAGAACCGAAATATCGATAATAACGGTACACAGTTATTACGAAGTTCTGGGAAATTGGTTCCACGTTATTGGTTAAACAATGACGATAGCATGTTCTATCTAATTTCCACGGTCCGTTGGCAGGCTTCCAGCCGTGTTGCCACGCCGGCCGCGCCCGCCAGCCGACCAAACACCCAAACCGATTTTATGACACGCCCATAAACAAAAAATTCTTGCATTCCGTTATCCGTGTAAATTGTTGATGCAACTTTGATCATTGCAGCGAGCCACGTCATCATTTTGTTATCTCAAGAGTTGTTATAAAATTAACCTGTAGGGACGTAAAGTAACATGATACCTTTCAGGTTTTGTGTGAAATTACCTAAGTATCAGTATCACTACATAATAAGCAAATAGGTTGCCCTTAGTTAAGTTTTGTTTCTAAGAAGCTAAGAATAATAATTTTCTATTTCTTTACAAATAGAAAAAGTTTCCTCTTTAAATACATAAATGTTCTTCAGTTGATCTGTGGCTATGAACTAGTCATAAATTCTACCAACTAAATAAAAACAAGAATCGAATTCTAGAGACAAACAAAACAATTAACAATGTTTAAAAAAGATCGAAATAATATTTAGTTGTGGATAATCCTTTATAATCTCTTAATTTGTTTTATAGCAATTTAAAGAACATTCCTATCGTTTTCGAGAAACGGATTCCACAATAAAACATCATTGTTTTTCTACACTCGAGGAAAATAACAATTTTCTTTAACATAATATAAACAGAACATCCTCTTGGCTGTGTTTGTATAAGAAAATGTTTTCATTTCTGCAGACAAGTTATTATCAATGTATCAGAATCTCCTACGAGCTGTTTATTTTTCTTGATTTTCTTAACGACACTTACTAATAGTTGGCACTGATACTTTTAATCATTAGTTTGTGTATGTCTAACGCAACACGTTCACACTTGTACTGAAAACGAATTAAATTAATTAAATGAAGCTATATTTTATAAGGAGTCAGATTCACGTAGCAACAGTACCAGAACCTGTATAATTGCCCAGCAATGCATTGAATTAGGACAGTAAACGTAAGATCCTTTCGATGTTCAGATGTAATATGAATTACCCCGACTGTTTTCTTCATGCACACATTTCTGTGTAAGAAAAGCTCGGTGGCTTACCTACATCAATGTAAAATGTAACAAGATTCAAACATGCCTGGCAATTAAATACAGGTACCTACTTCTTATTCTTCTTTTTCGTGTAACTAACCTGGTGTCAGAGTTTCTATACCGCCCATGGGCGTCTGACTTAGCTTCACATGTCGTCGAGAATTATTTCTCAGGCATCGGTTTTCCTCACGATGTTTTCCTTCACCATTTTTGAAGCATGTGATAATTATACAATACGCACATGATTCCGAATAGTCAGAGGTGCGTGCCTTGGGTTCGAACTCGAGATCTATGACTTGGCAGTCTGACGGTCACACCACTAGGATATCACTACTAATTAACTGGTTTTGTACTAATTACTGTAGTCTAGTTTTCTTTCACGATTCACATTTTCACACTTTGGTAGTTTTTACATTTTCAGGATGAAAGCACAAGTAGGTAGTTAGCGTCTTCGAAATATTTGCCAAAGATTGGTTGTGTATATTTTTATTTTTTTGCTGAAAATAGTTCTGTACCTACATTAGTTCTGAGCCAGATTAGCTTCCAGAGCTTAGTGTACGATAATGCGCTATATGAAGATATACTAGGCTGTTACGAAATAAGTTTTGAAAATGTATAATGACTCCAATAATATTTGACTAAGTGTGTACATTATTCATAGCAACAATGTGGAAAGGTGCAGTGTTAAATTAAAGGTAATGCACCGTTTAAAATGGCTGGCACACCTACAACAGCACATGTTGGTTAATATCTTCATTAACTTTTGACAAATCGTATGATGTCTCATGGATTTTAGATATAAAATAAATAGTGGACTATAAAATATATTTAGTTTTATGTGATATGTACGTTTTTGTACCTTTTGAAACGCTAAGAATAGGTCGTTTTTATAGGACCATACTTTCAGCCATTTTTCAGAGTCTTCTTCTATTTTCGTCTTACAAATTAGGCCCACATGCAAAATTAAAATCATTAATTTGTTTCGCCTCGCATGAGTCCCCTTTTATTAACTTCATCCTCCATTGTATGGTTGGCGTATCGCCAATACAGAGCTTGTGTTTTTCCATCATTTATGTAAACATTATAACATTTACATTTTCATGTTTTATTTTAAAGCGTTGTTTATTCGAGCGTTTGAATTAAAAATAAATGTTAACAATAGGTTTGTTAAGGTCAGTGAACTTACCGGCAATCTGTTCTGGGGGGAGCTCATCGGCCTGAAAGTTAAATAATAATATGATTTTATTATTAAAACAAAAATATAAAACACAAGTATGTTATTAATCTTTCTAAAAGAATAGCAATAACAGAGAGTTATTTAAAATCAAGTCCGTCTTATTATTTATCAAATTTATTACATTGTATAAGAATGTTTTCAAGAATGTTTCGTTGGCTTTATTTGTGTTGGCAGAGGTAAATAAAAATATTTTTGTGGACAGTAATGTGCACGAAAATATTTATTAAAATACGTAAGTTTCTATGCAAATAAATAGATTTAGAAGAGACTTTTCCGAGGGATTGCGTTACCAAAGCATAATAAATTTATTTTATGTGCAATTGAAACTGAAATAGACCTGTGGGAGTTGCGGACATGCTACTAATTTATTTCAAGCTGATTTTAAATACTTATAACTTTATGATTTACATTACATTGAAGAGCATATATGTGTGTAGAAATATTTAATAAGATACCGAGTGACCTAAAAAATCTAAATACCAGATTATTTAAACGTAAATTGTACGATTGGCTGTCCACTAATATTTTTTATAGTGTAAAAGAGTTTTTTGACAAAAAATGTAAATAATGTAATTGTATGCACGAAAAATTTGTACGCTTAGAATGTTAAGCAAACATGTATGCTCTATATTTATGTAAGTCTTGTACCATCTTCTATACCATGTTTTTATGCAAATAAATGTTATCCTTATTCTTCTTCTTCTTATAAGTAACTCATTTGAATGTAAGTTACTTAAAGACTATTGATTGCAATCATTCGTAAACTTTGATATATATTCATGTTTTTAATTCAAATTACCTAAGTATTTCGTAGTAGGTATTCTGAAATTATTCTACAACAATGTATGTATATTAGGAAAAGCACAACACAGTGCAAATAGCTAGTGTGATAAAAACATACTCTTTTAATTATTTTCGTAATCCTGTTATCTGTTCAGTAAATAAAGATCAATGAAGTTATTAATTAAAAATCTAGACATGAATTTGTGTTATTTAGTCAGTAAAATATTGATGTGTGTCCATAGAATATTTTAAAATTACATTTAAAAATTATTACTAAGTAATCACCACGCAGCCACAACTACTTTTACAATTTTACAATATTCAATTCAATGAAAACAATGTTATATAATGTGAATCCGTAAATAGCTACAAGTAGAACATAAAGTATCAATTAACAAAAATACGCACGAAATTAAAATCTCGAGAAGCATGTGAAATTGTAATTAATTACAAACAGGCCGCTGTAAGATTTTGCAATCATGAAAATGTTCTCATTGTGTTAAAAGCATTCTTAAAATAAATTAACTGATAAATTGCTAAGTCTGTCTATTAAAAAACTTTGTGGTATTTAATTTCTTTTCGTTTCACATATAGAACTCGCTAACCTATTACAAGCATTATGACTAAAAACTCACTATGCATTGTCAGCATTATTTCATTCAAGCATAGTAAAATTTTGTTTTATTGTTAACTTTAGTTGACATCAGCACGTTTAGTGTCATGTTATTGTCACAGTGTAGATTTAACTGTTAAAAATAACAAAATAAACGCTAAGTTAGTTGTCACTTCCGCGACGGCTGTCACTCAACCACAAAATCGGTCGGCTGTAGACGAGCATAGTGACAGCACCTGTTAGCGTCCACTCAACAGCTATCACGATTTGTTTTCTTCTCAAATATCGCCTCATAATTCATTTTGAATAATTAGTAACTTGCCTGAGCCACATTATTTTAATTTAATTTTTAATAATGTTAAAAAAAATCTATTTCTTTTCATATTCTGGACACCTACCCAGTCTGATGTATCCAGAACCATGTTTGAAGTCACTAGTTAACACTTTGAGACGCACAACACGACTGCCCGCTAGTCTGATGCTTCCAACGTTCAGGGTTATTTCTGCTGCCCCACGAGTTAGGTTGGCCTTTCTGATACTTTCATATAAACCGGGCGATGTGTGCGGCGGAGACGGGGGCCGGGGGGCGAGGGGCGCCCGGCGGCCCCTTTGGCCCCCGAGTCCTCCCCGGCTTCCTGCGCTTGCGTCGACCAATGGCGTGAGCCTCAAACGGCAGGATGCTAAAGTATTTTTAGTAGAAACGTGGTTATGAAAAACGTAAACAAGCGGTGCGTGCGATGCTGAAGCGTGTAATGTGCCGCCCGCCCCCCACAACCTCGCCGCCCGCCCAAACGACCCCGCTACCGCCGTGTCATAAATGCGAATAATTAGGTATAATTTTAAAGTCGTTTGTCGTGTGTAGGCAGTTTATGATTATGGAGTTAGGAAATTGCAGTTTTTCTTTTATCGACGCTGTCGTTATTAATTATTATCGAAATATTTTTTATTGGTGCCTGCTTAATATCTGTCTACCTACGTGATTCTTAGAACTGAGGAAAATTTTGAGTTTTATTATTAATACATTTTAGCACTCGGTCTTCTCATCTGGAGATTACCTGTTGGATTCATTTGAGGGTCGGTTACTCACTATCACTACATATTATAAAACAAAGTTCCCCCGCGGCTGTCTGTCTGAACGCGATAAACTCAAAAACTACTGACCGGATTTTCATACTGTTTTCACCAATGGACGAAGTGATTCATGAGGAAGGTTTAATTGTATAATTCATTAATGTTTTGTGTAAGTTGGCTGAAATATGATTGTTGAAGATATTGGAAAAAATCATCCCGACTGGGAGCTTTCTAAATCTGGGAAGTCGGCATGAATTTTTGTGCGCGTTGCGATGTACTTTTCCGTGAGATCATTTACGACCCCCACATGGGTGAAGCCGTGGGTAAAAGTTAGTCGTAGATAAGTTGTGAGTGTGATTTATTGAAGGATTGCGAATAAGCCACGGTTGGATGAGGTGCTAATTGAGCAAGTGAGTAATTATGTGTATGATCCAATCGCCCACGCACGTTAACTACGGCTTATTTTACTAGGTGGCGTCAATCATTAGGGCATCACACGCCATTAACTTTTGTGCCATTAAAACTTGAGACGCGAGATCCGGGAAGAATAGACGTGACGTCACCTCACGGTAACTCTTCCAGCAGTCATATGTCTACCTGCTGTTGGATTAGCTAAGATTTTTTTGATTTACGACAAATGTAAATACTACTCATGAATATCATAATCCGACATTTTATTTTATATGCGAGTTTCGAGTACTTAAGTACTATGGAAAGATTACTCTGGTAAACGAAAGAATAATATTTATAAGAGTCGGAACGAGCTAGATGTGCATTGCGAATGTGATGGTTTAGCAAACAGCAATAGCTGCAAACTAATACGTAAGAGGAAACTTGTGTTAGAAACTCTTTCTTTGATAGTCGTATTTCCGGAATTGATTAATCATTTTTAGATATGTTATTTGACCAATCATAGACATTATTTGTTTAAATTATTATCTGTATTTAAATTTAATAACAATATTTAAATACTGTCTACTTTAATAATAAAATTAAGTGTTATCGCACGCACTACTTCCGGTTGTACCATCACGTTTTATTATAAATAGCAACCTAGGCTGTTTCCGGTAAAAGATAGCATGTGGTGGGAAGTAGTGCGCACGATCGTTAGTCAGTCGAGGTCGAACAGTTGAAGTGTGCAAAAGAGTAAAGTGATTTTGTAGAAAGCTTAATAAATATTGTGAGTGATATCCTGATCAATTGTATTAATTTCCCTGAACTTTAATAGTTCAGAAGCGGGATATAATCGGGATAGCGATTAATAATCGCCCTCGGTGAAGGACTGAACGCCCATAAAAGGTAATGGAATTGTTTTTTTTTTTTACTTAACAATGGCTCAAAAGAAGAATATTTGATCACTGGTGAATGAGTGATTATGCATTCTAGCTGAACTGGTGATATATTTTTAATGTTCTCTTCTCTTACGTCTAATATTTAAAGATAACTAGAATATTAGAAATATCGGTAGGATTATCTTGGGTAAATATTAAACTAAAGAACATTAACTTTTTGTAATTTATATATTTCTAGCGATCATGACTCGCAAAAGAAAGTCTCGACAACATACAAGGGAGTCATACGACTCTTCACCAAGTGGCTCTGAGCCTGCTGTGCGGAGACGTCGCAAAACTCGCCGCAACCGTGACGAGTCGAGTGAACCGAGAACGAGCGAGTCGAGAGATCGCAATGCACCTCGCAGCAGTCCTGGTTCAAGAAGACGTGGTGCGACGCGTGAAAGTACGCGTCATGCATCGCGTGATGCAACGCGTGATGCTACGCATGATGCGTCGCGGGTGCGTGATGTGTCGCGGTCACGATCGCGTGATGCGTCGCGGGTACGTGATACGTCGCGACCGCACCATGCTTCGCGGATGCGTGATGCGGCGCGTGATGGGACGCGTGCTGGGGCGCATGGCGCATCGCGGTCACGTGATGCGTCGTGGGTGCGTGATGCTGCGTGGGATGCGACGCGTGATGCGACGCGTGATGGGGCGCGAGACGCGTCGCGATCGCGTGATGCTTCGCGGGTGCGTGATGCTTCGCGGGTGCGTGATGCTTCACGGGTGCGTGATGCTTCACGGATGCGTGATGCTTCGCGGGTGCGTGATGCTTCGCGGGTGCGTGATGCTTCACGGATGCGTGATGCTTCGCGGGTGCGTGATGCTTCGCGGATGCGTGATGCACCGCGGTTGTGCGATGTGTCGCCAGGTCAAGAGGTGGCTCATGGTCGCGACGAATCGTGCAATCGTGAAATGCCGCAAAGTCATAGTCAAGATATAGCGAGAGCATCACGTTCGGACACTATACCAGCAGTAGTGGTGAGTCCTTTCGATTCTTTCAAAGACGCAGATACTAATACAAATATTTTAGTTTCGGTTTTTAAAGAGTTCATGCAGACCATGAAAGCAGACGGGGGTAGTGAACGTTTTCCGGTTTTGAATGTGATACCAGAATTTGATCCCAGTAAACGAACTCAAACAATAGAAACATGGATAAGTAAAGTTAACGAATGTACTCAAATTTATAATTGGACCGAAAGGCAAACTATCCACTATGCTCTTCCTAAATTAGCGGGATTGGCTCAGAAATGGTATCAGGGCCTACCTAGCCTTCTCTTTTCATGGGCTGAATGGCAAAGCAAATTAAAATTGGCATTTCCAAGTGACCAAAACTATGGCCAGCTATTAACGGAAATGCTTGCCTGTAGGGCTGATTTTGGCGAGTCTTTAGAAGAATATTTTTACCAAAAGGTTGTTTTATTGAATCGCTGTAATATACATGGTAAACATGCAATAGATTGTATCTTGTTTGGAATTGAGGACAGGTCTGTCAGAACAAGTGCAGAAGCCACACAGTTCACGGAACCTGATAAATTATTAGTTTATCTCAGAAATATAAGAATCACAAAGAAGTTTAACAAGCCAAATTCATCCCTGCGGGTGAGCAACGCTGATAGCAAACAATCTAAGACATTAAAAGAAGCTCATAATGAACAAGATAATAGGAACAATAGGAGCTATAGGCTTACTAAATGCTATAATTGTGGTGAAGAGGGGCACCCATATTTCAAATGTAAACTACCAATCAAGCGTTGTGATAAATGTCATCAAGTAGGGCACTTATCTGACAGTTGTCCTGGCACCAAAGAATCTAAAAATAATAAAACAGTTTTAAGAATTTCAAAAGAACCGGATAGTGACTCCAAATATTTTAAAACCGCCGTCGTGAATGGTCTGAATTTTGATTGTTTCATAGACTTCGGAAGTCAGTGTTCTATGATGCAAGAATCTGCGGCTAAGAAATTAGTTAACTCGTGGTCGGTATCAGAACTACCTGTATTGAGAGGCTTTGGGGACAGCGTAGTCAATTGCTTAGGTAAATGCAGTGTTGAGATAAAAGTAGATTCAGTCACTGCTACGGTAGAAACTCTTATCGTTCCTGATAAATTGTTACAAGTTCCTTTATTACTAGGACAGACATTCACAGAACAAGAACATATTGTGGTTCTAAAAACTAATAACCAGCTTAAGATAACTACGAATATAACTAAAAACGTATTGGTGTACGTTGATAACTCACTTATGATAAATGGGTATACCCCAGTCAATATTTATACTAAACCAAGATATTCAGGTGATTTATTTGTTGAACTTAGTTTTTGTCAGGATACTCATAAACAATATGAGATTATTCAAAGTGTAATACAAGTGAGTAACGGACAGGGAACGATTGTTGTTAAGGGCTTAAACTCTGGGTTCGAATTGCGTAAAGACACTTTACTGCTCCGGGCCCTTCCTTTAAGTGTAGTAGAGACACTAAATATTAGCAGAATAGAACACTGTCCAGATAATACAGTAACACCCCAAATTAAAGCTTGCATGATACAGGTGGATGACAATATTGGATCTGATCATAGAACCAAATTAACCGAGTTGTTAAATGAGTTTAGGGACTGTTTTGCCTTTTCGGTTAAAGAGTTAGGGTGTATAAGTAGTTCAGAAATGAACATAAACCTTAGTGATACCACGCCCGTGGTATACAGACCTTATCGATTGTCCCATTCAGAAAGGCACGTAGTTCGTGAAATGATAAAAGACTTGACTGACTCGGGAATAATTAGACAGTCATCATCAAATTACGCATCCCCAATCGTATTAGTACGCAAAAAGACCGGTGACTATCGTCTTTGCATTGACTTTAGGGCACTAAACAAAAAGACTGTCAAAGAACACTATCCTCTACCCCGTATAGATGATCAGTTAGATAATTTGTCAGGTCATAAATATTTTACTTCGCTCGATCTCGCATCCGGGTATTATCAGATTCCGATGGCAGAATCGGCAAAGCATTTGACAGCTTTTGTGACCCCAGATGGTCATTATGAATTTAACCGTATGCCATTTGGGCTAGTTAATGCGCCGTCAACATTTCAAAGAGCTGTTAATAGTGTTTTGGGAAACGCGAGATTCAAGGAGGCGTTTGCTTATATGGATGACGTAATTATACCATCCAGAACAATAGAAGAAGGGTTGCAAAGACTACATGATGCACTGAGCCTTTTCCGATCTTCCGGCATCACACTAAATTTATCAAAATGTAATTTTCTGAAACAATCCATAGATTATTTAGGTTTTGAGGTTAGTGAGTCCGGAGTAAAACCAGGCAAAAAGAAAACCGAAGCCGTGGACCAATTTCCCAGACCAACAGACCAACATAAGATTAGGCAGTTTGTGGGATTAGCGAGTTTCTTTCGAAAATTTATAAGAGGTTTTGCAATTATCGCAAAACCACTAACACAACTTTTGAAAAGGGACTCTAAATGGCATTGGGGAGACGCAGAAGAATCGGCATTTTTAGACTTAAAAACAGAACTAGTTAAACAACCCATTCTCTCATTTTATAATCCCGAATTCGAAACACAGTTGCATACAGACGCGTCTAAAGTTGGGCTTGCCGGAATCTTGATGCAGAGGCCAAATAAAGAGGTTTCTTTTAGTGCCGTAGCATTTTACAGTAGACAGACATCCCCTGAAGAGGTCAAATTCACATCTTATGACTTAGAAACGCTGGCTGTAGTAACGTCACTTCAGAGATTTAGAGTATATTTGTTGGGGATTCATTTCACAATTGTTACCGATTGCAATTCTCTCCGTGCAACCTTTGAAAAGAGGGACATACTGCCAAGAGTTGCAAGATGGTGGAGCACCATACAAGAATTTGACTTTCAAATAATTTATAAACCAGGCACAGGTATGGCTCATGTAGATGCTCTGAGCCGAAATCCCATTTCATCAGAAATAATAGAATTACAAGTAAGACGAATTGATTCAGATTGGGTAGCCACGGTACAACAAAACGATCCTGAGTTGCAAAGAATTATTGCTATATTAAATGATAAAGAAAATGACAATATTATAGAAATTAAAAAGAATTTTGTTGTTAAAAGGGGACTATTATACAGAAAAACAGATACTGGTGATTGTTGGGTTGTACCGAAAGGCGTTCGATGGCAGATTTTGAAGTCAAACCATGATGAAATTGGACATTTCGGTCTTGAAAAAACATTAGAAATAATTAAAAATAATTACTGGTTTGCTAAAATGAGACGATTCACTAAAAAGTATGTTCAGTCGTGTTTAGAATGTGCCCACTCTAAAATACCAACTGGGAAAAAGTCTGGCAAATTGCATCCCATTGAGAAGGTTGAACACCCATTCCATACTGTACATATTGATCATTTAGGCCCTTTTGTTCGAAGTAAGCACAAAAATGCATATCTATTATTAATTGTTGACGCTTTTACGAAGTTTGTGATAATTGTTCCCGTTAAAAGTACAAAGTCTGTCCATTCCATCAGAGCTATTAAAAACTATTTTCACACATTTAGTGTTCCAAAACGTGTTATTTCCGATAGAGGTACGTCATTCACTTCAAAAAAGTTTCAAGATTACTTAAGTTCATTAGGTATTAAACATGTAATGAACGCTGTAGCGACTCCGCGGGCCAATGGCCAAGTCGAGCGATACAATCGAACTGTTTTATCAGCATTGACAGCTACTAATTATGGCAAATCGGAAAATGAATGGGATGAACATATTTCAGAAATTCAGTGGGGACTTAATAACACACTAAACAAAGGTACCGGGAAAAGCCCGGCTCAGGCACTGTTTGGTCTTAATTTAGTGAGTACCTCAAATGCGTTATTACAGCTTAATGTTACAAACGACACAGAAAGTTCAGCCATTTCATTAGAGGACACTAGAAAAGAAATTTCAGATCATATTAAAGAAAATCAAGACAAACAAAAAGAACGTTTCGATAAAACTAGGAAAGAAGTCAATTATAAGATAGGAGAACTTGTGAGGGTAGAAAGAGATGTTCCATCAGTAGGAAAAAGTAGGAAATTAGTTCCTAAACTTAGAGGTCCGTATCGTATCGCAGAAGTTCTTGATAACGATCGATACGTAATTGAAGATACACCACTATCTAAAAAGGGAAATAGAAAATTTTGCGGTATCTTTTCAGTAGATAAAATTCACCCCTGGGTAGTTTTTAATAGATCAGATTCAGAGTCTGAGGTGCCAGAAAATGACAACACAGACTAATTTAAGATTGATTGATAATGATGTTATTATATTAAAGTGAAGTCTAATACCTACCTTATCTTCTGTCTGAGGTTTCGGCTAAGAGAGATATTGAGGATATGTATGAGGCCTTGATATCTTAAGTTAAGTATTTATATGGTGTCTGTGGATTATCTGAGAATATGTTTGAGGTCTCAGCTAAGACAGGTGTTAAGGATATGTTTGAGACCTTAACATCTTAAGTTAAGTGGCTTATCTGAGAATGTGTCTGAGGTCTCAGCTAAGACAGGTGTTAAGGATATGTTTGAGGCCTTAACATCTTAAGTTAAGTGGCTTATCTGAGAATGTGTCTGAGGTCTCAGCTAAGACAGGTGTTAAGGATATGTTTGAGGCCTTAACATCTTAAGTTAAGTGGCTTATCTGAGAATGTGTCTGAGGTCTCAGCTAAGACAGGTGTTAAGGATATGTTTGAGGCCTTAACATCTTAAGTTAAGTGGCTTATCGGAGAATATGTCTGAGGTCTCGGCTAAGACAGGTGTTAAGGATATGTCCGAGGCTTTAACACCTTAGGTTAAGTGGCTTACCTGAGAATAATTATCGGGTCTCAGCTAAGATAGGTGTTAAGGATATGATCACTTGTAGTCTAAAGTTAAGGAAGATTTAAGAAAACATACAAATAAGCTGAGTATATTTTACTATTATAATTACGCTAATTTTTTTTTTTTTTTTTTTGTGTGTAAGAATTAATTTTCCCGGGACGGGAAATGTATCAGGAAAGGCCGACTGTTAGAAACTCTTTCTTTGATAGTCGTATTTCCGGAATTGATTAATCATTTTTAGATATGTTATTTGACCAATCATAGACATTATTTGTTTAAATTATTATCTGTATTTAAATTTAATAACAATATTTAAATACTGTCTACTTTAATAATAAAATTAAGTGTTATCGCACGCACTACTTCCGGTTGTACCATCACGTTTTATTATAAATAGCAACCTAGGCTGTTTCCGGTAAAAGATAGCATGTGGTGGGAAGTAGTGCGCACGATCGTTAGTCAGTCGAGGTCGAACAGTTGAAGTGTGCAAAAGAGTAAAGTGATTTTGTAGAAAGCTTAATAAATATTGTGAGTGATATCCTGATCAATTGTATTAATTTCCCTGAACTTTAATACTTGGGTAGTTTCGCCGTTATTTGTTAGTAGTTACTACATATTGAGTTTTCTTGTGGTAAGGAATACGAACTGGGGAAAGCATTAAAGATGTCAAAAATTCATTAAAAAAAAAAACCATATAAACCTACATGAGCACTTATGAAACGTCAGAAGCTAGGTGCACGGTTCCAATTGGTCGTTTCCTATGGAGAAGAGCCGGAAAGAAACTCCACGGTTACTCTTTTAAAAATAATGGGCTTTTATAATATTTTCAAATAACAGTGTTATTAGGTATTGTGAGGAGGGGTGCTTGGACAGGAAACCTCCCCGTGTGCCTGTGGGCTGGAGTTCCCTTATGGATGCGTCCGGGGGGAAGGCCAGCCTCCGGGACGGTGCACCCTGGGGTACGGGCAATGACTCCCCATTAGGTACTTTATGCCTAAGGGGTCTCGTTGCCCGTATGCCAATATCCTGTCGGAGGAACGCTCTAACGTGTACTCGGAGAGAGCACACGTTAAGCAGCGTTGGAGTGCGGGCTCGGCGTGCACTAACACTGCCGTCGGGCAGGCAGGAGGAAGTCTTTTCTTCTGCCACCGTTGGTCTCGTAGCCCCGAAGAGTGTCAAGGTCATGTCTCTGGCACTTGACGGGGGTCGAGGGTCTTGGCTTAACCGCCCGGGCCGCGAGGAAGAAAGCCTCTATAAAAAATCACCCCAAACCTCCAAGCGGCGGCGCACCGTGAGGGAGGTTGTAAGCTTGACTAATGGGTAGCTAAGTAATTAGTCGCTAGTGCGAACCACTATTTTGTGAGTCAATAAACAAAGTTATATACTCGTGGGAACAGCAATGGTAAAATCTAAAAACAAACAAAACCAGAAGGAGGGGAGTGATGTGGGGTCGGAGTCCGACGCTGCATCGGGCGCAAGGAGCTCGAGTCAGAGCTCGGAGCGCGAAGTGGTGGGAGCTGCTGGGAGGAACCGGAAGTTCCTCCGGAAGCGCTCCAAACCGGGAGAGGGGTCGTCCGCTGACGAGTGGGTCTCGGGCACTGCCCATAGGTCGAAGATCCACTCTAGTCGGCGGGGTGCGGCCCGGAGAAAAGGTGTGGGGAGAGGGGTCGCCGCCAAGGAGGCCGGCGAGCCGAGCCAGGCCAGCCCAGCTGAGCTGGAGAGGCTCGCCACGGAGGAGCACCACCCTGTAGGGACCAGCACCGGGGCGGCCCTTACGGAACCCGCAGGTGGTGAGCCGGACGCCGCTGGTGGCTCCAAGTCGGAGCAAGCGGCTAGGTTTGCGGAGGTCGTGGCAGCGGCAATCAAGGGTGTGGCCTTGAAGAGGATCCAGTCCTCCAAAGACAAGGCCATACCCGCGGCCATGGCCTCTATTTTGGCGGCAGCGGAGACCTATGCCCTCAGGCCTCCGTCGGACGGAATGTCCGAGATGCGGGCGGAGGTCGCCCGCTTGACAGCCGCCATGGAGCTTCTCCGAAAGGAGAACGAGGAGCTCCGAGCGGACCTGGCTGGGCTCCGAGGAGCTGGCCCCCGTGAGGTGCCGCAGGGGAAGGAGCAGCATGGGCAGGCACAGCCCATGCCTGCTGAGGACCGGGTCCTGACCCTGGTGCGGCAGGAGATGGCCTCCCTGCGGTCCCGGTTTTCCGCCCTCGAAGCCATCGTTCTGCGCCCCCCCTTGGCGGCGAGCATGCCGGCCTCTGGCCAGCGGAAGGCGACATCGTATGCCGCCACCGCAGCTGCCCCGGCCAAACCAGGTTCGTCGGGGCAGACCAAGACCAAGGGTGGGGCGGCTAGTCAGGCGGCGAAGGCCCCGGCCCTGGCAGCGAAGGCCCCGGCCCTGGCGGCGAGAGGCACGGACCCAGCGGCGAAACAGCCGCCCCCGCCTCCTAAAGCTACTCCGGCTGATGCCGAATGGCAAGTAGCCGGGGAAAAGAGGACGGCGGGTAAGGCAAAGAGGGCGGCCAAAAGGAAGGAGAGGCGGCAGCGGCGCAAGGAGCGAAGCGTCGCGGCTAGGCTCCGCGCCCCGAAGTCCGCAGCTGTAGTGATAACACTACAGCCAGAGGCGGAAAAGAAGGGCGTGTCCTACCGCGACGTGCTCGCCAAGGTGGGAGCGGCGGTGGACCTTAAGGAGATAGGCGCCGCCGATGGCATCCGGGTGAGGGTCACGGCGACTGGGGCCCGGATGCTGGAGGTCCCCGGTGCGGCAAGCGGTCCGGCCGCTGACGCTCTGGCCGCAAGGCTTAGGGCGTCCCTAAATGCGGACGAGGCCCGAGTGTCCAGGCCCACCAAATGCGCTGATATGCGTATTCTGGGCTTGGACGACTCAGTGACGGAGGGACAGGTGGTGGCCGCTGTCGTTAGGACTGGGGGGTGCTCTGCCGAGCAGGTGAGGGCAGGCACCATCCGTCCTGACCACACGGGGATGCGAGCCGTTACGGTGAGCTGCCCTGTGTCGGCGGCCAAGAAAATAGCCGGGGAGGGCCAAAGGCTATTGGTGGGCTGGGTTTCCGCGCAGGTCAAACTGCTGGAACCCAGACCTCTGAGGTGCTTCCGCTGCCATGTGGGTAATCACGTGGGAGCTAAATGCACCTCGGAGGTGGACCGCAGCGGTCACTGCTACCGCTGTGGTCAGGCCGGTCACAAGGCCGGCTCGTGTGACGCCGCGCCGCACTGCGCTGTATGTGCGGCAGCTGGCAAGCCGGCCAATCACCGGATTGGGAGCAAGGCCTGCGCCCCACCCGCCAAAGCCAAAGGCAAGCCCTCCGCCACCGCCGTCACGGCCGCAACCGCCTCCACCGCCGCCGTTGCCGCCTCCACTACCGTCGTTGTCGCCGCCGCAGCCGCCGCGGCAGGGCCCTCACAGGGGGCACGGGAGGGGGCTGAAATGGACTGCCAATAATGGCCCCATTACGCCTCCTCCAGGCGAACATCAACCATTGCGCCGCAGCTCAGGATCTGTTGCTCCAGAGCATGGCGCAGTGGTCGATTAACATCGCCGTGGTCGCTGAGCCGTACTTTGTCCCGCCCAGGGACGACTGGGCGGAGGACCTGAGCGGCTCAGTGACCCTAATTTCGTCGGCCGCCGCCGGTACTCCGTCCCTCGAGGCTGTTAAGAGAGGACGGGGTTGCGTTGCAGCACGGTTCGGGGAGATTGTTGTGGTAGGGGTATACTTCTCCCCGAGCCGAACTCTTGCCGAGTTCCACAACTCCCTTGCGGAGTTGAGAGTCGTCGTCGTCGGGTTCTGTTCCCTTCCCGTGTTCGTCCTCGGGGACTTCAATGCCAAAAATGTGGCTTGGGGTTCCCGTTATACGGACACACGGGGCAGGATGGTGGAGGACTGGGCTCTCGAGACAGGCCTAGTCGTCCTGAACCGGGGTTCTGTCCCCACGTGTGTGCGGATGCGGGGTGAATCAGTGGTGGACATTTCGTTCGCCAGCCCCGCTCTGTCGCCGCGTGTAATTGACTGGCGCGTCATGGAGGGGGTGGAGACCTATTCCGATCACCGGTACATCCGGTTTGACGTCTCCGCCCAGACCTCGAGTGCGCCGGTCCGACAGGCCCCGAGTGGTCCGCGGTGGGCGTTGAAGCAGCTGGACCGGGAGCTCCTCCTGGAAGCCTCGATCGTGCAGGCCTGGGTGGCATCACCGGACAGGCCTGCTGACATCAACGACGAGGCGGAGTGGTTCCGGGAGGCCATGTCCGAGATATGTGACGTGGCAATGCCCCGGGCCCAGCCTGGACGTGCCTCGCGCCAGGTGTACTGGTGGTCGCAACAGCTGACAACACTACGCAATGCGTGCGTTGCTGCGCGACGCCGGTACACCAGGCACCGCAGGCTCCGTATTCGTCCTCCGGATACGGAAGCCATTCAGGCGGAGCTGTACGAGGGGTACAGAGCGGCGAAGACCGCCCTCCAAGCGGAGATCCAGCGGGCCAGAGGAGTGGCCCGCGAGGAGTCGCTGGAGACTCTGAACAGGGACCCGTGGGGACGCCCATACAAGATGGTGCGGGAGAAAATCCGCCCATGGGCTCCCCCGCTGACGCAGAGTCTCCGGCCGCAGCTTGTGGGGGACGTGGTGAGCGCTCTGTTCCCTTCGAGAGGGGAACATGCCTCCCCGCCCATGGCTCCGCCTACTGCGGTGCCCGATGCGGATCACACCGCCGACGACGACGACGATGCTCCGGAGGTGACCGAGGTAGAGATGAGAGTGGCGGTACGTAGGCTGAATGCCAAAAATACCGCCCCAGGACCCGACGGCTTACCTGGGAAAGCCTGGGTCCTGGCCTTGGAGGCTCTCGGGCCTCGACTAAGAGGGCTCCTAAGCGCATGCTTGGAGAGGGGCCAGTTCCCACTTCGCTGGAAGACGGGGAAACTGGTCCTCATCAAGAAGCCGGGGCGCCCTGCGGACTCTCCGTCCGCTTACCGGCCCATAGTGCTGCTCGATGAGGTGGGCAAGCTCTTTGAAAGAGTCATTGCAGACCGCCTCGTCGGGCGGCTGGTGCGGGTAGGGCCGGATTTGGCGGACAGCCAGTTTGGTTTCCGCAGGGGGCGCTCTACGGTGGACGCCATCATGCGCGTGCGAGCCCTCACGACGGGGGACGCTGTGGCCCGGGGTGGGGTCGTCTTGGCGGTGTCTCTAGACATCGCCAATGCCTTCAATACCCTGCCCTGGAGTTGCATCAGGGAGGCACTCCGGTATCACCGGATGCCGACCTACCTCTGTCGTGTGGTCGAGGCCTATTTGACGGACAGGGCCGTCATCTACCCCGGTCACCAGGGAGAATGGAACCGGCAAGAGATGTCGTGCGGTGTCCCACAGGGATCGGTCCTGGGGCCGCATCTGTGGGACATCGGATACGACTGGGTGCTGCGCGCCGACCTCCCTAGCGGCGTCAGCGTCGTTTGTTACGCTGACGACACGTTGGTCCTGGCGCAGGGGAGGTCGCACCAGGCGGCGGCTGAATTAGCGACACACGGGGTTGCGACAATCGTGGACAGAATCCGGCAATTGGGACTCGAGGTGGCCCTGCACAAGTCCGAGGCCATGTGTTTTCATGGTCCTCGGAACGCGCCACCGTCGGGTTCCCAAATAACGGTAGGAGGAGTTCACATCGGCGTCGAGTCGACGATGAAGTATCTAGGACTCGTCCTCGACAGCCGGTGGAACTTCGTGGAGCACTTCCGACGTTTGGCTCCCAGACTGGAGCGGGCCGGGGCTGCTTTGAAGCGGCTCCTGCCCAATCTAGGGGGTCCAAACGCCTCCTGCCGGAGGCTATACGCGGGGGTCGTGCGGTCCATGGCCCTTTACGGGGCACCGGTTTGGGCGCGTTCATTGAGGCGGCGGCCAGCCCGCCGGTTGAACGCGTCCCAGAGGGTCATGGCCACCCGGCTGGTCCGGGGATACCGCACGGTCTCCGGTGAGGCGGCGAGCCTCCTTGCCGGATTACCGCCATGGGATCTGGAGGCAAAAGTCCTCGCGCACATCTGGGAGTGGCGCGAGGAGTCGAAACGCCGGGGCGTAACTCCGTTCCCGCAAGAAATCGCGGCACAGCGGATAGAGCTCCGGCGGGATCTCATGGCGTCATGGAGAGTGCGATTGTCGCAACCCAGTGCTGGGCACGCCACTATTGCGGCGATAAGTCCCCTCTTTGAGGAGTGGCTAGAGAGGCGCCACGGCGTCCTCACCTTCCGCCTAACGCAGGTCCTCACCGGACACGGTTGTTTCGGGAGGTTCCTGTTCCGTATCAGGCGGGAGGAAACGCCCGGGTGTCATCACTGCGTGGATCGCCCGGAGGACACGGTTGAGCATACGGTGGAGGTCTGTCCGGCTTGGGCAGAGCATCGCCGTGTCCTCGTGGAGGCGATCGGCGGCGGGGATCTCTCGCGTCCGGCCCTAGTCCAGGCCATGGTACGGAGCGAGAGGGCATGGGAGGCCGTCACCTCCTTCTGCGAAGCAGTAATGCTCGCGAAGGAGGAGGCAGAACGCGTGAGGGAGAGGCAAATTTCGCGCCCTCACGCCCCTAGCCGCCGCAGGAGACGCCCTGGGCGTCGGGAATCGCAGGCCGATTCCCGGCCACCGTAGGCGCGGGCTTGCGGACGGTGAGCAATGGGTAGCTCGCCGTCCGATAAGGACCAGGCCCGGGTCGACGGCGCGTTGTGTTCCACGCGCGCCTCAAAGAGATGTCAGCACAACGGAAGGGGTCCGATAGGACCGATGCCTGCCGGGGTTGCGGGAAAGTCCGAAAGGGATACCGTGGCCCCTGGCAACGTAAAGGCAACGGAAGGAACACGGGTGGGTTTTAGTCAGTAAGAGTCTGACACGCCCTCCCGCTCCACCCAGAGCGGGAGAAGTTATTTGATAATTTCCCACCCCAAAAAAAAAAAAAAAAAAAAAAAAAAAAAAAAAAAAAAAAAAAAAAAAAAAAGGTATTGTGAGGACAGTGTAGGTCTTTCAACAAGTACCAGGTACTTAACAGAATAGTGATGGTCAACAAATCTACAGTCCACTTGGCCTACAGCGATCTCACATCCACAGAATTGAAAAGAATCTATATAAAGATAAATAAATTAATAAAGTAAAAACGTATTTGAACCTGCTGCAACATGACAAAGCTTCTTTTGTAGGTTGGTAAAGGTCTATGTTTATTATTTTTATGTAATCGTGTGGTAAATAAACCGGTGGCACACCTGCGGAGTAATTGCGTAACACACTTACAATAGCAATGGCTTTCATTTTGACAGTTCAACAACATTCATTGTGTTATTTACGTTGTTAAGCAGACAAATTTATCGAGCATATGAAGTAATCGATTAGCAATATTCTTAAAAATCATTCAGATTGTGAATTATTGTGTATTACGCAATGAGTAATTAGGTGGTAATTCCTTCGACTATGTGCAATAAATACTAGAGGCATCCCTGGTGCTTTGCCATCCCACACAAAGCTGTAAAGTCAAATGTACCCTTAACTGCACTGGTACCTATACCCTGGCACAGCTACGCTGCTTTGTGGCAGAAATGGTGACGATAGTAATAGATAGACGAGCATAATTTTAAAGAGCTCTAACAAAACTCAAACTCACATTCGTTTATTTAAAAATCCATTAAGAGTCCAGTTATAGCACCTAAGAAACTAAATTCTAAAGCGTAGAGTAATTAATTTGTATTTCGCAAATGACCCAGAGCGATAAATTTACCCAGAGATTAGACATTATGTACAGCATTACAGTAATTTATACAAATATAAGTTCTTATGTAAGTCGTGAAATGAAGAAAATGAATGACTGAAACTGTGGCCTGAATTACAGGGCAATTGAGCCACTTTCCTGGAATAAAAGTAAGAGGAAACTTAATATTATTAATGCCGCGAAGGGGTATAAGCAGAGGCGGATAGTTCCAACATTTAGGTAAGTGAAAAATCAAGGCTATTGTCATTACCCGGAACCTGCTACTGCGAAATTCGTTACTGAAAACCACAATACCACTACCCAACCCGGTGATCGAACCTAGGACCGCTTTACTTGACCACAAGACCAACCAGACAGTCAACTTATATTATTATCTCCAGGGAAATCCAAATACGTGCTTCAATTCTAATTAGAAAACGTCGCAAGACATGTTGCCAACACATTAGTTGTCAGAAATCACGGTGGACATCATTCATCACGATAACATGTTTTACGTGTAGTTCCTGCGTTGCAAATTAGTGAGCTGAAGTCTGGCAAAAGTGTTCGTTTAACAATATTTTTTTGTTGCAGATATTTACTGTAAACCGGTAAAATAATAAGAAAATTTAGTTTTTTAAAGCACCCTATTACTTCTAAATCATTTGTGATTTCCGAGACGTGCCTACGAGGTAGCAGGTCCAGCAGGACTATTCTGCAAGAATCTCACCTAAATTTCACGGTGCGTTTTTTACAGAATTCATCGACACGAACCTAAGTTTGTAACATACTGTCATAGTGTATTTATCACCGAAGCAAACGGCTTTTCTGCCTAAATGCCTTGAGAATGCCCGGAAGAAAATACTGTAGAGCACAATATTGCGTTACTGTAATGCTTCCGTCTTCTGTTTTTACTGAAAATACCAATACCGGCATGATTTCAGTCAGATTTAGAACTCATACGGAGGATGGTTTTAAGAAAAGTTTCTCTGTAATTCAGTACCTAACCATTTGTTAAGAGAAGGCCTAAGAAACATTGCAGACTGAATTTTCCATAATGAGGATAAAAAAACTCCAACCATAGTGAACGCAGCTTTTAAAAACATTACAAGACGAAGATTGATTTTATGAAAATAGACATTGTTTCAAAAACATGTCCTTTTGTTATTGTAAGTGTGTTACTCTTTCAAAAGATTATACGGCAATGACAATCCATCATCACGGCAAATGAAACGCATTTGAAGCTTGAAAGAACATTTGGCACAACTTGAGTTGTCAACAATATCGTCCTTTCGTCCCTGGTGCATTGCACTGTCTCTTGTGGAGTTTCCTGCCGGCTCTTCTCCATAGGAAACAACCAATTGGAACCGTGCACCTAGCTTCTGACGTTTCATAAGTGCCCATGTAGGTTTATGTGAAATAAAATATTTTGTATTTTGAATTTCCACTACTGACAGGCACTTGAGAACGTAGTATTTGGGAACATGAAATGGCATTTTTTTGTGCTGTTTCGTAAATAATCCTAGTCTCACGTAATGCACAGTTATTTTTACTTTCGTGCGGTTATTGCTTCATTTCATGTTTATTTTAATGCTCTATTTTGTCAAGCTTCGTGCTGATGTGTAACTCAGAAGAGAACATTTTGGCTTTCTTAATTATTTTCTTATTTTCTCTTTTCTCTTTAAAGGGAGTTTTCTAATTTCGTTCGCTTTTTCGCCATGGTGTTTTATGATAAAGAAATGCTTACAGACTGAACTGTTGATTTGACCTGGATTTAAGTAAGCTGGAAAAAGGTAGAATATTTGTAGTAAGTATACCTACATTGCTATAAAATTATAACAAGCTGGGTTACGAAATTTCCAGAATCTATTTTGCCAGACATTAATCTGCCAAGCCAACGTCGATCCATTGTTTTACTTAGATAAAAACGTAGATTTTATTTATTTTTTCATCACCAGATCGAAATAAACTATCGAAGTGTTAGACCTAGTCAGACTTACAGAAAACATTTGATGAGTGACCGATGTGACTATGCTCAGAAGACAAGCTCTGTAAAGCCGGCGCCGCGCGCCGGGAGCAGGGTGCAAGAGGCTACACTTGCACCTCCCTGGCTGTGTAAAATCATTCAGAACTAGAGAATTATCCGAATACTTTTAACACAATAATAGAGAACTTAATCTATTCGAGGCGAGATCCTAGCTTCTGTGCAATAGTCGACAAAGTACCGAACCCCTATTGCGGAAAATTAAATCGGCCTTAATTTACTCTATCTAAATTTTTAAGCTTCTTTGTATAAATCGACGCAGTTTGTCCTCTTTCTGTATGAATGGGCAAAATATAACCTATTCCATTCGAGGCGAGATGCATAAATTATCGAGCTCGAGCTTGAATCCTACATTCTCTTATTTGTTAAGCTTTTTTGCATAAGTCGACAAAGTTATTACTCCTTGTAGGTATGAATGGACTAACGATAACCTAACTTATCCGAGGTGAACTGCAAAAATGATCGACCTCGCTTCGTGGAGCTGAAGTACTGAACTGAAAATAAACCTGCCGGTGCCCATGGTAAATACCGTGCGATAATAATATAAATTCTACTTTTCATATAAATAATTCTGTGAAACACCAAATACAAATCCAGATTATGTTGTAATTTATTCATAATAGCGTAAAATTAATTAATGTTGTATGAATTTATTGTGTGCGTGTGCAAGAGTAGCGTTATTCAGTAGTATAATGTAATGGGTGGTTGCCAATACAAATGTACTGACTATAAATCAATCGCATTTTTATGAGCACTGGAAATCTCGAGACAGGTTATTTTGAGCAACAGTTATGGACTCGGCAGTTCGTAAAACAATTTGAATCCAGGACAACCGTATGTAACCCGAGTTCAAAGATAAAACGACGAAAAGGTAGATATCACTCGAAATTGTATTGTACATTAATAATATGATCGAGAAAGACTTAACTTGTTTTTTCTTTCAAATGTGAAAAAACTATCCCGAGAAAACTATCTTAGGCTTAGCTACCAACTAAACAGTGAAATCGAAAGGATGAGCTTTAAATAAGACAATTTACAATTGAATCAAATGTAATCTACATAATGCGAATCGTTTTGTTACTATTTTAAACGGCTTCCAACATTTTTTCGTGAATTCTTTATTGTTAATACGCAGGATTGGCAAAAAAAATATTTAATGAGAACTATAACTTTAGGTCGAAAGTGTACCTATGTGTATCACTAATACCTAGTATAATGTGTAAGACGAATGTATCACTAACGTATTTTTTTAAATAAGATATGTTTTTTCATAATTATGCTACGTAGACAACGTAGCTATTACGAAACAATGTAGCGTTATAATTTAAAAGCTTCTGCTACATTTATGATAGACACAATATATGGGTAGGTATGTAGGTAAAAAAGAGATATTTTTACACTCGTTTCTAGAACGAACGAAAATACATTTTTTTACTAAAACCACGATGCACATGCAATGTTTAGTCATCCATCAACCATGCGAGCCCTGTATACATCCTGTGCTACCTAGATATTCTATAATATTTAATGCAGCTATTTTGAGCTGAAACCCTATCAGTCAACATCAATCTTCAAAACTGGGTAAATGCGGATCTGCAGGGTACTGACAAGCCGTATTGATTAGCTTTTACGATGCTCGTTGAGCGATAACAGTCAACGAGATAGCCAAATTCGTAAACATCATGATTTTATACAAAGCATGCCGATCCACCTTTATTATTAGCTTTTTTTTTTCATTTGCAGACGACTTGGTACAAATTGAAATGACGTGAAAAGAAAATATGTGAAATTTTGCTCTAGTTAAATAAACACACGGAATGATCGTAACTATAATAATACGAGTGAAGGAAGAGTTGCAGATGTTATTATTTTAAACTATTCCTCGGATTATCTAACTAGCTAAGAACATTTTACAGTAGTAGATACACGTAACTATAACTAGTTATTTAATGGGAATTAATGTTCTCACTAAAGTACGAGGATTACGTCAAAAAAAAATTTTTTTTTTACTACTCTGTAAAATGTAAAATTGGAAACGCTCATTGTTGTTTGCGAGCTTTTGTATTCTGTAAATAAGTAGCTTGGCACCTAGATGGTAAATACTAATTGCAAGCTTAATTAACAGCAGTAGGTATAGGTAACTATAGCATAAAACGAAAAGAGTGTTGGAAAATATCGAAGTCTGAAAATAAAATGTTTTAAATTCTATAATAGTGTTATTCTAACGTCTCATATAAAAGTGGTTGGTAGACAGACAAAAACATTTTGCGAAATAGACATTCTGCGAAAGAGACATTATGAGAAAGAGACATTTTACGATTGGTAGACATTTTGCGGGTCACCAAAATTATTACAGTAGGTACTCACTCGCTCAAATCAAATTTATGTCTACCCACTTACTATTTGTAATAACAGAAATGATTTATTGGCAACAGCAAACCCTTGAGATCAGTCCGTTATTCTGATATATTTGTGTTGTTCACCTATTATTTAAACTAAATTTCGTTTCTAAATCATTTATATTAATATTTTGCTCACGCCTACGTTGGTTTTTGTTATTTTTACGGGTATTATGATTTATCAGTTACAAATGGGAAATTAAGGCTCAAACGGAAATAGGATCTTTGATAATAAAGACTGTGGCACAATATAGACAATATCTGAAACTGAATGTTTCAATTTCAGACTGCTAGGTTGTCTAGCAATACCTACCGCTAACCTGAACCCTTGTTATTGAAAAAGCAATTGAGCCACGATTTTAATCATCAAAGTTCTGAAAGCAACAAATCCTTCTGGCGTAGGTAGTAGATAAGCGTGTCCCGTAGGTAGAACATTTTCATTCTGTTGTTGAAGCTATTTCTGTTTTAAGTGACGAAACCGTTAATGGCCTATTATTTAGGTTCCTCACAGACAGATTGTGTTTTAGTTTTCAATCTTATGAAATGAATAATAAAGATTGATAAGACAAAGAAGAAAGGCAGCACTCCTTGTAATTTGGGTTTCGCACTCGTACATTTGTAAAAATAGTTTCAAAAGATAGATCTCGGTCAAATTAAGATAAAAGGTAATCACAGCATATTTTTTTTAAATTGGGTTTTCCCCAGATATACATTGTTTAAAAAGCAAGTGGCTCCGTATAAACAGACCCCACGACAGTAAAACAAAAAGTTTATTATGCAGACCAACGAGTTAACAGTATATTATATATGACATCCAAAGATGGCGGAAATTAATAGTTCCAATAATGACTACTGAAGGGAAAAGTGGCACTAGTAGCTGACTTTGCCCTCTATTAAGCCCTCTTCACATTGGACCTCTAGAAGAGCGTCATGTCCTATTGCACCATTACACTTCTATGCAAAGTAAGCAGACATAATTACGTTATGATTGAAAAAAAATATTTTGTTATTACTACTAATGTGAACGTCCTCCTAACTAATGTTATAAATGTGAAAGTGAGTTTGTTTGTCTGTTACGCTATCACGCTAAAACGGTTGAATGGATTTGGATGGCACGCATAAACCATGCCCTGGGTAAGGACATAGGGCTATACTTTACATCCTAGATCGCAGACGAAGTTGCAGGTCATTAATAGTATAATATAAAAGCATATCAATGAAAACAACGCTTTTGGATGAAGAAAGCCAAAAATGCAACCGGGGGTTCGTCCAAAAAATATTATGGACGATGGTTGCCCTGCAACTGCAAACCAACGCGCTATCGCTTTGCGTCGTGCATCGTACAATATCGAAAACGATGAAAAAGGTCGTGAGGCAAAATAGATCTAGAGACGTTGGTTAACATCGCCCGACATTGCAAGCGACTGGTGCCGCGTCCAGTGAATGCGTGGCTTTATTATTGGACAACTCACAACTGTCAGTCGTGATGTCATTTAGAAATATTTTCAATAATATGTACTACCTGCTAGGTATTTAAAAATGTTTTTGCAATTAATATCCTATTATATTTATGCAAAGATTCAAAGGCGAATGTAGAATTCAAGACCTGTGAAGATATTCAGGCTGGGGAGGCCGCATCCCATTATGTTGTCTTACTATCTTGGTCGGCTTATTCCTACCTAATAAGCAAATTAAGCAAAAATAAAACATTTATTTGGTAATTCATTGAATGAAGCATTTTTATCATATTCTTACATGCAAATCTTAAGAGAACTTCTTCAAATTATTGAGTAGCCGGCGCGGCGTGGTCGTCATGCTTGTCGTCAGCATCACCATACGATGCTCATCACACATACTAGCATCAATTGTAACCTATGGCATTGCATTAGACTCGATCATCTTTACACAGTACACACCTGGATTACGTAGGTACAATACTCGTATTCTATTCTTCACCACAAAACAAATAAAACTAGAAGGTAAGCAAACTAATCAATAAATATTCACGACACATCAAGACAAAACAGAGTAATGACATTAACCGACTAATAAAAAACATGTTGCAAACACAAATAGGCACCAAAAATACAGGAGTATTATTCCAAAGCTTGGAATAATTCTCTTGTGTTTCAAAATCAAAGTCAAAGACAAATAAGTAATTTATTTCAATTAGGCACAAAAAAGGCACTTTTGAACGTCTACATTTACAGAAAAATAATAATTGATTCTAGTCGCCCCTTCCAAAAGGTAGTTTTCGTATGGAGAAGAATGGGCAAGAACCTCTACCGTTACTCTTTTAAATTTTTTTCACAATATCTTGTTTACATCAATTATATAATTATATGTGAAGACGATGCACCTAGAATACGATTACTATACCACGATAGGTTTTTGTTTTCAAGGGGCAGGAGTCTGCTTCTCCAAAATGTCTTAGATTTGATTAACGTCTTGTCCTGTAATACTCCTCTAAAAAAGCCAGCCACTAGGTTCATCGTTTAAACTATTAAGAGACTTTTACCACCAAAATTCTACTAATTAGCAATTATAGTAATACCATATTCTGGTGATTATGGTAACTCCATAGCTACCGTCCCTGGTTCTGTGTTTAGATATTGCAAATAATTACGTTTTGATAGTCAGCAATAGTCAGATTTACTTTAGTGGACTGTAGATTTGTTGACCATCACTATTCTGTTAAGTACCTGGTACTTGTTGAAAGACCTACACTGTCCTCCCATACCTAATAACACTGTTATTTGAAAATATTATAAAAGCCAATTATTTTTAAAAGAGTAACCGTGGAGTTTCTTGCCGGCTCTTCTCCATAGGAAACAATCAATTGGAACCGTGCACCTAGCCACAGACCTAGCTTCTGACGTTTCATAAGTGCCCATGTAGGTTTATGTGAAATAAAACATTTTGAATTTGAATTAAATATTTGTTTATTATTTTTTTGCTTTGTGCAGTTTAATAAAAAAAAAGCTGATGCATAAAGAGAAACGCCCTGTAACTGTTTCATATAATGTACATACATTCATGAAAACTTCTGAAATTAAGCGACACCAAAACTGCCAATCTTCTTTAACTGTGAGTTACTAAAAATCCCTAATGTATACATCGGCCCACGCGCGGTGTCTCATTTGTTTACAGAATTGTGCTCGCCTGTGGATTGTGGAATGATATGTTTCAACGTGAAGCTCACGTCCGAACTTTAGCCCACTTGGTGTTTTATTGTGTGTACGCGATTCGGAGTTTTATTTCGTACAGCTGGTTGCCGGATAATCCGAGTATAAATAGCGTATAGACAACAAAGCATCAACAAATTCAACTCGTATCGGGTACCGTTGTTGGCTGTCGAATGTTTAGCGGGCCGACTCGCCTATTTTATGGCCGTTCTAAATTATTAAAATTGTTCTATTTCCAGACTCGTTTCGTCTATATTCATGATAATATTCGGACGTAAATTGTTATCAGATGGACCGATCTTTTAAACTAGTGAAACCAGAATGCCGTCGCTACTAGGTATTATCGTCAGTAAAATCAGGTAGGTATCATTAAAAGCTCAAGGTGAAAAGTAAAATTCTGAGAATAGATACAGAGATATATAACTAGCTATTGCCTACGTACTCGTATGACCTATATGGGTCATGTAAATATTAAACAGCTACATAGTAGGGAGCTAGTAAATAAATAGTAGGTACTTTTATTACTATAACAACTAATGCTTGCTTTCCCCGCAGCTTCCCTTGCGTAGACCGATATTGTTTTAAGTACCTACTGAAATTGAATCCATGACTGCTTTATTTCCGGTGTGCACGCTGTGTCAGCTGTGGTTGACAAAAATAATAAACACTACCTAAATACTAATTATATAAAAAAAGCGGGGAACGAAGTTCCTTAGGCAATACCACAGATTACCTAATACAGATAGGACACCAATTCCAATTCAATGAGTTTAACGTAGTCAGAAGATCTAAGAGTCACGCAGTCAGAAAGAGAGGCAACTTCTAGGTGAATATAACTACATAGGTGATAAGCGCTATGCGATCTGAATTGCACTTTATTGAAAAGTGTCGCTTTTTATTTATGTAAATAAATAATTTTGCGTGTCCCATCTGTATTAATGCGTGGCGAGTATCGCCACACACACTCGTATATTATAGAAAGAGACAAAGAGAGAGATAAAGTCGCATGGAGGGGGCATAACGCTTTTCCTTACGTGACAGCACAAGCGAGGTGAGTCAGCAAAAAACGAGTGCAGTGCGGTTGAAATATGATGGCTTGAAAATAATAAGAGGTACACCGTGACCGTAAATACCGTCATGAAGGAGTGGTTGTAGCTGGAGATGTGGAGAGACAGTATGGCGCCCTTACTTTCCGGTGGACACAGGTGCTCTCCGAACATGGGTATAAGTATCTACTTCACAGGAAACTGTGCTGTGCCGTATAGGCCGAGAGCCGGCGCCTGGTTGCCAGCCGGCAGCATTGTATGCCTTCAGTGCCCCAACGACACATTAGAAGAGTGTTTACTGTAGGGATTTGTTTGTTATAGCCAGTGGTTTTACTAGTTAAAATTTTATTATTTTTTGTTGCTTTACTTAAATATATACTGGTATTCAGCTGCATCCTGTTAAACTGGAAGCCGACCTCAAAATAGTTGGGAAGGCTAGGCAGATTGGTGGTAAGCTCTAATGTCGATTGCATGCATACCTCATAGGTACCTTCCAGCTGTAACCAGCTGGAAGTCTCGTTGACGGCGGCGCGTGTGTTGGATCATATAGCTCCTTTCAAAATAATTGAGATGAATGATTGATCCATGCGTCATGTTCGTGAATAGGCGCCGTCAGTTGGGACTGGTCATATCTTAGCTGCCATGGCTTAAGGCTCGTGCAGAGTAGCGACAGACTCGACATTGGTTATTGCTCTACCGTGAAGTTTTCTTAGAAATTGTTTTGTTACCGGTGTTGCGTTGAGCGACTAGTCGCGCTTAGTCTGCACGAGCCTCTAGTTAAATTTTTGAATTGTTCTTTGTTTTTTTCTTTTTATTATGGACTCTTTTAACGTGCACGTCTTTCTACATTATTCTCACATGTATAATTTCAACACGAATTATGTACAGACGCCAGCACATCAACCTACTACAACCTGTCAAATTTGTTCAATAGATTTCAGCTTTATCACTAAACTATAAGGTTCAAAGTTGATTGGGAAAATTCGACAGTTTCGGGTAGGTTGACCTGCTGGCGTCTGTACCTAACCAATATGTTGTAACAATTTTGATTTATAAGTGTGTCCATGGAGTTTCTTGCCCGTTCTTCTCCATAGGTACCTACTACGCTTTTGAATGGGCAACTAGCTTCATATTTCTGATTGTCCGACTCCTTGACAATTCAAAAGTGCCTGTAAATGTTGTAATTAAAATAAATGCTTTAAGTTTGAGTTTGAGTAATATTTTGTTTCACTCAATAAAAAGTAGGTGAATACGGTAGGTGAGTAGATGCATACGGTTAGTCTATGTGGGTTATTTTGTCAAAAATAAAGTAATGTAAGTAAGTACCTACCTAAATTATAATATCTTGCCTGCTAGAACATATGCATCTGCTGCGACAACCGCAACAAAACAGAAAGCTAATTCCTGTACAGAACTGGCTAAGGGGCTCAAGCAAGGGCCCCAAAAATATGAGTTCTTTCGCAAGAAATCATAAAGTGAATTTGATATTAATCTAATTAAACTTTTTAGCAAGCATTACTCTAACTAAGGTACAATTGTCATCAATTATCCTTAACTTATTATGTATTCAAGTTTTAAATTTCTTTATGATGTTTTTTTTACGCAAAAAATTTTGAATCCGCACGCCACTCATTCTGCCACTCACACTGCCTGGTTTGGCCGCCATGTATATTCACCGAGATTGTCTCTGGTAGGGTCTAAAACCTAACGAAGTCATTGAGGAATTTGGGAAAAGTAGTCCGATACCTATGTGTTAAGCAAATTAAAATACTGTGTGCTTTTTAGTGTTTACTTTGCTAAAACCCACCCTCAGCGGGGTTAAGCCCCCCCAAACGACAATCCTTAATCCGCAACTGCATAGGTAGATAGTTACATACATGCATACATACATGAACCCTGAAAACATTACACTCCTTCTTGGGCAGTCGTGTAAAAACGTACCTACAAATTCAAGTCGCAATCTCTTCACAGCGACAAGCAATTTCAATAACTTGTAAAAAATGTAAAAAAAACATATGGTTTTATGTTACCCACTAACTGATACGTAGGTAGGTAATTGGATACCATTGATTATTGACCGTTAATTGACACCTATCATGTTCTTATACGAAGTAAAATACCTTTTCATGATGTTTGTTTCCATTAAACATTACATTTTCATGATGTTTATTTATTGTTTAAAAATGTTTTAAAAGGATACATTTGCCCGGTTGATGGAAATAGGCTCCCCCCTATTACTTGGGACTTCAAAACATAACTTGCGAAATGTGGGTGTAGGTAGGTACCTACTATAGGAACACCTCTGCCCAATCCTTCGGGGAAACAAGGCGTGATGTCATGTTATGTAAGTATTTTATTTTTGTCATTATTTGCGGCATACTCTGTTTTTTACCTAAAATTGCCGGGTAGTTAATATTTTTTAGATGCAGCCTCTTTAGTCATACCTCTCCAAATCATCTAAAATTTGCAAAAAAAAGGCCCAATATATAAAAAGTACTCTGTGAAAAAGGCCGATTACAATTAAAAAAAAAATTGCAGCCATTATGTTTTTTTGACGTGACAACGTCTTATAAATTGGTTTGCCGGGTGACACTTCAAGAAACTGCGTTACGCTCCGCTCACGTTATGCGCTCACAATGAGAGCGAGTGAGAGGCACGCGTCCCTTCCACTCGGGCATGGTTAGCCCGCCTAAGAGCGAGAGAGACAGACATAAAAAGTGAAAGGCACGCAAAGTCGTTGTCACGTAAAACTTTCGCCCGTATACCGACTTTACAGGCAACCAATTTTTTTTCTCTTCTTTTACAAAACGGCGTTTACCTATCTGATGCCTGTATTTTTATTTTCAAAAGTTGCAAGAGGTTACAAGTGCGATAAGCCAGATACACAAGCAGAGACTCACTGGCAATTTCAAAATCCTAAAGGTATTGAAATCGCTAGCGAGAAATCTGCTGTCAAAATTTGTGTTTATCCAGCATTACGTGGCATTGCTAAAGAATAGTCTGAGCCTAACTAACCCTTCAGAAAGGAACAACTTGGCAAAAAGAGTTTGGAAAAATGAGCTACTATTGCACTTAGGTCACTTTGAATGGGAAATAAAATTGTTAAATGTGCAACAAAAAACGCTGTTTGTGCGTGACTCAAATCAAAACCTACAAGCACTTGTCGGCAAAGTAGTGATATCTTGATAGGTCTGCATTAAGTAAAATATTTAGATCCAAATGTCACCACGACAGACTCTTTTATGTCGACGTACTTGTGTGGCGACGTTATGTTCCGTTGCCGTTGCCAGGAAAAATCTAAGAGGTTTGATGTGTTTTGGTTTGTAATATTTCCTTTAGCTATTTCATTGTAGAACCTTTCTTCGGAGCACGCTCATTTGAATGGTTTTTGCAATTACAAAACGACGGCGAAGTGCCAATAACACCTAACTGACAAAGTAAAACATATTCATTTCACTAAAACATGCGAATAACGCCTCTAAATTCATAACGATAAAAAAGTGAATTTCTCGAATTTCAGTTACGAGTTATTGGCACTTCGCTGTCGAAAAACTGTTACTTTACAAAATGATATTATTTTTCACGGGAACGCATCCATTTCAGACTGACATTAAATTAACGTCAAAAATGACAGAAAGAACTGAGTTTGACAGTCGATGGTTGATAAAAATATTCGATTTGTTTATTTGTAATACACAATACACATACGAACTTTTAAACGCTCCTTGTGTGGCTTGTGCTGTAATTACTACTTTCAATAAATAAACAATGCTCAATGATTGGGAGCTATATTGAAATCTATAATTTCTTGATCTAAAATGGAAAGTTACGTAGTTATATCTTTTATTGGCGAAGGATCGTTTGGTCGTGTGTTTAAAGCTAAACATAAAGAAACTGATGCCGTTGTAGCTTTAAAGGTTATAAGAAAGGTGTGTTTATAGTCGTATTGTCAGTTCTGCACTTTAGTGATCTGTGTCCTGGTAGATTTTTAATGTTTTTTAGCCCAGAGTTACCCTTCTTCCTTATGTAAAACAATCGTATGTCTCGAGTTACGACTCACGATAAACAAGCTACAAGAAGGGATTCTATGTTAAGGGGCTTGGTTTCCGCACATAGTCCGTCAGGTGGACCATTGTGCGTGGGCCATAGTGGCCGTTTGGTGGTTATTCCAACAAGCCCACCTCCCTCCAGAAGTTTATGAAGTCTCCTGGTCTGTTTAGAACATCTGTGTATGGATCTAGGTGACCCGAGGGTTTCTTTTCTAATCTGGGTGACGCCCGTGCATTCAAAGAGCATGTGCGCAGCGGTTTCCTCAGCCTCCATGCACGCCCTGCACAGAGGACTGTCCATTATGCCTATTGTGTGGAAGTGTTTGTTTAGCAAGCAGTGTCCCGTGATGGTCCCCGTCACCAGGCGCAGGCTGTTCCTGTCCAGGCGTAATAAACGCCTGGTCAGCCTGCTATCCAAGGATGGCATAGCCTCCTTTGACTGCCTGCAACAAGATGGGATTAGAACGTGTACTGTTTTATGGTGAAATCGCAGTACACTTTTTATATTCTAGCAGGATCTCAATAATAACATGCATGAGTACACCTAATTATTGGTATCCTCACTTACAGAAAGGGAGTTCAATCAAAGACTTGAAAAACTTGAGACAAGAATGTGATATACAGAGGCAGCTAAAACATCCAAACATTATCCGGATGATAGACAGCTTTGATACCGATTCTGAGTTAGTTGTAGTCACAGAGTATGCGGAGAAGGAGTTACATAGCATCCTCGCTAAAGAAGGATGTTTGAATGAAGATCAAGTTAAGAAAATCACTTGGGATTTGGTTTCAGCATTGTACTACTTGCATTCCCATAGGGTGCTTCATAGGTTTGTTCCATATTATCTGAGTTTTACACACTTTCACACTAAAACGGCTGAGCGTATTATGAAATTTGGCACACGGGTAGACCATAACCTGGAATAAGACAAAGGATAATTTTTATCCCGGTAGTATGTACCCGTGGAATAAGTATTACATAAGTTAATTTGTTTAATATTCCAGGCATGTTGGATCCTTGTAGGTCAAAAATAGTGAACTACATTTTGAGTTCTCTCAGAACATTGTTGAGCAGTCTATTCAGAATAATTCTTAAAATTAACATGAAATAAAATACTAACTTCAACAACTGAACAACTCTTTACTTATTTCAGAGATTTAAAGCCACAAAATGTCTTACTGGACAGTACTGGATGTGCCAAACTATGTGATTTTGGTCTTGCAAGAATCATGACCAATGCAACACATATTCTGACTTCTATTAAAGGTACTCCATTATACATGGCACCAGAATTGATTGAGGAGAAGCCTTATGATCACCAGGTCAGTTTCTAATACAAGGGGTATTGAACAATAGTTCCATCTTGGACTCCTTTTAAAGGTTATAATTTAAACAAACTAGCTAAACAATAAAATGCGTAAATGCTTAGCGATTCAAATATTTCCAGTTTTGAGTAATAAATGTATGGTTATGGAATCTTTATTACTATGTATTTATATATAATATGCATATGCATGTGCTAACTCAAAGTAATTAAATTAAGTATCAATACAACAAAAAGTTCTTACAAAATGTGCCTATCCTTATTTCAGGCTGATCTATGGTCTCTTGGTTGCATAGTGTATGAGTTGATAGCTGGTCAGCCACCTTTCTGTACCATGTCAATATGGCAACTGGTGCGGATGATCAGGCACAAGCCAGTGCAGTGGCCCAGCTTCATTAGCACTGAAGCTAGATCCTTCTTGCAGGTATGTATTTGTCATGAAAATAAGAAAAACTATTCAATAAAAAAAAAGGAATCACTACAAGGTTCTGGACCACTCTTGATTCCTTTTGCCAATGCATATTCCATAAGAGTAAAAAATTATATTGAGGGCCCATTTTAGAATGTCAGATAACATTTATCTGGCAGTTAATAAACATGCTGATTTGACATAATTTAAAAAAAGAAAATCTCAATTTTAATTCTAAATTCAGACTAAGGGCCTTAAAAGACTTGTTCAGCAGTGTTTTAAACTTCAATTTACTCAATATTGCAGGGTCTACTCCACAAAGATCCCATGAAAAGGATGACTTGGCCAGAAATTCTGGAGCATGCATTTGTTTCTGGTCATGTGACTATACTGCCAGAAGATGTTCAGAGTGAATCACCATTCACAAAGCCACTGACCCACAGTCAGCAAGAGGCTAAGCAGCTTCAGAGGGAAAAGGTTAGCAGTAATACAAGGTAAGGAAATTGATGTACCTGTTGCTATAAAAAATGTATAAAAGTATTGAAAAACGCTCACTCACTCACTTCTAATACCTATCCAAAGTTTGCTTTAGATTTGAGCATGGCAAATTAGTAGATCTACCCGTTACAGAAACAAAGTCAATGAACACATTAAAAGATCTTACAAATGGAAACCAAATTTCTTTTTTCAGAACAATACCTGAACCAAAACCAGAACCGAAAGAGCATGATTTGCGGAATGCACGAGTGATGCAAGCGATGGAATGTGTCCCAATGTCTGATGACGACAGCGTTAGAGCAACCAGCGCATTTAGTGTACGAGACAGCCTGAAGACTGACGATGAAGACCAATCACATCCCATCACTGCCGCCAACGCAAAACTACTCAGACACGAATACAATGTCCTGAACAACTCCAACCTCGTTGTATGCAACCTAGAAAATAACATGGCGCAACTAATTGCAGCTAACAAAAAACAGTCAGATCTTAACAAAATGGATAAGATAGATGAAGAAAAGCCTAACACAGAGAAACATGTTGAAGAAAAGAAAACCCAAAAACCTCTAAGCGCCAGTGATAGTCAGAAAGAATTACTGGAGACAAAACAGAAAGCGAAATCTATAGATACTGCTTCACAGAGCTTGGAGCATCCAAAAAGTTCTACTAAATGTAGCAGTGATGTCAGTTCTGGGCTTAGTAAGAGTGTTCCGCCTTCATATAAGCAGAAAATTTTACAATTTTCACGTGATAAACTCAGGTTTGGTAGTGGAGGAAACAAATTAACGAGAAGTATCAAAAGATCGTTCCATTTTAGTAGAAGTTGGGACAAAAACAAAAATGAAAGTCAGCGACGGACGAGCGAGCCTACAATAGAAGTTTCGAGCTTTGTAGATGATAAGGAAAAATGTTCTAAAGAGGAAAAAGATCAGGATGTGGAGAAATCCGAAGTTATTGAGGACACTTCTAATGATAAAGATGTCGCTGATAATGATAAGATGCTTAAGACTGAAGACAAAAGTGATGGTAATATTTTTTCTCCTTTAACTCAAGATATTTCAAATATTCTATTAATAATAATAACTATTTTATTTCTGGTTTCCAGTTAAAGAGCCATCTTCCATAGAATTGGAGGAATGGGAAGCATTCCTAAATTCCAACATTAGTGAAGTTATGGATGGCGATGTGGAATCTCTAACTCAACTGAATATGGTATGTAGTTATGTTACACAATGCAAATTATCACATAATAGAATAGATAGTGTAAGCATTATTGACTGGGTAGGTTCTTTTTAACCGACTTCAAAAAAAGGAGGTTATATGTTCGACTGTATGTATTTTTTTTTTTTTTTTTTATGTATGTTCACCGATTTCTCCGCCAATTGTCAACCGATTTTGAAAATTCTTTTTTTTATTGCTTCATTGTTCAAGATTGGTACTGACACTACTCATTGAGGCTCTAAAATGTAACGAACTGACAAACGCCTTATATATTGCTGTTTTAAAATACATAATGATATATACTTATCAATCAGCATCTGAGTAAGCAACAAATAAACACATAACATTACAGAAAGTGGTTTATGAATACGAGCTTCGTAGGTGAATCGAGAATGAATTATTTTAGGATAGGCTTAATAGTTTTAGTTCTGCTCATATGAACACATTTCTGGATTTCCAGATATCATTTTTGTAAAAGCTATTAATTAATTCAAATTAATTATTACAGGTAAGCATGGTGATAGGCGTAGTGGGCAGTGCAGCGCGGGCCAGCGGCGGCGGGCGCGTGTGCGGCGCCGTGGCCGCGCTGCTGACGTTGCCGGCGCTTGCGCATACACTACCGAGGCATACTCTGCTTAATATACAAGATGTGAGTTAAATTCAAAATTCAAATTCAAAATATTTTATTTCACATAAACCTACAAGGGCACTTATGAAACGACAGAAGCTAGGTGCACGGTTCCAATTGGTCGTTTCCTATGGAGAAGAGCCGGCAAGAAACTCCATGGTTACTCTTTTAAAAGTAAATGGTATTTACAATGTTTTCAAATTACAGAGTTAATAGGTATGAGAGGACAGTGTAGGCCTATCAACAAGTACCAGGTACTTAGCAAGATAGAAAATGGTCGACAGATCTACAGTCTGTTAAGCCTACAACGTTCTCACATTCACAAAATCTAAAAGAAAAGAATCTATATAAAAGCAAAATCAAATAATAAAAATAAAAAGCTATTTAGACCAAATGACATGATTGCGACTACAGCTGTATGTAACAAATCTAATTTATTATATTAAAAAAAAACTTATTTATTATAAAAAAGTTTACAAGAGTACACAAGCTTTTATGAAATACCTCTCTTCTCAACATAATTAAGATAGTTTTAATCGACAGATGGCAGATAACCATGTGTGTCAACATATGCTTCGATATTCACAAACTTCTTCTTGGTAGCCTCATTGAGGGAACAAAGAGTTTAACTGAATTGTGAGCTAACTTAATACATACTATATTTCCAGGTGTATCTTGAAGCTAAAGTGGTGTACAACTTCGTTGCGGCCATTAATACGCTCATGAAAGACAGCAAAGACAATGACGACGTAGCCCATGACAGGTACACATAGCAACAAACTCATAGTTCCCTCTGAACTTGCAATCAGCGCGATTTTGCGTCTGTGAACCGTCCTGATATTTTGCGTCTGTGAACCGTCCTGATATTTTGCGTCTGTGAACCGTCCTGATATTTTGCGTCTGTGAACCGTCCTGATATTTTGCGTCTGTGAACCGTCCTGATATTTTGCGTCTGTGAACCGTCCTGATATTTTGCGTCTGTTAACCGTCCTGATATTTCGTCCGTCCGTTGTCCGTTTTTTCCATCGTGTCACCACCAGTTAAATGACAAGCTAGCCAGCAGGGTTGGTTATATCGCGTCGTGGGAGGTTAACCGCCTAGTTATAGAGAAATCTACAATACTCCAATGGCTTTGCCAATTTTAAAAGACAAAAATGAAATATCTCATATGTCTGCTGCAGTAATATCGGTATTCATACCTTCATAGTCTTCATACCATAGCATAGATAATAATATATTTGTAAACCCATTTAATTTAAAAAGTTGTAAAGGTAGGAAGAAGCACGTAATTAATTTATATCTCTTCCACAGACTACAGGGCGTTGCTCGCATGCTGGAAGTGTGCGCGTGGCTGTGCGTGCGCTCGTGTCGCGGTGTGCGACAGTTTGCAACCGCGCTCAGCACATACAACGCGCATCCAGTCTTCACCAGGCTCTTGATGCACTGTAAGACTATTTGACATATTTTGACGCACACAGGTCAAGACAACAGCCTGTTTATTCTGTAAAAAGCACAAATTAGCCCGCAAAATCATTTAAATAAAAAGCGACTCTTGCTACGACACAATAAAGTGCAATTCAGGTCGAAAAGCGTTAATAGGTGAGGAAGGTTGATGGTGACCAATCTATACTTGTCAAATCCGAATCTCAAATTGAAGCACTGTCAAAGGAAACCTGACTATGTCATTATTTCGTATACACCCTAATTATGTTTAAACTCTTTAATGTTTATGTTTTCAAATGTTTCTTCAGTTTTGCATTTCACTACTTATTTAAGACAGCATTTTACCTGCAACTTAACGCGTTATGTTTTATCTGTGCCTTGTTACGATTCCAATATTCAAAACCCTTTTATACACCACTATACTACTACACCAATATTTACACATCCTACACTACACAACCACTCTTACCCACTGACACTCACACACTTGATACACATCATCATCATAATCTCACTTGCTCTCCCGCGGCCAAAAAATCTCCTACCTCCTTGATCCCTCAACAGGCTTACCTTAACAAGGTAAATCACTCTATTTACATAGTTCGCAACACATATTATCTACATAAACCATTAATAATACGCATTACAATCCTATGTAAAAATGGTGGATAACATGATCGAGTTAAACGATAACATTGATCAACTCTCAGTCTCTAGTTCATTATGTTGTAAGCCGGAGGAATGTTCTTCACATATTAGGGACCCGTCCAAACAGTTAAAACTAGTTACACAGAACATCAGGTCTATTAACGCTAATTTTGATTCTTTTTTAACGCTCTTAGTCAGGCTTAATCTTGATATTGACATTATCGTTTTAACTGAGTGCTGGCTGAAGCACAGTAGTTGTATTATACCACCGATCGCGACTTATTCCCAATATCAAACAATGCTTGTCTCAAACCAGAATGACGGAGTGGTTATTTACGTTAAAAACCTTGACAACTACATTGTTTACGAACCTCAACTCACGGATGCAAGCTGTCTAGTGCTCAAGATTGGCACCGAAAGGGCTTTCGTATGTATCTATAGGTCCCCTTCTATTAATGATCCTAGTAACTTCCTAAACTCCCTTAATTCACTATTAGAGGACCTCTCATCTCTTCCAAATATAGTTGTTTTAGGTGATATAAACCTGGATATCAGTAGTAAGCCCTGCTCTCACCACATAGCTGAGTATCTAAACCTTATGGCGTTTCATGGTTTACTTCCGTCACATTCCTTCCCTACTCGTGAAACAGCCTGTCTGGATCATGTAATGTTAAAAAGCAACATGACAGCGATTGCTATCGTAATGGATTCCTCAGTTACGGATCACAATTGTGTGTTACTCTGTCTTCAGTCAAAAAAAGCCTATAAACAGCAAAGTACATTCTGCAAAATTGACTATGTTGCTCTCGACAAACACATACACTGTCTTGACTTTCAGTCCCTTTATGCATGCAAAGACCCAAATGAAGCCTCCAACTTACTACTTAATCCTATATCTGCCCTCATATGCTCCTACTCATCTATTATAAAAGTCACTAACCACAATCGCTTGCTCAAACCTTGGATGACACTGGGTATGCTCCGCTGCATGCGTAATCGTGATGAAATGCATAAAAAACTCAAGTTATCTCCGAATAACGGTGTCCTCCAAACTACATATAAAAGATACAGAAACTTCTGTACTAAAATCCTCAAAAAACTTAAAAGAGACTATGAGAGGTCCGAAATTAGGGAGGCTGCTAACAGTAAAGACAATAAAAAGATATGGCAGGTTATAAAAAGGGTTACCTGTACAGCTAAGCAAAAATCTGCTTCGACTGAATTGCTTTCTTCCTCATCTTCCCCCCAAGAGTCAGTAAATCAAGTAAATGACTTCTTCGCTAACATCGGGGCTAACCTGGCTGCCAAATTTCCAAACCATAATGACGGTCTATTGTTCCGCGATTCTGGTAACTCGTTCCCTCATTCGTTTGCCATGTTAGATACCGACGAGGGTGAGGTTGACACAATTATTTCAACGTTAAAATCGAATTCTGCTGTTGGCTGGGACAACATACCATCTAACTTCCTCAAGCGCTACAAACAGCTACTCGTCCCACCTCTTACGTACTTTTTTAACGTCTGCCTTCGCACTGGCACCTTTCCTGAGTCTCTCAAAAAGGCTATTATCCACCCGATACACAAGAATGGGAATAGAAACTGTGTCGATAACTACCGGCCTATTGCAGTATTACCGTCCATATCCAAAATTTTAAAACGTATTATTAATAACCGTCTTATTATTTACCTTGAGGACAAGGGATTGTTGTCTCCAAATCAGTTTGGATTTAGGCATAAGACATCAACTAGTGGTGCGGTCATGGAGCTAACTTCCCACATAGTTAAAAAAATTGACTCCAAGGAAAAAGTTCTCTCAATTTTCCTAGATCTTAAAAAAGCATTCGACACAGTCTCAATTCCCATCCTCATTTCAAAGCTTGAAGGGCTGGGCATACGTGGTGTTGCGCTTGACATATTTATAGATTATCTACACAACAGGACACAATGTGTTAAAATACTTAATTTTATAAGCAATGACCTTCCTGTGACCTTCGGTGTGCCCCAGGGAAGTGTAGTTGGACCCTCTCTTTTCCTGGTTTATATTAACCAGCTGTGCAACCTCCCTTTGCAAAATGGGAAAATAACGGTTTTTGCCGACGACACTGTCCTTACCTTCTCAGGTGCTACCTGGCACGAAACTTTTGAGGCAGCCCAATCAGGGTTGAACATTGTTGTCGAGTGGCTGCGTAAACATCTTCTCACTCTGAACGCTGACAAAACAAAAATTCTGACCTATAGTTTACATCAAACCACACAACCACCTGACTCTCTTTCACTTGTGGCACATTCTTGCCGTTCTTCTGAGTCCGACGCGTGCAATTGTCCCGAGTTGAAACGAGCTAGCACAATAAAATATCTAGGTGTAACACTGGATAACGGCCTCACCTTCTCTTCGCACATAGACCTTTTGACCTCAAGAATCAGGAAACTGATTTACGTTTTTAAAACGCTTCGCCATGTCGCTGAGGGAGGGATTGTCAAGAGAGTTTACCTTGCTCTTTGCCAATCCCTAATAACGTATTGTATCTCTGCCTGGGGAGGGGCGCCTAAAACCATACTTCTTAAGTTAGAAAGAGCCCAGAGAGCCGTTTTAAAGGTGAGCACCTTCCGTCCTATACTATTTCCAACTGACAAGCTATACAAAAGTTGTGGAGTGCTCACCGTGAGGCAGCTCTTCATCTACCATACTATAGTCTCACAACACCTTCGAACCCCTTACGTCATTGTCACCAAAAGACGTAAAGACGTGGTCTGTCAACCTCAAAGATGTAGGCTAGCTTTCACTAAGAGGTTTAATTGCTTCTTAGGCCCACATTTATATAACAGACTAAATAAAATATTAAAATTTTACTCACTTCCTAGCATCACTCTAAAAAAAACTGTCACAAATTGGCTACTGGAACAAAATTATACAGACACAGAACGGCTTCTTCTTTCTGGAGATAAGTATTAGTAAACTGCTACTTTGTAACACATACACAATAAACACACTTCACACTCTTCACTAACACACCCCATCATCACATTCATGTTTACAATTGTATATTGGTTTCTCCGTAGTTCCCATTTTATTTTATTTTCAATTTATTTTTAGGTTTTAATTTAACTTGAATGTTAAGTTAGTCGAAAATATTAATTGCTTTTATTTTAATAATGTATCGCCTTAAATATGAAACAAGGGTAGGGACTGGTGCCCTTAATACAAGTTATCCCGATAACTTAGCAAGGGTACTAGTTGCGACAACTAAAGTCTACCTGTACTATATTTAAGTCTAACAACTATGTATTGTTAATAGCTGTACTGTTGATGCGAATAAATACTTATATTATATTATATTACCTACAGTTATATTCACCTATAAATTGCCTCTCTTTCTATCGCGTAACTCTCATATCTCCTGACTACGTTACGCTCACGGGATTGGTCCGACAAGACGAGCCCGGCGCGTACTTGTAGCTTCATACCTCCAATGCGGAGTGCGCTTCTGTACTATTCTGTGGCATCAGGTGGAATGACAGCTCCCTTCAAACTCACTTAACCAAAGCTTTCACTGTGAGATTTTTACAGAATTGACGAAAGATCCAAAATGATCTCCGACACACGACACTCTTTGCACGACAACATCTTTGTGCCACAAAGGCTGAAAAGCCGAAACAGTTTTTTAAAGTGTGTCGTCCCACTCACTGGCGAATGACCATCATTTGCCATCGACACGCTTAGAAGACCTAAAACAATCGAAACATAGTAATTGGACATTTGAAACTCAACTTACCCGAATGAGACCATCTAATTATATTTTCGAAAACATTACGTCATTGCTGTCTCGATTTAAAAAGGTCTTGTTAAGGCACTCCCACACTGGAGCATTCGTCTGTAATGTAACAATTCAAGATTCGATTAGATTCGCATTCATGCTACATTGTATCACGGGTGCTCCCACTCACTACTGTTACATTCATGTTTCACTGTATCACGGGTGCTCCCATTCACTACTGTTACATTCATGTTACACTGTATCACGGGTGCTCCCACTCGCTACCGTTACATTCATGTTACACTGTATCACGGGTGCTCCCACTCGCTACCGTTACATTCATGTTACACTGTATCACGGGTGCTCCCATTCACTACTGTTACATTCATGTTACACTGTATCACGGGTGCTCCCACTCGCTACTGTTACATTCATGTTACACTGTATCACGGGTGCTCCCACTCGCTACTGTTACGTTCATGTTACACTGTATCACGGGTGCTCCCACTCGCTACCGTTACATTCATGTTACACTGTATCACGGGTGCTCCCACTCACTACTGTTACATTCATGTTACACTGTATCACGGGTGCTCCCACTCGCTACTGTTACATTCATGTTACACTGTATCACGGGTGCTCCCACTCGCTACTGTTACATTCATGCTACATTGTATCACGGGTGCTCCCACTCACTACTGTTACATTCATGTTTCACTGTATCACGGGTGCTCCCATTCACTACTGTTACATTCATGTTACACTGTATCACGGGTGCTCCCACTCGCTACTGTTACATTCATGTTACACTGTATCACGGGTGCTCCCACTCGCTACCGTTACATTCATGTTACACTGTATCACGGGTGCTCCCACTCACTACTGTTACATTCATGTTACACTGTATCACGGGTGCTCCCACTCGCTACTGTTACATTCATGTTACACTGTATCACGGGTGCTCCCACTCGCTACTGTTACGTTCATGTTACACTGTATCACGGGTGCTCCCACTCGCTACCGTTACATTCATGTTACACTGTATCACGGGTGCTCCCACTCGCTACTGTTACATTCATGTTACACTGTATCACGGGTGCTCCCACTCGCTACTGTTACATTCATGTTACACTGTATCACGGGTGCTCCCACTCACTACTGTTACATTACAGGCGAATTGTCCCGGTGAATGTAATGTTACAAATTGTATCATTACTGGTTGCGTACTGTAATGCTCGGTTCTTCTCACTCACTGAAGTAATGCTCAAATCTGAACTGTTAGATTACAGACGGATGCGGTTAGGGAGCGCCTTTACAAACAAATTATAGTTGCCTAGACGCCCTGACGGATGTTACTCATATCTCATGCTAAGTGACATTTCAAAATCGCCACAAGACATTCTGACAGAATGCTAAGATTATTTAAACCGAATTATGTCAAGCCAATGTCGGATCTCCAATTAATTTTGACTTCCTGTTTGAAAAACATTTTTATTTACAGATTCGAAGTCACCGCGAATAGTACTGAACATCGTTGGACTCCTGATCACCGTGCTGCAAGACTTACCAGAACATGCCGATGTAGTGGAAAAAATACTCTTTGATGAAGCAAGTTTTAACTTCCTAAGTCTCGTAGAGCAACCGAGTGATGCGTTGAGAATGAGACTTTGTATATTAATAAGTTTGCTTTGCACATTCTCCTGTACTGCGTTTTCTGTAGCCATGGAGTCGAGGTGGAGTAAGAAAGAGACGGATTCTATAGAGGCTTTACATACTCACTGTAATGTAGCACTGAATAGGGCAGCTAGACTGGCCACGAAGGAGCTCAGTAATATGCCTTTTTTCGTTAGCTAGTAAGAATTAAAGATACTGAATACATTCGGATAGTAATCCATTCGACCTTTTTACGAATTTTAAAACTATATTTCAATATATTCATTATACTTGGCTTAGCTAGTTTGCAGTAGGTTGCATTTTAGTTACATATCCTTTTTAATTAGGTATTAAGAAATAAAAAACCTCTGATCAAAGATAATGAATCTCCAGAATCAAATGCAGGGTAAAAAACTAATTAGTTAGCGAAACTCCGCAGAAGTGATCGTATCGATATCTAAACAAGATAAACTTCAAGGATTACACTGGCAGCGGTCGTTGACCCGAAAAAGAGAACATCGAATCTGTTTTTTGTATTATTGTGTTTTATTTGACCTTGTATAAGAAAACGAAATAAGGAATTGAGACGACTAAAATTAGGTAATTAGATCTAGAAAGAATCATTAAATTGAGTGATTAAATAATTAATCAACCCCAAGACTGAGCCTCGAATAAGTAGGGACAGTCAGCGCCAAAAATATAGGGACGAATAGACCGTTCAAACTGAACAGAACAGTCAAGAAAATAAAACTTTATTTCAATAAGATATATTTCTTGTCAGTTGTCGTGTAGTCATTATGAAACATCCAATGTGTTATTTAGATAAAAAATCTTAGTATTATCGTTTTGAACTGTCTGTTCGCCTTTGTATTTTTGACGCTGATTGTAAGTACATAGGTACAAAGTTATGAATTGTGGTTTAAAAAAGTCCAAAGTAAGATTTTCAGAAAAGTTGCGAGTGTAATCAAGTTCTAGCATATTTTATCGGTAGGTGATATGATAACACAACATTTAAAGAAATATCTATTGTTAAGTCACTGCCAATTATTGTTATCTAAAGACCGTGTTCGCGTTATGTCCTTGTGGATAGAGAATGTAAATACATGATGCGGACTCTGACATTGATATTTTTATGAAAATAAAATACGAATCATTTATAATATTGTAGTTTCAAATACATAATAATAATTATATTTTATTTTATCTGTATGTATTTTACTGTGTGAACATAAATAATAAAATAAATAATCTATGAACGAAATATTCGCAAACCATATAGCCATAGGATTTTCATGATTTTACAAATTAATATTTTATTATGAAATTTTGACTCCTAATTGTTACTGTAATCTTAGATGTAACATTTCCCTCTTAACAACTAGAACACTCGATTTTTATGAAGATAACATTCTCGCAGTTTTATCAAGTTACGCTATAAGTGAATATACATACTCCATTTATGTCATAATGAAAGCCGTTATGAGGATTACGGTATGGTAGGACTTATATATAGCCTTGAACCGAATGCAATCGTTCAAATTCTGAATGTAAGTAAAAACGGATCACTCCAAGGTTAGATAAAGCTAATCTTCTTAGCCAGTTATTACCATCTATTGACTCACATCCTTTGAATATTATTTATTACCTAAGGTTTGCCCGCGACGTCCCCGCGCACATTTGGGAGTGGCGCGAGGAGGCGAAACGCTGGGGAGCGTAACTCCGCTGCCGGAGCTCTGTCTGCTGGATAGAGCTCATGGCGTCATGGAGAGTGCGATTGTCGCAACCCAGTGCTGGGCACGCCACTATTGTGTCGATAAGTCCCCTCTTTGAGGAGTGGCTAGAGAGTCGTCACGGCGTCCTCACCTGCCTGACGCAGGTCCTCACCGGAAATGATTGTTTCGGGTGGTTCCCGTTCCGTATAAGGCGGGAGGAAACGCCCGGGTGTCATCACTGCGTAAATCGCCCGGAGAACACGGTGGAGTACACGTTGGAGGTCTGCCCGGCTTGGGCAGAGCAACGCCGTGTCCTCGTGGAGGCGATCGGTGGCGGGGATTTCTCGCGTCCGGCCCTGGTCCACGCCATGGTACGGAGCGAAAGGGCATGGGAGGCCGTCACCTCCTTTTGCGAAGCTGTAATGCTCGCGAAAGAGGAGACAGAACGCGTGAGGGAGAGTCAAATTTCGCGCCCCCACGCCCTTAGCCGCCGCAGGAGACGCCCTGGGCGTCGGGAATCAATAGCCGATTCCCAGCCACAGTAGGCGCGGGCTTGCGGACGGTGAGCAATGGGTAGCTCGCCGTCGATAGATATATGTTCGGGAAAAAGCCGGTCGGATTAGCTTGAATTGTGCCGAGCCGACCCGCACATGATTAAACGAGTGTACTGTGTAGATGCCGAATGAATTTTCCTGATCGGTACGAGTCAAATGAAAACCAAATGTGTAGTAATTACTGCGGTTGGGCGTCGTTGTTCAACAAATATAGCCGAATCGAATGTGCCGACCCGAACATGTGTGTAGCACCCCTTTAGTGTCAAGAGTGGGTGGGCTTAAACAATACGGCAGCCACTTGATTCTATTAGAAGCTCCTATTTGTACTCCGACACTACCGAAACAACTGAACGTGGTTGGAATGGGATGGCTCAGTTGCTTGGCGTGTTGCTCTAAAAGAGAGCTACCGGTTATGACTAAAATATCTAATAGTGAGTGTCCTTAATCCATTCAACAATTCCGGACTTACGAATTTTGGCCTATATGGTATACGGTGGGAACTCTTCGATAGATTCAGTAGTGTCTTGAATAACACAGGAGTTAAGGACTACAGGAAGTCGTCCAATAAAACCTCGTAGTGTCAAAATCTCATTTGACAAACAAGCTTTTAGTAGTGTGTGAAAGTGACCGTTCCTTCTCGCTCTGCTTTGTCAAATAACATCTTGCCGCCACATGTTTCAAGTTAACCAACTCAACTCCATTTCGGTTCTTTGTAACTTGCGACTCAATGTTGATTTCCGAGTTTTAAGCGAACGGAGTCACCGCCACATGGTTCAAGTCATCCACACTCAACTCCGCTTCGGTTCTTTATAGTTTGCGATTAGTTGCGACTCAATGTTGGTTAACGAATTTTACTCGATCGAAGGCACAGCTAGTTGTTTTATAAAACTGTGTTAGTGAGATCTGAGCGTCATCACGTAATAACATGTAAATGAAATTGAAGTGTCAACAGACACTTCGATTTCATTATGTCAAAATAACAGCTTTTTACTAAATGCATGACTTATAACAAAAAATACAATTTATAAAAAAAATGTCTGTCAGCCTGTTTATTCCGGCTAATCTCCGAAACGGCTGGACCGACTTTGACGAGACTCACTGGCAGATAGCTGATGTAATAGGGAGTAACAAAGGTTACTTTATTTTAAAAAAATATGAGCACGCGAGATAGTGACAAATATTTAAAAAAAATGCATGTCTTTATGTTCATATCTTTATTATTATTATTATAAAAACAAATAGAGGCAACATTGCTCATGAAAAAAGTGCATGCGATTTAGCCTTGAACCACATATAATCGTTCAATTCTGAACGACAAAAACAAGAGGGCAATCAAAGGATAGATAAAGATAATCTAAATACAGCTATCTGGGTATTTACATCCTCTATATTTTAATTATTTTTTAAATAAAACAGCAACTGAGTCAACACTACCTACTCATCAAAAAAGTGCATGCGATTTAGCCTTGAACCACATAATCGTTTAAATCTGAACGACAAAAACAGAAGGACATTCGAAGGTTAGATAAATTTAATCTTAAAGCCGCTATCTGGATATTATTATAAGCTCTGTTTTTTGATTATTTAATATTATTTCATCACCATAAATGTGACCAGGAATCGGGAAATATTGACGCGAGTAATATTATTTATTAGTAGGTAGAGGTAAGTGATTACGCGGGGCCCCTAAAACGATTGAATTTTTTTAACGAAATTGTTATACACACGATAGGTTTTATAGTTACAGTTGAAGCTGTTCGAGGCTGCGTATAGCTAGAGGAAACGAAGCCTAACTCCGAACACTGAACGAGGCTTCAAAAGCTGCTATCAGACGCTTCACTCGCGTGAATGTACGTTTTTGTTTCATTCCACGTTCACACGACACAGAATTAAAACACCAAAATTAGATACGAATGAACGGTCATCTGCTCATTTCATTTCATTCATGATTTTAGTGAAAGACGCCGAATGAGATAAAATTTAACAAAAAGTGAAGTTTCTGTTAACTCATTAAGAGTCCTATTACATTTCTACCGATTTCGACGGTGATTTTTGCGTTAAATGGTCAACTTTGGCGTTCTTATTCTGAGGAACTGGATGACCTCGACAACTATGACTATTGGGTGATGGAGAATAGTTATTAGTTTATAGCGGCCTCACTTTTCGCAATTTTTTCTTATCTATTTATATAGGTACTTAAAGCCAAAATTCCGAATAAAGTTTTTCATAAAAGGCGTGACGGCACCTTTTCGAGCTCGTGGATTGAACTACTGTACGAAGCAAACGAAATCAAGAATATATAATAACATCTCTTCAAAAGTGGTTTAGTTCATAACGGCCTCAGAATTTTGAAATATGTATGGAATATCTAAAAAAAAAACATTCAAAATCATAAAAATCGCTCAGAATTAACTGTAGGTAAATTGCTCCTTACTTCAATATTAATATTATTACGTAAAATTTATACCAGAATAAACGTTAGTTCTTAAAAATTAACAATATATTATACAACTCAAAATAAACGTAATTACAACTGCTAAATTGCCACTGTACGACTAAACGCCGACAGACACTACGCCGACAGACTGAACACCGACAAGACTTTACTTCGACGGGACTCTTCGCCGACAGGACACTTCGCCGACAGGACTCTTCGCCGACAGGGCTCATTAGCGACGCATAGCGAGCTCGGGACTTGGGGCACCCCGACTCGGACAGGTTAGGTTAGAATAATTACAAAATAAACCCAGTCTTTTTGTTGTTGTTTTAAATCACATAAAACTGTCGCCGAAGTTAATTAAGTAGGTGGTTTAAAAACTGTACCTACCTATTGGATTTTCGATCTTGGTAATGCAATTTTTTTATAAATGTGTGTTCAAAACTGGCATAAAATTATCATGTTTGAAAAATAATAACCCTTCGTGGTTATTTTTTTTTAAACCACACAAGAGTAGGAGCCGTCGACAACGCCTTACAAAAAACTGATTATCGGAGATAAATTGCGTCGCTGATGAGCCCTGTCGGCGAAGAGTCCTGTCGGCGAAGTGTCCTGTCGGCGAAGAGTCCCGTCGAAGTAAAGTCTTGTCGGTGTTCAGTCTGTCGGCGTAGTGTCTGTCGGCGTTTAGTCGTACACTCCTAAATTGCTACTAATGCGTCGGCTGCTCGAACTGTCAAAACGCAATTTTGTGATAGGCCAAACAAAACAACAAAATATAGATAGACCTAATGTGAGCGCTCTTCTCTAGTCTATCTAGTGCACAGTATTAAGGTATCCTTGAAATGAGCCACTGGACGGATTTTAAATATTACGTATA